>OZ014525.1:484737890-485937890 GCA_963966055.1 Lathyrus aphaca | reverse complement strand
GCTTAAGCTCGTAATCTTATGCAAAACACCAAAAACAATAAAAAAACTGAAAACACAAAAACAAACAATAATCGTCTCCTTCGGGATTCTTTTCTCATCACACTCATTCCTAAACGAGAACTTGCTTCTTTCGTCTAATGCAAGACAGTTAGCACTCGAGCCAGACGAGTCATACACTTGAGCATAGACACGCAAGCAATTCACAGTCAATTCATTTTTAGTCTCTTTGAGTCGAACTACGGTGTTCTGACTTCCTCATTGCATACGAGGATACGTAGGCATAACTTAACAGTTATCGAACAAAAGTCTCTTTGTCTTCCCCCTCTTTCAGCATTCTTTAAAAGCCTTAGTTCCTGAGCAATTCACCTTTTTTCACTGACACATGTACATTCATTCGTAGCTTTTGCACACAGATAGCACATACACTACCCCTTTAAACACAATCTTGTAAGCGTGGATCCCGTCGAGTACGACTGACAATCTGGGTGCTAATACCTTCCTAGGTTGTAACCAACCCCCTTTCTCAGTTTCTCTGGTTCGCAACCGTCTTATCCATCTCTTTCTAGGTTTATGCAGCATTACCTTTCCTTCTGGATAAAAATGCCTAGTTGGTGACTCTATTCTATTCATTTCATTTCCTCTTTTCGCCGATCGTTCGCGTCTGCACTGGGATGCAAATCTTTGGGAGCGACAGCTTGGCGACTCAGCTGGGGACTGCCTTATCTTGCAACCAGGGCTTCTGGTTCTTTTTGTGGGTTTTTCCTAGCGCTTATTTGATTTGTGTTTATGGGGGTGTTATGTGCTATATTTGCTTTTTGTTTATTGCTTTATTTATTGCTTTCTGTACAGTTTTATTTATTGCTTTCATTTACTATTTATGCATTTCATATTATTTCCATCATATCATTGTGTTGGATCTGTTGTTTACCTTGGTGGGAGGGATATTCAGTGAGTAAGGTTCCATATCGGGATCCTGAGTGACACATAGGATTAGAGTGGCTTCATATTCTTCCCAATTCCATTTCGGTCTGGTGCGGGAATATGAAACACAGTTCAGACATGGGTTTCTTCTTGAGAACTCTGTGCTACGGATTTCCTGTAGTACTAGGGCTATCTGGGAAGCCTGCTAAGTCTGGATGACCTTTTTAGATGACCTTCAGCATCTGAAGTGAATTAGAGGAGGATCCTTTATGATTAATGTAAACATTGTACCTCCGGGTTAGAAGTGTTTACATTTCTCATAACTGATCCAAGTCTGAGGATCTTTGTTCAAGAACAATACCTGTGAGGGGGTTGGGATGTTTACAGGTTTGCAGGAACCATTGGCCTCAACATACCCTGTTACAAATATTGTTAAGATTACACTATTTTGGACTGATCTTATGAAACCCTGGACTTGTGATTCTTTATTTGAGTCCCCCACCTGGTTACTGGTTCTCTAAGCCTTCATCTGGACTTATGAACACACATGGACCCTATCAAAGCAGATAACAGATCCAACACTTGATCACAAACCCTTGTATATCATTCTGCATATATCATTTTAACATTTGTTTATTTGTCTTACAGAGTATCCACATCATCTTTGGTTTGATTTTGACTATTCATCTGCTCAGACATCTTCATCAAAGATTCCCTTCAGTACCTTCACCAGTTGTCTTCACCAGTGTTTCTCCTCAGTTATCTTCATCAACATCCATTATCAGTATGGACCCATCCCGGAAGAGTAACATTACTTATCATTTCTTTGAGCCCTCTCTAGCAGGCATCAGGCAGATTCAGACACTCATCACTCTTGATCATGTCCCTTTATTCAGGGAACACTATGGTGGTATCATGGACATGATCATGGACTTGGATGCATCACAGAGGAGCATGATCCACACTTGCCTTCAGTTCTATGACCCTCCTCTCAGATGTTTTACCTTTCCATACTTTCAGTTAGGCCCTTTGTTAGAGGAGTTTTCCATGTTATTGGGTGTCCCCATCAGGAGAGGGATTCCTTTCAACCCTGAGATGACTGCTCCTAGGAATGAAGACATAGATAAGGCTCTCTATTTGGAAACCACCATCATTGATCAGAATATGACTACTAAGGCTGGAATCCTAGGCCTCCATTTGGACTTCTTGATTACCCAGGCCACCAGACATGTTGCAGCAGGGAAGTGGGACACTATTTGTGCTCTCTTGGCCCTTAGCATATATGGTATCATCTTGTTTACAGACGAGCCTAAGTTTGTAAGAAATAATGCTATCCATCTGTTCCTGTTGAAGAATCCAGTTCCTACCTTGCTCGGGGATTTCTATTACTCAGTGCATCAAAGGAATGAGAAGCAGAGGGGAAGATTAGTCAGATGTTGTGCACCTCTTTTCTACTGCTGGTTATTGAGACACTTGCCAAAGACAGAAGCTTTCTTGAATCCTCATCAGTCAAGAAATTGGGCTAAGAGAATGATTTCTCTCACTTTAGAAGACATCATATGGTGCACTCAGAGCACCAAGGGAAGAGACATAATTACCAGTTGTGGGCAGTATCCCAACGTACCTCTAATTGGAGTAAAGGGTTGCATCAACTATAATCCTTTGTTGTTCAAAAGGCAATTAGATTATGCCTTAGTACATCCACCAAGAGCGCAGGACTTGTCAGAAACCCTTTACTGTGACATCCAGAATAATCATGCTATCGTCCGACAAGCAGCCTGGGCTTGGGATAACATTCAGAAAAAAGGGACTGCCATTCTTGGCAAGTGCAACAACATAGCTTCAGCTCAGTACATTGATTAGTCTTGCATCAGAGGACAGATCACCCGCATGCCATTCACCCTAGAGGAGGTGCCAGGACCATCAGCAGTAGAGACTATAGCTACAGTCAGTTTAGAAGAGTTTGAGAAGTTGAAGGAAAGGAATACTCAGCTTTCTGAAGCTCTAAAAAAGACCCTCTGGGAGAGGAATGATAGTCGTCTGAACAATGAGAGGTTAGAAAAGCTCCGGATCGAGCATATGACCAAGATTGAGAAGACAAGTGATTACATTAGAAGGGCCTGAGCAAGGGAGTTGGTATTAAAGAATGTTTGCAAAGAAGCCAAGATTTAGAAGGCCAGAGCTGAGCACTACTTGGAAGAGAGTCAAGCTAGATGGATCAGAATTACTGAGGCTCGTTCACAAGAAGATCAGGAAACCCATGGTAGGATAGATAAGCTGGAAGCTAATGAGAAAAAGATTCAGGAAGCCTTGTTAGCAGCACAGAAGGAAATCTCCGAGTTGAAACTCCGGGCTGGGTTGAAGAGATCAAAAGACCAAGACAAGTATAAGACGTTGACAAATGCTATTGCCACCAGGAACCTTCTTATCAGGACCATCACAGAGCATCCAGTTGGACTAGTGACTGATGCTCTTCTGAAGGAAGTCAAAGAGGATGACTATGGGCTGGATGTCTGATTTCTTTGTATTTGTACTTCATTTTGTTTGTACTTTTGTTGATTTTGTTGTATTTTGACCCATCATGGGAACTTGTAATCATAAACTATGTATCTTTACATTTGTAATATATGGTTTTTGTGTTATTCTTTGGGCTTCATTTCTCTTCAACATCATCATTCCTCGGGGTCTGGAAGGTCAAAACCAAAGAACCAAACCGGATACCCCTGGAAGACAAATAGACATACTGCATTGCATACTAACCTCATTCTTTGTTTTGTAGGTATTTTTGTTGTTGTTTCTCACTTTATTGTGGTTTCAGGAAACATTGCTCGTAGGAGGGTCTTCCCCATCAACAGAGTTCACTGGTATCCTACAAGAAACAACCTTCTGAGCTTACAGATGGACCAGGTTCAGCAAGATTTGACTGACGTAAGAAACCAGATGGCTAATGAAATAACTGAAATGAGGGCTCAGATGAACCAGTTCATGGCAGCAATGATTGGGTTGGCCTAAATCCAAGAAAGATTAAGAGAGTTGGTCGAGCGGCAAACTCTTGAAGAAAATCACCCAGGTACAGGGGGTACCAACAACAATGATCATGTACAGCCACGTACTGACCCCCCGGAGTTTGGGACTCATCTCAACCCTGAAGTTAATGCTATCAGGAATACTCAAGGTAATACTGGAGGGCGTGCCTTCCAGGATGACTCTCAGGAGGAACAGTTCACTGTAGTTGGTGCGGGAGATGAAGTCTATGATCATCATCTGGACGAGATAGCAGAAAAACTGAGATCTCTGGTGTCTCAAAACTCCTTAGGATTTTATGTTATGGATATGGGGCTGGTGGAGGGAGTAAGAATTCCTCACAAATTCAAACTCCCTGCTTTGAAAGATATAACGGTACCTCCTGTCCTTGTACCCATCTTCAATCTTTTCTGGGAAGATTAAAGGCTTACACCATGGATGAAAAGCTATGGATGTTTTACTTTGAGGATAGCTTGATCGGGGCATCTCGTGAATGGTACTCTCATTTGACCAGGGCAACAATCAAAAATTGGAAGGATTTGGCCATGGATTTCATACGCCAATATCAATACAATTTAGACATGGCTCCTAAAAGAACTCTCCTAATGGGTATGTCACAATCCTCCAGAGAAAGCTTCGGAGAGTATGCTCAGAGATGGAGGCAATTAGTTGCTGCTGTTCAACCTCCAATGTCAGAAAGAGAAATGGAAGATATGTTCATGAACACCCTACAAGGGACATACATTGATAGGTTGGCTGCTTTCTCTTCCACTAGCTTTGCTGACATGGTCATAGCAGGAGAGAGAATTGAGAGTTTGTTAAAGATGGGTAAGATTTCTGATAACGGCGCCAGCTCCAGCAGCACAAGGAAACCTTTTGCAGGGCCTCGTAGGTCGGGTGAAACCAATTCAGTACACATGGGTATAGGTAGGTCCCAGTATATGCCAGGATCAACAGCCGCTGTCACTATCCCCACTTCACCACCTCAACAACAATACACTCCGCAACCACAACATTTCCCTCGGCAACATTTTCCTCAACAAAGGTCTTACAACAACAACCAACAGCAATGTCCTTTCCAGCAAAGGCCATCTCAAGTCAACAGGGTAATCGATCCTATACCGATGCCCTAGGCAACTTTGCTACCACAATATTTGGAGCTCAATCTTGTTGAATTAAGGACTCTGGCTCCACCAGATCCTCAGAACCTTCCAAGGAATTACGACGTCAACGCCAAATGTGCCTTCCATTACAATGCACCTGGCCATACAACGGAAAAGTGCAGAGCTTTGCACATGAAGGTCCAGGATCTAGTTGATTCAAAAGCTTTAAATTTTGCACCACCTCCTAACGTCACAAAGAATCCTATGCCTAGCCACGGTGGGCCCAGGATAAATGCATTCGAGGAGGATCAACCAGTGAACCTAATTGAAGATACTGCAAGCATTCAAACACCTCTGGCTGAGGTTAAAGCTCAGCTCTTAAAGTTCCAGGTGTTCCCAGGTTGTGAGACATGCTGTGAATCTTGCAAAGTTTCCATCAATGGTTATGCGAGTTTAAGATGTGGCATCAATGGTCTTATCAAAGAAGGTATCCTGCAAATAACATCAACGGTTTCAGCGCCTACAACATCAGCAATTCCTCCTACAACAACAACAAGCACCCCTCTTACAACTTCAAAAACAATTGTTCCGACAGACTCTGCTACAAAGTCAACAATCATCTCCTCTACCACTTCAACAAATATTAGTTCAATCGCCTCCGCCTCTACAACAACAGCAACCATTAATAATGACATCTCCACAGTCACCATATATTACGACCCGACAATGGTCCTCGATTCCAACAATTTTCAGCAACAATCCCAACAACAACCCAGCTTCAGTCTTTCACCATCACCATCAGTCAGAAGTCTTGTTACCATATATTACGATCCACAAACAATAACAGTTCGTACTTCTGCTGCAGTCTGTCTAGTCACCATCACGGTACCTGGACCCATCCCATATGAAAACGATAATGATGTACCATGGCATTATGGTTCAGACCTCTACTGCAACGGGGAGAGAGTCGTTCTTGATTCTTTAACTCATACACCACAGATCGATAATGTCGGGGGAGGGGGAGGCTTCACTCTAAGCGGACGTCTCTTCGCGTCACAAGTTCTGAGAGTTAATGTTGAGGCAGAGGCTGCTGCCAAGGCTAAAGGCAAAAATGTGGTGCCTGAAGAACCAGTTTTGAAAGAAGCTCAGAAAACATCCTTTGATCAGGATATGGATGAATTTATAAGGATAATCAAGAGAAGCGATTATAAGGTTGTGGATCAGCTCCACCAGACTCCTTCCAAGATCTCCATTCTATCATTGTTGTTGTGTTCCGAAGCTCATCGGGATGCATTACTTAAAGTCCTGCACGCAGCCTACGTGCCTGAGGAGATCACAGTAAATCAGCTAGAGACAGTGGTTTCTAATGTTAATACTAGTCATGGACTAGGTTTCACCAATGCTGGTTTGACTGCGTAAGGTCGTCATCATAATAAAGCTTTGCATATCACTCTAGAGTGTAAAGGGGATGTGCTTTCACATGTTCTAGTTGACACTGGGTCCTCACTCAATGTCTTGCCAAAGAAAGCCCTTGTTAAACTTGAATATGATGGTATAGCTCTCCGACCAAGAAATCTGGTGGTCCGAGCTTTTGATGGTTCCAAGAGGTCTGTTCTTGGAGAGGTGGAGCTGCCTATGATAATTGTCCTGCAAGTCTTTCAAACTACCTTCTACGTGATGGACATTCAGCCGACCTACAGTTGTTTGTTGGGTCGACCATGGATTCACGTCGCTTGCGCAGTTACGTCGACCCTTCACCAGAAATTAAAATACGAGTGGGAAGGGCAAATTATCACAATCTGTGGTGAAGAGGACATTTTTGTTAGCCATCTAGCTACCTACAAATATATTGAGATGGATGGTGAAATCCACGAGACCATGAGCCAAGGTTTCGAAGCACTGAACGTCAACGAGGCGACAACTGAAGTATTTGCTGCATCCCAAGAAGATAGGATGGGTACTTCAATTGTCTCCTACCAACAAGCTCGGGAGGTTGTTGAAGATGGGAACGCCTAATGTTGGAGCAAGTTTCTTCCTATGGAGAAGAAGGAAGACAGATTCGGTTTAGGTTACAAACCATTCCGACAAGATCAAGCAGAGGCTACTAAAGAGCCCAAGTTTGTAAGTGGGGGAATGCTGACCCCAGATGTTGTCAATAACGTGGAAGACGAGGCTGAAAGCGGCCTCAACCTGGAGAGCTGGATTCGTCCAAGGATCCCGGTCCAACAAGTCCTTAACTGGTCTTCCCAGGAAATTATAAGGGTTACTCCTGCAGAGTAATTATTATTTCCTGCTTAAGCATGCATCAAGTCCTGCATCTTGCCCAAGGTGTTAGGACTCATTTTGTAATAGGGCCATATTTGTATTTTATGCAAATGGAATATCAATCAACAATGAAAATCTTTTGCAAACAAATTTCTTTTTTCGCTTACTGTCTTTTCATTTTTGTTATTTTCGCACAAAACAATAAATGGCAATGTTTTCAAAATAATAACTTCATTCACACTTTTTTAAAAACAAGATTAAAATTAATCACTAAAAAGAACAAATCTCAACCCTTGCAGAGATAATCCTCCAGATTAGACCAACAACAGCACTGCTATGACCCTGTATGACTTCGATAATCCAATTAATCAAGCAGATGAAGGGGTTGATGAAGACTATGAGTTGCCTGAAGAGTTGGCCAGGTTGTTAAGGCAAGAAGAGAAAGTGATTACTCCTCATCAGGAGGAAATTGAAACTGTTAATCTTGGTACCGAGGAAGATATGAAAGAAGTAAAGATTGGGGCCAGTCTGCAAGCTCCAGTAAAGGAATAGCTCATCAGTATGTTGCGGGAATACGTCGACGTCTTTGCTTGGTCCTATCAAGATATGCCAGGTCTAGATACGGATATTATCATGCACAGGCTACCATTGAAAGAAGACTGCCCGCCAGTTAAACAGAAGTTGCGCCGCACTCGCCCAGATATGGTCATGAAGATTAAGGAAGAAGTACAAAAGCAGTGGGATGCCGATTTCCTTGCTATAACTAGTTACCCGCCGTGGGTTGCTAACATTGTACCCGTGCCTAAGAATGATGGCAAGGTGATTTTTCTGAACAGAGCTAGCTCGTAGGATGATTTCCCATTACCTTACATTGATGTATTGGTAGATAACACAACTCAGTTCTCGGTATTTTCTTTCATGGACGGATTTTCTGAATACAATCAGATCAAGATGTCACCCGAAGACATGGAGAAAACAACTTTCATCACACCCTGTTACAAGGTAATATCGTTTGGACTAAAGAATGTCAGTGCAACGTATCAACGGGCTATGGTAACATTATTCCACAATATGATCCACAAGGAAATCGAGTGTTACATGGATGATATGATTTCCAAGTCCCTCACAGAAGAAGATCATCTGGTGAATCTGCTGAAGTTGTTTAAGCGTCTGAGAAAGTATCAGCTAAAGTTGAACCCCAACAAATGCACATTCGGGGTACGTTCCGGTAAGCTGCTGGGATTTATTGTAAGTGAAAAGGGAATTGAGGTTGATCCCGACAAAGTCAAAGCCATTCAGGAAATGCCTGCACCTAGAACTGAGAAAGAAGTTTGATGGTTCTTAGGTAGATTGAACTACATCTCAAGGTTCATATCTCACCTCACTGCAACTTGTGAACCCTTGTTCAAACTGTTAAGGAAGGAACAAACAGTCAGGAGGAACGACGATTGTCAGAAAGCTTTTGACAAGATCAAGGAGTAACTGCAAGAACCTCCAATTGAAGGAAAACCTCTAATCATGTACCTGACAGTATTAGAAGGGTCAATGGGGTGTGTGTTGGGCCAGCATGACGAGTCTGGTCGAAAAGAGTATGCAATATACTACCTAAGCAAAAAGTTTACCGACTGTGAACAACGTTATTCACAGCTCGAGAAAACTTGTTGTGCTTTAGCGTGGTCTGCTCGCCGACTAAGACAATATATGTTGACTCACACTACTTTTTTTATCTCAAAAATGGACCCCGTCAAGTACATATTTGAGAAGCCAGCACTTACCGAAAGGGTTGCAAGATGGCATATGATTCTAACAGGGTATGACATTCAATACACCTCTCAAAAAG
This sequence comes from Lathyrus aphaca, assembly GCA_963966055.1. Taxonomy (NCBI): domain Eukaryota; kingdom Viridiplantae; phylum Streptophyta; class Magnoliopsida; order Fabales; family Fabaceae; genus Lathyrus; species Lathyrus aphaca. Next base: position 485,928,737 of record OZ014525.1, on the reverse strand, counting down.
CCATCAAGGGCAGTGTATTGTCTGATTATCTGGCTGAGCAACCCATTGATGATTACGAGCCTATGATATTTGACTTCCCGGGTGAAGAGCCAGTTCACACTGAAGGGCCTGACCCAGAAGAAGCATGGACTATGATGTTTGACGGGGCTGTCAATATGAATGGTCGTGGAGTTGGTGTAGTGCTTATTACACCTAAAGGAGTTCACATGCCTTTCTCGGCAAAACTCACCTTTTCCTGCACTAAAAACGAAGCAGAATACGAAGCCTGTATCATGGGTCTTGAGGAAGCCATTGACCTCAGGATCAAAACCTTGAATGTATTCGGAGATTCAGCTTTGGTAATCAACCAGACCAACGGCAAATGGTACACTCACCAGGAGCATCTGATTCTATACCGTGACTATACGAGGAGATTATTGACTTTCTTCACAACAGTCAAACTTGAATACATCCCTCGAGACGAGAATCAGTTTGCAGACGCTTTAGCTACCATTTCCTCCATGATCAAAGTTCAAGCTGCCAATTATGTGCCTCGGATTTTGGTATCCAGACTGGACAGACCGACATATGTATTTTTTGTGGACACTGCTAGTGACAACAAGCCTTGGTTCCACGACATTAAATGTTTCTTAGAGAATCAGACATACCCACCTAGGGCATCATCCAATGATAAGAAGACGTTAAGAAGGTTCGCCGGCAGTTTCTTCCTCAATGCTGATGGTTCATTATACCAGCGAAACTTCGACATGGTCCTACTTAGATGTGTTGATAAGAAGGAAGCGGACCTACTGATGCACAAAGTACACGAAGGTTCTTTCGGCACCCATGACGGAGGACATGCAATGGCAAAAAGGTTGTTAAAATCGGGTTACTACTGGATCACAATGAATGCATATTGTTGTGCCTATGCCAGAAAATGACACAAGTGCCAGATCTACGCAGATAAAGTGCACGTGCCTCCGAATCCTTTAAACGTAATGTCTTTACCTTGGCCCTTTTCCATGTGGGGCATTGACATGATTGGAAAGATTGAACCGACTGCTTCAAATGGTCACCAATTCATTCTGGTAGCCATTGATTACTTCACCAAATGGGTTGAAGCAGCTTCGTATGCAAACGTCACCAGACAAGTGGTAGCAAGATTTCTGAAAAGGGATATCATCTGTCGATATGGAGTTCCTGAGCGAATCATTACTAACAATGGTTCCAATTTGAACAACAAAATGATGGCTGAGTTATGCCAGGACTTCAAAATTCAACATCACAACTCTTCTCCTTAATGGCCAAAGATGAATGGCGTTGTTGAGGAAACCAACAAGAACATCAAGAAGATTGTGCAGAAGATGGTAGTTACCTACAAAGACTGGCATGAGATGCTACCATTTTCCTTGCATGGGTACCGAACCTCAATCAGAACATCTACTAGGGCAACACCTTATCAGCTTGTGTATTGTATGGAAGCTGTCCTACCTGTTGAAGTTGAGCTACCCTCCTTACGAGTAATGATGGATGTGAAGCTGGATGAAGCAGAATGGGTCCGGTCTCGGTACAATCAATTGAATCTGATTGAAGAGAAAAGATTAGCTGACATCTGTCATGGGCAGTTATATCAGAAACGAATGAAGTAGGCCTTCGATTAGAAAGTCATACCTCGGGAATACCAAGTGGGAGAGCTTGTTCTGAAAAGAATCATTACTCCTTATACAGACCACAGGGGCAAGTGGAAACCAAACTATGAAGGTCACTATGTGGTAACTAAAGTCTTCTCGGGTGGAGCACTGATGCTCGCAACCATGGATGGTGAAGACTTCCTGTCTCCTGTGAATTCAGATGCAGTTAAAAAAATACTTCGCATAAAATGACCCGCTGGACATAAAAACAGAATGTAAGTCCAGGCAAAAATAGGGCATCCCGGCGAGTCAAAAACAGAATAAAGACTCGGGCAAAAATAAGGGGAAAATCAAAAAAATGTACACCCGCTGAGTTGAAAAGCCGCATTGGATAGCTCAGGCAAAAATGGGTATCCCGGTGGATTGAAAACCCGAAAGGGCGATCCACGCAAAATCAGGGAATAAACGAACAACTGCATTCTGAATTCGTCTGTATCAATCACATGACATGGAAAGCTTCGAAAGGATAAAGCATCAGTCATAATCAGCCTTCTTCAGAAAGCAAGATAAGAAGAACGTAAAGGTCATACATGTCATAGCAAAGGAAGCTCACTGGAGCGTCATCTTCAACATTGCCAACATTTTTATTTTCTCAATTTACAGTAATCTCCTCCTTTCAGGGGATTCGCTTCTTTGACTGTACTCGCCTATTCAGGGCACACAAATCAATGAAATCAGATCATTCAGTCACACTTTGTTTTTACCTTTTGTTTTGTTTGCAAAATGTCGAGAGTTCGTAATACAACATTTGCATGAAACTTATAGGCCATTTTTAAACAAAATGCTTGCAGGAAATATGAATTCTTAAGCAAATCCAATTCCTATGACGGAATCCGGTTAAGGATACCTCGGGACACTTGCATGTTTTACTTTGTCTTAACAGCATACTACTCTTCCCATAAGTTATCAAACATTAAATCCCCAGCATACTACTTCCCATAAGTTATCTCCTCCCCGAGCGGGATCTCCCGAGCAATGCCTGACAACTCTTCCACAGCAAAGTGGTCAAGGAACTTTCTTTCCCCCACCAGAGATGCCAGATTTCCCTCATCCTCAGCAGAGTTGGTGGAATTGATTCCCCACAGAGTTGCCTCCCCAAAAGAGAAATACCCGAAGGAGTTCTCCATCCGGACAGATTTATCAATGATCTTTTCCCCCAGTTGGGTTATCCCTCTAAGAAGATTAGCCAGAGATCTTTATCCCCGCAGGATCCAAATCTCGGATCGAGTTTCTCATTCGCATAATCATAGCATTCGCATCATATTCACCAAATAAGCGTAGCATTCTGTCTAAAACGGAGCATTACGGCAAAAATCAAACATTTGCATGATTATAAGCCAGGTTCAAGCTAGTCACCTGCAAATACCACCGTCATTTCATCAACAATATACAAAACTCATATCCCCTGTAGATAAAAGCCAAAGCATCCCCTTTGCACTCTCAAAACACATATACCTGTTTATATTTATACATGCTCTTCTCGACACCCGTCCGTGACATCCTATCCCCCGTAGTTCGCCAGAATACCTTCTGCACTCTCAAATACAGATATTTGTTCATAGATTGTACATAGTCTTATTTGACACTCGTCTGTGTCATACATTCCCCAGCAAGTCAAACACTCCGTGTCCCTTGCCCAATCTTTCGACACTCGTCCGTGTCTTGCACATACTTCACCAATAGATCAACACTTGTACATATACAATACTTTGATACTCGTCTGTATCTTGTATATATCCCCCCCGGCAGAATAAACACTCGTCTGTGTTCCTTGACTAACCGATTGATACTCGTCTGTATCATCATCCTAAAAAAAACACGTGTCAGCGTTTGTTTCTATCGATACTAGTCCGTATCGTGGCCCTAAGGATGCTCGTCCGCATCTTTAATCCATACACACCGTCAAAAACTTATATCTTTTATTTTTGAAGGTGTAAGCACTCGTCCGTGTTTACCATTCCCCAGTAAGTCGCCAACAAAACAAATTTCTCCTATCCGACGTTCGTCCTATGTCGTGATATTTTCGGCAGCCGTCCCCTGTCAGATGATCGTCCTTCACCTTCGGATGATCGTCCCTAATCCTTTTCCCCATTGGAATCTCCATTTTAGGAACCTTCTATCTGACATTCGTCCTATGTCGTGATAAAGAGCAGTCGTCCCCTGCTAGGTGATCGTCCTTCACCTTTTAATGACCGTCCCTCATCATTTATCCGATGGCCGTCCTCATCGTTGATCTTGTTATCCGACATTTGTCCTATGTCGTGATAATCCCCAAGAGCAGTCGTACCCTACTAGGTGATCGTCCCTCACCTCTTGATGATTGTCTTTCATCATGCTTATCTGATGGACAACCCCATCATTGGCCTTTTCTATCCGACATTCGTCCTATGTCGTGATATTTTCAGCAGCTATCCCCTGCTAGGTGATCGTCATTCACCTTTGATGACCGTCCCTCATCAATATTTCATTTATTCTTTAACCTGATGGTCGTCCCCACTGTGGTCCTTTTTCCTTTTCCTGATGATCGTCCTTCATCAGTTTTACCCGATGGTTGTCCCCGTCGTTGTTTACTCTACCATTCAACCTGATGGTCGTCCCCGTCATTGCTTTCCTCATTTCTTTAATCCCCAGAGAGTTTTATTTCCTTACCCGATGGTCGCCTTCGTCGCGGTTTCTTCATTTCCCCAGCTTGTCGGCCGTCCCCGTCATTGCTTTGCTTACCGTTTTACCCCCAGCAGTCGTCCTCTGCTCGATGGTCGTCCTTCATCGCCTTCATTTGATAATCATACTATACTACCTTTTACAATTTATATCCCTTTTCTTCTTCTCCCCAGCGAGTGCAAATTTCGGACTGTCTTTGGTATTCAACCACATGTTATCTTGTTTGTCTGATAAGCCAGGCGCTTACATCCTGCACAGCTAACTCATGCTTGAATAGGGGCAGCTGTAAACACCCCAAATTTTCCCTTACTTTTTCTCAAACCATGGCTTGTGATCTTTCATTTTTGTTTTAGCATAGGCATACCATCTCATATTGCATATTTGTTTCACTGCATAGTTCCATTTTCATCTGCATCTAGGGTTTGTGATCTGAGCAATCCAAGAAATGATCTGAGCCATACCAAAGGTCTTAAAGCTTTCGAAGAGGGTCCATGTGTTTTCTATGATCATAATATGCTCCCCAAATTTCATGAAAGTCAAGATATCACAAAGAATGGCAAAGACATAGAGGCAGAGCTAGGGTTTTTCTTGCACATATGACCAAAATTAGGGTTTTGGTTTCAGAGGCCTTAACTCAAAATTTTTTGGTCATTCTTGTTTCTAATGTTCTTAATATGTTATAAGGATCATGTGTACCAAGTTTGATGAAGAAATTCATTGTGGAAGTCATTTGATCATTGGGTAACTTCTTGAGTAAGTAAAGTCAAAATTAGGGCACCTGAGGCCCCCAACAAGGGTACCAAAGGGTCATCATCATCATTTTGAGTTTCTATGATCTTTATTTGATCTTAGAAATGGTTGGAAGTTCAAAAAGTTGAAGAATTTTGAGCCAAATGCAAACTTGCTATTTTTGGAAATGACTTGTAATGGAAACTTTCCATTTTGGGAAAGATTTTCAACCCACTCTTTCATGACCAAAAATGCTTCAAATGAAAATTTCTTGGGCATGAAAGTTGTAGATTATGTCGTTCCCTTTTCAAAAAGTACTAGAACATGTCTTGACTCATCCTAGAACTCAAGATATGGCCTTTCAAAGTTGGCAAAAATCCTATAATTTTCAAGTTCATGCCAAAGAGGATTTTTTGCAAATTCAAGTTTCAAGCCATTTCATGACCTCTAATTGAATGATAGGCATCATACAAACATATTTCAATGAATTTGAACCAAAATTGTGCCTTGGATTGCAATTTTCCACAAGACATTTTCATGAAATTCTCAAAGAGGGAAAAGTTGCAAAACCTCTTGAAACCTTCCCACCACTTGTGCCAGCTACATAAAACCAATTCTATTGCTCTCCTTGATGCAAGCTGAGGCCATACACCCCTTGAAGCCAGATCTTCCATGGCCCATACCTCCAAGTATACAAAATTGACTTTTTTGCAAAACCTCTCATACCAATCAAGTTGTGCCACACCAACTCTCTGAACCAATCACAATTGTTTATACTAACGTCAAGCATTCCAAAGCACACCACACACAAGCATGCAAGCTCCCACAACTCAGAATCCCAAAAATCACCATAGAACTTCATCTCTTCGAATTGCACAACACAACCATCAAACCTCAAAACAAACTTCACCAATCATCTTCAAATGCTCCATAGAACACAAATCACCCTCTGAAAAGCCCTAAAACACAGTCAAACCAAAACACGATTCTTGGTGCAGAGGAGTTGTACCTCTCAAACCAAGCCACACAAACTTGTTCTAAGCATTGCAACATCGTCAGGGGGTTCATTGGAAGTGGATTGAACCAAGAAAGAGGCCATAAAGCTCAGGGAGTGAAAGCTTCATTTCAGGTAGCCCCTTAGAACTTTTTTTCCAAAAGCTTTATTTCATGTTCTAGAAATGTTCCCCATGCTCTCCTGATCACACTGCACTTGTTGGTTTTGAAAATGATGAAGAAACAAGCATGAACTGTATCTCTGAAACTTTGACCTAAATTTTGTTCTTCTTCGATTCTCTTTGTTTATAAATGATTAATTGTTTTTGTTGCTGGATTTGAGTTTGTTGATGTTTAAAGTTCAATTCTGGAGATTTTGGTGAGTTTTTATGGAGGTTTGAGTGAACTCAGGGGAGAGGGTGACTGGAGAAGATGACCGGAGCTTGCTCCGGTCACCTGAGAGTGATTAAGGTTAGGTTTAGGACTAATCAGCTCAGTTTGAATATGGACCATTGGATCTGGCTTCGCGCGCATGTATGTGGTTCAGATCATTTCACTTAAGTTTAAATTTTAATTAATTAAGTTAATCAGATTAATTAGTCAGCTTCAATCCAAGCCCTCCATCTGCGCGCGCAGTCAAGCCCAGTTTAAACCCCAACCCTCAGATCAGTTGACTTCCACTTTATTTCATTTTTAATTCATTTTTATGGCATTTTCTTTTGCATTTTATTTAAAATAGTAAAACACATCACAAAAATATGATCTTTTGCATTTCTGATCCAAATATTTTTCTTAACCCAAAAATGATTTTTATTTTATTTTTTGCATTAAAAAAGTATTTTTTAAATATTTAAATGTTATTTTTAATTAATTAATGGATTTTAATTAATTAAAAATACATTTAGGTTTCTAAAAATCACCAAAAAATTCATGAACCATTCCAATACATTTAGAAACATTTTCAAACTCATCATACAAATTTCTTTTTAGGTTTGATCATAATTTCACAATTTTCTTTGAATTAGGGTTCTTAAAAATCACATTTTCTAATCCTAACTTGAAATTTTCATTTCTGCCTAACTATGATGAATTTGAACTTGATTCTTTTTGTATTGTTTCACATATTGCATTTAGTTTCTAGGTTATTTTTCTCATGAATTTATCTTGCATTTTCAATTTAATTTGCATTTTCCCTTAAGAATCACCTAAAAACCCTAGCAAACTTAGAAAATTCATAACTTTCAATAGGATTAGTTTCTGACTTTCTCCTATGGGGTGTTATCTTATATGGGATTAGGGTTTGATTGAGCTTGATTTCAATTTTTATCATGATGAATGCTTCTGTTTTGGTCATGTGCATCTCATACATTTATAAAACCCTAATTTCTCATGTTCATTTGCATTCACCTTTGCATATCATCGTCATGTGAACTTCCCATGACATTTCAAGCATTTTTATGACATATTAGACATCTTAAGACATGCTTGAACATTGCTTGATCATTTCTTCATTCATTTGCTATGTCTTGCATTCATTTCATTTCATAAACATCCATGTGTTTTCAAACTTCTAAACATGCTTTCATGACATCTCATCTTTGTATGAACATTCATATGCATATTGTATGACTTTGCATCATCCCACATGTCATTTGCATTGCATAATCACTTCTGACTTTGGTCTTTGCATCTCATTTCCTTTTGCTTTATGTCTTATGCATTCATACTAACATTTTCAGGATCTTTTGGTAAGTTATTTGGGAGGTGGATTTGCCTTCACCTCCCACCTCTTCTCATCATTCATATGCATATTTACATGCTTTTGAAGTGAATATAATTCACTTATGTTCCATCCTTCTTCCCTCTTTCTTTCAAGTTACTTATCTTCTTCCGGAAGTAAGTAACTTGTTCTTCTTTCTCCTTCTCTTTTCATCTACTTCTTCCATTGGTGGCCTAGAAGATCCTTTCTCTTAAGCCTAAAAAACCATAGGATACCCAAGCATGATAACTTTTAGGGTTGTATATAGTCCCCCTTAGTCTTTTACCTTTGAGTCTCCTTAAGTCTCTCTTCTCATCTCAATAATCAGAGACTAAACTCTTAAAGCTTTAGGACTTTGAATTAGGGTTATGCCTGCATCTTTCTCTTAGGATGGAGTGTATAACTTTAATCCTAAGTGTTAAACCTTTAATTTGTTTACACCTCTTAATCAAAACACATTAATAATCACCAAGACTTTATCTTGTAACTTGGGCCTTACATTAGGGTTCTATCTTTTCCTTATGGTTAAGAGGGACTAACCCTAGTGTTTAATGGACAAATCCCCCTCAAGTTGTCTTACAAATTTAAAATTCACTTCTTAATCTCATCCCTTAATTAAAATCCACTTAATAAAAGTTTGTTATATAATGAATTTAATCCCTAACCATGGATTTAGTTGAGGTGTCTTCCTCAGCTTAAGTGTTCTCATCTATTATCCTTCTATTAGGATGGTGTAATGAGTTCATTGATCTGTGATTAGAGATTAAACTCATTACTTAATACTAAACAAAAACCAAAACATCTAATTAATCACAAGTAGGTTAATGATCTTAATCCTACATCATCATGTTAATTAAGTTGAGATTCTTATCTCATACTTAAGTATGCTCATTATCCCTAATCAGGGAGGATATAATGAGTTTACAAGCCCTTGATTTAGGCTTAAGCTCATAATCCTATGCAAAACACCAAAAACAATAAAAAACTGAAAACACAAAAACAAACAATAATCGTCTCCTTCAGGATTCTTTTCTCATCACAGTCATTCCTAAACGAGAACTTTCTTCTTTCGTCTAATGCAAGACAGTTAGCACTCGAGCCAGACGAGTCATACACATGAGCATAGACACGCAAGCAGTTCACAATCAATTCATTTTCAGTCTCTTTGAGTCGAACTACGGTGTTCTGACTTCCTTATTTCACGCGAGGATACATAGGCATAACTTAACAGTTATCGAACAAAAGTCTCTTTGTCTTCCCCCTCTTTCAGCATTCTTTAAAAGCCTCAGTTCCTGAGCAATTCACCTTTTTGCACTGACACCTATACATTCATTCTTAGCTTTTGCACACAGATAGCACATACACTACCCCTTTAAACACAATCTTGTAAGCGTAGATCCCGTCGAGTACGACGGACAATCTGGGTGCTAATACCTTCCCAGGTTGTAACCAACCCCCTTTCTCAGTTTCTCTGGTTCGTAACCGTCTTATCCATCTCTTTCTAGGTTTATGCAGCTGTAATACCTCAAAATTTGCCCTCATTTTTTATTCCCTTGACTAGCTTATCGCTTCGCATTCATCTGCATTTCTCACTAGGTCATTAACATCATAATAATGCATTTCATGGATTCATAAGGCATGTGATCAAGGCCCGTGGAAATTAGGGTTTCGTACCTTATCCGTATCTATTATGGATTGAATTTGTGGAGAATATTCACTGGTGCGTCTAACCCCTTATTGAGGTGTTCAATCAGATCTTCTTTGGGTAGGAGTGTTGGCTATTTCCTAACGTCTCAAGTTCTATTCCTCATCATTGAATATCTCAAGGAGAATTGGGAGTTCTTGGTCATGATTCTGATTTGAAGGGAACTTCGCCAATGGAGGCCCATTGTATCAGAGATTGGTTTGGATCCTTTTGTTTATGGAATAATAATTCGAGATGGTGTGGATTTTAGTATGGCATCGAAGTTCCTGAAGGTGGATTTTGTTGAAGGATTCGATTCAGATTAAAGGAGAATGCACGACTATTAGTTTATTTGGAAGCCATCATACAAACATCAGTACATACCTGTACCATGTTCGTTATGTTCATTTTGATACCCACTAGACAATTTAAGTGTAACATCCAATTCATGTTCATAAATCACTATTCCACTTTTTGGCCCAATTTCGTTTTTTTTCTTTTTCTATTTGACACCAATAAACCATCTAGTTCATTTTAAAACCATTTGCTAATTCACACTTCGGTTTCTTCTCATTATTCTCAAACTCTTTCCAATTTGGCGTTCTATATCTAGCTTTGATCCATTACATTTCCCAAGGGATTCTAATTCAAATGTCAACCTTTTATTCCTTTTTAATCCATTTTTGTTATCCAAGTTACTTCAAATGTCAAATTCAAAATTCAATCCATAAACCATGCCCATTTTCGACATTTTCGCTAATCCGCTAAGTACATGTTTACCTATTAATATTCACTACAAAGAAGTATGAGAATTATATATTCTTTTTGGTCCAAGGTTTGGTAAGCCCATTAACACAATAATGCATTGGGTGGAACTTCCTTCATCGTCAGTGTTAGAAAAAGGCCAGTATGAGAAAAAAGGAAAAATTAGCAAACTGTACACAAAGTCAGTTATACAATAACAAAATCTTTATCCAAGTCTTTAACTGAAACAACTGGAAAAAAGTTACAATATGCAAGGTTTGAGAGCTAATTGATAACGAAAAATGGTTAGAAAAGAATTCAGTTACATGATGAGTTTATAGCTGCGAAAATAGTGAGAAGCATAACAAGATGGGGGTTGAAATTTTATGAAACAAAAAGAGTGAATCAGCTACATAAAAGCTCCTCAAAGAATACACCAGAAAAAACTGATAACAAAAAGAATCTCTGAACTTCAATCTTCATGCTTGGCCAACACCTTCAATCAAGAAACTTTTGCTTCAACTCTATTCCTCCATCACGATCTTCGGTAATTTTTTTTTCAGCATGAGCTATTCTTCGAGACCCTTCAATCCAAAGAGCTTCATCAAGTCTCCTTCAAGTTTAAAACCTGCAAACATCAGAAGAAGTTAAAGTCTCCAATATCAGAAGTCATGATTGATAAGTCAGTTTATACCATATCAGAAGAAGAAGTTGGAACATGAACTCAATAACAACGAGTGATTCAACGGCAAGCCGAATTTCTCAAGAGAATTCAATAAAAAAAAAGAGAACTGAAGTGTTATAACTTGTTGTGTTCATGCTTCGAATTCGACATTACGACGCGTCATCAATCCTTCGAATCCGCGGTTGGCTTCAATCATTGTCATTAACAATACTGCGTCGTTTGTGACTTCAGCAGCCGCATACTCTTCATCACCCATACCAGATTCACCACAACCTCTTCAATCTTTCCCTGCAAAATTCAACACCAGATGAATCAACATCAACAACTACAATGCTCCACAACAACGAATTGAAACATATACATCACTGTAAAGCAAATCCAGAATGTCCATCAACAGTTACGAGTTTCGGCCAACAATGCCCTCAGCTGCATCCTTCACCATCATCTTTAGTCAACAACCTGTATTAACCAAAACCAAAGTTAATAAACAAAAACTCAGGGGAGATAAGTTCAGAAGAATACTTTTAATTGATTCAAAAAAATCAATAACCAGCTTCTAACTAACCTAACAGAACTTTAACTGAAAATAACAAACTTTCAACTGATTTCTAACAGAAAAAGTCCAGAAACTTCACCTGAGAAGCTTCTCACAGGAACTGAATTTGTTTATATAAATCAGGAGCACCACTCTTTATCTTTTCTTCTTGAAACTTACCATTTTTCCCCAATCTGCTTCATCTTCAATTCCAATACCTTCAACCCTCACCATTCTTCCTGAATCCTTCAAGTTCTCTCCTAAACTTCATTTTGGTTTTTGACCATTCTTCTGAAACTTCGTCTATCATGATCCCCCATGTTCGGATCTTTATCCTGGTTCTCTGACTTCATCAATCTCACGTCACCTTCTTCCGCAACAATATCATCATATACATATCATTCATCACCATCTTCGACCTACAACAAGAGTCAGAAGGTTTGCGAAACTCGCACGTCAGCACCTCGTCAACAGTAATCCAGTCGTACGCAAGGAGGGTTATTGAAGTGGAACTTACCAAGAACATTGAGGCTTCATTGTCGATTGGAGATTTTGTCATCAACATTACATCGGTCTTCTAATTTTCATCGTCTTCGAGCAAGACCTTCGAAGAAGCAGAGCGAAGGCGTCGCTTCACTCTTCTCCGCCACAGACCGTTCGGTTAGCATCTTCATCGCGACCTCACTACTTCATCAACTAACAAGGTGCGAATCTGAGTTCGATGTCAAGCCTTTGTGTATGATTTTCGTTTTTTGTGGAAAGCAATAGGAGTTAGGGTTTTAAGAAGGGGGAGTTTAGGGTTTCGGTGATTTAGCTTTGTTGTGGTTAATTTAGGAAGGCTGGTGTTGTCGTTGATTCGGATAAGAGTTTAGATGGTGGCGGCGAATTCGCAGAAGAAGAGAAGGAGAGTGGACGGTGATGAGGTGCGGCGGTGCTAAGGATAAAAGAGGGGTTAGGTCAGATTAGAAAGAGGAGGGCTAGGTTTCGGAGGGGTTGTTGATGGTGAGAGAGGCGGTGTTGTAGAGGAAGAAGAAGTTAAGATGGCAAGGCTTTCGATTTGGAAGAGGAAGAAGAAGGTGAGACTAAAGGGAGCGATAGCTGGCGACTCTGCTGGGGATTAACCTGATTCTTTCGGTTTCCCTTGTAGAGTCAATCCTAGCGCCTGTTTGGTTTTGTTTCTTTGGGTGTTTATATGTTTGTTGCTGTGTGCTTTAGTTTAGCTTTATTGTTTTCATTTACAGTTTTACTTTATGGCTTTACTTTATCGCATTTATTTACCGCTTTCAGTATTTTATTTTCCATGCATCATATTATAATGGACTGTCTGGCTGTGCTTGTTTTCATTTTTTCTGTGGGATGGGAGTTACTGTAAGATAAGCCAACTACCCGGCTTGAGTGCACTATAGGATTAGCGTGGACAGACATTGTACTCCCATGGTATCTCACCATGATGGGTGGCGATGTGTTCCACACCCAGGTTGCGACCGTCTTGGAACTATTCTGTGTGGGGATTACCTCACTTCAGGGTACGACCTTGATAGTTATGTGCATCTGGTGACCGATCTTCAAGGACCTTAATGGAAACACCCCTCTCCAGTGATGACAGTGGCAGACCACATTTGTTGGCAAACCCACTCGCATCTGAGGGTCCATTGGGAATTCACATAGGATGGCCTGGTTCTCTCATAGGAATTCAGTTAAAGCAAACTGTTCGTATGACGGTAGTATTGTACCCTTCGGGATGAATGTACTATTGTTTCTCGATTCAGTGCTTGAAGCTGGAGACTTGTGAGGGATGCTTGTTTTTCCGGACTCAACTGAGACCTCCCTGAGTAGTACATAATGCCAAACCGATTCCCTGATTTGGTCATGAGCCATTTCTCGGAAATGGTGAACGTATTATTGCTATTCGGCTTTGAGAGTCCGTGATGTTGACCCGAGTAGCACACCCGTGAGATTGGGAGGGGTTTACAGGTTTGCAGGAACCCTAATACCTTCAGCATACCCACTTTGCCTTTGGTTCAGTTTTGTGATCTGGATTTCTGGTTTTAAGATATGGATCCCGGATCAGAGGGATGATTATTGTGATATATGGATTTTGAGACCTTGCACCGACACCTGATTATGTGATTGGCACATCACAGACATATCACTGATCACATGCCTGTTGCATACATAACATCATAGCATTTTATCATACATGTTCGGCTATTTCCAAAGATCCTATATCCAAACTGGAATCGAAGCGGATAAATCCCTTGGAAATAATCGAACATGGCATTTGCATGCATCCTTACTCTCATTACAGGTTCCCGGGGACAGATTCTCATCCTGATTTTGGTTACTCTACAGAATGGTCAATCACAGTCATCAAGAGGTGGATATGGAACAATGCCGAGCAGAAATAGCTGAAATGAAAGTCCGAATGGATCAACTTTCGGAGGACATGCAGACTTTGTGCCATGACCACACGCTATTGATGGAGAAAGTTTACCAACTGAAGAAACAAGAGAACCAGACCAGGGAAGCCCCAAAGCTCCAAGAAGGGCACCATCTCCCCTTTATTGCTGCCGAAGTTAGTGGTTATCCCAGTTCAATGATTTCGTTCCAAGATCAGGAAGCGTTTCGCGGAAATTCTCCTCAACTTTGGGATCCTAAACCTCCCAATTTGCAGACTCTTCCAATTCATCAAAGGGAAGATAAAGGCAAAAGCCGCAGACAAATGCCAAAGACGTCTGAAGCCAAGTTTGATTTGATCCCGGTGTCATATGCACAGTTGCTTGTTTGTTTGCTCGAGCTTAATCTGGTTGAACTTGTCACCGTAACAGCCACACCCAAAAAGCTTCCCCCAGATTTTGACGCCAATGCCAGGTGTGTTTTCCATTCTGGGGCACCTGGTCATCATGTGGAAAACTGCAAAAGGCTTAAACATCAAGTTCAAGAGCTCATTGATGCAAAGGTAATTGAGTTTGCACCGATCAGTGGGGATGTGTCAAAGAATTTCATATCACTGGAAGGAACTTCCCCTTTCCTTACCACCAAAATTATCCCCAATCAGGGGTGTGTGCCTCCAATCTGGGTTGTAAAGACATCGTGTCAGTCACCTTTACCCATTCACCGAGCTGACATAAAGAAGAAGGTGCAGAAGAACTTTAGGTGTTCAAATTCATCTCAGCATCAGAATTATCAACAACAGGGGAGACTCAAGCTCAAGCAGGCTGAAGAAGTGTTTACTCCTAGTCAAGTGTTTGCCCGTTTGCTCGAGAATTCTTTGATTCAACCAGGGAATGCCTTGCCAATACCCTACCCCATTCCCCCATATTACAATATGGATGTCAGGTGTGAGTTCCACTCCAGAACATTTGGACATACCATCGACGAGTGCAAAGCCTTCAAGCACAATGTCCAATACCTAATTGATTCAGGGATCATTACACCAGAAGGGTACCTCAAGAGCTGAAGCCTTTGATCCAGCTGGCCTTGCAGACTGCACGAAGCTCAAATCAGGAGATGTAGATTTCTTTGATACATGTTTCTAGATTACCTTCAGAGCTGTTGAAGGAATCTTTTGTTTTTCTGTTGTGGATTGTGACATTTTCCTGTATTTCAGTATTATTGGCAAATAATTGTATAAGGTTTCGCATGTTGGTGTATTCTTTGCTTTATGGAAGTTTGCCGGTACCATTGTTTCAACTCTTTTATCCTGGAAATTTTATTTTGAATTCCCGATACTCAGCACTTTCTCTGTGTGCACTCACAGAATTTATCTTATGATATGGCCCTCCGTGGGGTATCTGTCCCCCGATCTGAATGGAGTGGGATCCGTGGCATGGCATTTTCACGCATATCATTTTTGCATACTAACGAGTTATCTGGATTTCCTAATTTATTTGACCATTTCAGGAGAAGTATCGGCCGTACCAGTACGCTACCCGAGTCAAATCATGAATACAGTACAAGCCGAGTTGAACGAGTTTCGCACTCAGATGGGGGAGTTCATGGTAGCAATGCAGAGTATAGTGCAGGGGCAACAAGAAATGAGAACCGCCATGCTGAGGCTTAATCGTCCACAGGTTGATCCTCCAATGATTACCTTAGACGCCGAAGGCAATCCGATCAACAACACAGTCATCCCATCTACGGATAATAGACCTCCTATCCCTGAAGGCATTGGTCCAATTCATGTTCGTGTAGCAGACCGACAAGAGGGTCAACTTACTTTTCTCAATGAAGATATGGGATTTGGTTCTGGGGCCAATAACCAGGATTTCCATATGCTAGTCGAGAAGGTAAAGTCTTTAGAATGCAAAGACACCCTTGACATTGATGTTGCTGATATGGGGCTGGTTTCAGGGCTGGTCATCCCTCCAAAGTTCAGACCTCCTGTTTTCGACAAGTACAGTGGTAGATCTTGCCCAAAAATTCACTTGCAGGCCTTCTATCGCAAAATCGCTGCACATACGAAAGATGAGAAGCTTTGGATGTACCACTTCCAGGACAGCCTTTCCGGGGGTTCGTTAGAGTGGTACATAAAGCTGGAAAAGAACTCTGTCCGTAATTGGAAGGAACTTGGGGAAGCCTTTCTCAAGCAGTACCAGTATAATATTGACATGGCTCCCAATCGAACCCAGCTTCAGAGCATGTCACAAAAGAAATCCGAGAGCTTTAAGGAGTACGCGCAGAGGTGGCGCGAGGTCGCAGCCAGAGTACAACCATCATTGCAGGAGAGAGAAATGGTAAACCTATTCATGGATACCCTCCCGGGGTACTTCATAGAACGTTTAGCAGGCTGTTCAGCTAATAGTTTTTCTGATATCGTCTTGACTGGTGAAAGAATTGAAAATTGGATGAAGCGAGGAAAGATTCAGGTCAACGGTGCCTCCACTTCTGGAACTAAGAAGTCGTTGTCCAATGAGCAAAAGAAGCAGTACGAAGAAGCAGGGGCAGTTTGTGTCCAGCGAAAGAAGAGAAATCAAGGTTCGCGTTACCAGACAGCATCCATGATCATCCCAAGTGCCACACGTTCACAACAGCAAAATCGTCGTCAGCATAATCCTCAACAGGGTCGGCAGCAAAGGAGAGAAAGATTTTTTGACCCTTTGCCAATGTCTCACACTGACCTGCTCCAGCATTTGCTTCAGTTGAAGTTGGTTGGGCTTCGCAAACTGTCTCCACCTCCTTTTCCACTACCGGAGGGATGGGATGCCAATGTCAACTGTGATTTTCATTCTGGGGCGCCAGGGCATCATATTGATAGGTGTAAAGCTTTTCACTACACGGTGCAGGACTTAATCGACTCGAAAGCTGTTAACTTTGCACCAAACATATAAGAGAAAGGACACTTTCTTTGATTATGAGTCTTGGAGCCAGAAGTATTCCGGATACTCTTGTTTTGGTAATGGTACGTCTTTGCAGTCCAGTTTCATCCCTATTGAGGGGAACTACGTCGCTCTGATTCTTCATTGGTCTTGGTTCAATGGAGATACATAGGCAGAAGATCGTCGGGTCTTTCCGGGCAACCTTATGGGGCAACTTTACTCCTCAGCTTCACTTCTCCCTTCAAATGTCTCGTGTCCGAGTCAGAATAACTAGAAGAAGAGGTATGATTGTCGTGGTTAGTTATGCCACTGCGAATTGAAGACTACAAGTCCGTGAAAGAGCTGTTGATCACTGAAAGTATTCAAGACTGACAGGTCCAGACGGAGCCAAGCCTCCTTAACTATGACAATATTCAGTTTCTTTACTGCATTTCCGTTTGTAGTTTCTTTTATATGCTAAACGTTTGTCTACATGTATGAAATTTGTTTGCTTTGGAATGTTAGCAATAATAAAATTCACATGTTTTTCTTGAAGTAATTCATTCGCATTCACTTATAATTTTGCATATGTACATCGCAATACCAATTGTTGTGATTAAACTCTATCAGGGAGAATGACGAAACAAAAACGCAAAATTGTGTGCTCTCGAGTAAGGCCCTGTTGACGATGTACAGGCTTTGTTTCAAATCCCTAAACACCGGAGATATAAGGAAGATAGACCCTCGCTAACCCCTTTGAGCCTTGAAGTAGGAGTTTATTTTCGCATAAAAAACCCTCACATGTAACCCAGGGGCAGGGTAGATGTCAGCTAGTCGGACCGAGTGTTCAGACTTTCATAAAGGAGTGTATTTGAAGATCCATTGCATTCTACTATGCTAATCAGAAGGTCCAAAGACCCGAAACCACAATGGTTGTCCAAGTCAAAAGGTCCAAAGATTGAAAACCACAAGGGTTATCCTTCGTCGACCAAAGAATGAGGCAGTCACAACCCTCGCAAAGCAATCAAGACAAACAGTGTCACACGATTTGTTCAAAAAAAAAAAGAAGAATTGAAAAAAAAATGAATAAAAAAGCCCGCTAAGTCGAAACTTGAAAACAAGCGACTTAGGCAAAAGTTAGGGCATCCCGCTGGACTTCACAATCAAAGATTCACAAGAATCAGTCCAGGCAAAAGTTAGGGATAAGAAAAATAATGCAAAATCAAAGGACGAAAAGGATTACGCAAGAAGGATCTTTGAACAAGAACAGAGTCGTGTGATACAGACACGGAAGGCGAAGGGGTGACTGACTCCAAACAACAACCTGATTAGTGTTTAAAACTGTTAGTGTCATTGATCCCTTAACCATCACAAAACCCTTTTTGAGAGGTGAGTGCTTGTGAAAGCTAGCTGAACATAGGAATGGAGAACATCATGAAGAGGGGTGGGCACAAGTAAACTTCGAGCCTATATCCTTTGTTTTTATAACCGTGAACCAGGCCATGATACAACCCTCAAAAGTCCTAACTGAAACAGGGTTATTTTTGAGAGCGTACCACCACGATATCGCGTTCCTGACTCCTATGAGTGGTGTTGAAAGATCTTTGTTGGTGTTGCATGTGCATGCTTTCATTATTCAAAAATAATGTCGTATCTGTCGCTCCCGCTAAATGAGGCTGAGTCAGATAGGGTACAGACGCGAACGGTCGGCGAAAGGGACAATGAGAACACACAGCCGTGAACTCACTGGAGATGAATAGAGTCGCCAGCTAGGCATTTTTATCCCGGAGGAAAGGCAATGCTGCATAGACCTAGAAAAAGATGGATAAGACGGTTGCGAACCAGAGAGACTGAGAAAGGGGGTTGGTTACAACCTGGGAAGGTATTAGCACCCAGATTGTCCGCCGTACTCGACGGGATCCACGCTTAAAAGATTTGTGTTTTAAAGGGGTAGTGTCAGTGTAATCTGTGTGCAAAATAGCTGGAAGAGGATGTACAGGTGTCAGTGTAAAAGAAGTGAAGTGCATAAGTGAAGTGTCAGTGTAAGAACAGGAATAAGATGCTCAAGATCATGAGGCTTAAAGAATGATGCTGGAAGGAGGGGGAATGTACAGAGACTTTTGTTCGATAACTGTTAAGTTATGCCTACGTATCCTCTCGTGCAATGAGGAAGTCAGAACACCGTAGTTCGACCCAAAGAGACTGAAAGATGAGTTGACTTGTGAACTGCTTGCTTGTCTATGCTCAAGTGTATGACCTGTCTGGCTCAGGTGCTAACTGTCTTGCATCAGACGGAAGAAGCAAGTTCTCGGTTATGAGTGAATGAGATGAGAAAAGAATCCCGAAGGAGACGATTATTGTCTGTTTTTGTGTTTTCAGTCTTTTATTGTTTTTGGATTTTGTCATAAGTTAATGAGCTTAAGCCTAAACCAGTGGATTTAGTAAACTCATCACATCTTCCCTCTGTTTAGGGGTAATGAGAATACCTTAAGTGTGAAGTCAGATTCTCACACTTAATTACCATGGTGTAGGATCAAGATCATTAACCTACTTGTGATTATTTAGATGTTTTTGGTGTTTTTGTTTAGTGTTGAGTAATGAGGTTAAGCCATAATCAGGGATTAAACAGACTCATTACACCATCCTAATAGAAGGATAATAGATGAGAATGTTTAAGCTGAGGAAAGCTCCTCAACTTAATCCATGATTAAGGATTAAACTCATGACAAAACAAGCCTTTGATTAAGTGGATTTTATTTAATGATGATGATGAAGTGAGTTTTAGGGTTTGTAAGACAACTTGAGGGGGACTTGTCCATTAACACTAGGGTTAGTCCTTCTTAACCAATTAAGGAAGAATTAGAACCCTAATGCAAGGCCCAAGTTACAAGTGTGATGTCTTGATGATTATTATGTGAATTGATTATGAGATTCAAACACATTAAGGGTTTAACACTTAGGATTAAAGTTGTACACTCCATCCTAATAGAAGGATGCAGGCACAAGCTTAATCACAAAGCCTTAAAGCCTTTAGGGTTTAGTCCCTGATTATGAGGTGAGAAGAGAAGACTCAAGGAGACACAAAGGTAAAACTAAATGGGGAACTAACCAAAACCCTAATCATTGTCATGCTTGGTTGTTCCTAAGGTTTGTGAGGTTTTCAAGAGAAGTCTTCAGAGGAACCACCAGGAAGCAGATGAAAGGATCAAGAGAAGCAAAGCAACTTGCTTCATTCAAGAAGTCAAGTTACTTGAAGAAAGAAAGTGGGAAGAAGAAGAATGAGCAAGCTCAAACTCAAACACATAGCAAAATGCAGCAAGGGATGCAAGAGAGAGATGAGAAGAAAGTATGAGAAGTGAAGGCAAATTCACTTCTCAAAGTTGCTTACCACCTGAAAAGTTAGTGAGAAAGATGCAATGCAATGCAAAATGAGATGAAATGGTATGATGCAAAACCAAACCAGAAGCATGTTTATGATGATAATGATGTTATGAGATGCTACAAACATGAGGCAGCACATGGAAATGATCATACAAGCTCATGAATGCAAATGAAGTAAGTTAAGAAGCAAGGACATACATGAAAAGTTATGAAATGCTCATGGCATACAACATGGCAAATACATGATGCAATGATCAAACATGCTTCTAATATATCTTATGATGTCAAATGGATCAAAGGGATGCTTGAAATGTCATGGCAAGTCATGTTATGCAAGAGAATACAAGATGAATGCATATGGAAGCTCAAATTAGGGTTTATGAACCATACATCAAACAAAAAATCAAAATCAGAAGCAAACCCTAAGATAAAAAATTGAAAGTGCCACTCAAAGGACCCCTAATCCTATACTAACCCACTGCCCAAAGGAGAGGTCTCAACTCTTAACCAAATTCAAGTTATGGTTTTCTTAAGATTTCTAGGGTTTTAGGGTTCCTAAACAAGAAAAATGCCAAACAAATGGGAAATGAAAGATCAAATCAAGCCAATTTAATCTTACAAACTACATGCTAAACACAATGCAATGCAGAAAGAATCAAGGTCCAACTCTCAATGGTTAGGCAGAAATGATTTTTTGAAGTTTGGATCAAAATAATGCATTAAAATGATTTTAATTCCATGAAAAATTCTCAAAATTCATCAAGATCAAAAAAGAAATTTGGTTTGAAGGTTGTACAATGTTTCTAAATGTCTTAGAACATTTCATGAATTTTTTGGTGATTTTTAAATACCTAAAAGTATTTTTAATAAATTAATTTTCATTAATCAATTAAAAATAAACTTTTAAATATTTAAAAATACATTTTTAATGCTAAAAATGAAAATAAAAATATTTTTGTGTTTTAAAAATTAATGAAACTCTTGACAAAAAGTTTCATAATTTTTAAACAATTTTTACTATTTTAAATAAATTGTACAAAACAAATGAATTAAATGAAAATAAAAATGGAATTAAATGAATTATTGAAGAAGTCAACAGATCCTAAGGCCTGGATTCAAAGTCACACGCGCGGGAATTGACTTGGCGCCACATCCAAGGGCCAGAATTCAAAATCAGCTAATTAATGCTTATGCCCTAATCCTGCCGTTAATCACTTTCAGATGACCGGAACAGTGGTTCCGGTCATCTTCTCCGGCGAGACAAAGTGCTAACTCCTTCTACACGCTACGAAAATGAAATCTAATTGAACAGAAATGATCCCCACTCACTCACGAATCAAAACCCTCAATCAAAACAAATTTATTTTTCCAGGAATGGCTGAATCGAAGCAAACAAGAACTAGGGCAAAAAAGTTTCAGAGACTGATTAAACTCTCATCTCTCCACCATTTTCAAAACTAAAGATATCAGAGCAATCAGCGAAGCATGGAGAACAATTTTAGAACTTAAAAATCCATTTCTGGAAAAAAAGTTCTTGAGCTACCTGAGTTTCGAAGCTTCCACTCCAGCAACTTTCTGACCTCTCCCTTTGATGCAATCCACTCTACTTGGTCCCCTGATGATCCTTGAATGCTTACGAGGAGTTTATGTTGGCTGGTTAAGGAGTTTGAACAGCTCCTGCTCAAGCTCAGTTGAAAATGGTGCTGGTGATTCAGGCTGTTTCAGGCCAATGTGAGTGGTTCTTTGTGATCAGGGTGATGTTTTGAGAAGGTTTGTGGAGTTTGTTCAAGTGTTTGTGGCCTGTGGAATGAGTTTCGAAGGCTTTGGCTTTGAGGGTGAAAAATGGGGAAGCTCAGTTCTTGCTTGGTTCAGGCCTGAGTCTTGCTGGTTTTGGCTCAGTGAAGCATGGTGATTTGATCCATGGATTTGGTTTTTGTGTTTGTGAGTTGTGGAGACAGATTCGAAGAAAAATGCAAAATGGAGTGAGTTTGTGAAATGTGTTGCCCTTGTGTGTTTCAGGCTGGCTCCTTGTTATGTTTAGCTTGCAAATGGATAGTATAAACAACTCCAATTGGTCAGATGATGTGACCTGGCCTGCTGTGATTGGGATGTTCACTTTTGCAAAAAGTCCACTTTGTTGTAAGGAGGGCATGGGCTAAGTTCTAGCTTGGTACAAGAGGCATGGGCTGCGCAGCAAGGTGTGTGTGGAAGGCTAGCATGGTTCAGCATTCAAGGCAACAAGTGGATGGAAGTGTTATGATGATTTTGCAACTTGCTCACTTTTGAAACTTCATGAAAATCTCTTGCTTTGCCAACCATGAACATGTGATCTTTTGGTTCAAATCTGATTTTTAGAACTTGTATGATGCTTGCACATTGGTTAGACATGAACTAGAAGTCACAAATGGCCTTGATACATGATTTTGCAAATTTCTCATTTAGTGCATGTCTTGAAAATTAGTGATTTTTGCCAACTTTGTCACACCATAACTTTTGATCCAAAATGAATTAGGTCATGTTCTTGTACTTTTTGAAAAGGGAAAAATGTATTCTACAACTTTCATGACCAAAGTTTTTCCATTTGAAGCATTTTTGGATCAAAAAGTAAGGTTTGAAAAGTGACCCAATTTGACAAATTCCTTAAAAGTCAACTATGCCCTAAAAAGTCAACTTTGCAAAAACTTCAAATTCTTGAATTTTGTGAACTTCAACCTTCTTCCATGATCAAATAAAGATCATATACACTCAAAATGATGAAGATCACCCCTTGGTTGGGTCATTGGGGGCCTCAGATGCCCTGATTTTGCACTGACTTGTCCAGAAAGTCAACTCTTGATCAGATGACTTCCCCATGGAAATTCTTCATGAAAATTGATATGCATACTCCCTATACCATATAGAGACCAATAGAAACAAAAATGACCAAAAAATTTGGATTTATGGCCTCTGAAACCAAAACCCTAATTTTAGGTCAACTGTGCAGTCAAACTTGGCTCTGCATCCATACCAATCCCAGTTCTTGTGATTCCTTGGCATTCTTGATTTTGAGAGGATATAATATGATACTTGAACACACATGGACCCCTTTGAAGTGATTGGTGGCCTTTGGAGTGGCTCAAGAAGCTCCTGGATTGCTCAGATCACAAACCCTAGATGCAGATGCCTTAGAACCAATGCAGAGACTTAAAAATGAGATATGAGATGTTATGATTGTGTTTATGCATATGAAATGATCACAAGCCATGGTGTGAATGGGTGAGGGCAAATTTGGGGTGTTTACAGCTGCCCCTATTCAAACATGAGTTAGCTGTGCAGGTTGTAAGCAACGGCTTAACAGGCAAACAAGATAACTTGTGGTTGAATACCAAAGACAGTCCAAAATTTGCACTCACAGAATAAAGAAGAAAAGGGATATAGATTGTAAAAATAAAGTATGATGTAAAGTGTGGGCGACGGAGGACGACCGTCGAGCAGAGGACGACTGCTGGTTAAAGAGCAATGACGGGGACGGCCGACATGCTGGGAAAAGTGTGGGAAATAAAGCAATGACGGGGACGGCCGACATGCTGGGGATAAAAGGTAAAGCCAAGAAGGGGACAGCCGACTAGCTGGGGAAGATGCGGGAGATAAAGCCAAGACGGGGACGGCCGACTAGCTGGGGAAATAAGAGAGTATGATGGGGACGGCCATCAAGATAAAGTTGTAAGATTCTCTGGGAATCAATGAACCATGACGGGGACGGCCATCAAGTTCATAAAGGAAAGTAACCGACGATGGGGACGGCCATCGGGCTAAAAAGAAAAGGGACCACGACGGGGACGGCCATCGGGTTAAAGAATAAATGAAATAAACAGATGATGAGGTACGGTCATCAAAGGTGAAGGACGATCACCTAGCAGGGGACGGCTGCTCTGTTGGGTTAAGATGAGGGACGGTCATCTAAGGTGGAGGACGACCACCTGGCAGGGTATGGCTGCCGAAAATATCACGACATAGGACGAATGCCGGATAAAAGGTCAACGATGGGGACGGCCATCGGACGAGCATGATGGAGGACGACCATCAAGAGGTGGAGGACGACCACCTAGCAGGGGACGGCTGCTCTCGAGGTTTATCTTGACATAGGACGAATGTCAGATAACCGAAAATCAACAATGGGGATGGCCATTGGATAAAATGATGAAGGACGATCACCAAAAGGTGGAGGACGACCACCTAGCAGGGGACGGCTGCTAAAAAATCAACGATGGGGACGGCCATCGGATGAGCATGACGGAGGACGACCATCAAGAGGTGGAGGACGACAACCTAGCAGGGTACGGCTGCTCTCAAGGTTAACATAACACAGGACGAGTGTCAGATAAAAAGAAAATTACTTTGTTGGCGATCTACTGGGGAGTAGTAAACACGGGCGAGTGTTTATACCCAAGAAACAAAAGGTATAAGTGTTTAGATGTTTGTGTATAGATTAAAGATGCGGACGAGCATCCTTAAGACTACGATACGGACGAGTATCGGGTAGAAACAAATACTGACACGTGTTCAGAGATGATGATACGGACGAGTATCAACTGGTTAACAAAGAACACGGACGAGTGTTGAATCTGAAAGGACTCCTCTGGGGAATGATAGACACAGGCGAGTATCTATATTCAAGAAGACAAAAGTGTTTGACGCGTGTATGGATTAAAGATACGGACGAGCATCCTTAAGACTTATGATACGGACGAGTATCATGTAGAAACAAAATCTTGACGCATGCTCTGAGATGATGGTACGGACGAGTACCATCTGGTTAACAAAGAACACGGACGAGTGCTGACTCTGAGGGGATTTGAGTGGTTTAAGATACGGACGAGTATCAGTATAAGTGTGAGTGGTGTATAGATGAGTGTTTAACTGCTGGGGAGAGTGACACGGACGAGTGTCAAAAGGAGAAGAGTGTAGTATGTACAAAGTGTTTAGGCGACTGCGCTGGGGATATGACACGGACGGGTGTCAAAGGATTGTGTATATAAGTGTGTGTGAGTGCAAAGAGGACGTCTTTGGCTTTCTGCTGGGGTTACGACACAAATGGGTGTCAATGAGTATCTGTATTACAAGTGGTTTTGTTTGCACAGAGTGTTCAGGCGACTTTACCGGGGAGAGATGACACGGACGGGTGCCAAAGGGAGTATATATACTGGTGTTTGTGAAGGTGAGGCAACTGTTTTGCTGGGGAGACTCCGCTGGGGACTCTGGGGGAAGTATTCTGTATATTGACGGATTGTCATTATTCACAAGTGTTGATTTGGAACATGGCTTATGGTTATGCTATGCGTTTGATTTTTGCCGTAATGCTCCGTACTAGACGGAATGCTACGCTTTGCGGGTGAATATGATGCGAATGCTATGATTATGCAAAGATACTCAACCAAGATTCGGATCCCGATGCTGCACAAATCTTCGGTCGATCTGCTTGAAGTAGACATCCCAGCTGGGGGTGAGATCATTGGTAGATCTGATGATATGATATTTGCTTGGGGATATGGGTCACTTGATAGACCTATCCTTATAGAATGAGAGACCCAGCTGGGGTTTGTAGAAGCTTTCTTCACTCTGTTGTGATTCCTTCATGCGTCGCTCTTCTGGATAGAGGCTGAAACTCTGTGGGGAGATGGCTCCTTGACTTTTTTACTCGGCTGAGGGTGAGATGGCAACTCGGCTGGGGAGAAAGAGAGATCACTGGAAGACCCCCCTCAGAAATTCCGTTGAGGTGGATTCTTGACTCAGCCGGGGATATGGGCGCCTTTTGGTACTGCCCTGTTGGAGAAGTGATGCCTGACAACTCTGATGGGGATGAGCAAAGAGTGGCAACTCAGCTGGGGAGAAGGCATTTCGGGTGCGGAGACTGAGTGTTGATTTGTCAGCTTGCTGGGATGAAGCTTACATACACCAAGTTGCATTCTGGATACCTGCAATCCTGCAAAGATAAGAGACGCACAAGTAATCCCGAGGTATCCCTTACTGGATTCCGTCATAGGAGTTAGGATACTTCCGAGAGTAAGTATATTTCCTGCAAGCATGTGTTTATTTGAAGATAATCATCTGTATTCTATGCAATTAATTTCTTTTAGACATCAGACATTTTTTGCAAATAAAATGTACAAGACAAACATGACTGGAAATCTGATTTTATTAGTCCATGTGCCCGGAATTGGCAAGATACAGTCAAGGAAACATATCTCCTAAAATGAGGAGATTGTTACAAATTGAGAAACAAAATACTGGCAATGTTGACGACGCTTTAAGGAGCTTCCCCTTTTGCTATGACTCGTATGACTTTTGACGTTCTTCTCGTCTTGCTTCCTGAAGAAGGCTGATTTTGATTGAAACTTGATCCTTTCGAAGCTCACCAAGTTGTAGGTGATACAGACGAATTCAGAATGCAGTTGTTCGCTTATTCCCTTATTTTGCATGGATCGCCCTTCCAGGTTTTCAATCCATCGGGATACCCATTTTTGCCTGAGTTGTCCAATGCGGCTTTTCAACTCAGCGGGTGTACACATCTTTTGCTTATTTTCCCTTACTTTTGCCCGAGTCTTTTATTCTGTTTTTGACTCGCCGGGATGCCCTATTTTTGCCTGGACTTACATTCTGTTTTTATGTCCAGCGGGTCATTTTTATGCGAAGTATCTTTTAACTGCATCTGAATTCACAGGGGACGGGAAATCTTCACCATCCATGGTGCTGAGCATCAGTGCTCCACCAGAGAAAACTTTCTTCACTATGAATGGTCCTTCATAGTTCGGAGTCCACTTGCCCCTGTGGTCTGTGTGAGGAGGGAGGATTCTTTTCAGCACAAGATCTCCTACTTGGTACTCTCGGTGCTTGACTTTCTGATCGAAGGCTTTCTTCATTCTTTTCTGATACAACTGCCCATGGCAGATTGCAGCCAATCTTTTCTCTTCAATCAGACTCAGTTGTTCGTATCGGGACCTGACCCATTCTGCTTCGTTCAGCTTAACATCCATCAATACCCGTAGGGAGGGTAGTTCAACTTCAACTGGTAGGACTGCTTCCATACCATACACAAGCTGATACGGTGTTGCCCCAGTGGACGTCCTGATTGACGTGCGGTACCCATGCAAGGCAAATGGTAGCATTTCATGTCAGTCTTTGTAGGTGATTACCATCTTTTGCACAATCTTCTTGATATTTTTATTTGCTGCCTCAACAGCGCCATTCATCTTTGGCCTGTAAGGAGAAGAATTGTGGTGTTGGATCTTGAAGTCCCAGCATAGCTCAGCCATCATTTTGTTGTTCAAGTTGGAACCATTGTCAGTAATGATTCGCTCGGGAACTCCGTATCGACAGATGATATCTCTCTTCAGAAATTTGGCTACCACTTGTCTTGTAACGTTGGCATAGGACGCTGCTTCGACCCACTTGGTGAAATAGTCAATGGCGACCAGGATGAATCTGTGGCCATTCGAAGCAGTCGGCTCAATCTTGCCAATCATATCAATGCCCCACATAGAAAAGGGCCAGGGTGAAGACATCACATTCAAAGGATTGGGTGGCACATGCACCT
Source organism: Lathyrus aphaca (assembly GCA_963966055.1). Lineage (NCBI taxonomy): Eukaryota > Viridiplantae > Streptophyta > Magnoliopsida > Fabales > Fabaceae > Lathyrus > Lathyrus aphaca. The sequence continues at coordinate 485,901,026 of OZ014525.1, read as the reverse complement.
TATCCGCATAAATCTGGTATTTATGGCATTTTCTGGCGTAGGCACAACAGTCAGCATCCATTGTGATCCAATAATAACCTGATCTTAACAGTTTCTTGGCCATGGCATGTCCTCCAGCATGGGTACCAAAGGATCCTTCGTGCACCTCGCGCATCAACAAGTCTGCTTCTGTTCTATCAACGCACATGAGGAGTACCATATCAAAGTTTCTCTTGTACAAGGAGCCATCAGTGTTCAGAAAGAAACTACCAGCAAGCCTTCTTAAAGTCTTCTTATCATTGGAAGATGCCCCAGGTGGGTATGTTTGATCCTCCAAGAAGCACTTAATGTCATGGAACCAAGGCTTATCATCTTTGACAATATCTGCTGCGAACACATACGCTGGTCTGTCAAGTCTGGACACTGAAATCTGAGGTACGAAGTTGGCAGCTTGAACTTTGATCATGGATGAAATGGTAGCAAGAGCATCTGCAAACTGATTCTCGTCCCGAGGGATATACTCAAGCTTGACTGTTGTAAAGAAAGTCAATAACCTCCTTGTATAATCCCTGTAAGGTATCAGGTGCTCCTGGTGGGTGTACCATTTGCCGTTGGTTTGATTAACTACCAGAGCTGAATCTCCGAATATAGTCAATGTCTTGATCCTGAGGTCAATGGCTTCCTCAAGACCCATAATGCAAGCTTCGTATTCAGCTTCGTTGTTAGTGCAGTTGAAAGTGAGTTTTGCCGAGAAAGGCATGTGAACTCCTTTGGGTGTAATGAGTACTGCACCAACACCACGACCATTCATGTTAACAGCCCCATCAAACATCATAGTCCATTCCTCTCCCGGGTCAGGCCCTTCAGTGTGAACAGGCTCTTCACGATCTTTTGCTTTTATGAACATGATGTCTTCATCAGGGAAGTCAAATCTCATAGGCTGGTAATCCTCAATAGGTTGCTCAGCAAGATAATCAGACAATACACTGCCTTTGATGGCTTTCTGAGATGTGTATTGGATGTCATATTCTGTGAGAATCATTTGCCATCTTGCAACCCGTCCGGTAAGCGCTGGCTTCTCGAAAATATACTTGACTGGGTCCATTTTTGAGATCAATAAAGTAGTGTGGGTCAACATATACTGTCTCAGTCGGCGAGCAGCCCACGCTAAAGCACAGCAAGTTTTCTCGAGCAGTGAATAACGTTGTTCATAGTCGGTAAACTTTTTGCTTAGGTAGTATATTGCATACTCTTTTCGACCAGACTCGTCATGCTGGCCCAGCACACACCCCATTGACTCTTCTAATACTGTCAAGTACATTATTAGAGGTCTTCCTTCAACTGGAGGCATAAGGATTGGAGGCTCTTGTAAGTATTCTTTGATCTTGTCAAAAGCCCTCTGGCAGTCTTCGTTCCACCTGACCGTCTGTTCTTTTCTTAGCAGCTTAAACAAGGGTTCACAGGTTGCCGTAAGGTGAGATATGAACCTTGAAATGTAGTTCAATCTACCTAGAAACCCTCGAACTTCTTTTTCTGTTTTCGGTGCAGGCATTTCTTGAATGGCTTTGACTTTATCAGGGTCAACCTCAATCCCTTTCTCGCTTACAATAAAACCCAGCAGCTTACCAGACCGAACCCCGAATGTGCACTTGTTGGGGTTTAGCTTTAGTTGGTACTTCCTCAGACGCTTGAATAGCTTTAGCAGATTTACCAGGTGGTCTTCCTCAGTAAGGGACTTGGCAATCATGTCATCCACATAACACTCGATTTCTTTATGGATCATATCGTGGAATAATGTCACCATAGCCCGTTGATATGTTGCACCGGCATTCTTCAGTCCGAATGGCATCACCTTGTAACAGAACGTGCCCCAGGGTGTGATGAAGGTCGTCTTCTCCATGTCTTCAGGCGACATTTTAATCTGATTGTATCCTGAAAATCCGTCCATGAAGGAGAATACCGAGAACTGAGCCGTATTATCCACCAATACATCGATGTGAGGTAATGGGAAATCATCTTTCGGGCTGGCTCTGTTCAGATCCCGGTAGTCAACACACATTCTTACTTTGCCGTCTTTCTTAGGCACAGGTACTATATTAGCAACCCACGGCGGATAGCTAGTCACAGCAAGGAACCCGGCGTCCCATTGCTTTTGTACCTCTTCTTTGATTTTCATTGCCATGTCTGGGCGAGTACGGCGCAGTTTCTGTTTAACCGGTGGGCATTCTTCTCTTAAAGGCAGCTTGTGCACAACAATGTCGGTGTCCAACCCTGGCATATCCTGATAAGACCAAGCAAACACGTCCACATATTCCTGAAGCAAGTCGATCAATTGTCTCTTCACTGAGTCTTGTAGGCAGGCCCCGATTTTAACTTCTTTCACATCTTCATCTGTACCAAGATTGATCGTTTCGACCTCCTCCTGATGAGGAGTGATAACCCTTTCCTCTTGTCTTAACAACCTGGCTAGCTCTTCAGGAAGCTCATATTCTTCTTCAACCCCTTCATCAGCTTGATTGATTGGTTTGTCAAAGTCATACGAAGTCATAGCCGTGCTGTTGTCGGTGCTGTCTGGAAGGCACTCTCTGCAAGGGTTCAGTTTGTTCATTTTAGTGATTGATTTTAATCTTGTTTTAGAAAAGTGAAATAAAGTTGTCATTTTGAAAACACCGCCATTTATTTTTTTTGTACAAAAAGAAAAATGGAAAAACAGTGAGCGGAAAAGAAAAAGACTCATTTGCAAAAGATGTCTGATGTTTCATTGATTAATCTTGTTGCACAAAAATTTCAGATGGCCCGATTACAAAATGAGTCTTGTCATCTTGGGCAAGATGCAAGACTTGATGCATGCTTAAAATATACAGGAAATAATAATTACTCTGCAGGAGTAACCCTTATAATTTCCTGGGAAGACCAGTTTGAGATACTGCTCCCCGGGATTTTTGGACGAATCCAGCTTTCCAGGTTGCATTCTTCTTCCGACTCATCTTCCAAGTTGTTGACAGCATCAGGGATGAGTATCCCCCCACTAACAAAGTTGGGCTTCTGAGCAGCCTCTGTTTGATCTTGCTGAGTTGGTTTGTAACCCAACCCAAATCTATCCTCTTTCTTCTCCACAGGCAGCAGTTTGCCCCAGCCTTGGGCAGTTCCTTCTTCAACAACCTTCCGGGCTTGTTGGTAAGATGTCATTGAGGTTCCAGGTACAGCAGATGTCTCATTTATGTTCAAGGCCTCAAACCCTTGACTCATCGTTTCGTGGATCTCCCCATCCATCTCAATATATTTGTAGGTAGCCAGATGGCTAACAAAAATATCCTCCTCTCCACAGATAGTAACGACTTGACCCTCCCACTCGAATTTTAACTTCTGGTGAAGGGTTGAGGTCACGGCGCCGGCGGCGTGAATCCATGGTCTACCCAACAAACAGCTGTAGGCAGGCTGAATGTCCATCACGTAGAAGGTCGCTTTGAAAGTTTGTGGGCCAATCGTTATAGGCAACTCAATCTCTCCCAGAACCGATCTTTTAGAACCGTCAAAGGCTCTTACTACCAAGTTACTGGGTCGCAATGCTAATCCTTCATATTCCAACTTCACAAGGGCCTTTTTAGGTAAGACATTGAGGGATGATCCTGTGTCTACCAGCACATGGGAAAGAACTGCACCTTTACATTCCATGGTAATGTGCAAAGCCTTGTTATGATTGCGGCCTTCCGTAGTCAAATCAGTGTTGGTGAACCCTAGTCCGTGACTAGCATTAACATTTCCAACCACCGCTTCCAGTTGATTGACGGTGATCTCTTCTGGCACATAAGCGGCGTGCAAGACTTTTAGTAGTGCGTTCCGATGAGCCTCGAAGCACATAAGCAATGATAGAATAGAGATCTTGGAAGGCGTCTGGTGAAGCTGATCCACTATTTTGTAATCACTTTTCTTGATGATTCTCATGAACTCATCAACTTCTTGATCGAAAGGTGTTTTTAAAGCTTCTCTAACAACCTGTTCCTCTTGCACCATACTCTTCCCTTTTGCCTTGGCAGCAGCTTCTGCTTCGGCAGTGGGTCTTTGAGTTTGTGGAGCGAAGAGACGTCCGCTTCGAGTGAAGCCTCCGCCTCCCCCCACATTGTCTATTTGTGGTGAAGAAATTGATGATTCGAGAGTGATTTTCTGTCCTTCGCAGTATAGATCAGAGCCGTAATGCCAAGGGATGGCATTACTGCTTTCATAAGGTACTGGCCCAGGCACTGTGATAGTGACTGGACTGATGGCAGCTGCAGAAGGGACCATGATAGTCTGTGGATCATAGTATATTGTGACTGGTGCTATGATAGGAGTGGCACTTTGTGAGTTGTAAGCAGAATCACTTTCAGGATCATAATAAATCGTAACTGTTGAGACATTTGCTGCTGAAGTTGTAGGAGACATTGTTGGAAGGATGGGTGTTGCTGTTGTAGGAGTTTCTGAATGAAGTGGTGCTGAAGTTGTAGAAGGGATGTTTGCTGATATCGGGTCCGTTGAAGTAACAGATGAAGAATTTGTTGATGAAATTGAAGAGTTGCTTGGAATAATGGTTGTTGCAGTTGTAGAAGACACGGAAATTGTTGCTGATGAGATTGCTGGATTTGTAGGAAATGATGTGGTGATTTGAAGCAGGCCACTCCGAATGAGACCATCTATGCCATCTCTCAAATTATCACACCCATTTACTGAAATGTTGCAATAAGCACACCCTAGCTCACATCCCGGGAATATTTGACATTCAAGGAGTTGAGCTTTGATTTCTAACAACGATGTCCGAATCTGACTCACACTGGTTATCAAGTAAGACGGCTTGTCTTCTTCAATAGCATTGATTCTGGGACCTCCGTGGTTTGGCATAGGGTTTTTGTTAACATTTGGTGGTGATGCAAAATTCAAAGCTTTAGAGTCTACCAAGTCTTGTACCTTCATGTGCAAGGCTCTGCACTTTTCTGTACTATGGCCAGGTGCATTTGAATGAAAAGCACATCTGGCGTTGGAGTCGTAATTTCTGGGTAGACTGGTAGGATCTGGAGGTGCCAACGTCCTTAGCTCAACCAGGTTGAGTTTCAGGAGTTGTGGCAGTAATGTGGCATATGGCATAGGGATCGGATCGATCACCCTATTGGCCTGAGAAGGTCTCTGTTGGAATGGTCTTTGCTGATTGTTGTTGTTGGTGTTATTGTAGTTTCTCGGAGGATACTGAGTTTGTTGCTGATAATTTTGTTGCGGTGGTTGATAAGCTGGTTGAGGATGAAGGGGAGAAGGAATGGTGACTGCTGCCACAGACCTATGAACATATTGGGGTCTGCCCCTGCTGGTATGGATAGCATTGGTCTCACCAGTTCTTCTTGGGCCTACAAAAGGCTTTCTTGTGTTGCTGGATGAGCTGGTACCGTTGTCAGAAATTTTTCCCATCTTTAATAGGCTCTCAATTCTTTCTCCAGCTATGACTACATCAGCAAAGCTAGTGGAAGAAAAGGCAGCTAGCCTGTCAATGTATGTTCCTTGGAGGGTGTTCATAAACATATCTGCCATCTCCCTCTCTGACATAGGTGGCTGGACAGCAGCAGCCAGCTGTCTCCATCTTTGGGCGTACTCACGGAAGCTTTCCCTAGAAGACCGTGACATCCCCATTAGGAGGGTCCTGTTAGGTGCCATATCCAAGTTATACTGGTATTGTCTGATGAAGGCCTCTGCCAAGTCCTTCCAACACCTGATGGTTGCTCTAGTCAGATGAGAGTACCATTCCCTTGACGCTCCGGTTAAGCTATCCTCAAAATAAAACATCCATAGCTTCTCGTCCATGGTATATGCTTTCAACCTTCCCAAAAAGGATTGTAAGTGGGTCCGTGGGCAGGAAGTCCCGTTGTACTTTTCAAAACAAGGAGGCTTAAACTTATGGGGAATCCTGACCCCGTCCACTAAGCCCATATCCATAACATCAAAACCCAAAGAGTTTTGGGATTCTAGGGACCTCAGTTTCTCAACAATCTCATCTAGCCTTCTGTCATAGGCTTCCTCCCCAGCTCCCATTACAGTGAACTGATCCTCTTGGGGGTCTTCTTGTAACACTCTGCCCGCAGTGGCAGTTCCTTGCACATTAGCAGGGATGTTGATCTCTGGATGCTGGTGGGGTCCAAAGACTGGGGGATTAACATGAGGTTGAACCCTTTCGTTGTTGCTTGTCCCAGCAGTCCCCAAATGGGGCTCTTCCTGATTCTGCCTTTCTACCATGACTCTCAACCTCTCCTGGCTTTGAGCCATATTGTTCATCACCTCCATAAATTGTGTCATCTGATTCCTCATTTCCAATCTTTCATTGGCCATTTGAGTCCTGACCTCTGTAAGGTCCTGCTGTACTTGGTCCATTTGTATGCCCGGAAGATTGTTACGGGTTGGATATCTGTGCGGACGGTTGAGTGGGAACACACGTCGTCGAGCAATAGTTCCTGAAATCACAACAGAGTTAGCAACAAAACCTACAAAACAAATAAAGGGTTAGCATGCAATGCAGTATGCTTATTTGTTTTCAAGGTATCCGGCTTGGCATTCAGTTTTGACCCTTCCAGACCCTTGAAGATGCTGTTGATGTTGCTTTTGAAGTAAACTCGGATGGAACAAACTGGTACATATATTACAAAAGACAAATGGTACATAGTTTGATTACAAATACAAGCCCTTTAAGGGGTCAAAATACATTACAAGAAAATAAAAGTACATGGAATGAAAGCAACAACAAGCAAATGGTCAAACACCAAGACCAAACTCATCCTCCTGAACTTCCTTGAGAAGTGCTTCAGTCACAGGATCAGCCGGACGCTCTGTGAGATTCCTGATAAGGAGATTCCTGGTAGCAACAGCTGCAGCTAACTTCTTGTGTTGACTTTGGTCTTTTGACCTCTTCACTCCGGCTCTAATCTTCAACTCTGAGATCTCCCTCTGGGCTGCTGCCAAGGCTTCCTGTTGCTCTTTTGCATTAGCTTCCAGCTGCTCAATCTTATCCTGAGTTCTTTTATCCTCCTGAGTACGAGCTTCGGTGATCCTGACCCACCTAGCTTGTCTCTCCTTCAGATACAAGTCTGTCCTGGCTTTCTGGAATTGGGCTTCCTTACAAGCATTCTTCAGAATTTGTTCTCCAGCCCTAGACTTCTTGATGTAATCCTCGGACTTCTCAATTTTAGCCAGATGCTCCACCTTCAACTTTTCCAACCTTTCAATATCCAACCTACCATTGCTCCTTTCCCAGAGGGTCTTCTGTAGGGCTTGAGACAGATTCTCATTCCTTTTCTTCAGTTTCTCAATTTCTTCCAGGCTGACAGTTGCTGCTGGAGGTTGTATGGTAGAGGGTCCGGGTGTGTCCTCGATGGTGAAAGGCATCCCAGAAATCTGAGCTCTGGCATGAGACCATTCATAGTACTGTGCTGATGCTACATTGTTGCACTTCCCCAGAATGGTTACTCCTTTAGTTTGAACATTGTCCCAGGCCCATGCTGCTTGCCTGACAATAGTTAGATTAAGCTTGTTCTCACAGTAGAGAGTTTCAGCCAAGTCTTGTGCCTTAGGAGTGTGGACCAATGCATAGCCCAGTTGTCTTTTGAATAGCAGAGGGTTGTAATTAATGCAACCCTTAACTCCTATCAGGGGTACATTGGGAAACTGCCCACAACTGGTAATGATATCCCTACCCTTTATGCTCTGAGTGCACCACCTGATATCATCTGAGGTTAAAGCAATAAGTCTTCTAGCCCAATTTCTTTGCTGGTGAGGGTTCAGGAATGCATCAGTCTTGGGCAAATGCCTGAGAAGCCAAGTATGGAACAAAGGAGCACAGCACCTCACTAATCTTCCCCTTTGCTTTTCATTCCTTTGATGAACTGAGTAGTAGAGATCTCCCAGTAAGGTAGGCACTGGGTTCTTCAGGATGAAAAGATGGATTGCATTCTTGCTAACAAACTTAGGCTCATCTGCAAATAATATAACCCCATATATGCTTAGGGCTAATAATGCACAGACTGCCTTCCACTCTCCCACAGAAGCCTTCAGGGTAGCTTGAGAGATCAAGAAATCCAGATGCAGGCCAGGGATTCCAGCCTTAGAAGTCATATGCTGCCTAATCAGAACTGATTCCAGATGCAATGCCTTTGCCACTTCTTCATTACTTGGGAAAGCCATCTCAGGGTTGAAGGGGACTCCACTCCTGATAGGCATACCAACCAATGATGAGTATTCTTCCAATAGAGGGCCCAGCTGAAAGTCCTGAAAAGTGAAACACCTCAGTGGGGGATCATAGAACTGTAGGCAAGTATGAATCAGGCTTCTCTGTGAAGGGTCCAAATCCATAACCACATCAAGTATATCTCCATAGTGTTCTCTGAAAAGTGGTATATGGTCTGGAGTAATCAGGGTCTGAATCCTCCTGATGTCAGCTAGCTCAGGCTGAAAGAAGTGATATGAGATATTACTCTTCTTAGGTGCCATGTTGTTGAAGAAGGGTCGAGACAGGTGCTGATGATAACACTGAAAATGGGCCACTGACTGGCTGGGACTGGTGGCTGAAACAGGTAGCTGATAGCTGAAGTAGATGCTGATGAAGATAGGTCTATGCTGATGATGGGGCCAAAACCAAGCCAAAGATAGAGGATGGATACCCTGAAAAACAGATAAGCAAATGTCAACATGATGCAATGATGATGTATGCAAATGATATGCAAGGGTTTGTGACTGAGCTGGATCTGATCAAATGCTCTGATATAAGTCCAGGTATGTTCAAGAAATCCGGATGGAGGTCTATAAGTCCAGTAACCAAGGTGGGGGGCTCAAATAAAGAGTCACATGTCCAGGGTTTAGAATCACAAGAACTGTTCCAACATGGAGTATTCTTAATCGAACAAAGTAATAGGGTATGTTGAGGCCAAGGGTACCTGCAAACCTGTAAACAGCCCAACCCCCTCACAGGTGGTGTTCTAAAACAAGGATCCTCAGACTTGGGTCAGTTATGAGAAGTGTAAACACTTCTAACCCGGAGGTACAGTGTTTACAATAACCATAAAAGTTCCTCCTCTAATTCGCCTCAGTTTCTGAAGGTCAATACTAAAGGTCATCCAGACTTAGCAGGCTTCCCAGATAGCCCTAGCATTGCAGGAAATCTGCAACACAGAGTTCTCAAGAAGAAACCCATATCTGAACCGTGTTTCATATTCCCGCATCAGACCGAGATGGAATGGGAAAGAATATGAACCACTCTAGCCTAGGTGTCACTCAGGTCCCAGGTATAGGACCTTAACTCTCAATAGAACACCCACCCACCAAAGAAAACAAACAGATCCAGCCAGCACAGTATGACAGTATGATATATGTAAAGCTATAAAGAAAGCAATAAAAACAACTACACATAAAGCAAAAATAAATACAAATATAAGCACAAATAGCACATAACACCCCAGTAAACACAAATCAAACAAGCGCTAGGAGGAACCCACAAAAAGAACCAGAAGCCCTGGTTGCAGTATAAGGTTCCCCAGCAGAGTCGCCAAGCTGTCGCTCCCGCTAAATGAGGCTGAGTAGATAGGGTACAGACGCGAACGGTCGGCGAAAGGGACAATGAGAACACACAGCCGTGAACTCACTGGAGATGAATAGAGTCGCCAGCTAGGCATTTTTATCCCGGAGGAAAGGCAATGCTGCATAGACCTAGAAAAAGATGGATAAGACGGTTGCGAACCAGAGAGACTGAGAAAGGGGGTTGGTTACAACCTGGGAAGGTATTAGCACCCAGATTGTCCGCCGTACTTGAAGGGATCCACGCTTAAAATATTTGTGTTTTAAAGGGGTAGTGTCAGTGTAATCTGTGTGCAAAATAGCTGGAAGAGGATGTACAGGTGTCAGTGTAAAAGAAGTGAAGTGCATAAGTGAAGTGTCAGTGTAAGAACAGGAATAAGATGCTCAAGATCATGAGGCTTAAAGAATGATGCTGGAAGGAGGGGGAATGTATAGAGACTTTTGTTCGATAACTGTTAAGTTATGCCTACGTATCCTCTCGTGCAATGAGGAAGTCAGAACACCGTAGTTCGACCCAAAGAGACTGAAAGATGAGTTGACTTGTGAACTGCTTGCTTGTCTATGCTCAAGTGTATGACCTGTCTGGCTCAGGTGCTAACTGTCTTGCATCAGACGGAAGAAGAAAGTTCTCGGTTATGAGTGAATGAGATGAGAAAAGAATCCCGAAGGAGACGATTATTGTCTGTTTTTGTGTTTTCAGTCTTTTATTGTTTTTGGATTTTGTCATAAGTTAATGAGCTTAAGCCTAAACCAGTGGATTTAGTAAACTCATCACATCTTCCCTCTGTTTAGGGGTAATGAGAATACCTTAAGTGTGAAGTCAGATTCTCACACTTAATTACCATGGTGTAGGATCAAGATCATTAACCTACTTGTGATTATTTAGATGTTTTTGGTGTTTTTGTTTAGTGTTGAGTAATGAGGTTAAGCCATAATCAGGGATTAAACAGACTCATTACACCATCCTAATAGAAGGATAATAGATGAGAATGTTTAAGCTGAGGAAAGCTCCTCAACTTAATCCATGATTAAGGATTAAACTCATGACAAAACAAGCCTTTGATTAAGTGGATTTTATTTAATGATGATGATGAAGTGAGTTTTAGGGTTTGTAAGACAACTTGAGGGGGACTTGTCCATTAACACTAGGGTTAGTCCTTCTTAACCAATTAAGGAAGAATTAGAACCCTAATGCAAGGCCCAAGTTACAAGTGTGATGTCTTGATGATTATTATGTGAATTGATTAAGAGATTCAAACACATTAAGGGTTTAACACTTAGGATTAAAGTTGTACACTCCATCCTAATAGAAGGATGCAGGCACAAGCTTAATCACAAAGCCTTAAAGCCTTTAGGGTTTAGTCCCTGATTATGAGGTGAGAAGAGAAGACTCAAGGAGACACAAAGGTAAAACTAAATGGGGAACTAACCAAAACCCTAATCATTGTCATGCTTGGTTGTTCCTAAGGTTTGTGAGGTTTTCAAGAGAAGTCTTCAGAGGAACCACCAGGAAGCAGATGAAAGGATCAAGAGAAGCAAAGCAACTTGCTTCATTCAAGAAGTCAAGTTACTTGAAGAAAGAAAGTGGGAAGAAGAAGAATGAGCAAGCTCAAACTCAAACACATAGCAAAATGCAGCAAGGGATGCAAGAGAGAGATAATAAGAAAGTATGAGAAGTGAAGGCAAATTCACTTCTCAAAGTTGCTTACCACCTGAAAAGTTAGTGAGAAAGATGCAATGCAATGCAAAATGAGATGAAATGGTATGATGCAAAACCAAACCAGAAGCATGTTTATGATGATAATGATGTTATGAGATGCTACAAACATGAGGCAGCACATGGAAATGATCATACAAGCTCATGAATGCAAATGAAGTAAGTTAAGAAGCAAGGACATACATGAAAAGTTATGAAATGCTCATGGCATACAACATGGCAAATACATGATGCAATGATCAAACATGCTTCTAATATATCTTATGATGTCAAATGGATCAAAGGGATGCTTGAAATGTCATGGCAAGTCATGTTATGCAAGAGAATACAAGATGAATGCATATGGAAGCTCAAATTAGGGTTTATGAACCATACATCAAACAAAAAATCAAAATCAGAAGCAAACCCTAAGATAAAAAATTGAAAGTGCCACTCAAAGGACCCCTAATCCTATACTAACCCACTGCCCAAAGGAGAGGTCTCAACTCTTAACCAAATTCAAGTTATGGTTTTCTTAAGATTTCTAGGGTTTTAGGGTTCCTAAACAAGAAAAATGCCAAACAAATGGGAAATGAAAGATCAAATCAAGCCAATTTAATCTTACAAACTACATGCTAAACACAATGCAATGCAGAAAGAATCAAGGTCCAACTCTCAATGGTTAGGCAGAAATGATTTTTTGAAGTTTGGATCAAAATAATGCATTAAAATGATTTTAATTCCATGAAAAATTCTCAAAATTCATCAAGATCAAAAAAGAAATTTGGTTTGAAGGTTGTACAATGTTTCTAAATGTCTTAGAACATTTCATGAATTTTTTGGTGATTTTTAAATACCTAAAAGTATTTTTAATAAATTAATTTTCATTAATCAATTAAAAATAAACTTTTAAATATTTAAAAATACATTTTTAATGCTAAAAATGAAAATAAAAATATTTTTGTGTTTTAAAAATTAATGAAACTCTTGACAAAAAGTTTCATAATTTTTAAACAATTTTTACTATTTTAAATAAATTGTACAAAACAAATGAATTAAATGAAAATAAAAATGGAATTAAATGAATTATTGAAGAAGTCAACAGATCCTAAGGCCTGGATTCAAAGTCACACGCGCGGGAATTGACTTGGCGCCACATCCAAGGGCCAGAATTCAAAATCAGCTAATTAATGCTTATGCCCTAATCCTGCCGTTAATCACTTTCAGATGACCGGAACAGTGGTTCCGGTCATCTTCTCCGGCGAGACAAAGTGCTAACTCCTTCTACACGCTACGAAAATGAAATCTAATTGAACAGAAATGATCCCCACTCACTCACGAATCAAAACCCTCAATCAAAACAAATTTATTTTTCCAGGAATGGCTGAATCGAAGCAAACAAGAACTAGGGCAAAAAAGTTTCAGAGACTGATTAAACTCTCATCTCTCCACCATTTTCAAAACTAAAGATATCAGAGCAATCAGCGAAGCATGGAGAACAATTTTAGAACTTAAAAATCCATTTCTGGAAAAAAAGTTCTTGAGCTACCTGAGTTTCGAAGCTTCCACTCCAGCAACTTTCTGACCTCTCCCTTTGATGCAATCCACTCTACTTGGTCCCCTGATGATCCTTGAATGCTTAGGAGGAGTTTATGTTGGCTGGTTAAGGAGTTTGAACAGCTCCTGCTCAAGCTCAGTTGAAAATGGTGCTGGTGATTCAGGCTGTTTCAGGCCAATGTGAGTGGTTCTTTGTGATCAGGGTGATGTTTTGAGAAGGTTTGTGGAGTTTGTTCAAGTGTTTGTGGCCTGTGGAATGAGTTTCGAAGGCTTTGGCTTTGAGGGTGAAAAATGGGGAAGCTCAGTTCTTGCTTGGTTCAGGCCTGAGTCTTGCTGGTTTTGGCTCAGTGAAGCATGGTGATTTGATCCATGGATTTGGTTTTTGTGTTTGTGAGTTGTGGAGACAGATTCGAAGAAAAATGCAAAATGGAGTGAGTTTGTGAAATGTGTTGCCCTTGTGTGTTTCAGGCTGGCTCCTTGTTATGTTTAGCTTGCAAATGGATAGTATAAACAACTCCAATTGGTCAGATGATGTGACCTGGCCTGCTGTGATTGGGATGTTCACTTTTGCAAAAAGTCCACTTTGTTGTAAGGAGGGCATGGGCTAAGTTCTAGCTTGGTACAAGAGGCATGGGCTGCGCAGCAAGGTGTGTGTGGAAGGCTAGCATGGTTCAGCATTCAAGGCAACAAGTGGATGGAAGTGTTATGATGATTTTGCAACTTGCTCACTTTTGAAACTTCATGAAAATCTCTTGCTTTGCCAACCATGAACATGTGATCTTTTGGTTCAAATCTGATTTTTAGAACTTGTATGATGCTTGCACATTGGTTAGACATGAACTAGAAGTCACAAATGGCCTTGATACATGATTTTGCAAATTTCTCATTTAGTGCATGTCTTGAAAATTAGTGATTTTTGCCAACTTTGTCACACCATAACTTTTGATCCAAAATGAATTAGGTCATGTTCTTGTACTTTTTGAAAAGGGAAAAATGTATTCTACAACTTTCATGACCAAAGTTTTTCCATTTGAAGCATTTTTGGATCAAAAAGTAAGGTTTGAAAAGTGACCCAATTTGACAAATTCCTTAAAAGTCAACTATGCCCTAAAAAGTCAACTTTGCAAAAACTTCAAATTCTTGAATTTTGTGAACTTCAACCTTCTTCCATGATCAAATAAAGATCATATACACTCAAAATGATGAAGATCACCCCTTGGTTGGGTCATTGGGGGCCTCAGATGCCCTGATTTTGCACTGACTTGTCCAGAAAGTCAACTCTTGATCAGATGACTTCCCCATGGAAATTCTTCATGAAAATTGATATGCATACTCCCTATACCATATAGAGACCAATAGAAACAAAAATGACCAAAAAACTTGGAGTTATGGCCTCTGAAACCAAAACCCTAATTTTAGGTCAACTGTGCAGTCAAACTTGGCTATGCATCCATACCAATCCCAGTTCTTGTGATTCCTTGGCATTCTTGATTTTGAGAGGATATAATATGATACTTGAACACACATGGACCCCTTTGAAGTGATTGGTGGCCTTTGGAGTGGCTCAAGAAGCTCCTGGATTGCTCAGATCACAAACCCTAGATGCAGATGCCTTAGAACCAATGCAGAGACTTAAAAATGAGATATGAGATGTTATGATTGTGTTTATGCATATGAAATGATCACAAGCCATGGTGTGAATGGGTGAGGGCAAATTTGGGGTGTTTACAGTATCTTAACTAGTGATTTGTTCACGAAGGTTTGCGACATCTTTTTACATTAAAACCTCAAGATTAACACGTGTGTTGCATTAGAATTTTCATTCTCAAAATAAACAGTATCTGCTTGCATACATTTGTTTGGTACCATAAAGTTCATGTATGGAATCTCAGTCCAGAAGCTTAATCTTGCCAAGTTGAGAAGTCTAAAACTTCCGAAGGTCAGTCCATCAAGGTGTACTTTTTAAGAAACTCCATTGAGTGGGGGCTTCCTCAACAAGTCGTGGTAAGAGCCAGCCAATCCGGGGCAATCATGTCGAGCAATTTCTTCAAAATTCAGCCAAGCTGAGGCAATCACTTCGAGATTCAAATCTCTCCAGGAGTATGTAGTATGGGCGTTTTCTTCAAAGCACAGTCAGTCATAGATGATCACTTCAAGGGCATGAGAAGTCACTCTCTCCCGAAGACCGTCAATTCAAAGCGCCTACCCGAAGTTCAAAATACTGGGGCAGAATATCTCACAGTGATATGAGGTTTTTCATGAATCCTTGCGAGGTAAATTCTTGCACAGACCATGCGGTCTGGGGCAGTTATTTCGAGATTCGACGAATCTCTCCAAGAGTTTGAAGACACTGAGGCATTTCGTATGCCATGTTTTCTGTAAAATCCACTTGAGACATTTTCTTCTGATGGACCTTAGTTTGAGGCGAGTTGGAAATTTCAAAGATCCATCGTTCACTCGTGATTAGTTGGCAACCTATCAACCCAGGGCTAGGGGAAAAGCCATTGTCGGCACAGTACTTCAAGAGTTGTTTCATCAGCAAGCTTCATTGATCAAAATTCCTTAGCAAGTCTCATTAGGCAATTCCTTATCCAGTAGTGCGAAAAATGGAAGGTTACTTCTTGAGCAGAAAGATATCATCGTCTCTCATCCCCAGAATGAGACGCCTTACATCTCTTATTCCCAACATGAGAGGATTTATCTCTTATCCCCAGTAAGTGGCAGCTTGAGCTTTTATCTTCAGCGGGAAGCTTTATCATTGACATCCCCCGTCGTCCCCAGTAATGTGGAAGTTGAAATTTCTCCCAGCAAGGTAGCAGAAGGGAGATGTCATTCCCAAGCAGGAGTTTCCCTTCAGATAGGGGCAATTCTCAGCAGTATAAGGAGTGTCTTTCCTCTCCAGCAATTACTTCCTCAGCAGTGTCATGCCTTTGGTTCTCAGCCAGGTCAGGAGGTTTTCATTTCCCCATCAGAGTCCAAGAAGAGTCCATCTCCAGCAGGGTCTTGGCTCTCCAATCTCAAAGTCCAATTTATTTTTGGCAGTGACGACAGTTCAGAGCCGGTGTATCATTGGCAACATTCCCCGTAGAGTTGTTTTCTCCTCACAAGGATTAACCAAATCAATGCAGTGATCATCAGTTCCTCCCCAGTCAAGCCATCTGGGATACTTGCGGTCTCCTCGTCGGGAGACCCCTTTTTGCATTTGCATTTGCATCTAGTAATCATCATTACATTTGTATCCTCTAAAGCGTAGCATTTCCATCGTCATGGAGCATTATGCCATAAATCCAAACATAGGCATACCAGCATGGGCCAGTTTTGAGGTATATTACATAAGACCCGTTACATCTCCAATCAGATTGAAGTATTCCCCACAGAATGCAATTTCGTTTCCCAGAGTGGTTACTTCTACCAAGTCTTGTTGTTATCCCCAGTTGAGTCTTGTTTCAGTACAACAGTCTCATTTTTTCGCGTCTCCGTTTAAGTACAACGGTCGCGTCTAGGGTTATCATTTAAGTACAATGATCCCGTTCCTTTCGAGTCTCCATTTAAGTACAATGGTCTCGTCTTTGAGTCTTGTTTCAGTACAACAGTCTCATTTTTTCGCGTCTCCGTTTAAGTACAACGGTCGCATCTCGGGTTATCATTTAAGTACAATGATCTCGTTCCTTTCGAGTCTCCATTTAAGTACAATGGTCTCGTCTTTGAGTCTTGTTTCAGTACAACAGTCTCATTTTTTCGCGTCTCCGTTTAAGTACAACGGTCGCATCTCGGGTTATCATTTAAGTACAATGATCTCGTTCCTTTCGAGTCTCCATTTAAGTACAATGGTCTCGTCTTTGAGTCTTGTTTCAGTACAACAGTCTCATTTTTTCGCGTCTCCGTTTAAGTACAACGGTCGCATCTCGGGTTATCATTTAAGTACAATGATCTTGTTCCTTTCGAGTCTCCATTTAAGTACAATGGTCTCGTCTTTGAGTCTTGTTTCAGTACAACAGTCTCATTTTTTCACATCTCCGTTTAAGTACAACGGTCGCATCTCGGGTTATCATTTAAGTACAATGATCCTGTTCCTTTCTGTCTCGTCTCAGTGCGATGATAATGGATCGGTTGATACCATTTCCTAATTAGATCGGTTGATCTTATTTGAGTCATGAATCGGTTGATATCATTTCTCTTCGAGTTGTAAATTGGATGATATTACATTCTCGCATTTCTTGGTTATGGATCGGTTGATACCATCTCCGTGTTAGATCGGTTGATCTTATTTGAGTCATGAATCGGTTGATATCATTTCTCTTCGAGTTGTAAATCGGATGATATTACATTCTCGCATTTCTTGGTCATGGATCGGTTGATACCATCTCCATGTTAGATCGGTTGATCTTATTTGAGTCATGAATCGGTTGATATCATTTCTCTTCGAGTTGTAAATCGGATGATATTACATTCTCGTTTCTTGGTTATGGATCGGTTGATACCATCTCCGTGTTAGATCGGTTGATCTTATGTGAGTCATGAATCGGTTGATATCATTTCTCTTTGAGTTGTAAATCGGATGATATTACATTCTCGCGTTTATTGGTTATGGATCGGTTGATACCATCTCTGTGTTAGATCAGTTGATCTTATTTGAGTCATGAATCGGTTGATATATTTTCTCTTCGAGTTGTAAATCGGATGATATTACATTCTCGCGTTTCTTGGTTATGGATCGATTGATACCATCTCCGTGTTAGATCGGTTGATCTTATTTGAATCGAAAATCGGTTGATGTTGCGTTAAGTCCTATTTCGATAATAAGCATCTTCCGTGACTTGGTCTTGCCCAGCAGTCGCGTGCGTTTTTCTTTATGGCTTGGTCCTGCCCCGTAGTCATATTGATTTGAGTTCCATTCGCTAATGGTTTCGTTAAGCCCTGTTTCGCCAACAGGCACCCTCGGTTTGGCTTTGATTTGCCCAGCAGTCTCAGTGATTGCATTGATTCTATTCCACCTGGTTCTATCTCTGTTACCTATTCAGAGGTCAAAACAAAAAAATATAAATAAATAAATGGGCAGATGGCATTTCCATTACCCTCAGTGTGCAAATTTTCAGGTTTTATTTGAGTATTCAATCACTCCATACCTTGAACTTCTAAAAGTCGTTGCAATTATCCATTCAAGTTTGCAGATGATTGAATAGGGGCAGCTGTAATACCTCAAAATTTGCCCTCATTTTTTATTCCCTTGACTAGCTTATCGCTTCGCATTCATCTGCATTTCTCACTAGGTCATTAACATCATAATAATGCATTTCATGGATTCATAAGGCATGTGATCAAGGCCCGTGGAAATTAGGGTTTCGTACCTTATCCGTATCTATTATGGATTGAATTTGTGGAGAATATTCACTGGTGCGTCTAACCCCTTATTGAGGTGTTCAATCAGATCTTCTTTGGGTAGGAGTGTTGGCTATTTCCTAACGTCTCAAGTTCTATTCCTCATCATTGAATATCTCAAGGAGAGTTGGGAGTTCTTGGTCATGATTCTGATTTGAAGGGAACTTCGCCAATGGAGGCCCATTGTATCAGAGATTGGTTTGGATCCTTTTGTTTATGGAATAATAATTTGAGATGGTGTGGATTTTAGTATGGCATCGAAGTTCCTGAAGGTGGATTGTGTTGAAGGATTCGATTCAGATAGGAGAATGCACGACTATTGGTTTATTTGGAAGCCATCATACAAACATCAGTACATACCCGTACCATATTCGTTATGTTCATTTTGATACCCACTAGACAATTTAAGTGTAACATCCAATTCATGTTCATAAATCACTATTCCACTTTTTGGCCCAATTTCGTTTTTTTTCCTTTTTCTATTTGACACCAATAAACCATCTAGTTCATTTTAAAACCATTTGCTAATTCACACTTCGGTTTCTTCTCATTATTCTCAAACTCTTTCCAATTTGGCGTTCTATATCTAGCTTTGATCCATTACATTTCCCAAGGGATTCTAATTCAAATGTCAACCTTTTATTCCTTTTTAATCCATTTTTGTTATCCAAGTTACTTCAAATGTCAAATTCAAAATTCAATCCATAAACCATGCCCATTTTCGACATTTTCGCTAATCCGCTAAGTACATGTTTACCTATTAATATTCACTACAAAGAAGTATGAGAATTATATATTCTTTTTGGTCCAAGGTTTGGTAAGCCCATTAACACAATAATGCATTGGGTGGAACTTCCTTCATCGTCAGTGTTAGAAAAAGGCCAGTATGAGAAAAAAGGAAAAATTAGCAAACTGTACACAAAGTCAGTTATAACATAACAAAAGCTCTATCCAAGTCTTTAACTGAAACAACTGGAAAAAAGTTACAATATGCAAGGTTTGAGAGCTAATTGATAACGAAAAATGGTTAGAAAACAATTCAGTTACATGATGAGTTTATAGCTGCGAAAATAGTGAGAAGCATAACAAGATGGGGGTTGAAATTTTATGAAACAAAAAGAGAGAATCATCTACATAAAAGCTCCTCAAAGAATACACCAGAAAAAACTGATAACAAAAAGAAACTCTGAACTTCAATCTTCATGCTTGGTCAACACCTTCAATCAAGAAACTTTTGCTTCAACTCTATTCCTCCATCACGATCTTCGGTCATTTTTTTTCCAGCATGAGCTATTCTTCTAGACCCTTCAATCCAAAGAGCTTCATCAAGTCTCCTTCAAGTTTAAAACCTGCAAACATCAGAAGAAGTTAAAGTCTCCAATATCAGAAGTCATGATTGATAAGTCAGTTTATACCATATCAGAAGAAGAAGTTGGAACATGAACTCAATAACAACGAGTGATTCAACGGCAAGCCGAATTTCTCAAGAGAATTCAATATAAAAAAAAGAGAACTGAAGTGTTATACCTTGTTGTGTTCATGCTTCGAATTCGACATTACGACGCGTCATCAATCCTTCGAATCCGCGGTTGGCTTCAATCATTGTCATTAACAATACTGCGTCGTCTGTGACTTCAGCAGCCGCATACTCTTCATCACCCATACCAGATTCACCACAACCTCTTCAATCTTTCCCTGCAAAATTCAACACCAGATGAATCAACATCAACAACTACAATGCTCCACAACAACGAATTGAAACATATACATCACTGTAAAGCAAATCCGGAATGTCCATCAACAGTTACGAGTTTCGGCCAACAATGCCCTCAGCTGCATCCTTCACCATCATCTTTAGTCAACAACCTGTATTAACCAAAACCAAAGTTAATAAAGAAAAACTCAAGGGAGATAAGTTCAGAAGAATACTTTTAACTGATTCAAAAAAATCAATAACCAGCTTCTAACTAACCTAACAGAACTTTAACTGAAAATAACAAACTTTCAACTGATTTCTAACAGAAAAAGTCCAGAAACTTCACCTGAGAAGCTTCTCACAGGAACTGAATTTGTTTATATAAATCAGGAGCACCACTCTTCATCTTTTCTTCTTGACACTTACCATTTTTCCCCAATCTGCTTCATCTTCAATTCCAATACCTTCAACCCTCACCATTCTTCCTGAATCCTTCAATTCTCTCCTAAACTTCATTTTGGTTTTTGACCATTCTTCTGAAACTTCGTCTATCATGATCCCCCATGTTCGGATCTTTATCCTGGTTCTCTGACTTCATCAATCTCACGTCACCTTCTTCCGCAACAATATCATCATATACATATCATTCATCACCATCTTCGACCTACAACAAGAGTCAGAAGGTTTGCGAAACTCGCACATCAGCACCTCGTGAACAGTAATCCAGTCGTACGCAAGGAGGGTTATTGAAGTGGAACTTACCAAGAACATTGAGGCTTCATTGTCGATTGGAGATTTCGTCATCAACATTACATCGGTCTTCGAATTTTCATCGTCTTCGAGTAAGACCTTCGAAGAAGCAGAGCGAAGGCGTCGCTTCACTCTTCTCCGCCACAGACCGTTCGGTTAGCATCTTCATCGCGACCTCACTACTTCATCAACTAACAAGGTGCGAATCTGAGTTCGATGTCAAGCCTTTGTGTATGATTTTCGTTTTTTGTGGCAAGCAATAGGAGTTAGGGTTTTAAGAAGGGGGAGTTTAGGGTTTCGGTGATTTAGCTTTATTGTGGTTAATTTAGGAAGGCTGGTGTTGTCGTTGATTCGGATAAGAGTTTAGATGGTGGCGGCGAATACGTAGAAGAAGAGAAGGAGAGTGGACGGTGATGAGGTGCGGCGGTGCTAAGGATAAAAGAGGGGTTAGGTCAGATTAGAAAGAGGAGGGCTAGGTTTCGGAGGGGGTTGTTGATGGTGAGAGAGGCGGTGTTGCGGAGGAAGAAGAAGTTAAGATGGCAAGGCTTTCGATTTGGAAGAGGAAGAAGAAGGTGAGACTAAAGGGAGCGACAGCAGCATTACCTTTCCTTCGGGATAAAAATACCTAGCTGGCGAATCTATTCTAATCATTTCATTTCCTGTTTTCACCGACCGTTCGCGTCTGCACTGGGATGCAAATCTTCGGGAGCGACACTATGTCGTGATATTTTCGGCAGTCGTCCCCTGCCAGGTGATCGTTCTTCACCTCTTGATGATCGTCCTTCATCATTGTATCTGATGGTCGTCCCCATCGTGGTTCCTCTTATCCGACATTCGTCCTATGTCGTGATATTATTGGTAGACGTACCCTGCCTGGTGATCGTCCTTCACCTTTGGATGACCGTCCCTCATCCTTTCCCCAGTGGAATCCCCATTGTTGGAACTTTCTATCCGGAATTCATCTTATGTCGCGATACCTTTTTAGCAATCGTACCCTGCTAGGTGATCGTCCTTCACCTTATGATGACCGTCCCTCATCATTTGTCAGATGTCCGTCCCCATCGTTGACCTTTTCTATCCGGCATTCGTCCTATGTCGCGATATTTTCAGCAGCCGTCCACTGCTAGGTGATCGTCCTTCACCTTTTGATGACTGTCCCTCATCATTATTTCACTTATTCTTTTACCCAATGGCCGTCCCCATCGTGGTTTATTTACCCTCTAGCTTGACGGCCGTCCCCGTCGGTAATTTCCTCATTTCTTTAATCCCCAGAGAGTTTTATCAGTTTACCCGATGGTCGTCCCTGTCGCGAATTCTTTATTCCCCAGCATGATGGTCGTCCCCGTCAGTGCGTTTCTTACTGTTTTTTATCCCCAGCATTCGTCCTCTGCTCGATGGTCGTCCTCCATCGCTTTCATTTAATAATCATAATATACTATTTGTTGCAATTTATATCCCTTTTCTTCTTCTCCCCAGCGAGTGCAAATTTCGGACTGTCTTTGGTATTCAACCACAAGTTATCTTGTTTGTTTGTTAAGCCAGACACTTACATCCTGCACAACTAACTCATGCTTGAATAGGGGCAGCTGTAAACACCCCAAATTTTCCCTCACCTTTTTCTCACACCATGGCTTTTGATCTTTCATATATCATTGCATAAGAATATCATCTCACTGCATAGTTCATTTCATCTGCATCTAGGGTTTGTGATCTGAGCAGTCAAAGAAGTGATCTGAGCCATCCCAATGGTCTTGAAGCATGCCAAGAGGATCCATGAGTGGTATATGATCTTATTACATCCCCAAGAAGTCTTTGAAGTCACAAAATCACAAAGGATTGCTCAGAGGTCCAGGCAAGCTAGGGTTTTCTGCACAGATGACCTAAAATTAGGGTTTTTGTTTCAGAGGACTTAACCTCAAATTTTTTGGTCATTCTTTATTCTAATGGTCTTAATATGTTATAAGGAGCATGTGTACCAAATTTGAAGAAGAAATTCATTATGGAAGTCATTTGATCAACTGGTGACTTGTTGTGCAAGAAAAGTCAGAATCAGGGCATCTGAGGCCCCTCCCAAAGGTACCAAAGGGTCATCTTCATCATTTTTAGGTTCTATGATCTTTATTTGATCTTAGAAGTGGTTAGAAGTTCACAAGATTGAATAATTTCAAGCCATTTGCAAACTTGCTATTTTTGGACATGACTTGTAATGGAAACTTTCCATTTTGGGAAAGATTTTCAACCTCCTCTTTCTTGATCAAAAATGCGTCAAATGAAAAATCCTTAAACATGAAATTTGTAGATTGGATCTTCCAATTTTCAAAAAGTACAAGAACTCCTCTTGATTCATCCTAGAACTCAAGATATGATCTTTCAAAGTTGGGAAAAATCCTATAATTTTCAAGTTCATGCCAAAGAGGGATTTTTCTAAAATCAAGTTTTAAGCACTCTTGTGACCTCTAATTGACCTTTAAGCTTCATTACATGATAATGCAACACATTTAGATCAGATTTGAGCCTTGCATCACAAGTTTTCATGGTCGATTTCTCAAGAATGTACAAAGTTGTAAATATGCAAAACCATTGCAATCTCACCACTCATTCACTTCTGATCACTCTAAACCATCCCATGGCCATCCTTGATGCAAGCTGAGGCAGGATAAGCCCCCAAGTCAGATCTGACCCGTGCCCATACCTCATAGTACACAATCTTAACTTCTTGCAACTTGGCCCATACCAATCACACTATGCCACAACAACTCTCTGGCCAATCAGCATTGTTTATGCAAGCATCAAGCAACTCATTTCACATAACATTGGAGCTTGAAACCTCACCATAATCAAATTGCACAAAAATCCTCCAAACTTTCAAGTCTTCGATTCTCTCTACACAAGCCTCAAACATCCAAATTTCTTCCACCAATCATCTCAAAATCAATCATAGAACACAAACCAACCATTAAAATGGCATGAAATACTCCATAACTCAAACACGATTTCTGCCTTAGCAGAACTGAATCATCCAAACCAACCAAAATAAACTCTTGCTAAGCACCACACTAGCTTCAGGGGATCAAGTGGAGTTGGTTTACATCAAATGAGGGACCAGAAAGCACCATATTACAAAACTTCAACTCAGGTAGTCATCTCAAACTTTTTTTCCAGAACTTTGTTTTTAAGGTAAAATGTGAAAGAGTATGCCTCCCTGATCATGGTGATGTGATTATTTTTGAAAATGATGGAGAAATGGCCATGTATGCTTGCTCTGAAATTTTTTAACCTAGACATTTTCTTCTTCGATTCTCCCTTTTGATGCATGATAAATGTTTTTTGATGCTGGATTCTTATTCTATGTTGTTTGATGATCCATTCTGGAGCTTTTGGTGAGTTTTTATGGTGTTTTGAGTGAACTCAGGGGAGAGGGGTGTCGGAGAAGACGATCGGAGCTCTTCTTCGGCCGCCTAAAAGTAATTAGCCATAATCCTCATTAATTAGGTTAGTTTGAATTCTGACCCTTAGATGTGTTTTACCCGCGTGTACGAATGGCCAGGATTGATCCACTTAACCCTAATCTCAATTAATTAAGTTAATTACTTTAAATTACTCAGATTGAATCCCAGCCACCCATTTACGCGCCAGTCAATCAAGCTTTGAATCCTGGCCTTAGATCTTGATTACTTCTCTTTTATTTAATTTTTATTTCATTTTCTTGCATTTTGTTTCCATATTTATTTTAAAATAGCAAAAACAATTACAAAAATCTCATTTTATGCATTTTTACTTTAAATATTTTTCTTAACCCAAAAAAAAATTTTATTTTAATTTTTGTATTAAAAAAGTATTTTTAAAACATTTAAATGTTTTATTTAATTAATTAATTGATTTTAATTAATTAAAAATATATTTAGGTTTCTGAAAATCACAAAAAAAAATCATGAAGCATTCTTATACATTTAGAAACATTTTCAAACTCACCATACAAATTTCTTTTTAGGTTTGATCACATTTTCACAATTATCTTTGAATTAGGGTTCTTAGAAAATCACATTTTTTAACCCTAACTTGAAAAAATCACTTATGGTCAACCATGATGAGTATGTACTTGATTCTTTTTTCATTGTTTCACATATTTCATCTAGTATCTAGGTTATTTATCTCATAATTTTGCCTTGCATTTTCAATTTGATTTGCATTTTCCCTTTAGAAGTACCCAAAAACCCTAGTTAACTTAGAAATTTCATAACTTTCACTAGGGTAAGCTTATGACCTTCTCCTCTGGGGTGTGATCTAGTATGTTTTTAGGGTTTGTTAAAGTTCAATTTCAATTTTGTATTATGATGTATGCTTCTGTTTTGGTCATTTGCATGTCATGCTTTCATCAAACCCTAATTTCTCATGTTCATTTGCATTCATCTTTGCATCTCATCATCATATGAACTTGCCATGACATTTCAAGAATTTGTATGACATATTAGACATCTTAATACATGCTTGAACATTGCTTGATCATTTATTCATTCATTTTCTATGCTTTTCATTCATTACATTTCATGAACATCCATGTGTTTTCATGCTTCTAAACATGCTTCCATTGCATCTCATCCTTGTATGATCATTCATAGGCATTATGTATGACTTTGCATCATCTCATAACACATTTGCCTTACATATACACTTCTGGTTTTGTTCTTTACATCTTTATTCATCTCATTTCCTTTTACTTTATGTCTTATGCATTCATACTAACATTTCAGGGGCTTATGGTAAGTTGTTAGGGATGTGGATTTGCCTTAACATCCCACCTCTTCTCATCTTCTCATATGCATTATTTATTTGTCTTTGAAGTGAATATAATTCACTTATACTCTCTCCTTCTTACTTTCTTTCTTTTAAGTTACTTATCTTCTCCAAGAAGTAAGTAACTTATTCTTCTTTCTTCTTCTCTTCTCATCTGCTTCTTCTTCCTTGGTGGCTTCCTGAAGATTCTTCTCTTAAGCCACACAAACCATAGGATATCCAAGCATGATAATCTTTAGGTTTATACATAGTACCCCTAGTTATTTTACATTTGAGTCTCCTTGAGTCTCTTTTCTCATCTCATAATCAAAGGCTAAACACTTAAAGCTTTAGGACTTTGAATTAAGGTTATGCCTGCATCCTTCTCTTAGGATGGAGTGTATAACTTTAATACTTAGTGTTAAACCTTTAATTTGTTTCTCTTAATAAAAACACTTAATAATGATCAAGACTTAAGCTTGTAACTTGGGCCTTACATTAGGGTTCCCTCTCTTCCTTTTGGTTAAGAGGGACTAACCCTAGTGTTTAATGGACAAGTCCCCCTCAAGTTGTCTTACAAACATAAAATCCACTTCTTAATCTCATCCTTTAATTAAAATACACTTTAATAAAGGCTATTTATATAATGAATTTAGTCCCTAACCATGGATTAAGTTGAGGAGTCTTTCTCAGCTTAAGTGTTCTCATTTATCATCCTTCTCTTAGGATGGTGTAATGAGTTCACTAATCCCTGATTAGAGATTAAACTCATTACTTAACACTAAAAAAACACAAAAACATCTTTATAATCACAAGTAGGTTAATGATCTTAATCCTACATCATCATGGTAATTAAGTTGAGATGCTTATCTCATACTTAAGTAGGCTCATTATCCCAAACCAGGGAGGATATAATGAGTTTACAACCCCTTGATTTAGGCTTAAGCTCATAATCCTATGCAAAACACCAAAACAATAAAAAACTAAAAACACAAAAACAAACAATAATCGTCTCCTCCAGGATTCTTTTCTCATCACACTCATTCTATAAAGGTGAACTTGCTTCTTCCGTCTAATGCAAGACAGTTAGCACTCGAGCCATATGAGTCATACACTTGAGCATAGACAAGCAAGCAGTTCACAGTCAAATCATCATCCAGTCTCTTTGAGTCGAACTACGGTATTCTGACTTCCTCATTGCACGAGAGGATACGTAGGCATAACTTAATAGTTATCGAACAAAAGTCTCTTTGTCTTCCTCCTCTTTCAGCATTCTTTCTAAGCCTCAGTCTTGAGCACTAACCCTCTCTTTTTTCACTGACACTTTGTACCATTTCTCCCTAGCTTTTGCATAGTCAGCACATACACTACCCCTTTTTAAACACAATCAAGTAAGCATGGATCCCGTCGAGTACGACGGACGATCTGGGTGCTAATACCTTCCCAGGTCGTAACCAATCCCCTTTCTCAGTTTCTTTGGTTCGCAACCGTCTTATCCATACCCTTCCAGGTTTATGCAGCATTACCTTTCCTTCGGGATAAAAATGCCTAGCTGGAGACTCTACCTCAACCTCCAACATCGCTGACCATTCGCATTTGAACCGGGATGCAAGTCCGGGGAGCGACAGTGAGGGCATGGTGGGTCTAGATTTTCTTCATTGGCTTCGACAGCCATATATTTTATTTCGGCTTCTAGAGCCGCTTTCAGTTTATTTTCGGCCATGTAGGTCGTTAGTCTATTCAATGATGATGCTTCACTCGTCATCATCGTCGAACTCGCTACCCCAACCAGCTGGCTCTATATTAGAGGTTCCCCATACATGACTTGGTTCACCAATCACCTCCTTGTCCCATTGAAAACCATGTGTTGGATGTAGGTACATGGAATAATAGGCATTGTCTGATGCTTTCAGATCAAACTCAACTGGATTGCAAGGAGCTATGTGAGCCAGATTTTTGTCGAAGCTTCGACTGGTCGCATTGTTTACTTCAGTCATGAAGTAGCTTTGGTCTGCTTCGATGTTTTCGACGATGCCATCAAGGCGCCAGATGACTATGCGTTGATGCATGGATGAAGGGACAACTCCTACTGCATGGATCCACTCTCTTCCCAATAACAAATTATAGTTGGCTCTGGAAGCTATAACTATAAACATTGTTGGCCTGGTGATAGTGCCAACTGTCAAATCCACTTGAATAACACCCATAGTTGAGCCCACTTTCCCTTCATAGTTCGACAGAACCATGTTGTGTGGTTTTGCATTAGAGTCATCTTTTCCAATCTTTCTTAGCATGTAATTGGGCATTAGGTTCACTGCAGCTCCCCCATCCACTAATATTTTGTTGACGCCTACATTTTCGACCTTCCCTTTTATGAATAAAGGTTTCAAATGCCTCCTCATTGATTCGTCTGGCTTCTTAAAGAAGGCATTCTATTCTTCAACACATCCATTGTTCATGATGTAATAACACACAGGCCTTGGTCCCACAGTACTATCTATCATGTTTTCTTCTCCGTCTTCGATTTCTATCACTCTGTCATAGTCTCTAGAGAGGACTGAAACCACATTGCATATTACGTCGAATGACCCTTCTTTGTAAGAGTCAAAGTTGTCAGTTGCTTCGTCACCTTCTGATATTGTGTTGGTGAGTTTTGACAACTACAATATAATGTTGGTGTTGTTCCTTTTGGGAGGTTTGTCCTTCTCTGCTGCCTGAGTGTTTCTGCTGGACTCTGCTTTATCTTCGTCAGCATTTTTCTTCTTGATGTTGAGTCCCTCTGATGCGTCTCTCTCAGCCCTTTCCTGCCTCTGGAATCTCCTCCATTGAGACTTTGACATGGGGATTTTTCCTTTATAGTTCTCTGAGGGTATGGTCTTGGCTTCTGTTTCCCAGTTTCTTTCTTTACTTCGACTGAAGATCCCCTCTGGACTTCGAAATTCTTCCATTTTCTTGGTCCTTGGGCATCCCTTATGGGTTGCACCCATCTATCATATGGTACCTTGCCAGACGGTTTATAAGTATTGTAGTATCTTCCCCCAGTGTTCTAAAAGTGATACTGGCCTTTTCTTGGATCACATATACATGTTTTGACTGCTGGCCTTGGCCCCCCAATTTCCTCTTATTTTAGTCTTCTCCATAACCTCCAAGTTTGTTGCTGCTTTTCTGTCGAAGACGGCACTGCATCTTGGACATAGCATTACTTCAGTCTTTTTCTTTTGACACCTTTGGATGAATTCTACCAAGTTCTCATCTTCTTTTGGGTAGGCTGTCCTTTGGTATTCCTCTTGACGGCGTTCCTTTTCACCCTTCTCTTTACTCTTTTGAGAGGCTTCTACCATATTAATATCTATTTTTTTCCTCCAACAATGCTCAGTTTATCCATCTTTTCGATGAGGGCTTCTTCGACAGTTTCCACCCTGACTTCTGCAGTGCTCTCGTTTGCAGTTTCGACAGCATTGGTGAGGTCCTTGGTATCCTTTTCTTTTGCTTGTTTAGGAGCAACATCTTCAGCAGTTTTGTCTTCATTGTTGAGGCCTTCAGGAGCCTTTTTCTCAACGCTGAGGGAAACATCATATTTTTCCTCAGTGTTCTAAAATATGTCATCCCAACCTATTGGCTGGATTTTGTTGATGTCAACATGGGCACCGACAAGAGCGGTGTATTTCACCAGGTAGTCAAACTTTCCGCTAGGCTCTGCCAAGGTGTCCCATATTATTCCTTCTTCAGCCATGTTGTTGTTTCTCTTGTTAAAGCCTTCAGTAGCTTCTTTCTTCATACCCTCAGAGCTTTAGGTAACCCTGGTTTTGTCTTGATGGTCGAAACCCTCAGTGGCCTCAACCTTGTTCTGGTTGTTGAAATCTTCAATAATCTCAACGTCGGTGGCATCGTTGAGACCCTCAGTAGTCTCAACCTGTTTTGGAATGTCGACACCCTCAGTGGTCTTGACATCATCTTTTACCTCAAGGTCATCAGTAACCTTGATCAATACGGGCAGGGTTAATTCGTCTTCGGACACTTCTTCCACGTTGGGCTGGACAGGGAGATCTTCATTAATCCCCACCATGTTAACGTAGGTGTCGAAGCCTTCAGTGGCTTTAATCATCTCGAAGCTATCATCAAACATCTTCTCCATTTCGACCATATTCATGTCGAACGGTTCTGCATAATTGGCTTCCATGATCTGCATAGGATTGGTGTCAATCCTCATTTGTTGTTTAGGCTTGTCTCCAAACCTCAGCCTCCCATCCTGCATTGCATTTTGAACTAGATCCCTGAAAAGAAAACATTGAGACGTTTTATGGCCCAAAATATTATGGTACTTACAAAAACCTCTCTTTTTATGTTGGTCAACAGGGGGTTCTTTAACACCTGGTGGTTTTATTAGTTGACCATCCTTTACCAACAAATCAAAGATTTCGTCACATTTGGTGACGTCGAACGTATACGTTCTTTTAGGGAATTTATTTTTCTTCTCTGATTCGACATGATTCTTTCCATTTGACGGAGTTAACATTTTGCAAGAATATGGTGGACCTTGCTTTAATTCTGCCAGTTCAATTTCTTGAACATCGAAAACGACTGATTCCTCTTCGTCACAATCATCTTCTTGGCATATTCCTACATAAGCCACTCTTTCTTTTTTACCTTTGTTAGCCCTAAACTTGTCAGCTTTCAACCTTTCAATCTGCCTCACCCTATCTGCTAACTATGCCATATCTCTTATGTATTGAGTATCTAGTTTCTTCCTTATGGAATAGTCTAGACCTCCTGCAGCCATTTCGACCAGTTCTTGTTCTGGCACTTGCATGAAACATCTTGATTTTAGCAGTATGAATCTATTAAGGTAGTCATCTATAGGCTCTGAGAATTTTCTTTTTATGCTTGCTAATTCTTTCAAGCTTATTTTAGTTTGTCCCATGTAGAATTGTTCATGGAACAATCGCTCCAACTGAGTCCATGTATGTATGGAACCTGCTGGTAGGGATGTGAACCAAGTAAACGTGTTTTTTGTTAAAGAGCTTGGGATATATTTCATCCTTAGATTTTCATTACGTGTTATTTTGCCCGCTTCAATCAAGTAACGCGATATGTGTTTTATGGTGGATTCACTAGTATCCCCTGAAAATTTCGTAAATTTGGGGATTTTCCATCTTGGGGGTAATTCTTATTGCAGGATATATTCAGAAAGTGGGGAAGCGTAACTGGGCCTATGAAATCCCACGTTTTCCCCATTTTGCTCCATTATTCTTTCGACCATAACTGCCAAATTGTTTTCGGCAGGTGGATTATTATAACGCATTCTCTGTTGTAAAATGTCATCAGCGTCTTGACCTCTCTGCACTATCATCCTCCTAGGCTCTTGTTGGATAGGGACTTCGACACACGGATGTTCGACAACCTCTTCTTGGAGTCTTAGATTTTCCTGAGGGTTGTTTAAAGGTCTTTGATTTATTGTTGGTTCTTCTTCGACATTGATTACTGGATTCTGAATCACAGGTTCTCTCTGTCGAATTTGGGGAACTCCAAAGAACTCAGCAATACGCACCATTTGCGCTGCCAATATATGATTTGTTTGAGTAGTGCTTTGTATTAAAGGGTTAAACACTTCCCCCATTTTTTGAGTCAACCTATGGACCATTTCATGATTACTTTCGTCCATTTGTTGACGTATTTCCTGCAGAGAATTAGTTGTAATTGCTGGCATTTGGAATCCTGGTGGGGGTTGGTTTGGTCTACTAATGTTCCCACCATAACCTGATCCTTGTAATGGTGAAGACATGTGGACCACGACATCAGAATACAAAGGTGTTGCGTTATGCAAACTAGCCATCATTGAAGTTGGCATTCCATAAGGTTGTTCTCTTCCAAACATAGGTGTGGAAAAAATTTGTTTGATAGGGCCTAAAGTTATTCCTCCAGGGGAGGGGTTCCCATAGGCATCGAATGCCCTATGTTGGAGGAACTGGGTCCTCTTTGAGAAAACGACACCGCTGGTATCGATCCAGATGATGAGGGATTTCCTCCTTCTGAAACGTGGAGCGTCTCCATATTCCCCCTTGTCGAAGGAATATCATTGGAAATTGGAATTTTGTCAGTATTTACTGGTGGGATAGCCATTTTTCTTACTCTAGTTTGCCTAGGTCTTTCTGCGTCATTTACGGCTAATTTACCACTTCATAAAATCATACAACGTAATAAAACTTTTTTTTGGATTAAGAATCCTTTTTAGTATTTTAGCACAGGTCCCGCTGGGCGTGCCAATTTGTTCGCTGGCGTTTCTGGCAAACAACCTCTGGTTTACCAATTCCTTGGAAATGGGTTACTTGTAGGACCAACCACACAAGTCCTAGGACACATGTGCTAAATTCTTAGGACTAATTCCTTAATGTATAAGTCTTATTAGTTTCCTTGTATGTTTTGTCGAAAGATTCCTAACGAAGTTGTTCTTATTTGTATTGGAGTATAGATGTGTTTGTATAATAAACTAAAAGAAAGACTTAAAGTTTGCATTTAAAAGATTTTCTGGAATATAAACTCACTTGAAAGTAAATTGCTTGAAAGTAAATAAAAGCATAAACTTGAACAAGGAATGAAGAAAAAGTATAAGTTTTATAACTGAAAGATAAATGGTGTTTACACGTACATTTTCCAGATAATTCTCCTTTCTCTTACACACGAGTATTAGAGTAATCTTCACATAAATATTGTACGGAATTTCACATATTTCACATAAAGCAAACTATCCTATTTATATACAAATAAAATATCCGTCA
Organism: Lathyrus aphaca; assembly: GCA_963966055.1. Lineage (NCBI taxonomy): Eukaryota > Viridiplantae > Streptophyta > Magnoliopsida > Fabales > Fabaceae > Lathyrus > Lathyrus aphaca. The sequence continues at coordinate 485,868,844 of OZ014525.1, read as the reverse complement.
AATAACGGTCAATTCCTAACAATTTGCCATTTGGCATTCTACATGCTATTAATCTCTAAGAATCTTCCACGTATCTTCTACCAAACGAGGATGTTATTCATATTAAATTTCCCCTTTAACTGACGAAACAACGTATCTTCTTATCATGTCGAATTTATTTGAAATTCAAATAGTCCCAACGTCTCCTTCGTCGAATCCTTGCCTTCACATCTCTCGTCGAAAACACGAGAGAATTTCCTAGTAGTGATGTGAAGAACTTCCTAAATGGCAACTCATCCACTCTTTCGACAGACAACTATTCGTCATATCATGAACCAAATCATCACAAACCTTCTCAAGATTCTGGACATGTTTGGAAAAAAGAGTGATCCTATCCTGTCGAATATCTTCATAGCCACGTACATCATTATTCAAAGCATAATGAGATGAGGAGTGCTGAGAAACTGCCATGTCAAATAATGGTGACGTGTGGGAAACACAGTTGACAAATCCATCAGCTGCTAAGGCTCTTCTTTATCAAACCCGTGGTGTCGAAATTGTATGTATACAAATAGCAACATACTCCTTAAAGCGTTCGACAATGTAACCTTTCAACATATTCCTAGGATAAAAAATCAGGAAGCCAATGACCTAACCCAAATTGCATCAGGCTACAAAGTGTCGAAGGAAAATTTGGAGAACGCTATTGAAGTAAGGGGAAGGGTTATATCCACCAAATTAGCCCCATCAGATTTAGAGACAATAAAATTAGGTTATGGGGATGAGGAAAATTTTGAAATTTTCAACATAGATAATCCAGAATTTAAGGATTGGAGAAAGCCTATTAAGGATTATCTACAAGACCCAAACCAGAAAGTAGAAAGAAAGGTGGAGTACAGAGCCCTAAGTTACATACTCTTGGGAAATGAGTTATTTAAAAAGACTGCAGAAGGAGTTCTATTGAAATGCTTGGGCGAAGGGGAAGCTTACATAGCTTTGTCAAATATGCACAGTGGTGCGTGTGGCGCACACCAAGCAGGGCATAAGATGAAATGGTTATTATTTCGACAAGATCTGTATTGGCCAACCATGTTGAAGGATTGTGTCGAATTTGTAAAAGGGTGTCAGGAATGCCAAGTACATGCAGGTATACCACATGTCCCTGCAAGTGAGTTGCATTCAATCATAATGCCTTGGCCCTTCATAGGTTGGGCTTTAGACTTAATTGGAGAGATTCGACCAGCCTCGTCGAAAGGGCAGAAATACATTTTGGTTGGGGTAGATTACTTCACTAAATGGATTGAAGTCATACCTATGGTAAACATGGACCAAGAAGCAGTCATAGAGTTCATCCAAAAATATATAATTTATAGATTTGGAATACCAGAAACAATAACCACCGATCAAGGATCTGTGTTTACTGGAAGAAACATGCAAACATTTGCAAAAGAGATAGGTTTTAAGCTTTTGACTTCTACACCTTATTACGCCCAAGCAAATGGACAAGTCGAAGCGGCAAACAAGGTTGTGATAAACTTGATAAAAAAACACGTGGGTAAAAAACCCAGGAATTGGCACAAGACTTTGGATCATATTTTGTGGGCTTGTCGAACGTCTCCTAAAGAAGCTACAAACTCTACTCCATTTAAATTAACTTTCGGACATGATGCAATGTTACTAGTCAAAATTTATTTACAATCTATACGAGTTCAAAGGCATCATGAAATTCCATCAGAAACATATTGGAGCATGATGATGGATGAATTAGTTGATTTAGATGAAGAAAGGTTACGCGCGTTGTAGTTGATAAAAAGACAGAAAGAAAGAGTCGAAAATTTTTACAACAAAAAAGTAAAACACAAGAGCCTTTGTATGGGCGATCTTGTTTGGAAAGTAATACTTTCCATGGATCGAAAAGACAGACTAATGGGAAAGTGGTCCCCTAAGTGGGAAGGACCTTTCAAAATCCTACAAGTTTTTTTTCAAATGGCGCGTATGAAGTCGAAGAAATAGGTAAAGACGAAAGGATACTAAAAATAAATGTCAAGTATTTAAAGAAATATAAGCCAACTTTGCAGGAAGTAAAAATAAAAACAGAGTGATTATATAATACAAATAAGATAATTCACCAAATAAATGGCATTAAAGTCATTACAAGAAAATGCCTCAAAGGCTGCTAAAAAAAACTATTTCTAGTACAATCTAGTCCTTAAGGAAAGACTCTCTCAGTTCCTCAAATTTCCTCTTCTGAACATTAATTCGATAGTCACATAGGTTTTTGTTGTAAGAGATATTGTCAATTTCTTGACGTAATTGTTGGGGCCTGTCTGCATGGTGAAGTCCCACTTTGATTTCTTCGTCAATCTCCTCATCCTTGGGTTGCTGAATTTTTGCTTTGCGCTGCTTTTCTACGGGCAATTTTGAGTTGAAGTTGAGATATTTGTTCTTCAAAGCTTCGAATGTTGTTATCACATTCAGCAGCATTTGTGGAATAAGTCTTTGAAATCTTTTGCAACTCTAAAACTCTGTCATTCGAAACAGCTACAACATCCAATTCAGCAGTTTGATTTTCAGTCTTGTTAGAAATATGTTGAGAAAGCTCTTTTCGACGATTGAGGTATGCACTCACTGTATCAATTATTTGGGCCAAATCCATCACCAAACGAGTTTCGTCAGCAGAAGCCTCAAAGACATTAACTTGTTTGAGGAGTTTCTTCAGTTCAAACTGAGCAGTAGGACTTTCTTCCAAAATTTTGAAAAGATACACACAAAGTATTTTGGTTTTGACTTCAGTTATGATAGAGTTCAGTGATCTAACTTCAGAAGTGGCTCCAGAAGTAGTCGAACTACTATAAGAAGAATCTTGAAAGTTGTAGCGGTTACTGAGCATGGCTTTCAGGTAATCTAGAGGTTTCATCACCTTCCAACTTTCAAGCTCCTCATGTGAAAATGTAGTCGAACCAGTGGATGGAGGAGTGCTTTGAGGCTGGGAAGAAATTGGTTGGAAACTAGGTCCAACAGAAGATCTTATTTCTTTCTTTAACTGATCTTTGGCCTCAACAACTTTTTCCTTGGTGTTTTCATCAGCTTCAGCATATGGTTCTTTCTCCTGTTCCTTTTCTTCGACGCTTGGTTCGCCATCATCTTTTTCACCTTTACCATCTTTGATAGAACCTTCATCTTCGCCAATATCTGATTTTGGGTGAAGAGGAGAATTGTCACCAGATGGATCATCCATATTGGTGTCAAATTTAGCTACAGTTTGGAGCTCAGGTTCATCATCTGTGGGAGCTTCTTCCTCTTGAACTTCCTCCATCAGTTTGGTCTCACCAAGAGTTTGATTCTTGTCAAGATCCTCTGTTGCGCTTGATTCCTTAGTCAAATCCTTTGGAGAATGAGGAGTAGAACTGGTAGGACATTCTTCAACCATGACTTGGACCTGGAAATGAAAGAGGGTAAGAAAAAGAAAGTGCAAGAAAATAACACTAGTCGAAATATAACTTACATGAGGAATCTTAGTATGGAGGCTGGAGTCCTCACTCTCTGCATCTTGTGTAGCTTTGACTATTGGGCTGGCAGAAGGAGTTTTCTTCACAGATTGGACAAGGGACCTTTGAGAAGCAACTGTTTTTATATTCAGACCTTTCTTTCGTTTAAGGGGTTATTGGTCTAGAGATTCATCCTTAGATTCGTCAGGAATCACTTGCGTTTCGTCTTGCTTTCTCTTTCGAGGGGTTGGTGGTTTTCGACTTACCTAAAATACCAAAAAATGAGGTGACAAGAATAAGTAATAAGTTCATATTCTAAATAACATAACCAAAGGTGGATATTTGTTGAAACTATTTTTACAGTAGAAGCAGACTTTTCGACTGCCTTCCCAGGTTTGCTTTCGACAGTGGCCTTTTTGGCAGTAATCTTGACAGCTAGAAAGAAAAAGTAAGAAAGTAAGTCAGAAAATACATGAGCATAAATGAAATGAAAGAAATTTGTTTTTCTTTAGCACCTTCAAGAATAGGAGATTCCACGCGTACGTGTTATATTCCAACATGAAGGTGCCCTGGGTAATTATCCAAATGATACTTGGTTGGAACCACACGCTCAACAGGTTTTTTACGAGACTCTTGAAGCAACTTCAAATCAGATCCACAAACAAACCAATCTGGAAATGGAGGGCTCAATGCCACACCAAATTCAGCAGTTGGTAGAGGGGGAAATTTTGGTGGATAATAATTGTATGCCAAGTCATAACGCACGTCTGGTCGAACATATGAAGGCAGTGTTAATTTCCCCAATTTTTCTGTGAATTTATGCTTCAGAGTCACCGCTGCCTCGCCTATGGTTCGCCTAATATCATCTGGCCTATAAATAGTTTCAAAATATTTTTGAAATTTCTGAATCTCCTTAATATGTTGTTGAGTACCTTTTTTAGTTCGATCCTGCACAAAAGCAAAGGCGTTCGTCAGGAGAGTTTGAAAGGTCGTTACGTCATAAAATCTGGTAAGATAGTAATCCCTCCACCAAATGTCGAATTCCTGAGTGCAGAGAAAGGTGGGTCGAAAGACCACTGGTCGAATTTCCAAAGTCGCATCATTCAGTTTCTTTGATACCTCAAGGCTTTTTGATGCATTGAGGAAAGAGTTGTAAAAAAGGATGGAGCCCTTCTTTGGATAAATGGGTTTGGGTTTTATTTGGATCAACCCAGACTGTCGAGCGACAAGATTGGGTTGATAAACAATCAAGGCAATTTTGGTATTAGTCATGTTTTGGTGGGAAAATAGAAGCCTTGGTGTCAGAAATGATTCCCAAAGGTCCAAAAAGGTATCCTCATTTTTCGGTAGTTCAAAAGGGGGTTGCTTGGTAAACCACTTAGGCCCAACATTTCTGTTGGCAAAGGGTGCCATGTTGGGGGTGAAATTATACCTTTTGGCAAACATTGTCACATAGCTGGTAAAAGAGCGTCGAAGGCCAATTCCTTCTTCAGAGGGGGTTAGATGCGCTAACCGAGACCATTTGAGAGTTCTAGTTTTGACACCCTCTTCGTCCACTGTGTTCTTGATAGGAAGTGAGGCTTCAAAAGTGGCATTAAGCCACAATTGCAGGAGCCAGAAAGGGCTTGCTAAGCTTAACTTTCCTTTCTCATTTATCAACTTTAAAGACTCGACGCTCTCGCTGATTGATTCGTAGAGATTCGCCAAGATCATTTCACTTAGGCAGATTTTATTACCAGCGTGAAGTTGGTTAGCTATGGTGAGATATTTTTTAGCCACCTGGAGGGATCTTGAGCAGAACACGAACTTTGATAGCCAAAGGGTTAGAAAGGATATATGTTCTACATCAAGTACTTCAGAGGAGCTCTTGTCATGGTAATGGGTGATGAACAAAGAGTAGGAGGCAAAACTGGTTTCAAAAGCTATGGAGTTTTCATCCAAAACAGTGGGGTCGAAATCTACTCCTATTGGACTAAGGCTAACTATGACAGCTATGTCAAAGAGGGTAGGGGTCACCATTCCACATGGAAGGTGAAAAGTGTTATAAATGCTATCCCAAAAATAGAGGGAAGCCAAAATCATGTTGGTGCAGTAAGTAGGACCTACTTTCGACAGTTGTATTATGTCGAAGATGCCGGTTTGCTTCCAGAATTTACCCTTGGCCTTTTCGACCTTGGTTAACCAGTCTAGGTAATTAGAAGGGTCTTTGGTTAGCGGACAACTCCAAAAAATCCTAGGTTAATTTAAATAAGTTAAGTCTAGCTCTGCAGGACTAGGGGGATTTTCAGTTTGACCTATGGGTTCTCCATTAGGGTTAAGATTTGGGCCAACACCTATGGTTTAGAACGAGAATAAATAGGAAAAAACTCTTTTAATCTAGCCTGGTCAATGTTTGGGTTAGGAAATGGACCTAACATGGCATGACAAGTCCCAAAGATAAGAATTGGAATGAGTACCTGGGATTGATAAATGATGGCTTTCACTCGTTCATTTGGAGGCTCTGGCATGTACTGCTGATTACCTACAATCTCTGGTCCAGGAAGTCTGTGTACGTATGGAAGAATGGTTTTGTCTTTGACGTGTTGGTTGCTTGAAGACGCCATTGTTAATGGAGGAAGTTGAAGTGGAAGAAGAAGTTTTAAGAGTGAGTTTTGAAGAAGAAAGTTCAAATAGTGTAGAAAAGTTTTTCAGAGAGAGAAAATGAGTATTTATATGGGGAGGTCAGTAAAAAATGTTTTAGTATTGAAAAGTAAAGAAAAGAAAAGTAGTGGAAGTTGAAAATAACGTGATATGCCTAGGTGACTAGGGTAATGGAGGTTGTGTCCAAACGTGGGTTATACATGATGTTTTAGGAAAAATGTGATGATTATTTTGCCTTATGATCTGATAAAAAGATTTTGGGAATCAGCGCATTTAATGTAAACAGTATGAAGTCGAAACATGACTCAACATCAAATGATGGTTTCTCTAAAAACAGTCGAAACATCTTTGCTGGGGGGAAATTTGTATACATGTGTTTTCGACACCAGGTTTTTTTAAAGATCATTTCATATTCCTAAATGTATGTTATGCCTACGAAGGAAATAAAGGATGCATTTTTGTGCTACAATAGACTTTGTCAATAACAGAGCATTAAGATCAGCTGATGGTGTTCGACAATGGTTAATACGTATCATGGCTTGTTTTTACTTGAAATTATGTGGTGTTCTTACTAGTTGGAATTTTATATGTATGGTGATGAAGGATTAGTATTGAAATAAATACTTTCGACAAGATCTACAAAAGAAGGAAAATGAAGGCAAAGCATTCGACAAATTTGACAAGTAACGTTGGGATATTCAACAATTTGACAGAGAAGTTATTGTTTCGACATGGGGAAGAGGTGTTTTGTTTCAGCCTTAAGGAGGAGTTCAAACTTGAACCTTGGTTTCGCTTGGCAACGAAATACGTGGATGTTTAGGAACATGCAGAAAGCCAAGTGTCAAGTTTTTAAGAGTTTTTCCGTTAGTTAGCAGTTATGTTATTTTGTATAAATAGGGTAGCATTTGTTAAGTTTTAGTGTGTGAAAACTTGTACAGAAAATTCTAGTGAAAATACTCTGAATACTTGTGTGAAAGAGAAAAAGAGATTTGTTTGGAAATGTATGTGTAAACACCATATTTTATTTCCCTTTATGAAAGTTTTACAGTTTTCTTCATTTCTTACTATGTCTATCATTCGATTTACCATTCAATTTCCTTTTCAGAATTTATTTTCATAAACACTTTTTAAGCATTTTGTTTATTATTATTAGATTAAGAACGTTAACTTAATCCTATAATCACAAATCATTTATAAGAAAAAGGAATCAAGACACTGTATAGAAGATTCAAAGAACGTTTGTTTTAAGAGTTCATAAAATATATTCAAATCTTAGCACATGTGTCCTAGGACTTGTTTGGTTGGTCCTGCAAGTTATCGAAATTCAGTAATATTGGAAACCAGAGATTGTTCGTTAAAATCGACAGCAAACACCTAGACCAGCCATTTAGTCAAGAAAACACTGTGAGGGCTTAATCGATATACCGAGCTAATCCTCCACGATTTCAAACTAGTATCTACGAGGATAAGCCCCTCTAAGAACCTATGTTCGGTCAACTAACACTAAATTGTTGCTACTAAAACCTAATCTGGATCTAACCCTAGCCTATTTATAAATTCTGGAAATTCATGAACATTCATACGCTTATGATGAGCATTCATCAGAATCTCCAGAAGTTCATAGGAATCTCGAGAAAACCATTAATATCCAGAAAACAAAGGAAGATGATGAGTATTCACCCGGATCCATGGTGGTTTCTGGGAAGAAGACAACGACAACGACAAGATTCCGACGAGAGGAGTTATAGACGAGAGTTCACGACAAGAGGAAACGTTCGTAAGAAATGGACAAATGAACTTGTTTTCTCCCTTTTTATAGTGTCCTAAACACGCATAGGAAAGTGCAAAGGCCACAACAATTATTACCTAGGGCTAGCCCCTAGGTGTCATAAATGCATGACGGCGTTTTATTACGCGTGTCATAAATACTTCAAACATTTTGTCTTCTAAAAAAAGAGAATATTTTAAAGTCTGTATGAATTCTTCTTGCAAACAGATGCCCGACATAAAAAGCAAAGAAATTTGTGGCGATTACAGTAGAGATATGTCGACCACGACATCAGCACCTTAAGTCACTATCCCTTTCGGGCACAACGACTTAGGGGGCTCCTGTTCTGGACTAGCCTAGCATATGCCCTACACCAAATCAAGGCCCAATCCAGTATACAACTAGGGGTAGGCTCATCACGAGATCCATGAGGATATGACCGTTACAGGAATAGAGCCGTTGGAATATAGCTGTTGGATACTCCCCCTTACGCGCCATTACACCTTCCACGCGGCCAACTGCCCAACGGATTTACGGAAGTAGTTGCACGTAGTCAAAGACTACGCGCCTGCATCATACGGGCATATGCCCTTATAAAAACTCTTCATCTTTAGGGAGTCAGGTATTCACTTTCTATCCCTTTTTCACTTACGCTTTAATTGTCATTCTGAAACTGACTTGAACGTCGGAGTACCTTGCAGGTATCTCACAATTTTCTCCCATCAACATATCATAGTTCCAGTTGAAGGTCACGAAGACCTGTCTGGATTTTTTCTGTACAAAAAATAATACAAATTGTTAAAATATTTTATTAGATATAACACACACCTACCAGGTTATAAGAATTTAAAAGTGAGTAACTTGAAATTATAACCTTTTATAACCTTTGAAATGATATGAGCACCATAGAAAACAAATAATGTTGAATTAATAATTAAATGGAGAAAGCAATATTTGTCGCACATTGCATAATAATTTCCTAATCTTTTTTGCTTCTGACTAGTTAAACCACTTTATCACCACCAAATTTAGTCAACCAACATTAGTCTTGTTCTTCAAACTTAACTAAACTTGAACAAATCATATATCTCATTATTCATACTTAGAATATTAAAACTCATTTTCTATGCAATTTCCATTTCACAAAACCGTTTTTCAATTAATTTTATTTCAAACAATTTAATTATTTTTCAAAAAAAAGCTATTATCACAAAATTGATTATTTTTTCAAAGAATTTAAATTTTTATTAAAAAAATAATAATTGAATTGAAATATTTAAATTTTGGATAATAACCGGATTATAACTAGATCCAAAAATAAAATATGGTCAGAACGAATTTCTTCAACGAGGTCTAGTTCTACTCGCAAAGCTTCGTCGTTCAGCTCCTCGTCGAGGGGCGCTTCTGTTTGCCTTGTTGGCTCCCGTATTTCCACCGGGATGACCGCTTCGGTGTTGTAGGTCAGTCTGAATGAAGTCATCCCGGTTGTAGAATGTGGGGTCGTGGGATATGCCCAAAGGACGCTATGTAGCTCCTCGACCCACGCTTTCTTTGCTTCACCGAGTCTGCGTTTTAATCCTCGTAAGGTTACCCTGTTAGCTGCCTCTACTAAGCCGTTAGTTTGAGGGTGCTCGACGGACGTGAAGTGTTGTTTTGTGCCTAAGTTGACAACGAAATCTTGGAATTTTATGTCCGTGAATTGCATCCCGTTGTCGGTGATGAGGACTTGGGGTATGCCGAAGCGGGCGAGAATATTTCTCTTGAAGAAACAGAGTATGTTCTGCGCGGTGATCTTGGTCAGGGCTTCGGCTTCGATCCATTTGGCAAAATAGTCCACCGCGAGAATGAGGTATTTATTCTGGTAGGAGTCTGTCACGAATGGACCTAGGATATACATTCCCCACCAGGTAAAAGGCCACAGGGGAAGATAATGTCTTTAGATCATTAGGGGGAGCGAGGTGCATGTCCGCGTGTCTTTGCCACTTGTCACATTTCTTGACATGTTCCTTGGCGTCGTGTTGCATTGTCGACCAGTAGTAACCTGCCCGCAAAGTTTTGCGTGCCAGAGACCTCCCGCCGAAGTGAGTATGGGTACATAGAAAATGATAAGTGATGATAGTTCAGAATATCTGACCCTTTAGTGAAAATGGGTATTTATATGTGCCCCCAACGCTGGGTCAATGTCCTTTCTTGGGCTGGATCAGCTAGGTACAAGGAAGAACTGCCAAGGTACGCGTAGGAGCGTGTAAGACCTAGCACGTTGTCTTGCCCTTGGTCCAACTGTCCCTGCATTTTATCATTTTGTAATATTAACTTTTAATATAATATATATTATATATTATATCAAATTTATTATTTATTAGTGTTTTTATAATATTAGTAAAATTATAATTTTTAATTTGAATATCTAAAAAATCGATTCAAATCAAACTGCAAGAAAATGGATTACAAGGAGAAATCAAATGTTAATGCTAATATTTTTTGGACACATCCTAATTTCATGAGACTATTGAACATATTTCATCTGATACTGATTTTTTATTATACATACAAAACATACTGGTATCAGCTTCCTCATATATGTGACTTTTCATTTATCTTTACTAATGTTATTATTGATATTCTAGATATTCAACAATATCATCGGTGAAGATAAAGAAAAAGTTATATATCTAAAACATCACATATTTTTAAGGAAAATGCAAAAAAAAAAATAAATTATTTCCACAAGGCTATTATTACAAAGTTTAACAAATTTGAGCAAACAATTTATTTATTATTTATTATTAATTATATTTTTTTAACTCTTCTCCCGATTTTGAGGCCCCCGATTTTTTGAGGTCCTGGGCCATAGGTCTGGTTGCCCTGACCCAAGGTCGGCCCTGCTAATTGTGATTAAATGAATAACATTCCAAAATTAATTAAAAATCAAAATAATTAATTTCTCAAATTAAAAGTTTAATTATTATTTAGAGCTCTCAAAATGGGTCGGCCTGCTAGACCCGGAAAATTATAGGGTTTGAGCCTTAAAATTGGAGTCCATATTTTTTAGGTTTTTTTTAGTCCAGTCTTAAAAAACCCTCTACTCATTAGGGCTAGTCCACATAGATCGTGGGTAATCCATTAGACCCATATCAGTATAAATTTTAAGAAATTATATTAATATTTATATTGTCTTATTCCAAAATAACTCATTGATTATTCTCACCTCACTAAATTGTATCTCTATTATATTCAAGCTTTCTCTTTTAAATATTATACATTAATATAATCAACATTTCTTTTTATTCTATTAGTTTCTTTTATGTTAAATATTTGAGTATTATTTTATATAATTTATACATGAATCTACTATCTATATATCAAAAATCAATTGAATGAGTTATCAATTTTTCTATTTATACTTTAAAAAATACACTATTGTTTATTTCAAAAATTAGTAAACCGGGTGACAAAAGGGATTGCTCATGTTAGAGGTGTATGTTAGAGTCAGAGGTGTTCAATTGATAGAAGACCCAAAATAATTTTAAAGGGCCATAGTTGGATGAAAAATCATGTTCCTTTTTAGCAATTTAATTATATATATTTTTTAGAAAGGTTTTGGCTGTTATTATTTTATTATTTTCTAATGATTTAACACATAATTATCATTTAGAAAATTATGACTAATTCACAGAAAAATATTAATAAGTCAAGTATTAATATTAGAGGGGTATATTTTTATTATTGTGACTAATATTAGAAATTAAGGGGTTTTAAATTATTATTAAGTTATACTTTAGAAATTATTAGTATTAGTATCATTATTAGTTTTGGTGGCATTTTATTTCAAATAATTTAAATGACCCAATTGGTTAAGATTTAGAGTGTAGGGATAGTGAGTGTGAGATCATGAGTTCAAGTCTTAACTTTCCCACTATTTATTTATTTTCTCTTCTATATATATGCTTCTAACTTTATTTCTATTTATTTTCTAAACTACAAAAAAGAAAATCACAAAAATTACTTTTTTTTATTTTTATTTAATAATTTTTGTATTAATTAAATATGCATTTCTTAAAATTATTTTTTCACTTTTATACTTTTTACCAAAAATTATGAAAAAAATCTCTTTTTATTAGTACATTGTTTTATTATATACCAAAATTATCATTATTTCTCCATAAGGAAAAAATTCAAAAAAAAATTTTAATTTAATTTCTTTGATCCATTCTAGTTATTAGAAATTAAGCAAGTGATTCTGTTTTAATACTATCACTATCATTAATATATTTAAGTATTATTGATATCGATTCTTTAAATTAGTAGTGATATATCATTATTATTATTATCAATTGTTAAATAGTATTAGTTGAAAGAAAATTAAATAAAATAGAAATCAAGATGGTATTTGCGTGCTATTAATCCGCCGAGAATTACCACGTAGCAGCAACCCAATTCTTCTTCATTTTTTATTTTAAATGTATGTGATTTCTTTTTGTGCGGTGTTTCAGGAAAATAAATGAGAAAACAAGGTTTGTGAAGGGAAAATAGAACAAAAGGAAGAAAGAGGAAGTTATATCCACCATTTGTTTTTAATCTTCGTTACTTTACTATATTGTCATTGATTTTCTTTTTTATTTATTTATTATAATATCTGCCACATGTCGATATGTGGTTAGGTTTGCTTATTAGACTTTGTGTTGTTTTGTTTTATTAGGAATAATTTTGGGTCACTAAATGAGAGATAGAAAATAATTTATTAGGAATAATTTGGGGTCACTAAATAAGAGATAGGGAATAATTTTTTAGGAATAAAAAGAGGCTACGCAAAATTTAAATTAATTAATTTGAGAATTCTACATTTTTAAGGTATAATATATTGGAATTAAATTAAAATGGATGATTAGGGATAGAAATGAGATGAAATCTTAGGGATAAGAATTTTTGGATCAAAGAGTATAAATATAAGATTAGAGAGATAAGGGATAAAAATTTAAGATTTTTTTATATAATTAATTTAAATAATTTTTTTTCTAAATAAATTAAAAGAGATAATTTCATAAATAAATAGGGATAAATTTCTTATAAGTTTCCAAACATTTTGAAAGGTGGATTTGTTTTCCCAAAATATTTTTGGGTTTATATTGTAAATTATATTTTTGTGAATTTAAAATATGGATTGTAATATTACTATTTTTTGGAATTTTAAAAAGGGATATTTAAGTAATAAAAATAATATTTCTAAAATATGTTTTTTTACTCTTAAATAAGAGTTATTTATTTTGGGGAATTATTTTCATAATTTTAATTGAATTCATTTATTCTTGGGATTGATTTTTTATAAGATACTTGAGGGAGTTTTAATAAGGGATATTATAAAGAATAGGTTTAAGGGATACAATTTAAGCAACAAAATTTTAGGGATAAAATTGGGATAAAACTCTTAGAATCCAAGAGCATAAGTATAGGATTAGAGATAAGGGATAAAAACTTAAGGATTTTTATATAATTTATATAACCTTAAACAATTTATTTTCTAAATAAATTAAAAAGGATAATCTTACAAATAAAAAGGAATAAAATCAACCAACCAATTAAGGGTAGGGGAATTGAACTACGACGCTTTGATTCTTCTTTGAGGGTACGTAGGTATAGGGTTTTTGAACAAAGACCCTAGCGAGTAAACTTAGGAATAAAATTAGGATTTTGGGATAATAAGAAAAAGTTGGATTTAAATTTTGAATTTTCACACAAACAAATATACCTTAGAATCTAGAAAGGATCCTATTGGATACAATAGAAGTGAGGGGTGTCTAACACCTTCCTCTCATTTAATCGACTTCCGAACCGAAGGTCTCTACCCTAGGGATTTAGATTTATCACTATTTTTTTACCTAAAAATGTGATGGCGACTCTTAAATTTTAAGTCGGCCGCGACAATATATATATATATATATATATATATATATATATATATATATATATATATATATATATATATATATATATATATATATATATATATATATATATATATATATATATATATATATATTATGTGTCCAATTTCATAGTAAAATATAAGACCTTTTTTTTCAATAAGCAAATTGATTGAAAAGGAGCACAAAAAATGCTCAATCAAGGTATAATATTAGCGAAGTTTGAGATATTCTATATTATTTTACTGATCTATTCTTCAAATTTATTATAATTCAATTTCAAGAAAAAGTTTAATGTAATAAGTTGTTTCTTCTATACTTCTATTCATCAGATTATTGTTGAAGATGACATTGTTTCTCCGGAGCCACAAGCACCAGCATGATGCAAACCGTATTAACATCTTATTAATTGTTTTACCCTTCACTTTGACAAGGAATTTTTCTGTATGATTGTTGATTGAGTTTTCCATAATATGCTCAATTTTTATCTATGAGATATTGGAACAAATTATAGGTATAACATGTCGCCGAAGTCCGCTCACATGCTGTTATTAAATTGGACCTTGTGTTATGGATCCAATTGTTTAAGTTAATTTGTACCTTAAGTTAGCTTGTAATGGACAATTGTTAAAAAGCTCATTAGGTTAGTATGTTAGTTTTCTTATAAATAGCATACTAGTCTCTCATCTTTTGGATAAGGGAAAATAGGAAGATAAAATCCTAATTCAAAAGTGAGAGAGGTTATTTGTTATTCTTGTATACTTTTAATCTTGTTTCAAGAGAAAGGAAAGAATAGCGGTTTATAACCAATCCTTGTTGTTATCCTTGGTTACCCTAAACCCTAACCCTTGTGAGTTTCTTGATCATAAAGAAACCTATTATACTTTGTTTCTAAGGTATCTGATTCACAACAAATTGGTGTGGTAAGCGCAGAGAAGATGCCTTCAACAAAGTATGAGATTGAAAAGTTCACTAGAGTTAACGATTTCGGTCTGTGGCGCTTGAAGATGAAAGTCCTACTTGTTCAGCAGAGTTGTTGGGAAGCGTTAAAGGGAGAGGCGACCATGAATGTTGCGTTAACGGCGTCTAAAAAGACGACCAAGATTGAGAAATCACACAGTGCAATATTGTTGAGCTTTGGTGATAAGGTTCTTAGACAAGTATCAAAGGAGACGACAGCGTCAGAGTTGTGGTTGAAACTTAAAGGTTTGTACATGACCAAATCGTTGGTGAATCAACTCTACCTTAAGGAAGTTGTTAAAAGTAAGTTTTCATGGTGATGCTGGTTATGAAGAGCATTGACAGCTTCAGAGGCGAGACAGGTATTGTCTTGGATATTCCCACCTTTAACAAAACCTCTATGTTCTTTACAAACAAGAGAGGGCATGAACCAGCCAACCTATCAACCAATATTTTTGTAATAATCTTATACTTGAAATTAGAAATAATGATGGGCCTAAAATGGTCTAAAGACACTGCACCGTTCGATTTCGGAATAAGAACAATCGAGCAAGCGTTAAAGTTGGGAAGAAACCAACCAGAGAGGAAGAATTGCCTAACAGCGTTACATACATCCTCCTTACTGATGTCCCCATACAAGTGATAAAAAAACACCACCAAACCCATCCGGACCGGTGGAGTCATATTTGTCGAGACTTTTAGCCGTATTGAAAAGCTCTTCAGAAGAAGGAACATCGTGAGGTGGGAGTTCATAGTATCATCTAAAAGAGTAGCAATGATTTCGTAGGTGAGACTTTTAACCGTACTGAAAATCTCTTTAAAAAATCTCTTCATAAAGACTTTTAACCTTATATTTTCTTTTAATCTAACGATGATAATTGATAATTTATATTCTCAATGGAACAAAATGTTTCTAAAATCTATTAATTTAAAATCTATTTTTTTAAAATTAATAGATTTTTCTGGAACTCTGCGGCTAGTACTAAAACCATGTACCAAAGAGTAACCATGAAAGCAAAAGCATTGGCTAGTAGAATATTTTCCTTGATTGTAAATACGATTATAGCAAACAATAACGCAAAATACTGGCCCAGTAGTTTTCCAACTTCATCTAACCTGCCAAGGGTAGAATTTAACAATTTGATTATCAAAAAACAAAACAAACAAACAAAAAAACCTGCAAAGGGTATTAAAAATGAAACGATGATACAGTAATATATATATATATATATATATATATATATATATATATATATATATATATATATATATATATATATATATATATATATATATTATAGTTTGAATGAATGGAGAAATGAAGAGAAAAAGTTGTAAAAGTTACACTAGTCACCTTTTTGAATATGATGATGATGAAGTTGAAGATGCGTCTTCAGACATTCTTCTTCAATAAGAATGAGATGAAAATATGAAAGTATAGGGGTTAGACTTTGCTGCCTTTATGGCGGCAAAGTTAACCATACCTTTAGGCTAATTCATCAATATTTTATAATATAAAATCTAAAAAAGAATAAATAATAGGATGAGAGAAAAATTTAGGAGATAAAAATATACACACAAAGTCAGGTGCCTTTGGCTCTAAAAGACAGCCAAGCCAAGCCCTGCCCAAAGTTGTATAGACACATAATTCTATATTAACGATCTGTGTACCAAAGACAGTCTTTTGTAGGCCCACATTGCCGTGTTAAGTCCTACTACTTGTTACTGTGAATTCCTTTTGCGACTTTTAAGTACTTGCTCTTTTTAGAATAGTCATAAATATGCACGTACTTATCATTCTTCTAGAAATTTTGGAACACGACTTGCCCCTATTAAGTAACTTGCTCTTTTTGGAATACGTCATAAATATGCACTAGTTTTAAATTTGAATCCTTTGTAACTAACCTAGTTTTGAGATGATGGTGAATTTCTTGTGTTTTTGGCTTGCTGTAAGGAAAAATATCCTTTATATTCTAATTAATTATAATTGCTTTTAGAAAAAACTATTTGTCTTAATAGAAATAACTTCTTAAAAAAAGAAAAAAATATATTTATCATAAAACAACCTATCTATCTAATCTAATATCTAACTATTAAAATAATGTTTGTTGATTATCAATAATCCTTCTATTAAAATCGTAATTAGAATCGAAGGTAGACGTTTCCACCGTTTGTTGTCTACGTTGTCATTTTTGTACTCAGGGAGATATAGTTATTGATTATTTGAAATAATCATCCCATGTTTTGTTTTGTTTTTATTGATAGTTGGATATGATTCAAGCAATTGTATCATCCCATCTGTTGTCGAAATATGTGGCCGAACTTGCTGTAGGAGATTCATATATCATGCAGAACTTTAAAGTCTCCAACAACGATTTCTCTTTTAAGTCTACTACTCATGATTACAAATTGATGTTTTGTGGTTCAGCTTATGTTAAGAAAAAAGAACTCCCAGATATTCCTATAGATTATTTCAATATTCTTGGTTTGTCTTCCATTGCTGAAGGAACATTCCAGTCTAATGTATTAATGGGTACGTTGATATTTTATTTTTAATTCCACCGTTATTTTTATTGTTGAATGAAATACTAACATTGTAAATCAGTTTTTGAAGACATTGTTGGAGGAGTAACTAAAATTCTGCAGACTTAGATAAATGTAGATAATAACAAAAGCAAGTTTGTGTTTATGATTACCGACACGAGGTATGAAAACATTTGAGTTCGTATACTTAGATATGTTTTTAGATTTTTTTCGTTTCATTAGGCTGCTTTCTAATCTGTTTAAAATCATAAAGGGTTTTGCTTTTGATTGTTGTGCGTCATTGATACAATTAGTTTCTTCCTTTTTATATTGGTAGCAAAATTGTCGTTCAGTGTACTCTATGGGGTAATTTTGCTTTGCAATTTTATGAATATTACAAGAACCACATTGAAGATGTGAACATAGTTGTTTTGTTGCAAAACGCAAGGATAAAGGTTGCCCAAGGTTATCTTTACCGTATTTTGTTGAGTATTTCAATTGCCAATGTTTTAGCTTCGTTATGTTGATATTTACTTTTCTGTTGAAGGAGGTTTTCCTTTAAATGTATCCAATGCTTTGAGTGGCACAAAGCTGGTCATAAATGATGTTAATAATGTTGAAATTAAAAAGCTGAAAGATAGGTATATCACAACCATATTTGTGTCTAAAATTTCACTTGCACATAATTTCTTACTATAACATACTTGGAGATCGAATTTCACTTCATGTTGTTTCATTTCTAACTTGACTCATAGTCTACATGCTGATGTACCAAAGCTTTATTCATCAAGCTTACAAGTTGAAATTACTCAAAACACACAATATTCCGATTTTGATAAATTTTTATGGAAGACATAAGCTATTAGTTTGGATGAAATTGTGATGCTTAAACAAGTATGCATCCTACACCTAAAACTTTAATTTGTTCTTAATCTTTAGAATATTTATATAATATTAGTGAAATATGTATTTTATAGGAAACAACATAGGTTACCATTACGAAGTTGGAAAAGTTTGAAATTGGACATGCCGGTTAGTATTATGATGGTTGTGCTGAATTTACTAAAAATATCTCAGTAAAAGATGGCAAACTAAAGTGCTATTCAAACCACATAACTTTCGAGTTCGTGCAAAGGTATGTCATTAATTCAAGTGTTCTGAAACTATTCCAATTGGAGTTATAAATTTTTATCAATCTGGTATCATAGTTTGTGTTATTTGTCTTATATAGGTACAAGCTTGAAGTGTTAGAAATTGATAAGTTCTGGTTCGTCTTTTGGGACAACGACTGTTTCAAGTTGATTTGAAAATCTGCTCTACAAATGAAAAAAGAATTAGTAGAGGTAGTATGATTATCTTCAAGTATTGTGTAAGTATTTGGTAATAATATATTTATTTCATTTATATTTTTTGTTTTTATTTAGGCTGGTGAAAACAAGCCAATTGATTGGTTTGAGGTATGTTTCGAACCATGGTCTCATTTGCTTGATAGTGGATTCCTCAAATTGGGGGCCTAAACCACTCAAGGTGAATAATGAATGGTTCGGGAACAATATTTTTATTCAATTTGTTGAAAAATAATGGAGTAACTTGCATGTCCAAGGTAGGAGCGATTACATTTTCAAAGAAAAGCTTATATTACTTAATTCAAGGCTCCGTTGGTGGAACTTAGAGGTGTTTGGTAGATATGATTTGGAAGCTAATAAGGGAGTGAATGATATTAATGATGGCGATGAAGAACTAGAGTCTTGTGAGGATTCTTAAGTGGTTTCTATCAACAATATTCGTAAGGAAGGTTGTAGTCGCTTTTGGACGAATTTGAGAATCAATGAGAACATGCTCATTCAAATGTCTAGATTAAAATGGATTAACAACGAGGATAGTAACACTAAGTTTTTCCATTGTGTGTTAAAAGAGAGAAGGAGGCAAAAAAAATTAGGTTCCATTAATTTGGAAGAGGGTTTGGTGGTATCGGTAGATGGGGTTAAGAAAGAGGTACAAGATCACTATGAAAAAAATTATGAACCCAATTTATCTAGACCTACTCTTGATGGTGTCCACTTCAAGTCCATATCTCCTTTGGAACTTGCTCTTCTTGAAAATCCTTTCACGGAGGAGGAAATTAAAGATGCGATTTGGAGTTGTGGAGGATCGAAAAGTCCGGGGCCAGATGGATATTCTTTCACTTTTATCAAGAAGTGTTAGTATTTTTTGAAGCATGATTTCATTTGTTTTTTCTTGGATTTTCATCGAGGGGATGTTTTATCTAAGTCTATTGTATCATCTTTCTTGACTCTTATTCCGAAGTGCGATAACCCATTGGGTCTTGATGATTATATGTCGATATGCCTCGTGGGGCGTCTGTATAAAGCTCTTTCTAAGCTATTGGCATATAGGTTAAAAGAGGTTTTGAATTCTATAATTTCCCTGTGTCAAACCGCTTTTGTTTCGGGCTAATAATTACTTGATGGGGTAATGGTTGTTAATGAGTTGGTGGATTACGCGATTAAGGAAAAGAAGGAGTGCATACTTTTCAAAGTAGATTTTGAAAAGGCTTATGACAAAGTCTCTTGGAACTATCTTAGATATATGATGAGGAGGATGGGATTTAGAGATAAGTGGTTGGGTTGGATGGAAGTTTTAGTTTTCTCTAGCAAGATGTTGGTGTTGGTTAATAGTAGTCCTACAAAAGAGTTTTAAGTGAAGAGAGGATTACGGCAAGGAGATCCTTTATCTCCTTTCTTATTCGTTTTAGTTGCGGAAGGTTTGTCGGGGCCGATTCGTAACTTGGTGATTTCGGGTGACTCTGTTGGTTTGACTATTAATCAGAGTTGCCATTTTGATGTTCTTCGGTATGCGGATGACATGCTTTTGGTGGGTGATAGTGGATGGAGACATATGTGGGCCATTAAAGTGATGCTTAAGGCATTAGAGGTAGTTTCGGGGCTTGGGATTAGCTTTCACAAGAGTAAACTCATTGGCATTAATGTTAATGAGAACTTTATCGAGGAGGCGACTACTATTTTATCTTGCGGAACAGAATCACATCAATTCTCTTTCTTGGGTATGCCAATTGGTTCTAATCCGAGAAGGATTGCCATGTGGTCATCGTTATTAAATAAGTTTTGAAGAAAATTGCCAAGTTGGAAAGGCTGGTTTTAGTCTTTTAGGGGTAGAATTACTCTCATCAAATATGTCCTTAGTAGTTTATTGATTTTCCACTTATCCTTTTACGAAGCTCCGGTGAAAATTTTGAAGGAGATGATGAGGATCCAATGTAGTTTTCTTTGGGGTAGTTCGGAAGCGAAAAGGAGAGTTACTTGGATCAATTGGAAAGCCTTACGTTTGTCGCATATTAAAGGTAGGATATATTTGAAGAGAATTGATGTTTTTAATGAGTATTTTCTTCAAAAGTGGAGATGGAGGATTATCGACAGTTCAGAGGATTTATGGTTTAGTGTTCTTATGTCTAGATATGGAGACATTCACTTGTTGATGTGGGACGGGGGTTCTAACTTAAATTGTAAACTCTATGTTTCTAATTGGTTTTTGGATCTCTTATTGATTGTCAAATCGCACAAAGAGGATGTTTTTGTAAACAATTGTTGCGTTGAATTGGGTAACAGTTTCAGTACTTCTGTAATGCCTTCTACGATTATTCTGGACGGAGAGGAAGTCGTTCTAATTCTGCAACGTTTTGTTGGTCCATATTCAGGTCAACGTGTTTTTGGGGAGGATATTTCGCATTCAGCCCAGTTGATTCCGTCTCAGCCTGGCTCAGAGCAAGATTTTGCTTATGTCTCGTTAAGGTCAGTTGTGTCGGCTTCTGATGTCAACGACGTTATACTTTCATCACATAATGGAGATGGCCCGATTTTTGGTTTGTTGGGGACCGAGAGTCGGAATTCAGAACCGCAATGGGGTGCTTCAGAGTTCGTTTTTTATTCTGGCATAGCAGTGTTTCAGCATTTGTTGGATTAGTTTTGTCCTAAGAGTGAAATTTCATATTTGGTTACATGGAAAGGTGATCTAAATGGGCAGTTCTCGGTTAAGTCATTCTACAAGTTAGATTTCTCGAACCACTTCTTGTACGGTCCTCATCATCGTTACAACTTGGCTTTTGATAAGGTATGGCGTTTGTTAGTTCCTTTTAAAATCAAAGCTTTCAGTTGGCATTGTTTCTTGAACAAATTACCTTTGAAATTATCTTTTTTCAGTAAATGCATTATAACGGATTGTAATGACTTACTTTGTCCTTATTGTTCTTCTTCGGATGAAACCTTAGAGCATCTCTTGTTTAATTGTTTAGATGCAAGAATGGTTTGGAAGGACATTTCTGAGTGATTGGGTTTTCTGGTTAATGAGGTTCCGGATATTAAGGGGAGTTATTTGAGTTGGTTCGGTTTTTGTAAATCTCGTGAAGTTAGAAGTGGTACAGAAAGTAATTTTTGGTTGTTGGTATGTTGGTTTTTATGGATAGTTAGAAACAATATTATTTTTGGCAACGCCTCTTGGAATATAGTTGACATAGTTTGGAAGGTTAAATTTCTTTTGTGGAGATAGTCACCATGAGTGATATTATTCATCCTAATTGTAGTTTATATGATTTCGATACAGATCCCTTATTCTTTATGTCGTAATGCAATTGGTTTGTAATCACTTTTTGTTCAGGTGAGTCTTCTTCTCGACCACTATTTTGTAATCAGGTGGAGTACCATTTATACTACGTTTAATATATCACTTTTTCGGAGGACAGTAACTCATTAGAAAATTCAGTGGATAGGCTAAAAGGTACTTTTAATAGCAGCTTGGCAGGGCTAAGGGTAGACTCAGATTGTGCAATAGGAGGTGGAGTATTTGATAAAGTTGTTTTAGCTTCTAAACAAAATAACATTAAATGTGTGGCAGTAGGTGACTTTAATTACTTTCCGTCAATAGAGGCTGACTCAGCAGGTTCTTTTGTTCAGGATTCTCGTACCACGCACTCCTGCTCCAAACCCGCTTCCTTGCCCTCAGCACGTGGCACTCAAGCTGGGAGTGATGTGAAATTCTTTTATAAGGAAGGTGATTGTCACTCAAGAAGAAATTATGTTCATAAGTCATTAATGTATAAACGTTTTTGTGACTTAGTTGGTTTACCAAAAGTGAAGTTTATAAGCAAAAGGGTCACACAAAAAGTCAGCAATAATATTAAGGAAAAAAGGATATTCTTAGTTCAACCACTGTTCTTTCTTCTAAGAAGGTATTTCTTGATTCCTTGGAGCCGACTGAATTAGTGGACAAATTTTATGGCGAACAATCGGGTGAATCTGATATTATCTGATGCAACTCAAGGGTGCTCAATAATATTGAATCCAACTTGGGGGGAAAATTGTGGAAAGCTATATCTGACTTAGGGGTGGAGGAAGGAGCAATGGATAGGAATTATATTCTTTGTCTGGATACGTTGGAGAAGGAAGACAAATTCAGAATGGTGGGCGGGAAGGTGAAATCAAAAGTGTTGAAATGATTGTGGGTTCTTTGAATATTATAGGGGGAGGTAGTAGAGTGAAGAAGAGTAGGATTTCCAATTTTATTTCTAAAAGTAACTTTGATGTTTTTATGTTGCAAGAAACCAAAATTAAAGTCATGACAGATTTTTTGGCGAGGAGTTTTTGGAAGAAGGGTGATCCCAAATTTTCCTTTTCAAATTCGGAAGGTATTTCCAGAGGTTTGTTGATTCTTTGGAAGGCGGGTGGTTTTGAAGTTCTTTGTAGTTTCAAAGGAGGATGTAACTTGGGTATTAAGATTAAAAGGAATGAGGAGATTTTTTATTTATTCAATGTTTATTCTCCTTTTTCTTTGGAGGTTAAACGTGAGCTTTGGAAGAACTTGTTGAATCTCAAAGACAAAGGTTTGGACGGAGAATGGATCTTTGGAGGAGATTTCAACGCGATCAAGTGCAATAGCAAGTGGCGGGGTAGTTTGGCTTGGGGAAGGAGGTTGGAATGCGGGGAATTTTTGGATTTTATTTTTTAGAGTGGTTTGGTGGATGTTCCTTATAAGGGGAAGAGGTTTTTGTGGTTTGGGGGTGACGGTAAGGCTTGTAGTAAGATTGATCGTTTTCTTGGACAATGGTATTATTTCAAAATGGGGTCGGAATGGAGGAAATTGGTGGTTCGTGGTAGAGGCGATTATGTCTTAAAGGAAAAATTGTGTCTTCTTAAAGATAGGCTTAAATGGTGGAATCACTATGTTTTTGGTATCATTGATTTGGAGATCGAAGACAAGGTAGATATTATGAACGAAGGGGATGAGCTATGGTGTAATACCCATATATAAAAGACATACATCAAAGCATATTTTTCATATATAAATTTAAGTTTGGTATTAAAATACAATAAGTTCTTAGCAACACATTGCATAAATATAGCCACTACAACATAAAATACTAGTACAAAAGGCTATATAATATACAAGATGTTCAAAATACAAAAGAGTCTAAGAACTATATCCGAAGATCTCAAAAGTCCACAGCGGAAGAAAAAGCCATCAAACGAGTAAAGATAATCAAGTCGCCTTATCTTTACCCTTTGCGGAACCTGAAGTACCTGAAATAACAACATCAACATGGGGTGAGATAAAACATCTCAGTGAGTTCTCTATCTTAGAGTTCCCTCGGCTCTAAGAGTTCAATTATAAACAATACTCAAGTCGGGGGAAAACCTAGACTTCGAGTTCACATAACAACTAGATACAAACTAAGAAACAACGGAGCACAAAGTGCTTTAAGGCATCTTTCCCCGCCCAGCCACACAAGGGAACTACAACACGGGTCACTCATTATCTATCTAAGGTACTTTCCCTGCCCATCCACACAAGGGCACTACAGCACGGGTCACGGTACCTTACCACAAAGTAACTTTCCCAGCCATCCCACACACGGAGATATCGACACGGCTCACTCGTTACTTATCCTAATGGATACTTTCCCCGCCCAGCCACACAAGGGCATTATAGCACGGGTTACGGTCATCCATTAAGGGATTCGAATCCACAGATTAATTATGTCTCCCCGGCCATCCCGCCTCGTGGGACCTCAACACGAGCTAAACATAATTAAATTATGATTTTTGCGCAATGGGAAACATAACCTCTAACCATTCACAACTACTTAACACGAGGGTACTATTCGAGTATCGACGTCGAAGCATTTTCATGTCTCTAAATCAATTCGTATCAACCTAGGGTAATCCTAACTACCTCACAAGTTATACCTTTCATTTCCTTTAGTTCACAAATTCCCTAACTTAACATAAATTCGGTTTATTTGAAAAGTCGGGTAAAATTCGGGTAAAAATAATATTTCTCGACATCATAAAATAGTACATGTTCTTAGCTTCGAATCGATAAGTGGAATACTAAAAACGGAAACCCGGAACAATGGATATGAAATAAAACATAATTCAGCTTAAAGTTACGGGCTCACTAAGCGGGCTCTGCTCTCTAAGCGAGCTACACCAGAGCAGAAACCCTTCTGCATAAACAACCTGCTCGCTAAGCGAACTCTGCGAATTTTCAGAAAAACAGCTTACGGGAAACTTCTCCAAATGGCCCCAAATCCATCCAAACATCACCAAAACAGAGAAACCAACTATCAAACATGATTATTATCATACACTAACCAACATACCTTGATTTTATCGAGTTTTAACCGTTAAGCTTTCAATTTCTAAGAGTTTTCAACAAAAACCTAAAAACTCATAAACTCTAAAACTCAACCAAAATCTAAAACAAAAGCTTCTAACTAAGAATCTACCTCGAGAGATGAAGATTGACGAAGAGAATGAGTCGATTCGACGAACGGATGATGAAGAATGGTGGATTGGAGCTTTAGGGTTCACTTATTCTTCTTTTCCTCTTTCCTTCTTTCTCTTCTCTCTTACTAACTTCTTATTTTTCCTTTTTCTATATTTTTCTTTCTATAAAACATAATATAGAATATTTAGGTTTTAAGAGGAAAACTTATCTTTCTTACCAATAGGTCCAAAATAGAGAGTATCAAAAATGTCTTTTAATCCAAAATTTAATAAAACCTCCGAAACAAATAATATCAGTTAACCAATTTAAATTCCCTGTTTACTCTAAATAGTTTTCATTAAAAATTTCTCAGAGTAACCCAGAATTCTATTGGCATTAAATAATATTATCTGGAGAGTTAAATAAATTACGGGGTATTACATATGGGGGGAGGATAACGATCTTTAGATGAATGGGTTTATGGAGAAGAATAGGAGGGATTGCGGTAAGTTTTAGTTGAATTTGAAGATTAAGGAGAATATGCTCATTCTAAAATCGAGACTAAAGTGGCTTAATGAGGGAGACTCTAATAGTCATTATTTTCACCGTGTTTTTAAGGATAGAAGGAAAATAAATTTTATTGGTAGTTTCAACTCTTCTAGTGGGAGCGTTCATTCGGTGGAGGAAGAAAAGAAAGAGGTTCGGGATCATTTCGCTTCAAAGTTTATGGAGCCGGATTTCGTGAGACCGATTCTTGAGGGAGTTCCTTTTAAGACTCTTGTGGATTAGGATAGGAAGTTTCTTGAAGAACCTTTCTCGGAAACCGGAATTAGGGAGGCGGTTTGGGGTTGTGAAGGTTCTAAAAGTCCGTGGCCGGATGGATATTCTTGCCTCTTTATCAAAAAATGTTGGTATTTTTTGAAGGAGTATTTTATTAAGTGCTTCACGGTCTTTCATTCCGGGTCCAATTTTTCTAAAGTTTTCAACTCATCCTTTCTTACTTTGATTCCAAAATCTTTCAATCCTTTAAGTTTGGATGACTATAGGCCCATTTGTTTGATCAGATGTGTTTATAAAGCTTTCGCTAAACTTTTAGCGGGTAGGCTTAAGTTGGTTCTTGATTCTATCATCTCTAAGAATCAAAGTGATTTTGTCCCGGGTCACCAACTTCTTGATGGTGTTCTAATTGCTAACGAGTTGGTGGATTTGGCTACTAAGGAGAAGAATGAGTGTTTTTTGTTTAAAGTAGATTTTGAGAAAGCTTACGATAAAGTTTCTTGGAATTTTCTTAAGTTTATAATGATAAAGATGGGATTTGGCGAGACTTGGATGCGGTGGATGGATTTTTTGATCTTTTGTAGTAAGATGTCGGTTTTGGTAAACGGGAGTCCGACTAAGGAATTTGTTCTTGAAAGGGGTCTTCGTCAAGGTGATCTTTCATCTCCGTTTCTTTTTGTCATGGTGGTGGAAGGGTTGGGAGGGTTAGTGAGGAAGTAGGTGGAGAATGGTGTCGCTCCCGGGATTTTCATCCTAGTACAAACGCGAAAATGGCACGGTAAAGGTAGAGTCGCCAGCCAGGCATTTTTATCCCGAAGGAACGGGAAAGGTAATGTTGTACAAATCTGAGGAAGAAGGAAAGGACGAGGTCCTGCGAACCAAAGATTTGGGTTCGGGAGTCGGTTACGACCTGAGAAGGTATTAGCACCCCAGATCATCCGCCGTACCCGACGGGATCCACGCTTGCTTGTCTGCTTCAAAGGGTGAAAAAATAAATTTGTTGCTGAAATAAACTGCTAACTGGAATGAGAAATGAAATGAGAAAGGAACCAGAAAAGAAAATGGAAAGAAAGGGGGAAATGTAGGGAAAATAAAGACTGTGCTCGAACGGGCCCTACCCCGCTGCCTACGTACCTCATCAGGAAAATAAGGATCAGAGTCGATGTAGTTCGCCTAACTAGGCGGGAACTTTGTTTGTATTTTTTATGCGTTGGAACTGCGTATGTCTATGATCAGGCGTTGCAGGCTCGTCTAGTACGAGTGCGTTTACCGTCTTGCATGCGAGACAAGTCGTGGCAAGTTCGCGTTGAGAGTGAATGAGATGAGAAGAGAAATGTTCCCGCAGGAAAGTCGCTTTTTTTATGTTTTGTCTTTTATGAGAAATGTTTTGATTTTTGTTTGTTTTTGAACATTCTCATACTAAGACTTATCCATCGTGGTAGATAACTTACACCTCGCCTCGAAACAAGACGTGTGCATGTACTCCGCAATAAAGTCTCGTGTCGTACAAGAGAGTTCAACCTTTATTAGGTGTTTTTGTCATTTTCTTTATGGGATGAGAAAGAAAGACTCAAGTCATAAAAGGACAAACTAAAGGGGACTAAGACGCAACCCTAAGTTATTCATCAATGGTGGTCCTAATGGTTAGTGTGGTTTCTTATCCTAACGAGAAGGAAAAAGAAAAAAAAACAAAAGGAAGAAGAACACAACTTACTTCCTAATGAAGTTAAGTTGGTTCCAAAAGGGGGAAAACCTAGTAAGCACAAACATGAAAATGCAAGGCGAATATGCGCATTAAATGCATAGAAAAAAAGGTAAAAGAGGATAGGGTTTTAAAGACATACCTTGCCCTCCCTACAAAACAAAGGTTAGCATGGCAAAACATGATAAAATAAGGTAAACAAATACCTAAATTATTCCTAATGAACTAGGATCTAAACTAGGTCTAAGTCTAGGTTTTAGAAGACAATACAATGCCAAATTCAGCAACTTACTACAACTACAAAACACAAAAACAGCAATGAAATGCACAATGCAATGCAACAGCTTTTTACAGCACTAAAACCAGCATGACAATAGGTGTTAAAAGTCACAAACAGTATGCATAAATGACAAACAACATGTATTTTACAGCACTTGTATGCAAAGGAACAACTATGAAATGTCAAATCCAGATTTGATTATTTTCAATTTTAATGCAAAAATTCAATGTAAACATGCATTAATGGATTATGATTATGCTCCATTATTATGTTTATGCAACATGTATATGAATTGAACATTTTATTTGGATGCATTAATTTTTTCAATGGATATGCAAACATGTAACAAAGATTATTATGTAACCAAATGCAAAGTGAATATGCATCATAAATCATGAATGTGCAACAATATGTGTCAATATGAATGACAAATTTAATGCAAAAAAATTTAGAATTGATTTATTGTATGAATATGATCAAGAATGTAATCAAGATGCAAAATGCAACAATTATTTCCATGCATTATTTTGTTTATGATTTATGCAACATTTATCATGCGATGCAAAGATGCGGATGCATCAACGAAACATGCGAACGATGCGAAAACCAGAATGCAACATGATTATTTATGCCAAAGAATGTATGCAACATGACAACAACATGCTATGATCAAAGATATGCATTAATGAACACAAAACACACAAAACACGAAATACACAGAATCGTGTCGAAACGGTTCAGAATGAGGGGATGAGGTGTCGAAACTAACCTAGAAAATTCCCTAAAATCAATACATAAACATGTATGGGGGTTAGAGGCACTAAAGTCCTAGATTGAGCAATCAAAGAACCTAGAATTTTGAAATTCTACAACATTAACCGGTTAACAGAAATGGTTAACCGGTTAACGCCCTAAAAAAAGGGAAATTTGTGGCAAACACACACGCGTTAACCGGTTAATCCAAATGGTTAACCGGTTAACACTGAACAGACAGTGAAAAACAGTTTTGAGTTAAGTGCTTTTGGCCACAAACCTCCTTCCTATGATCTCCCAATCACATATGGTCATGTTAATGCTTATTCTACTCCTAGATGCAACATTCTAACACCTAATAGAGCCTAAGTCAAGCTAATTATCTAGCTACAACAAGCAAAAGTGCACAAAACATAATGGAAATACAATTAATCGGTAAAACACAATCACAACCAAAAATCAATCGGAGAATACCGTTAAAGGCGAGATGAGGAGAATAATTTAAAGCAAGTAAAGTGTTAAATCACCAACCTATGAAGCGGAGGGGTGCTTCGGTTAATATTGCAAGAATCGGAATACGAATCGAAGAGAAAACCAAAGAATCCGCGAATGCAAAATAAATGTGATTCGTTCTTGATGCTTGTCGATTAATCACTTCCGATGCTCCAAATCAACTTCAACATCCAATAGCTTCTTCCAACAATCTTCACAAGCTTGAATCAATGGAGGCTTAGGTTTAAGATCTTCAAATTTCAAGGTGAAACTTGAGGAGCTTTAGTTGAAAAGCTTTGGTGAAAGTGGAGGGAAAGGGAGAGAAAAATGAAGGATTGAAAATGGTAAGAGATGAAGATTATGGTGACCAACCCCTAGCTTTGGAGTGAAGTGAGTTTATATAGGGCATAGGTTTGGGATTAGGTTTGGGTTAGGAGCTAGGTTTAGCTTTAGAGGAAGGCTAGGAATTAGTTAGGGCTAGGCTTGGGATAAGGAATTTTGGAATATTCCTTAGAATCCTCTAGAACAATGTGGAACATTTGAGAATGGTGAGGTGGCATAATAGTGAAAATTGAGAAAGGAAGGAAATAGAAGAGAATTGTGGAGGGGAAGGCCAAACCAACAAACTTTCAAACATTTTTTTCAAAATCCGCCCCGTTAATCGGTTAACCAAATGCGTTAACTGGTTAACAGTCCCAAAATTTCAATTCTTGCTTTTTGATAGCTTCTCATGGGAATTTCCTTGGATGTATTTTCTTGTGATGATTTTCTACTTTTGAGTTCCAACCTTGCGTTGCCTAACCCAATCACATGCCTTATGCAAATGACTAATGATTGATTTTCTATTTTATTATTATTATATTTTTTCTTATACGATGCAATGATATGCGGAATGATGCGGGAATGAATCGCAAACTACTTGAGGTTGATAATAAAAGGAGAGGGCAAATTTTGTGGTATTACAAATGGTAACTTTAAAGGTTTTTATTTTGATAGCTATTGCTTTATAGACATTCTTCAATTTGCGGATGACACTCTCTTGATAGGTGACGAAAGTTGGAAATATGTTTGGGCTATCAAGACGGTCTTGCGGGGCTTTGAATTAGTTTCGGGGTTGGGAATTTATTTCCAAAAAAGCAAATTAATTGGTGTGAATGTTAGTTCGAATTTCTTGGACATGACGACTTGATTTCTTTCTTGTAAGAAGGAGGATAATAATTTTACTTTTTTGGGGATTCCTATTGGAAATTACCGAATGAAAGCTTCAATTTGGTCAGATTTGATTGCTAAGTTGAAAGGGAGACTTTTTAGTTGGAAGAATCGTTGCCTTAGTTTTGGGGGAAGATTAACTCTTTTGAAATCGGTTTTGTCTAGTTTATCCATCTTTATGTTTTCTTTCTAAAAAGCTCTGGTTAAAGTTGTTAAAGAAATTACTTCTATTCAAAGTAGTTTTCTTTGGGGAGGTTCGGATGAGAGGAGGAGGATTCATTGGGTAAGTTGGGATGAAGTTTATCTTCTGATAGAGAGGGGAGGCCTTGGTTTGAGAAGATATTATACCAAAACACATGAGTAATATATGAATTTAATGATATTAAAATTATATGTTAATATAACATTCATAAATATTTATGATTACCAAAACAACGTTAAAATATTAAACAATCATTTATAAATATACAAATTTATAAATATAAAGTTATTAAAGTATTTATGTATATCGAAAAAAAATTATAGACACAAATTTATTATTTCTTTTAAAAATAATAAATTATTTTAATTAAAACTATTAATATAAAATCTCATTTTTGGTCTTGATTTTTAATCTCTTTTGCCAATGATATGATGTTTATGGTTTTAAATTAAATATAATTAGTATTATATTTAAACTACTTTGGAACATGATAAATAGTTATTTATATACATAAAGTTACTGTTTTTTTTTCACGGGTATTTATACATAAAGTTACTGTTTTTTAAACTAAATATCATTAGTATTTATAAATATCTATTACAATCTTTTTTAATTATTATTTTAATTTTTTTTTTTAAATTTCATTTCATATTATTACAGTTGTTTATTAATTTTTTTCTATTTAACTTTTTTTGTTATAGGAATAATTTCTTAACTATACATATTTTTTCATACATTTTCATTTCTATTTTAAATTTCATAACGTAAAATATTCAAACACTCTGATCCGTGCGAACATACGGATCAATTACTATATTTCAATTAAAACAAGAAAAATATTAATCGTGTACATGTTATTTTTATGTTGAAAACAAATTTGATTAATTAAAATAAATATTACTATATAATCCACTAAGTAAAAACATCTAAAATATATTTTAAAATTAACTATTCAAACAAAATTTTTATTTAAAATTTTATGAGAATTTATTTTGTAATTTTTTTTCACAAAATTATTTTACATAAATGTATTATTTTTAAAAAAAGACAAAACAAACCTGCCTTAAATACCATAATATGCCCTAAATTTAATTATATAATATTTATTAATCCAATTTATGTGCAGAGGAATTTTTCCACGGACCAACAATAGCCCATTAGAGAACGATTATGAAACTCAAATGCCAATTGAATTCTGATATTGGCCATATAAATTATTTATTTCAACACGTAATGTGAGGCAACTATGCCATAAAAAAATGATCTTTCTAATGAAAATTATTTCAACTCCAATTTTCTACCTTTAATTTCAACACTTTATTTAAATACACTTTTGTCTATTTCAACTCCAATTTTCTACCTTTAATTTCAACACTTTATTTAAATACACTTTTGTCTATTTACATCGGGATGTCTTAAATAATTAATCTCCATATTATAAAATCAATGATTTTGATCTCTTAATTTTGACGTTCTTTGAATTTTTGTAGTCCTCTCCAATTTTACATATATGACAATAATGATTGAGAAACAAATATTTTTTTAATTAAGTGGCAAGAATAACTAGAATATATTAATATTTTTAATAATATTTTAATTAAATCAATATTAATATAATAATTTTAATTAAGTTTTTTGTAATTATTTAATTAAAATATTAAAATGATACTTCTACGTCTAAATCAATTTATTAAGAGTAACAATCCAATATCAATTAATTACAGGTGTGGTATATGAGACTTATATAAGCATTTATCAATTAACAACATCAATCATGTGAGACAGTTTCTAAGTTTGTCTCTTGCAAAGAATATGTAACGCCCCAAATTTTTAATTAATTATTTTATTTGAAATGTTGTGGTTGGGTGTGTGTAGAATAATATATTATTGAATATAATTTTAATTTGAAAAATATATTGTGGTGAATAATTATATTATTAAGTGATAAAATAAATAATAGAAAAATATGAGGTGAGGGACAAGGTAGTCATTTTGTGGATTTAGTGAGGGTAAGAGTGGAAGTCCTTAAGTTGGTCTAAGGGATTAAGTTGTAAATAGGAAAAAAGATCGTATTATTGAGAACGAAGAACGGTCGTGAAGTTGAGAAGAGGAGAAGAGAAAGGGTTAAGGTCAAAGAGAATAATCTGTGAGGAAGAGGAATTTCTCGTCAAAACCAAGGTAAGAGTGAGATTCTTCCATCTCTAAAGGGTTTTATAATGGGAATTGGGTAGGTTGAAGATGATATGTTGGGGTTTTGGTGATTGAATAGGTTTTTGGTTGAGTTGTTGATAATTTGTCGTTGTTGTTAGTTGATAATTACATGAATTAGATGGTAAAATTGGTAATTACTATGAATTCTGGCTGGTATTGATGTTTTGGTATGATGTTTTTCGTAGCAGAATGAGTGCAGAGCACAGAGGAGGGATTTGCGAAATCGCAGAGCTCGCTTAGCGAGCAAGTTAGTTTTTGGAAAACTCAGAACCCGAGAGAAGTTTGCCTAGCGAGCCATGACCCTTGCTCAGCGAGACCTGAAGCGTGAAAATGTTGATTTTTAATTTCGAAAAATTCCTTAAAATTACTTAAATGATTTAGTAATGCTTAGGAATCGATGTGGTGTAGTTGGAAGTAGTAAAAGAGGAGTTATACACATAATTGTAGGGATAATTAGTATAACTTGAATATAAACATAGTTGGTATGTTTGTTGGCTTTGTTGTTGTTGCGATGAATTGTCGTTGTTGTGATAAGTTACATATGAATGTTATGACGTAAGTGTATATAATATGTTGTTGTATATGTGGTTATTGTGTTTGTGGTAGTTGAAGTTGATTTATGTGGTTATATGCTAAAAATGCATTATGTTGATGATAATTGTGATGATGATGAATTGTTGTATGTTGATCGGTGTTCTGATGAGTAGTCGTATATGAGTTGTGATGGTTGATGTTGTATAAGGAAATTGTTGCATGTATGCATGTATGTCATTGGTGTTGCATGATATGTTGCATAGTTGGATAATATACCAAGGTGGGGTATGTTAGTTGTGGTGGTGTTGGTGCGGTCATGAAATATGGATCTTACGAGGGTGTGATCATGAAATAGGGATCATACTGGACCATGAAATAGGGGTCGATGGGTGTGATCATGGAATATGGATCATATTGGACCATGAAAGAGGGGTCGAGAGTTCTGACGGGAACTGTAACGCCCCATTTTCCCATTTCATAAAATAGTAGTTTAATACGAAAAATCAGAGTAAAACAAGTGGAATGCCACATTTCAACAATATTATCCAAATAAAATTCTTAATTCAAAAACAGCGAAAATTAACATAATTAGTTCGACTTAGGAAACATGCCAACATCAACTATAAATCCTCAAAATAACTCTTGGTTTATAAGGTTTCCAATATCATAAATTCGATACGTAACAAAGAAAATAAAACGACAAAAGTCCCTATCCCGTGTTAGGTATAAGAGCATCCTAGACTCGAACAAGCAACACGACTCCATGCACTCTCAAGTACCTGGATTATCTGTACTTCCAAAGAAGCACAGACGCAACAACAACAAATAAAAGGGGTGAGAAACAAATTCCAACTTAAATGGTGTGATTAACATCTATAAGGAAGTTTCTCACGCACAACAACAAATACAACAAGGTTACCATTAGTCCAACAACAACAGATCCAACTATAATCACGCAACAACAAGCAACAATGATTATGCAGTGTGACTCAACACGACACAATGCATGTGGTACCGGGTTTTGTTCATTCAATCGAACACATATAATCACATACACCCATCCAGCAATGATTATATCAACACTCTCCATAAAGGAGTACGAATGATCGTATTCGCCTATCCGAAACGATCATCCCAACAATAATTCAATAATGTATGCATGACAATGAAAAGCATACAACATGTATAATTCACCATATTATACATCTACACGATTCATCTGATCAATAAACAACATAAAACACAACTCAAGGACAACAAGTCCATTATAATTTTATTTAAATAGCCCTGGTTAAACTAATTAATTAGACTACTTAGCACGTGCTGCTAATATTACTCATTACTAGCCGATCACCATACTCCTTTCCAATCCTGTATCATTGTAACATGGCACTTTCAATACATGTTACTAAGTTATCTTACTGTTACTAAGAAAATGGTTCAGCGAATAACACACTAGAGTGTTAGTCTTCTTTCTTTTGCAGGCAGAACCCAGCTT
The DNA here is from genome assembly GCA_963966055.1 of Lathyrus aphaca. Taxonomy (NCBI): domain Eukaryota; kingdom Viridiplantae; phylum Streptophyta; class Magnoliopsida; order Fabales; family Fabaceae; genus Lathyrus; species Lathyrus aphaca. Next base: position 485,834,128 of record OZ014525.1, on the reverse strand, counting down.
ACACAAAGTGTGTTGTTTTCTCTGACTAACTTCTGGTTGCAATGCATACCTTTACCAAAAGCATTAATCAATAAAATCAACATCATTTGCAGGACTTTCCTTTGGACTGGTGCAGAGGAAAAGTCCAGAAAATCCCTCATTGCTTGGAAGATGGTGTGCACACCTAAGAGAAAAGAAGGCCTAAACATCATCAACATATAAGAGTGGAACAAGGCTTGTCTAATCAAGCTTCTTTGGAATCTACATGGCAAAAGTGACAGCATGTAGATCAAATGGATCCACTGATAGTATGTTAAAGACAATAACTTGATGACAATGGTAGTGAAAAGAAGCACAACTTGGATTCTTAAGGCTATCATGCAGTTGCGTGATACAACCAGAAATATCAGTGGTTGGGACAACATGGTTCAGGCTGACAGAATTAAAACTTCATCTCTATATGCAGGTATAGTGGAGGAAACTCAAGACATGAGATGGAGAACACTTTTTACAAGAATCCGGCTAGGCCTAGGGCTAAGTTTACTCTTTGGATGGCATGCCACAAACGTTTACCAACCAAAGACAGACTAAAGAGATTTGGCTATATACAAGAGGAAGAGTGCGGCTTGTGTGAGGAAAAGGAAACCATAAATCACATTTTCTTTCAATGCCAAAGGCTGAGGAACATTTGGAATAAGGTTCTGAACTGGTTGATGATAACCAGATCCTCGGGAAACTGGGAACATGAAATAGAGTGGATGATGGAAAGGAACAAGTCCAAAGCTCATAAAATTGCCAATTTGAATTGTGCCTTGACAAAAACAGTAAATGAATTATGGAGGTTTAGAAATGAAACTTGTTTTGGAATGAAGCCTCTAGAGACAAACATTGAAGATAGAATTATAGAAAACATTACCTATAGATGTTGGAACTACCCAAAACTTAGGAATGAACTTTGTAAGTTTATGATGCCTTTCTTATGGCACCCCTTGAGTTTATTAACCACCATGCATGTTTCCTTAAATGCCCTCATGTTTCGGAGATATATCTCTGAACGTATTTTTTTTACTAAACGTTAGTTTTTTTCGGATTTATATCTCTAAAAGCACCATAAATTCATAAACAATGGAAACACCTTTAAAAAATCAATGTTTCAAATGGTTCCGAAGATACATCTCCGAAAAATCCAACATTTATTAATTTATAGTGCTTCCAGAGATATATTCCCGAAAAAATCCAACATCCAATAAAAAAATATGGAACTGAAGATATATTTTCGAAATCTGAGATATTGAAGAAACGCATATGGTTGCTAATAAACTCAAAGGATGCGATAAAAAAATCCTAATAATAATTATAATAAGACTAAATATCAATATTTTATCTCTTATCTTATATGATATAGAAACCAGTCAATTGCTTTTGTGATGGAATAATATTAAATGTTATTATATTCCGATAGATAGAGAAATCAGTCAATTGTTTATTCATGTATTTGGACAATGTTGTAGGAACATAACCGACTAATAGTTTTCACTATTATCAAAGGTTCCGATGAGAATTAATCTGATATCTTTTAAAAATTATATTTTTTTGTTATTAAATTAATTTTCGGTAATATACTATAATATATTATTAAATTAGTTTAGAGAAATCAAATATATAAGTATTATTAAATCAGCTTAAAAAGGGGTTAAGTTAATAAATTTGGTGGTAATTTGATTTCTCAACTCAACCATAGTTGGAAACTTCCTGGTATTTTCGTTGAGGGTATATTATGGTAATTAATGGGACCATTTTAAATGTTAGGATGAATCATATAAATATTTAGAAGATATAAATGAATTGTTTAAATAATTAAAACGTATAAAATGCTATGATATCAATTCCTCTATTCCCGTCAATACAACAACTTGAAAAACCACACCAACAACTTGCTAAATCCCTCTATACAGGTTATTCCTGACTCACCGTAAGGCTGGACATCGGTCGGTCCGGTTCGGTTTTTGGGCCCAAAACCCCAAACCAGTCAAACTCTCGGTTGAATAATACAGACTCATTTTCATTCCATTCAAGTTTCGGTTTTGTCGGTTCACAGATACACGGTTTGGCAGTTTGATGGTTCGGTTTGAACGGTTTTATTATAAGTGGTCCTTTTTAATTTTGTTCAAGATGTGCTTTTTTTTCAGCCTTCAAAATCATTTGGGCACGAACCATTATTTTTCTTCATTCAGGGCCACTTATTTTTCTTCATTCAGTCCAATCTTTTTCCAATACAAATATTAAATCTTTCATCAAAATATTACTTAGTTATTTTCTAATTTTGTTAATTAGATATTGTTTCTAAAGGTCTCTTATGCCTAATTAAAATTTTTAATATTGTGTATTATTATTGAATAATCAAACTTACAAAATACATACATTAAAAATTGAAAGAAAAAAAAATATGTAAACCATAAAATTACAACAGAAGATTATTGATTCTTCAACCTTATGGTTCGACTATCCACCTTTTCAAAAAATACCAACATCAAGCTTCAATCAAATACAACACAAAAAAGAGAGAAAGTTAGAACATCTAGGAAATAAAGGAGAGGAAGTTAGAAATTATAGATCTAACAAAAAAAAAGTTTACATAAAGAAGAGAGGAAGATAACTTAAAGGAAGAAAATTACAAAATATAAATTAAAATGCTAATAGATCTAATAAACTTCTTAGAATATGGATGGAGAAGAAAAAGAAGAATAACATGATGATTTTGGTAGGAAGAAGGAACGGTGAAGGAAATGTGATGGCGGTGGAACGATGACAGAACGATGATGGTTGTTGTTATAAAGAGATGAAAGATCCATGATGATGATGGTTGTTGCTAAGAAGAACAAGAGGAGAGTGAGATGAGGGTTTCATTTTGTTAAACAACGCAAGAAAGAGAGGAGATAGGAAAGGAGAGTGAAGTGAATTAGGGTTTGACTTTGTGAGAACCTGAGCAATAAAGTTTGTTTTGTTTGGATTGGTTTTAATATTGGGCCAAACTAGTACTACAGATCGGTCGGTTATGGTTTTTTCTGGGTTGGATTTAGTCAACCGAACTGATCCATTGCTATCCATTTTAAACCGGAAATCCAACCCGGTTGATCCGATAATCCGAATTTGACCCGACCGGTAGCTTTCGGTTACTTTGGGCCGGACGGATTGGACCAGTTTTTTTTAATTTTGTCCAGCCCTAACTCTCCATATCCATTTTCATAAAAGTACTAAGTTAAAGAGCCTTAAATTCCTAATTCCTAGTCCACCTTTTTCCACCGGACAGTCCACCTTTTTCCACTGGACTGCAAATATTTTCCATCAGAATTAAGAAGGGGTCAAGTAAATGCAAAGTGGTTCTAACTTAAGGGAACATTTTCGTTGGTTTTGTAATAGGGAATCAAAAGTTTTAAAACGTCTTACTAGAGGGATCAAAAGTGCATTTAAGCCTTTAATTTTTTATAAGTTTGAAAATTTTATATTCATGGATTTCATGATAAATATTAAAACAATATATTTATCGTAGATTATTAGTTTATTAATTTATTTTAAGTAGTTTTTTAATTATTTTTATTAATTTAATTAAACGTTATAAATAAAAATTTATGTTTATAGATCTTCGCATAAATTTTGGGGATTCGTGGAGATCCGCGGAAATCCATGGGGACAGGGTTGGGGGACAAAATCCCCAGTGACGAGACCGAGACGAGTATGAGGTTAAATTCGAAGGCGGTGATTGAGATAGGAATGAATTCCTGCCCCGTCTGTCCCTAGGTGAGTGCCAAGAAAATTCTATATCCTATATAAAATTGAAAATAAAAGATTGATTGGCCCAAGCCCAAATAAAAAACATATAAGAGTAATAATAATAGAGTTTTTTATGGCACCCCTTGAATTTATTAGCCACCATGCATGTTTTCTTAAATGTTCTCATGTTTCGGAGATATATCTCTAGACGCATTTTTTTTACTAAATGTTAGAAACGTTGGAAACACCCTTCAAAAATCAATGTTTGAAATAGATCCGGAGATACATCTCCGAAAAATCCAACGTTTATTAATCTATGGTACTTCCGGAGGTTTATTGACGGAAATGCAATATCTACTACAATTAATTCATGATAAATAAAAAAATCATGTATTAGACTGGAAGACAAGGAGAAATCAAATATTAATGCTAATATTTTTTGAACACATCCTAATTTCATGCGACTATTGAACATGTTTTATCTTATACTGATTTTTTATTATACATACAAAACATACTAGTATCAGCTTCCTCATATATGTGACTTTTCATTTATCTTTACTAATGTTATTATTGATATTCTAGATATTCGAAGATAAAGAAAAAGTTATATATCTAAAATATCACATATTTTTAAGGAAAAAAAAAAAACTATGTTAAGTTTTTTTTAATTGTAAAAGTACACATTTGGCAGATGTCAAGTTAAAAAAAAGTGCATTGACAAAAACTCAAATAACTAAATAAAAGATATAAAATAAAGCATCAAGATAAGAAAATAATGTAAAATGAACTTTCATATAAACTTGAGTTCAAATTAAATGGGCCGATGAAATGGACTGCATGAATGAATATGTCAAATTAATTGGATTTGTTTTTTTTTAAAATATAAATTTGAAAATATAAATTATAAAATGAAAATTTTGTAAAAACACGATTAATTATTTGGACAAAATTAAACTACAACAATTTGTTATTTCATTAAATTGTGTTGATATGCTTTAATTATGACAAATCTGTAATCTTTGGACTCTTCTATGAAAGTTGCACCATTATCAAACATGGGTATTAAGGTTCTCATTAATTTTTCTACCACAAATTAATCTTTAATCTTTTAACCACGTCTCGTCATTTGTTTTGCAAAGGTTTGATTCTTGTAAATAAATTAGAAATATTTTATTCATATCTCAAGTATTGTATGTAATATTGTTTATGCATACACTTAAAATGTTTGTTGTCTGCAAAGTTTTAAAGTTTTAGGAAGTTTTATGAGTTGGGCTTTTGGTGTATTGGGCTTGCTTTCGTTCATTAGTTTTAGGAAAATGTTATTTTCATTTTTGGTGGTGTCTTTCACATCCTTACAAAATTTTAAAAATAATTTAAAGTGATTGGATATACATATCTTCAAACGCACTCAAACCATGTTAAAATACACATTTTTGATATTCACCCCCATTTTGCAAAAAATAAAATAAAATAATCTAGAGATGCATCTTCGTATCATATTTGGGTGTATTCGGAGATGCATATCTATAAATGACCAATGGAAAATTGGATTAAACACCACCTTGTATGATCTTCTCCTCCATACTCAAACAACACTCCATTTGAACCCTTGAATTTTTTTTTCATTCTCAATCACCTCTTCAACACCAAAACATCATTTTTTGTATTTCATCACATCAAATGGAACAAAACAAACTAGAATTGAAGGTAAAGTTTGTTCGTTTCATCCCTCATTCCTTGCATTAATCTTGTTTAGGAGCTGAAAGATGGACGTTGAATCCGGATATACGTCTCTGGACAAAATTAGGTATGGTTCGGATGTTCATTTCCGAATTGTCTTGATAGTTTGAGTTTTCACATTGTTTTTGTGTTATTGGTGGTATCAGATATGGTGCACCTATATATATATATATATATATATATATATATATATATATATATATATATATATATATATATATATATATATATATATATTTCCCAAAGATCTTGTGAGTGTGGGTATTAAACTGGTCAAAGTGAAGCATAATATTAAATTAGATGAAGTGAATGATGATGTTAAACCAGATGAAACGAATTATGATGTTAAATCGGGAGCTCGATCGATTTCTGTCGAGGTAGATGTTTGTGTATAATTTACAAATAATGGATTGTTTATTGTTCATGAACATATGCTACAATGAGTTTATAGTGAGGTCGGAAAATTGGGGTTTGGAGTTGTAATTGAAAGGTCCAACAATGGTTCGGATAAAAAACAAGCCTTTATAACAATGATATGCAAAAGAAGAGGCACATACCAACTAAAGTTTAAGAAGTTGAAATGAGATGACACTGGATCGAGGAAATGTGAGTGTGTGTTTAAATTGGGCGGATACCATATGAAGGATGAGACATGGAATAACAAGCTAGTTGGTCATCCCATTGTATGTCGACTTGTTACATAGGAGAGGGAACTTGTTTCGGACATGACATTAAACACGGTGGTTCTAAAAAACATACTCACATATTTGAAACATAATGATCTATAAATGTTTAAAATATCAAGAAAATTTACAATATGGATGCTCGAGACAACAAGGTCGTAAGAGGAGCAAGATCTGAGATGAAACAACTCTTGAATCTTTTGGATGATGATAACTATGTTTTGAGGTACCAAGTTTATAAGGATAAAGTCATCGTTCGAGATATATTTTGGAGTCATCTCGATTCCTTCAAGTTGTCCAACACCTTTTCCTTCATGCTTATAATTAACTCAACATACAAAACAAACAAGTATAAACTTCCACTCCTGCAAATTGTTGGTGTTACCTCTGTAGAGATAACTTATTCAACTGATTTTTCTTTTTTGGAATTCGAAAAAAGAGGACAACGTTACATGGGCTTTGAAAATATGCAAGAAAATATGCCACAAGTCATAATCATTGATCACAACACCGCACTGATGAATTAGGTTACGATGGTGTTTCCTACATTGTCACCTTACTTTGTAAGTATCACATAACCAAAAATGTGAGAAGTTGAGTAAAACATGTTGTTGGCACAAAACAAGTCAAACATGCAGACGAATTTTTTTTCAAATCTGGTATGATGGTGGAAAATATAATTGATGCCTGGAATTCTATAATAAATTCTTCCATGAAAGAGTTGCATGTCAACTTTATTCTATATTTCAGGAGTGTGTCTGCCATATAACCAAATTTGTTGAAATATGTTGAAGACATTATTCTGGATTAGGTAAAAAGACGAGTGTTTATACATGGAAAATACTCCGTTTTCATGATAATGGTGTGATGAAAGATGATAAATCAAACATATTGAATGCTCTAAGAATTGGCTAAATTTTGGTAAAACATAGAAGTTGAGCAAGATGTCGTAAAATCTCACTGTCATGGGTTTTTAACTAAGATGTCGAAGAGAATGTCAAGACATATTAGTCTGGTACAACAACTATTGTTGATTAGTATTTTCATGACAAATTTAACTTGATTTCTTGAGATTCCTTTTGGATATATCTCAGTTATTTTTGCAAGTTAAGAAGATATAATCTGGAATAAAAAGAAACAAATCTTCATCAACATTAAAGATTATAAATTTGGATGTTAAACTAATTTAGGATATTTGAAGATTTCCCCCAAAACTTAAGGAGTTATTTTCTGCAACAATCAGCAGTGTGTCATACCCCAATTTTGTCCTACCTTTCTCATTTTTCGTACTAAGTGGTTAGTTGTTTGGTGATTATGCTCTGAACGATCATCTGGCCTCTGGCCATGATCTTCTAACTTGCAAAGCATGAAGGGGTTGTTTGTGTTTTTTGTGTTTGTAGGTTTTTTTACAAGTGGGTGGAATTCAGATGGAAGGTAAAGAAATATGGATTCTCATTCTTAAGATCACGACTTGAACATTTGTTTTCAAGTGACTTTTGAAGCCTATTTGAACTTGATTACAAGTCTTGCTTCAATGATGCTGAATTATGTTCCAAGGTTATGGTGGAGTGATGATTAAGGTGAATTTATGTTTGCAAATAGGATGCAAAGGGCTTTACTCCTAAGTTCAAGGATTTTATCACGTGGACCTAAAATGCTTGGTTCTCAAAAACGACCGGTCAAGATTCAAGGAAAAGGTAATTTATCCTTAAGACAGGTTTGGTTCATGATCTAAGTTTGAATCATTTGTTAGATTAATGGAAGAGTTTAAGTCAAGAGACTCATGGTAGAACCAATCTATGATCAAAGAGCATGTCCCAATTATAACATGAGTTGAAGAATATGCATTTATATTTTGTCCCTTGAATTTTGAAGAAACTAGCCACCACTCGTCGTCATGGTGTCCCTTGAATTTTGAAGAAACTAGCCACCGTTTATCGTCACTCATCACTCGTCGTCACTCACCATTCATCGTCATTCATCTCTAGCTACTACTATTTCTCCTACCACACATGCAAGAGAGGTGATATTAAATTGAAAATGATTGAAACTTATGATTATTTAGTTTATTAGAGTTGTTATATAGTTGAAACTATCATTTTTTTAAACAATCTAAGCTTGTTAGTTTCCATTTCATCAATGTTTTGTTGAATCCTTAAAAGTTTTAGTGTGTCTTGTTTCTTTTATTATGTTTGAATTCCTCTTTCCTGATTTTGTGATAGGCCCTACGTACACGGTATTATAAGATCCTCTTAGTGCTATATTTTGCATGGAAAATAGTAAAATATCAACGAAATGCATGCTTTGATTCTGCTTCATATCAGTGGAGTTGGGAATTTGTGTTACTTTTTGATAATGAGAAGAATGATACTGAATCTAACATTCCTTTGGTTGTGACTGTTTTCAAAGGAAATGGAGTGTCCCTAGAGTTTGGCTTGACTACTTTCCTTGACGAGGTTTCGATCAATAGCTTATCAATTAAGAAGCCCGACGATTTTGAAGATGAGATGGTATATGAGGGACCCGAGTTCACGTAAGCATTTAAAAATATATGTTGTTATTTGACTTTATCATAGCATGCATCTATTACAGTTTCTGAATGTTTCTGTTTTTTTATAGTGATTTGGATGAAAATCTGCAAAAGGCTTTTTTTACAGTGAAAACATTCACAATATGCATAACATGATATCTTTCTATGGGAAAGGAAAGCTAATTGAAGTCATATGTGAAGGACATTGATAATAGCTATAACATTATTATTTAAGTTGTAATATTACTTCTACTCATGTATTATAGTTGTTGCATGTTGAATATATTAGTTTAATACAAGCTATTACTTTCAGAAACTTATATTAGGTAAAAAAATATTTTTTTTTCAGAAATTGTTTTTGGAGTTTAAAATTTGATAACCCGATAAAACCATCAGTTGTTACCCGTAACCCGACTTGACCCAACCCGTCCAAACCGATATGAAAATTAGGTGGAAATGGGCCATTCAAATTCACCCACGGTTTGTGTTGGGTGGCACTTTTGGGCCTGAACCCGTCCAGCCCGACCCAATGTCCAGTCCTACACTGCCCGATGGACATGCGTTTTTATCTTTGGTTATTCCCAATGATACTCAGTCAATGCATTTAATTGTGTACATACATGGATGTAATCCGAGTACAGTTTCTAACGGCTACGATTATGCTGAATTTACTTTTTCCTATTCTTCATATGTTGATTAATGGGTGGGCCGTAGGAATCAGTCGGATTTTTTCTTTTTGTGCATTATTGGCCCATATATCTTGTTATGTGCACACTGTCTTGTAACGCTACATACTCCTTTTCTATTTTTTTTCTTCGTTTTTTTTAGATTTAATTCCCTTATTTGTGTTCTTAATTTAGATTTTCTATTTTTTTTAAGTTTTGTTTTTTTATGATTGTTTCATTATTACATTTTTATTAGGGATTTATTTTTGGGCCAATGATATTATCAAAGGTTTGTCGATATTCGATTTTTTTAATCGACGTTATCTAAACCTAATATGAGGCCAACTTTTCTATTTTTCCATTATTTATCTATTTATCGATTTATTCACCCATTTTCGGCCTATGATATTATTATCCGATTTGTGACATTCGATTTACCGACGTTGTCTAAATTGATATGAGACTATTTTCTATTAATTTATGGTTTCTAATTAATTTTAGATCCATTCTGCATTTATCCCTTTTATTTCGTCCATGAATCAACCTTTAAATAATTAACCTCCATTTGCACTTACCCTTATAAGTCGGTCGCATTGTGTGCCGCCATCGAACTAATCAAATATTTTTAATAAAAAATCTTTCAAAATCAAATAACGAAAGAACTGAATTCTGGAGTCTAGCATTCCTCGAATTCTTGAATGAACGCTCCTGAGGCTCGCCCTATGAGACGTGGTTCATTCGACCTTTCGTAATCAAAACCCCTAAATCTACATATCAAATCACGAAAGAACTGTGTTCTGGAGTCCAGCATTCCTCGAATTCTTGAATGGACGCTCCCGAGGCTCTCCCCACGGGACGTGGTTCATTAACCCTTTAGTTCACAAAACACTCATCAAATCAAACATATTTTCTCTAAATGAACATTGTTTAAATCCCTCCTATCATGCAAACAAGCTAGCGCTTCAGCCTCCTATCGCGAGCAGACAAGCCAACGCTTAGCCGTTAGAGAGTGGTTTAAACACCCAAGCATTATTTAAATCCCTTCTATCTCGCAAACAAGCTAGTGCTTCAGCCTCCGATCGCGAGCAGACAAGCCAACGCTTAGCAGTTAGAGAGTGTTTTAAATAATCGTTCATTAAAAAAAAACACCAACCTACTCATAGTTAGTCGAACTACGACGCTCTGATTCCTCAATGAGGATACGTAGGCACGAGGATCCCATTCCTTAGTGAGCTCACTAACAACTAACCCCCCCTTTTCTCTTGCCCATGTTGCGATCGAGACTAATCCAAACTTAGTACCACGAACTACGAGGCTCTGACTTTCCCATTGCACAAGGGAATACGTAGGCACACGAATCTCAATCCTTGTCGAGCCCCCTAGGAACAAAACTACCCATTCTCCATACTCGTTTACCATTAAGAAGACATTAATATAAGTTAGCATTTGATCGCAAATTAGACTAAGAGGTTCCCGTTGAATACAATGGACGTAAGAGGTGTTAATACCTTCCTCTTGCATAACCGACTCCCGAACCTAGAATTTGGTTTTGACGACCAAGTTCTTTCCTTGATAGGTTTTATCTATATTTCCTTTTTCATTTATTAGGCATAGATTAAAATGAGGTGGCGACTCTATTTGTCTGTTTTCCGCATCCTTCGCGAGGATCGTATTTTTCGAGGTACGACACAGTGGATCAAGGATTAATTGGACAAAGAATTCAAAGTCCATGAACTGCTAAAGTCTATAAAAGAAAGATAAAGACCTAGGGAAAAAATAGTTAATAAGTAACTATTAGTTCTTTTTAAAAAAATAAGGGTTTAGGATTTGAGAGTCTCTTATGTATCTTGTATTGTAAGTCACCCTTTGTATCGATTGATACTTTGTGGTTGACATAGTTTTTACATTCAGAAGTCTTTAGCAAATGAGTTGTATATTGTTCTTGGATGAAGCTCTTAAGCAAATCCAAGTATCATTGTTAGTTAAGAGTCTTGACTGAATAATGTATTAAAAGATCTTTCAATTAAGTAGTTTGATACAATCATTGTGTGTGTGATATTAGATATCACTGAGGTGATTTATGAATTGAGTGGGTTCTATTATCTAGATGGAGTTCTAGGTCGAATTTGCACTAGGTAGGGAATTAAGTGACAAGGCACCGTAGGTTGTGTACTTAGAATTAATACTACTGATAGTGATTTTCATTCCTAGATTGGTAGCTTCCATATGGAGGTTTTGTTGTACACCAAAATGGGTCATCATATCTTTGTGTTATTTATCATTATGCTTTTTACATATCAGTTCATCTGTTTGTTGATTAATATGTCGTAACAGATGTTGAATCATTTGTCCTGACATTGTTCTGATTATGAAAATATCAGTATGTTTTTTTCTATCCTTGTTTAGTAAAGCAGAGATCAGTGTCTCGACATCTCTTAGGACATCTCTTGGGAATTATTTGTGTGTCTCTGATGTTGACGTTTCAAAAAGATCTATTCTTGGAATAGTCTAAGTTGTTCTATGTCCATTGAATTGATGAGGATTTGTCAGGCTGATAAGGATATGTATTATGATCAAGTTGCTTGAGTCTTCCTCAAGACTTATTGTAGAAATATCTAAGGTGTAGATGTCTTGTTGTTCACATATCGTCCTTATAGCCTGAAAAATAAAGACAGTGAAGTCAATTCGTAATCCTTCATGAATTTTCTTGTTAAAGAGTTCTTGGAAGATAAGTTGGGAGTAATATAAAAGGGAGAGCATTGTGATCTAGTTTTCTTTGAAGGATTATTCTATGGTGATGTATTCTTGGGAGATTGTTTTAAACAACATTTATAAAGTGACCAAAGATACTTGGGAGCGTCTCAAGTCCACTTATAAAGGCATTTATAAATGTGTTTTGGGAAATGGGTTCTGAAGAAAAGATGACCAAGAAGAAGATACTCTGGAAGTCCAATCAGGTGTTGAAGAGATTGGAGTGAATGTTTTGATCCTCTGTTAGAACATTCAACTAAGGTGGATCTGGTATAAAGATCTATCGATGCCATATCATTCTTATGAGCATGAAGACCTTGGATCTTTATGGAGTTGTTTAACTAATCTATCTTAAGAGAAATTGTTTCTGACATTTTAGAAATCTCTAAACGGCTGAAGAATGGAAAGATGATTGGAAGGAAAAGGAGTTTTTTTTAAAACTCAAGCATCAATATGTGGGTTTCATCAGAAAGCGAGATGTTTCAAGGATGTCAATCAAAATGCTTCAACATTGTGATAGACGTTATTTACTTTGAATACATATCTTTTATGAAAGATTTTTCTCAACAATTTTGTTTATTTCCTCAAAGGTCAAGATCAACATGAATTAACCTAGAATTAAAGAAAGTTTTATCTCTCTCGAGATGTATGGTTTTCTAATTAGGTATTTAAAATCAATTGATATTTATGGTATTCATAAGTATTTAATTGCTTATCCTTTTTCACTAATTCTTCATTTAAGAAGTAGTCATCTTGTCATATCAAAGGATGTAATATCAGACTTCTGTAAAAGCTCAAGAACCTATTTATGGACTTGTTTAGTCCATTTCAGGGTATGGTTCTGGATTCATAATACAAATCAATGAGTTGCTCATTGAAGGAGAAACTTATGTTCAAGCAGATGTTGAAACATCCTATCAGCAGAGTATATGCAGAATCTTGCCTTTCAAAGGAGTGACATAGCGTATGCTCTGGGCACCAAACACATGTGTGTTAATCAAAAGTCTTGAGAATTTTCTTCAGACTGGTCTTGTAGAGGCATGTGTTTTGTATAGAAATTTTCTTTCCAAAAAATTTGTCTATAATGTGGGTGCTGGTAGAGGTGAAGATGATGTCATCACAAACTTGATGAATATTTCTTGAGTCAATTAATTTATATTCTAAGCGCATAGGAATGCAGAAGCTAAGTTCCAGTATCATCTATATAAGTATGTGTTCTAATTCCAGGTAGATGACTGTTATAGGAATTTCAAGCAGTTTTTGTGTGTTTGGAAGTGAAGATCAAATGTGTAAGGAATTTTCTCAGATATCTAAAAATCTTCTACTCAAAAGAAGCTAAATCAGTATGACCTTTCTTATGGTGGTTTATTATTTTGGAGAATTGCTTTTAAAGATTGATTGGTGTCTCTCATGAAAAAGATGAAGGTTGTTTAATCAAACTTGATATCATAATCAAGTCTATGACAACTTGGAACTATTGTTCTGTTAAGGTGATGAAGTTCTTCAAGGTGGTATGTTGTCTGGAAGCCTAAAGGATTAGTTCTTCAAGTTTGTGACAAGCAGTAGTGGTTTCATCAGCTGACTTGTCAAGTTGTTGATCAGATGTTCTGACATCAGGCTGAACATTAGGATGTTCTCTCTAAAGGATTACGTTGAAGTGGAGTTGTAAGTTGATCTCCACATGTGTGGTTGGAATGGATGTTTCAAAAATACATATCAATCTTTGTGAATCTTATAGTGATTTTAACTTAAAATAATTGTCAAAGTGATTTATGTTTACATATCCTCTTCTTAGAGGATCATCTATGTTGTTTGGAATATGCATTCCAAAATTTTGTCTGGAATAAAGAGGATTTCTGATTGGAAGATCCAGTCTTGTTGGAGAACCAAAAGATCTCATTTTATTTTGGTACTATGAATGGTCATCTTTAAAGGAATATGTGTCAAATAACCATGGTTACTTGGGTATGCTCAAGCTTGGGACGAAGAAATGTGAATAATCACTTGCTTGAAAAAATTTCTCTTACAAATACTGGTGTGCTTTGTTTTATGGAGAACAGTGCAAAAAGGGGAATAGACGGAAAGACATGTGAAGCTATTTTTGTCCATGACGTAATATTTTCAGTTAGACTGATTGCTGAAGGAATCTTTTATTAAGATATTGAAAATTATGGCTCTGGTGAAAGCTTCATGATGTGTATGAGAGTTTATTTCTTTCTATGGTATTCTGGCGTTTGTGATCAGTTCTATAGAATAAGCGGGTGCAATTGGGCTCTATTAAGATCTCTATGAGTACCTTAATGAAGTGTTTTAGACTGCTATGTAAAAATTAAATATGCAGAGGAAGGGTATCAGATCGTGTGATTTGATTTCTTATGTGATCAGACTACTTGTGAGGAGGTGGTTGTTTCTACTGCAAGTACCTCTAGAAATGGTTGGTTCAGTCTAAACCGGGTGAATGAAGTAGGATGAAAATTTGTATCTCTTATCCTCATGGAGAAAATGTTTGATGTCTATCAAGTGTGGATGACATCTTGACTAACTAATAGTTAAGAAACTGTGTTTGTTTCTTTGGAGTTTTGTGAGTAGTTAAGTGTTGATTGGATTTATCCTCAAAGAACTAGGTTGTCTATGGATGCAAGATTCAAGATGAATTTGTACAGCATAGGAATGTGTTAATAAGGAGTATACTCCATTGATGTTGGTTCTCCATCCAAGATTATGTTGGTTTTGATACAAGGATTCTAATCCTGTTTTTTTCTCACTTATGAGTATGAATATCAACATGTGTTATCATTTGGTGGTATGGGTGGTTCTTTCTAGAATGCGCATTGCTTATGTAATTGAAGGAGGTGAGCATTTGTCTATAATGTGTGCTATTATGTTGAAGCCTTTGCAAACCTTGCTTGAATCTCAAGCATCTTGGGTTCAAGAGAACCTTGTGTGGATGTGATGTCAGACATGATGTCTTGACTTTGTGGTGTGTTTGTATTTGGATTAGTAAGTCTTGCTTGTGAACTTGAATTACTAAATCAGATCAACTATGTACAAGCTTCTTGGGAGAGACCTCAGAAACAATGTTAAATATTGTATGGGAGAATTTATTTTTCTCTGCAAAATGGTGTAAGAATCAATGGGAGTTATATTAGAGAAGTAAGATGGTAAACATGACGTCTTGACATCAGGATCAGTTTTTTTAAAGAAGAATTCATGAAGATCAAAGGAATTTTTGTATCTTGGAGCTTAAAGGTGTGTGATTAAGTCATAGGATAATTCCTCTTTGAGTTTTGCTTTCCTGGTCAGAAAATTCTCTTGGTGAATCTTGACGAGGGTATTGGTCTAATTTAAGTTGACAAAAAAGGATAAACAATGATTGTTAGAATGTCAGGACATTGTTTATGACTTGTTTCTATTAACAAGTGATTCTATCTAGATGTTTTTCCTTGGATGGTGGAAAACATATCTAAAAAATGCGTGCAAAACATGTTTCTTCGGTACATGTGTATTATTTGGACGGTTCTCCTTAAAGTAGAAACAATCAAAACTGAGTTGGTCAGTGCACATTGATTTATGCTGAAGTTATCTTCTCAATTAACGTTCTCATTGAATATTTATATCGTTAATATCAACGGATCCTTATTTCCTAAGTAACTACTCGAGTATTTAAAGGGGTCTTACCTTCTTTTTTCTCAAGTTGTGTTTTTATTTTTGTTTGTTCGTACTCTTATGGCTTATGCCCAAGTGTGGGTGAGTACTGTTTAGGTATGGGTATTTGTTGGATATTTTTGTCAATTTTTGGCTAAAAAGGGGGAGAAAGGTTTTGTGTTTATCTCAGCTGTGTGTTTTGCAACACATGATTGTTCTTCATATGAGTCTTGAGTTTGTTCTTGCATTGCAAAGATGTTTGATAAGATGTTATAACATCATATTCGTGTCTCAGTTATTTTTGTTCTGAGTCCTTTTTTGTGTCTTGTGATATGAATTATGAACACAATTGTGTCTTGTGTTCTGAGTTATCCAGAGTTGAAGTTTGGCCCCATGAGACTTCATCTGGATAATGGAGGATGGTAAATTAGGTTTAGATTTGAGGGGGTGTCTTGTGTCTTGTATCTTGTGCTTCGTGTGCACCAGTGCAAAAGGTACATGTCATACAACAGGTCATGTGTGCCCGATGAGCCATCTGAATAGATGTACAGGAAGAATAAAAACCTTCAGGAGTCTCTGATCTCTTTCTTCCGACTGAAATGACTTCAGGACTTTCTACTTATTGCTTCATAGGTTTATTGTGAAAAAGGTGTTTTAGCCAAATTTTATCAAAATGGGGAGATTTAAGGCTTTAAGATTTGGCTAAATTTAGGTAAAACACATAAGTTAAGCAAGATGTCACAACATCATACTGTCATCGGTTTTTAATTAAGATGTCGAAGAGAATATCAAAACATCTTAGTCTGGTACAACAAATATTGTTGTTTAGTATTTTCCTGACAGATTTAACTTGATTTGTTGAGATTCCTTTTGGATATATCTCAATTATTTTCACAAGTTAAGAGGATATAATTTGGAACAAAAAGAAACAAATCTTCATTAGCACTAAAGATTCTAAATTTGGATGTTAAACTAATTTAGGATATTTGAATATTTTCCCCAAAACTTAAGGAGTTATTTTCTGTAACAGTTAGCAGTGGATCAAGGATTAATTGGACAAAGAATTCGAAGCCTGTGGACTACTGAAGTCTATAAATGGAAGATCAAGGCCTAGGAAAAAAATAGTTAGTAAGTAACTATTAGTTCTTTAATAAAAAATAAGGGTTTGGGGTTTGAGAGTCTCTCATGTATCTTGTATTGTAAGTCACCCTCTATATCAATTGATACTTTGTGGTAGACATAGTTATTTATTCAGAAGCCTTTAGGCAATGAGTTGTATATTTTTCTTGGATGAAGCTTTTAAGCAAATCTAAGTATCATATTAGTCATAGTCTTGACTGAATATTGTATTGGAAGAGGTGTCTTTCAATTAAGTAGTTTGATACAATCACTACGACTGTGATTGTTAGATATCACTAAGGTGATTTAGGAATTGAGTGGGTTATCTTATCTAGATGGGGTTCTAGGTATAAGTTGCACTGGGTAGGGGATTATTTGATAAGGCACCAGAGGTTGTGTACTTAGAATTAATACTACTGATAGTGAATTTCATTCCTATCTTGGTTGCTTCCAGATGTAGGAGTTATTTTACACCAAACTAGGTCATCATATATTTGTGTTATTTATCATGTAACACCCTAATTTTTGCCCTAAGATTTCTTCGCATTTCATCTGCATCTTGCATACAAATAAGATCGCATCGGTTCCTCAGTTCTTCTCAGCTGTAGGGTTTATGCTCATAAGGGATCACCTTTGCTATTGTTTTTTATTTGCTTTATATTTGTTTGTATTTACTAACTTCTAAGCAAAATACAAAAATATGTCGCAGTTTGTTTCTTCTTCTCTGTGTTGCAGGATTTCAAAGATAAGACATTGATTTCAATTCAAATGTGTTTGTTCAGTTTTGATTTGATTCAGATGGGTGTTTGACCTAATCTTGGTCAAACTATCAAAAGATTGTTCAACTGCAAGTTATTTGTACCAGTGGTTTATTTCTCAAACAGTGCGTATTCAAAATTTTAAGTGGTGTTGCATGGTAAGATCATCAGTTTATCAGGCAATGGTCTGTGTGAAGTTTGATTTGAATCTTCAGGTTTATCAGTGTTCATCAGTTCATCTATGGATTTATTTTCCTCGACACAAATTTAAATAATCATGATAAGTTTCAGATGATGTTTGTGACTTAAATTGCGAGTCATTCATTGGTCCAGAAGCGGTTTCATTCAGTTTAATCAGAGATTTGTGAAAGTAGGGCAAGTTTGGCTTGGGGTTGAAGAATCGAGGTTTAATGGTTGTGTGCATGTGATATTAGCTGGCTCATTTCATAAAAATCAGTTCATATTCATTTTCTCATTCGATTTGTTTCGATCATTCAATATCCATTTCCAATAGTCATTCTACATATAACCCATTTTTTTTATCCATTCACAAATATTATTTTTTTTAACCCCTTTTACATCCTTATTTTCCAAATAAATTCTTTTATATTCACATTTTTTTAAGTATATATATATATATATATATATATATATATATATATATATATATATATATATATATATATATATAGATATATTAATATTTCCAATTATCAATTCTTCAACTCATTTTTATATAAGCCCAATTACCATTAAAAAAACTAGCACAAGGCCCATCAATCTATATATTTTTTGTCCAAGCCATTTTTCACACTTCACAAGGACACACAAGCTTACAAACAACATCAACTACTTTTCCAGCTGCATCCCACGTGACAACAACTTCCAAATATTTCCAAGCCACACTTGAGCCTGCTTCCATAAATGAACACGCGCGGTAGCATATATACGCATCAGCCAAGCCGCACTGCCTCACATGAAACACACATGAGCAAGCAAATTCCCAACTGAAGCCAATCTGCAAAAACGCAAGTTGCAAGCACACGCGGTAGCCGAACACCAAAACGCTGCAACCAAAGGCATAAAACGCAACAAAATTGCAAAGTTCAGCATCAGAAATTCAAATGAAACGCAGCTAACTGAGACATAAAACGCATGCCAAATCGTTGACTCCACAATCCTAGCCTTCAAGCCGTACAAGCCGCATCTTCAAAAAAATTCCAGTTTCACATCAGCTTTATCGCACACATATTTCACAAGCCACAAGCCAAGGCACCTGCTTCGAATTGCAAAACGCAGAAGTTAACAAAGCAAAACGCACAGACTTACAAAACTCATACGTACAAGATGTCACGCTTTCAAGTTGTATCAAAACGCAATAGAAAAATGAACAAAACGCAACAACGTGTTTATGAAAACCAACCAAAACGCAAAGAAAAACAAATTGAAACGCAGAAAAATCAACTAAACATGCTTATGCCATGACTCTCAAAACGCGGCAACAAATCTTCATCAAATCCTCCTTCAAACTCAGCTTTGTTTCTCAATAAAAGGACTCTTTCCCTCTTTCAATTTCAAGCTTTAATAGTCTAGAAAAACCCTGCAAAACTCTTGCTATCAATCCCTCAAATTGATTCTTCAAGCTTCAGTAAATTCCTTCCCTCTTCCATAATTTTCCCTTTCAAATCCTTCATTACCCAAACACAAAATTTCAAGAATAAAAATATGAATCTATAAACCATTACATCAATCTTTCATCTTCAATTTGTCTTAACATCAATAACAACAACAAATCTAAATTGTATTTCTGTTGAGAAAGAGAGCCCTGGGATTGAGTTTGATGACGATGCTTTCTATGGCGAAGAAGTGAAAACCGACAGGAAATTAGTGGAAGAGATCTTTTGCACGAGAAAGGCGCTTAGATTCAAGGCTATAGCGGCGTGGTTTTGTTTTAAGGTGAGGAGAAGAATGGTTGTGCCCTGTTTTGCTTTTCACGTGAAGAAGAAGAGGATGAATATGTTTCTGCGTTTCGTTTCATCCCCTTCTTGTGTAGTTGGTTTCTTTTTTTAATTTTTCTTTTCTATAACTCATGCTGATTTTTTTGTGTGGTATATTGGGCTTTTCATAAGCCTGTTTGATCAATTCTACTATCCACACTCCCAAAGTCTGCGTCATCCACTCCTTGGCTTCATGTTTTTTTCTTCTTCTTTTTGTTTTAATTCCTATTTCTTTTTTCTTTTTTTGTTAAAAATTGTTTATAAACTTCATTTTCTTTAAATTAATAGTTCTAATATCTTTTAATTTGTTTCATTTTAGAAAAAATCATTAAAAAATATTCTATTTGTTTTTTATGGATTTTTATATTAGATCCATTTCTTTTCTCCATCTTTTTATTTTGGTCGATGAAAATCGTTGATTCGATGATTATTGTTTTTTTGAAGATGCTTAACCTTCATTATTTCAAATCTATGGATAAATGATCATTTGGATCATTTTCCATACTTTGGGATCGTGATAGGTTACATTTGATAATTCAATGTGAAATCTCGATTAAGATTAGACCGTTACCACTTTTTCTTTTCGTGCGACATGTTTTCGGAGAATGATCTATTATATCATTTCTCTAACATGTATTAGCACAAATATTTTCCACCTTAATTGGTGGTGGCCGGCCTCATTTGTAGGGTAATTACTTCGTAAATTACTCGGCGATTGCTTAACATAGACCTAAATGTGTCCCGACTTTGAAACAAAATCTAATTGAGTACTTGCACTTTCGTGGACCGGATCTCTTATTGATCGTGTAATCCCAAAGTGGTTAATCATATTGCATTAAGAATCGATACTTGTGAATGTTTGATGCGTAGGTGCTTTGGGTCTCCCAATCGCCTTTCAAATTTCATTGAATTCGATTCGGTTTACCTTGATTAATCTCTATAGTGTAAGATGCTAAGCGGATCCGGTTGCTTTTCAATTTTGGTTACTTTTGGTTGTGGTTGATTAAGTTCACCATACCATTATTATTATGTAAATATTATTATATTACTACTATACTAATATTTTATATTTTCACACTTTAATTGTCTTTGTTTTATTCCTTGCACTTTAATTGCTTTTATTTTTTTACATGCTTTATTATGCTTTATTCATCCATTATCATGTTTAAATTTCTTGCTATTATTTTGATTGTGTGATTTTCTATTTGTTCATTTGGACATAAAACATTAATAAAGGATTAAACTTCTAAAAAACTTATGATCTTAACTTTGGACTAATGGTTACTATCCTTGGCATTGGAATGGAAGTTTCGGACTTAGAATTTAGGATACCTTTTCCTTTGCCTTAATCTTCATGAAGATCGAAGCTTGCCTTTATTTGGCCATTTGCTAGCTTATAAGGATGGAACTCTTATGCACATATTTGAAAGTATCATCAAGTTTGGTTAGATCTTTCTTCCTTTATCTCCTTATTTTCTTTTTTAGGTTAGTCCCTTCATCTCCTCCCATTCTTTAATTTTCAAAACTTTCTCCCTTTTTCAAAGGATTCATTCTTTCTAAATTGTCACCTCTTTAATAAACAAAACCTTGACTTTTGTCAAGTGAATTTTACCTTTTCTTTTCTCTTAAAAAATCAATGGATCTAATCATGTTGACCATAATTCAAAAATAAAAAGAACCAAACTCCTTCAAATTGTTTTGTGCCTTTGTGCACTTTTATTTTTTTTCTTTAAAAAAGTGCCGATTATGAGTCATTATTCTTTAGTCGGGTGCAAGTCTCTCAATCTCCATGGTTGTAGTTTGATGTAATTGAGTCTCTTGTCATTCGTGGGGGTTTAGTGGCATACTCGTCGATTTTATCCGAGTTGGCGCCCTCCCCATAATGATATATGAGTCCATGCCTTCATTCTCATGGTAGATTTGTTTGGCTATCCACTTGAAGATGACAAATTCTCTTCACTTAATAAAATGAATCATAACCCACCGTTTTCACTATTTGTACCACGAACTACGGGGTTTTGATCTTGCATTGCACTTTGTGGGTACGTAGGCATGAGGCGTTAAACCTCTCCAAACACAAAAATATTAAAAAATAATTCTTTTCTCATCCCTCCACTCACATTTTACAAACCATTTTCAAACCAAAAGCAGTAAATTTTTCAAAGGGCTCCCGTGGAGTACCACAAACATTTTGGGTGCGTAAAACCTTCCCATTGTGTAATCTATCCCCTTACCTGTTTCTCTGTTGTGTCTCTTTAGCTTTTTGCTTTTAGATTCATTAGGATTTATTCGCTCTTTTTTCCCTTTCCTCTTGGAATAAAATAAAAGCGCGGTGGCGACTCTGTTTACCTTGAGTTAAGTTAGCTAATAACTTACACTCATGATTTTACCGCTACATATCATTCTGCTTTTTACATGTCAATTCATCTGTTTGTTGATTAACATATCTTAACAGATGTTGGAACATCTGTCTTGACATTGTTCTAATTATGAAAATATCAATATGTTCTTTTTTGTCCATGTTTAGTAAAACAGAGATCAATGTCTCAGCATCTCTTGAGATATTTGTTATTTGCATACTAGAATTTCACATATCTATCATAACTGAGTGGGAAGTGATCCAAGAGAGATTCATGAAAGGTGATATAATAATGAAATTACACATCAAAGAGCAACTTGAGTAGATTTCTTATCCAGAAACAACATATTTGAAACCACAGACAGAACCAGTCAAAACTAAATATGCCCCTAAAAAGGTCAAACCGACACAGAGTGACAACTCCACATGACAATTCCCCTTATTGTTGTAAACCATTAATCGACGAAATCACACTATTACCAACTCTTTCATGTTGAAATAAAAGGATTTTCAAGAAATGTGAGAGGATAAGAAGAGAGAAAAGAGATAGAAACTGAATTGTAATAGAGAAATATTATTGAGTGAAGTTGTTATTTTCATCATAGAATGTCTTTATATAGGAAACTAAAACTCAGACCTAAGACTATACAAAAATAACAAAGTCCAAAACATATAAAATGCAAAGTAGAAAACTACAATACATTTCGACATAACAACTATATGTTGTATTCGACTTAGTCAAATACAATTGACTCATATACCTCGACAACACCTAAACTAGCTACTTCGACATAGTCAAATGTTATCTTTCAACAAAACATCAAATTATAACTTCTAAAACACCACATAATTCATATTTACAAGACTTTTCATCCTGATGCTTATCTTCAACTCGTCGAACCTGCCTTTCTTGAAGGGTTTGGTGAGTATATCAACTAATTTCCATTATGTTCTGCGATGCTCAAGTTTAAGCTTTCCTTTGTTAACTTGATCCCTAGGAAAATGAGACCGCCTATCTATGTGTTTACTTCGACCATGACGCACTGGATGATCCATCAGGTTGATAAATGACTTGTTATCAATAAATAACATCATTTTTTTAGGTTCCATTATCTTGAGCTCTTCGAGAAATATCTTTATCCATGTTGCTTGACATGCTGCATATGATGCGGCCATGTACTCAACTTCACATGATGACAAATCCAAAATGCTTTGCTTCTTTGAGCTCCATGAGATTGGAGTGCCTTCGATCATAAATATGTAGCCTACAATATACTTCTTCTCATTTGGATCTCAACTGAAATATGAATCAGTGTAGCCATATACTTTTTCATTTTTATTGGTATTCATTTGGCTTGGCACAAGCACACCATGATCAATCATACCCTTTGTAACACCCAAATTTCCCCGTACAATTTTTAATAATTAAATCAGAGTAATCATAATGAAACAAAAATTAAGGTATTACTTTCATTTCAAATAATGCTCAATAAAGAACATGTAACATATCATTATTCATGCAGCGGAAAACCTCCAAATACAAAAGTGAAAAAGTTTAAAAACAACATAATTCTTCCTTAAAGAAAATAGCTAAAATATTCATTAGTGTTCCCGACTCCCCATGTTACATATCAGAGCAGACGCTTCTACTATGAAGTACACCAACTTCACCGACTATGAACTCGATTACTCCTGATAACCTGCATGTTACCCATGTAGAGGCAACATTAAAACAGAAAGGGGTGAGATTCTTACATCAATAAAGAGGAAGATGATATAAATACAAAGCATACATCATCAGGTTATTCACCACACTACAACATCCAACAAGAATCACACCTCTGCATTTATACACATGTATATACACCAATACATATATCAACATCAGGCAACACAATAAACTGAAGAATGCAACTGAGACTCGACTAGACTCAATGCATATGGTACCAATATCGATCCCTGATTCATGATCCAGTTCCCGTCGAAACTCTTGACCCCTATTTCATGGTCCAGTGTGACCCTTATTTCATGATCACACCCAAGTATGACCCCTATTTCATGATCACACCCACGACCCCTATTTTCTAGTCACATACGATCCCTATTTCATGATTGTACCAACAATTGTGATTGAATTCAATCACGCCATCAACAAGATTCCCTTTAGGAATTCGAATGGACCTTAATACCCCACTCAGGCTGCCATCCCACAATTATGCACATGCCATGCACCATCAATGAAAATATGCAATGACCATAACGATATACAACACAACACATGCATATTCATTTATTCATGTATTTCTCATAAAAACATTTAAAGTCAAACAAAACAAGCATATAACATCTCAATACATGCTCTTAGTTCCACAACATCAAAACAATACTATTAGAATGTAAAACACACAGTTTCATGAATTTTACGATAATAAAAAAATGATATTTTTCAGTCCCAGACCGCACTAAGCAGCCACCCTCCCGCACTAAGCCCGCTCGTCACTGCTTGGAAGAGGAGAAATTTCTTAACACCGTGATAAGCGCGTTATACCGCACTAAACGAGAACTCCGACTTCTACAGAACAACCCTGCGATAAGACCTATCCCCTGCTACGATTTAACATTCTCCAAATAGTTTTTAACACCAATTAATTGCAGATTTTCATCAATAACCTACGTCTATCATATACACATTCACACAACAAATCAAACAAAATAATTCATCAAGTTATTCTCATACTAGCACCATTCTCCCTAAACTCCCATTCATCCTATGGATTACAACTTAATGACTTCTACTTCAATACCCATGTCATTTTTCCCTTAGTAGATGAAAAAGACCCCATCCTTACCTTAAAACGATGAGATTTCCCTTTTTTTCGACGAATTCTTCTCCTTCCTCTTGCCCTAGCTTTTTTCCGTTCTTCTCCCTTTTTGCCTTTCTTTTACGTGGAATGAACAACAATGAAAGTTCCACTCTCTAGCTCCCTCAAATATCTCAATTAGTGGATTATCCTATTTGCCCTCACTTAGCCCTTACTTAATTACCATAAGGCCATTTCCACTCATTATTTCTCTAATTTATTTAATAATTCCATTATATTGTTATAGATATCCCTTAATGTCTACATTACTAACCATACACCTCTCCTACGACCAAGACCTACATCTCAAGACCATTACCCTTCGCTATGGGTACACAACCACCAATAAGGCACGATAACGCACAATCGATCACCACGATTTATACAACACACAACAATATGCCAATAAATAAACCAATAAATAAATCAGGGCGTTACCACTACTAAAAATGCGCTAGATAATGGCGGTTATTTTGAGGAGGTTTTGAAAACCCCCTTCAAATTTATAATAAAACAGGACATTCGTTGTTTAATGGGGAAAAATTTAAACTATTCGAAGGAGGTTATAAACCCCCTTAATTCACTACAAGAAACATGCTAGATTGCGGCGGTTATATGAGGGGTGTTAAAAAAATCCCTCTAAATTGGAATAAAAATGGATATTCTGAAGAAAAAAATATTAAACTAATTTATGGGGGTTTGAAATCCCCGTAATCTCTGCGCATTTTTTACTCTAACTTTTAGTCTTCTATGCTTTTTTTATTATAATTTGGGCGCCAAATTTTTATTTTATCAAAACTGGCGCGATATATTTTATTTTGTTTTTAATTTACATTGATTATTAATTATAATAATAAATATAATATGATATAAGAAATAATCATATAGTAACACTTATAAATAAATATTTGTATAAACTTAAAAAAGAAACAGAGAGACTCTTCGGTTAAAGCAATCCACTGTTTCTCACAACACATTAGTTTTAATCTCTTTTGGCATTGGTTTTTCTGGTATTGTAGAGCATTGATTTCAATTAGTTTAATGACTAAGAAATTTAGATTCATAAAAGAAACATGTATTATTCAATGTTTTTTCACCAACGGGTGAATGTTTTATTTTTTTTCATAGTACTCATGTTCTTGTCACAAGTAAATATTGAAAGTGGAATATGAATAGTATAGTGAAACTGTTAATACTTAAAGTAGGGAAAGACAAATGTTTCTGGTCCTTAGAAGTATATAGAAGAAACTGAAAAAAACATTTCTTACATTTTGGTTTCATGCAATAATTGAATTATGTATATATCTTTGTTCTTTTCTTATCAAACTTTATCAAAATTATTAAAATTATGAATATTTTATTCTTAATTTATTGGTTTGTTTCTGCATTAAATATTGCACCAATGAAAAGTTTGGCTATAAACTAAAGACTAATATTAATTCTATGTTTTTGTTATGTTGATTCTTTAGATGAAAATTTATGTTAGATTGAATTTGTGTTTGATTGTGACATTAAATATCACACAAAAATATTTCGAACAATGCATTATTATCATGTTGAAGTTAAAGATGTTATCATGAATTTGAATTGTATGGTTCCATTTTAACTATATTTATGTTATGCTACTTTTTTTAGTATAATGATAACATTTAATACTTAATAACAAATATTATAATCTAAAAACATAATGTAAAGAAATTTCAATAAAACAAAAATAAATAAAAAAGTATATAACTTTTTTAATATAAATATCTAAATATAATTGATTGAAAAAAATTAACTGATTAATAAGGACACAAAATAAAACTTATCATTTATTGTAGAGATTCTAAATCCCCTCAGGATAGTTTAAGAAATAAATATTTTTTATTTATTAGAACGATGTTAGAGGAGGTTGAGAATTGCCTCAAATTAACTATATATTGTGGAGGTTTAAAACCTCCGGAAAACAACCCCCGCAGTTTGGTACCAGCAGTTGGTCAGAACCCCCGCAAATATACTATGGGAATTGTAACTACAAGAGTTTTAAAAAAATCCCGCAAAATACGTTGCGGAGGTCATAAACCCCCTCAAAATAGATTTAAAAAAAACCTGCAAGTCGAGCGTGTTTTTTGTAGTGTACACCCTTTGTGTATCTCAACACTCTCTTGACTGTAGTGAGATGGTATTCTTGAGGTTTCTCCATGAATTTTCCCAACAGTATGACACTTTGATAGACATTTGGCCTGATATTTCAAAGATACCTTAAGGATAGAATGATTTGTTTGTACAATGCTACACTTACAAATTCATCATATGTAACATTCCTCAACTTTGCTCCAGTTTCTAATGGTGTTGCAGTTGCTCAAACTGAACCTCTTCAAGATATCTTAGGCATAGTTGTTTTGGTGCAGGAACACTCATTCACCTGTGTCTTTTAACTTCATTCCTAATAAAGATGACAAATTCTCTAGGTCATACATTTCAAACTCTTGTATCAGCTTCAACTTGACTCTTATTATCTATGTTTCATCTGCATCTATAATCAACAAGTCATCTACATTACAAGCATAATATGATTCAACTGGCATTGTCTGTATCATTGACATACACTTTATTTTCAGAGACACTTTGTGAAACCTACTTCGATAAGGAAGTTATATATTCTCTTATTCCAAGCTCTTGGGGATTACTTAAAACCATAGAGAGCCTTCATAAATCTATACACCTTCGACTCCTTCCCTTTGATTTAAAATTTTGTTGGTTGACTGACATAGACTTCTTCTTCCAAAGGTCCATTCAAAAATGTTGATTTTACATCCAACTGGTGTATCTTCCACCCTTTGTATGCTGGCATCAACACAAGATTTCTGATTGTCTCCAATCTCGCCACAGGTGCACACATTTTGTCGAAATCAATACCATGTTTTTTCAGAAAACCTCTCGCCACTAGTTTTTCCTTATACTAGAAAATTTCACCATTTGCCTTCGTTTCAGTTAGTAAACCCACTTCACATCAGTTGGCTTCTTGATTGATTCTTCGACAAGCTCCCATGTCTTATTCTTCTCGATTTCCATGATTTCTTCTTTCATGGATGCTAACCAATTCGAATCATTCATGGCTTGATCTAAATTGATCGGTACTACTTCAACCATCATCATTGCTTCCTCTATTAAGTCACCATCTTCATTGACTGTTTGATTTGGAAATCTGTCATATCCAGCTAGCCTTGTCGAATCAGTTCTTACTATAGTTGATCTTCTAACATTATGCTTCAGTGGTTTTACATTTGGATTGGTTGTGGCTTTAATTTGTTGGTCTTTTTCAAACAAAGTTGTAATTGTATTTGACTCCTGTCGAACTGGCCCATGACTCTAATCCCACCATTTACTTTCATCCACTAGAACATCTCAACTGATCACAAGTTTATCATCATTTGGTGAATACAATTTGTATGCACCATTCGAATGATAACTGATTAACACCATTTCCTGACTTTGATCATCTAGTTTCTTCCTCAATTGATCAGGTACATGCCTGGATCACATTAGTTCAAACATTCTAAGATGACTAACATTCAACTTCACATATGTCCAAGCCTCATAAAGAGTCTTCTCGACCATCTTCTTAGTTGAACATCTATTTAGAATGTATATTGTTGTCGAAGTTGTTTCACTCCTAAAATATCTTTGGCGTATCTTTAGCTTTCAACATACTCCTAGTCATATTCAATATACTTTGATCTTTGCTCTCAACTATACCATTGTGCTAAGGTATATTGAGTGAAATGACTTCATGATTTATACCTTCCTCATTCCAAAATCTAGAAAATTCTTGAGAGGTGTATTCACCACTACCATAAGTTCTTAGTTTCTTCAACATGCATTCACTTTGCTTCTAGGCATGCAATTTCAACTTCTTGAACATTATGAATACGTCATTATTTCTTCCAATAAGGTAAACACGCATATATTTGGTGAGTTCATCTATGAAATTTAGGAAATAGTAGTTACCTCCATTCGACCTTATTTTAAATGGTCCACACGCATCAGAGTGAATTTGCTTTAAGTTTCCTTCAACCTCATTGGAAAGTCATATTTAAATGCGTTCCTGACTTGCTTTACTTTGTAACATTCCTCATATACCTGACTTGGTTCCCTCACCTGAGGTAGGCCACACACCATCTTCTTCTAGTTGAACATGCCTAAACTTTTGAAGTTTAGATGTCCACACATATAATGTCATAACCAGTTCTTGTCTTCTTTTGCAGTCTAAGAAAGACACTTGTGATGAATTAGGTTGATCTCTACTTTGAAGATCTTGTTGTCTTCCAATGGTGCCTTCAGAATTAACCTTCTATCACCATGATACACTTTCATCTAATTCTTTTCTAGCTTCAAGTTGTACCATTTTGCAAGTAATGGACCTACCCTTATCAAGTTACTTGTTATCAACGATACTTATAACACTTCATTGATGTCAGCTTTTCAACCATCTTGTCTGAAAACACATATATCTCATTTCCACCTTATGTGTTGTGCATGCCATCTATAAAATTTATCTCTTTCTCAACTAATTCATCTATCTTGGCGAACCAGATTTTATTACTAGTCATGTGGTTACTGCGTCTTGAATACATGTATCGCATGTTGGTTTGCTTAGTGTTCAACTGTGTATTGGCCATAAGTAGCACATAATCATAATTACGATCTTTAGCATGTTCACACCACACTTTATCACTATCTTTTGCTCTTGCTTATTTCTTTCTTCAATAGTCTCGAGCATAGTGGTCGAATTCTTGACAATTGTAACACTACACCTCCTTTATGTTAAATTTCTTCCTAGAATACTTGTTGCCCATACCTTTCTTGATCCAATCAGAATAATTATTTGAGTTCTTGCTTGACTTCTCATCATTAGCAAGATTATTTCCCAAATTAGCCTTTTCTTTCCTATTTTTCTTGATGAATCTTTCTTGTAGTGCCTGTTTAGCCACCTTATCCCTTTATGAGTTTCTCAGCTTCGACCTCATTTCATGAGCCTCTAATGAAGCTTGGAGTTCTTTCAACTTCATCTCAACTAGGTTCTTGGACTCTTAAATTGACACTACAATGTAATCAAAATTCACAGTCAGAGATCTCAACACTTTCTCAACCTTCTTCAAATCGTTGATTGATTCACATCACGCCTTTATCTGTTTTATTAACAACATCACACATGAAAGATATTCAGAGTCTGATTCATCTTCCTTCATCTGACTCATCTCAAATTGATTTCTCAACGTCTGCAACTTCACCTTTTTCAGTTTTCATGACCGTCATACAAGTTCTTTAACGAGTCTTACACTCCTTGGCCTGTTTCTTCTTCAATTATCTTCTCAAACACATTAGAATCCACACACTAGTGAATCAAGAACATACATTTTTCATCTTTCATTCTTCGTTCCATGTGCGTCACTTGCTGAAAATCATTTGCATTCGCTTCGAATGTCGGTACTCCATCATTCACGATTTCAGCCACATCTTGAAATCTGAAGACGACCTTCATCTGCACAACCCACCGTTCAAAGTTCTTACCTTTATAATCTGATAGATTCACTGGAAATTGCATTGACGTTGTTGTTCGTTTACCATTATAGATTCTCTTTGAATCGTACCCGGACTCATTGATACCAATTTGTTGGAACAAAAGGGTTTTCAAGAAAATGAGAGAAAAAAGATAGAAACTAAATTATAATAGAAAAATATTATTGAGTGAAGTTGTTATTTTTATCATTCAATGTCTTTACATAGGTATAACTAAAACGCATACCTAAAACTATATAAAAACAACTCAAATCCAAAACATACAAAATGCAAAGTAGAAAATTACAAGTTACATTTTGACACAACAACTATATGTTATATTCGATTCAGTCGAAACAATTTACTCCTATCTATCTTTCGACTACATCTAACCTAGCTAGTTCGATTTCTACCGAACATCAAATTAGAACTTATAAGACTTTCACTTATACTTATGTTGTCAATCATTGGAAATGGAACAACAAAACAAGAGACTCAAGTGGCTGATTTCCCTCTTATCAATTGAATAGTTTCACTCATAACATTATTTATGCATTAAATTCAAG
This sequence comes from Lathyrus aphaca, assembly GCA_963966055.1. NCBI lineage: Eukaryota > Viridiplantae > Streptophyta > Magnoliopsida > Fabales > Fabaceae > Lathyrus > Lathyrus aphaca. The sequence goes on along the minus strand of OZ014525.1, from coordinate 485,803,157 downwards.
ACGATTTTCTGAAATATTTTTATATACTTGTATGATAAAATAATCAACCAACGAATAATTGTAGCATTAATATTTTAGTTTATCCTAGATAGCACTCAAAAGGGTAGGATGTTACATCAACAAAAGTGTATCTGAAAACATGCTTTTGTTAAGAAATCATTGTCAACAATATAAGCCACCGACGTATCTTTTGTTTGTTTTTATTTAAGTTTAATGACAAAAAATTATTTAAAAGTCTAATTCGTCATCCATGTATTGTGGTAATAATATTTTGGATTTTTTATTTTTAGTTTCAAACTTATTATTTTAGTAGCTAAATATTTGTAATGTTGGCTAAAACATTTGAAAAATGTTTTCAATGAAAATATAAATTATCACTTTGATGTTTTAAAAAATCAAATAAAAATGAAAAAAAATGTTATTAAATTATAAAAGAATTTAATTGATATATATATATATATATATATATATATATATATATATATATATATATATATATATATATATATATATATATATATATATATTAGATTTTAATTTTAATTTTAATTATTAAAAAAATAATATTTATGAATGATCGTGATATATTAATTGTATAATTTTTTTTTCCACTGATAGTACATAATAATTAATCTCATTATAAAATATCAACCTGTTATTATATTTTGTAATTGAGAAAAATTCGTCCTTATATTTTATAACTGAGAAAAACTATTAAATTCGTTCAATTTTATAATTGAGAAAAACTGTTAAACTCAGAATGAATTCGATGGATCTTTAAGGATTTTCATGCTTAATAATAATAATATTATTATTATTTTACTAAATCTTTGCACACATAATTATTAGAAAAAATATTTATAACAACAAAAAATAAAAAAATAAACTACCTTAAAAACACCAATCAAATATAATCTTAAAAAAGATTTACAAAAACAAGTTTGCATGATCATAGCTTAAAATTACAAAGCCAGATTACATATAAAATTGAAAAATATATATAAAAAAATAACTTCTCAATTTGTTTTCGAATGAAGTCTTCTTTCTTCGGCCGATCTCACACCTTCCATCTTCAACATATCCAACAAAAAATCACTCCAAGTATCAATCGGACCGGGCAAACACCAATGAACACAATCATTATACAACGTAACATTTTCGTTAGGCCAATGACCAAATCTACTAGGATGACCATCTGGTCTCAACATTGTAGCTTGTGTAACATCATATAACCTAAATTTCTTCCCTCTCCTTCTCCCTTCCTTTTCAGCAACCTTAAACTCCTCTAATTGAATCATATAAAACTCCAAACTAGCACCTTCCAATTCTGTTTCATTGCTCCTAAATGGTTTTCTCCTAACACAATTTCCCCCTTGGTTCCATATCCCATTCTCAAAATGCGAGGGCGAGAATGTTCTTAGAAACGTTATACCTTTAAAGTTTTTTAGATTGTTTATCGCTTTGAAAGCGGTTCTAAACGCTCGTCTATAGCCATGATACATTGTTAAATCGGGGACGTTTTCTAGGAGACAATAATGACACCCGACGATTTTTTGGTTTTCATGGAAAACCATTGATCGCGTGAACCAATGTCCTCCATTGAGGATGACATAGTCGAAATCTTCTATCTGAGTTATCCAATTTTCATCTGGCTCATCAATGTAAAGATTGAAGAGACCAGTTGAAGTTGGACCCTTTTGATCTGATTCTTTTGATCTTACCAAATGAGGTGTCCAAAATGAGGATAGTGTGAAATTGTAAGTTGGATAGTGCCATACCATAAAATAATCATTTTCTCTATGTGATACAACTACTGGCCATTCCACCTGAAAAATAATAAAAATATTAAATAAAAAATTCAATTTTGTATTAATAATAACCATAAATTATAAAATTAGTAAATAAAATTTGAGCCAAGTTTATTTATAAATTTTTACTCATTTAATAACAACAAATAATTCTGGATGAATTTGTTAGCTTTCAGCTATAGAATTTATGTTGACTTTGTAGAAAAATAAAACTTCTCAAATTCAAAAAGTATAAAACTAAAAAAAAAATCAACTAAATTTTTTTCTATGTAAAAACTAAAACTAAATTTTAAATTAATATTTATGTAAAGAGATCCTATCTTTTTAACAAACTAGGTACTAATACTATACCACCTTGAAACTCAAACTTGCAAAAATCTACTTTATTATTTTAAATTATTTTATGAGTAAAATAACCTTTATAACCATTCCTTTTAGTCTACTTTAGTATTTATTTTTTTGAAAAGATCTACTTTAATATTTTGAGCCATGTTTTTCTGTTCCAAAGTGAAAAAGAAAAAGAAACTCTGCATGCATGTTGCAAACTTTGAGAATCCAGCACATGATGTAAATTGGTTACATGTGAACTTTTCCATATAAGACACAAAATGATGACTAATCTCATTAATAATGGTTACAATAATACATCTAAATAAAATAATTGAGTGGTCCCTTTAATGTCTTCTCTTAGATTCCTTTCAAACTACTATTAACAATAATTATTTCGACTGTTTATTAGTATAATTTTCTTCCATGCAAATTAATTATTGCATTTATTAAATATTAAAACAATTACTAGCTATAGGTAGAGAGATACACAAAGGATATTACTTGTTTTTCTTCTTTGAGGAATGTGACATTTCAACCAATTATAATGTTCTGGTTTAGCTATAGCTATAACATTAATTGTTGAAAACTCTAGGCCAATTTTAGAAATATTCTTATATTAAATTTCAAACTACCATTACTTATAGCTAATAAAAATAAATAGGACTATTTTTTAAAAGGGTAAACTAAACTATAATATCATAGAAATAATATAATATTTGGCAAGGTCTATCACGATTAAATCATAATTAAATAAAATTATATATATATATATATATATATATATATATATATATATATAACCTTTAAAAACTTAATATAATAATATAAATAATTTGTATCATTTAGATATTAAATATAAAAATGGGACTTAGCCTTATACAAGTTGGTGAGAATATTGTAAAAGAAAACTTGACATATAAAACTACAAAAGGATGGGCCATCTTGTGTTTTATTTACCTTTATTAAAATATTAATGTAATGTCTCAATTCTCAACCATTCTATTTTGTGGTTTAGTATTATATGTAAATTTCTAGACTTAAGTTCAAGTTTAGGCAAAAAATTCAAAGAGGAGGCAAATTAAAATATTATTATTTCCTAACTACTATCATTAGGCAATATAAATTAGTCCACTTGATAAATTTTTATAACTAAAAATTGTTGGTAACTAAAAATCTAAATTTTTAAAATCATATTCGTTGCCGGGAATCAATTTTTTCAGTTTTAGATTTTTAAAATTAGTTTCGTTGTCGGGAATCAACTTTTTCAGTTTTTTATCTGTTTGTCATCTGTTTGTCAGTTATTTTTATATAATGTTAATTATATGTATAAATATATTTTTTTTCATTACTAAAACTTTTACTATAATCACCATATTTTACTATACTCTTTAATTTAAATAATAAAATTAATTTTTAAATTTATTAATAATAACCGGTGTAATATTAAATATTAAAGATACATTTGATTATTCAATAAATTTAAAATAATACCTTATTATATAATAAGATATTAGAGATAAGAGAGTACTTTTGAAAGTTTTAATTCAAATGTAAATTATCTTCATAAAACTAGTAATTTTAATATGGTTAAAATATGATTGATTAGAAGATAGGGACATGAAGAATAAAGTCAAAAAAAATAAATGTGATGGCACAAATTATGATGAAAAAACAAGATTCGATTCCAATGGTATACATATGAACATGGTTGATACTTTTATACATGTTACTTTAAATTTACCTAATGTTTTGATGAATGAGATAATGGGCTTAGGTGAACCATACAAGACATTAGAAAGATGGCAAAATAGGTCTAATCCAACAATAGCAAACCCATTACAGCTGTTTTTTATAGATATTATTTTGTTACACCTAGGCCCTAGCTATTTTTGTTTACATCTTATTTATCCCTATGTTTTCACATGTAATAGTACAAATCATAAAAATATTTTCTTCCCAATATTAGATATTTAAATATACCATTAAAATTCAAATGATATAAGTCTAGATTCATAGTAACTAATGATGACTTCTCTAGTTTTGAAATCCCACTTTCCAAGCTTAAAATTAAATATTGAATTTTTACATATGGGATAGAGGAATACCAATTGTTTATCAATATGATGAATTTGAGGTTTCATATCTAGCAAATTTGTATTTTTTTTTCTTAATAAGTTATACATATAAAATTAGTAAAAAAATTTAAATCATCACTTTATTTTTATTTTTTGTTAAATTTTTCTTATCTTAAACCTTTTTCAAAAACAAAATATAGTAAAAAAAACAAAATTAATTTGATTTCACAAGATACATGATCATACTTTTTTTCTTCTTAAAAATAGTTATGAAAGTGTAAGAAATTAAAACACAATTTAAAAGTAATAATAATAAATAAGCATACCCCTTTGAAAATTAAGAAAATATTAAAGTATTGTCTGCTCTGAATTTCAGGAATAGATAAAAAGACTTGCATGTTAACAAATCCCAAGTTTAGATAATTTAAACAAGTTGAAAAATCTACTTCATTAAAATTATATTTAAAGAAAATAAATTTATCAACAAAAATAAATTTATAATATATCAACATAAATTGAAAAAAATATTACCTAAGAATTTCCAAAACTCACAGAAAAATTCAAAATTTTAAACAAACAAATAACAGAGTATAACAGAATTCAGAACTGAACGAAGATTCGGAAAATATCGAATTTGGTTTCTGACTGCGAATTACTAAGATATTAATGAAGAAGAAAAACAGAGCAAGAGAAAGAACTTACCCTTGACAGAAGACAAATCATGGACTGCATCTGATTCCTCCCAACAGAATCCCCAACAAACGCCATAGATTTTCCTCTCACAATCTCCAAAAACTGAAACGGATTAAACACCGGCAACTCACACCCAAACGGCCTCCACTTCCATTTCAGAAACTCCGAGTCCGGCCTCCCATACTTCATACAATTCTGATGTTCATGAATAGCCCAACAAGTTTCATTCGTGTAATACGGCGCTTTCGCGTTCGGCACCCATTCGCCGTTAAAAATATCACATCTTTTTACAGAACTTGATGGCAAATTTGAAGATTGATTCAAGTCGTCGAACGCCGAAGACGGTTCTTGTTTGATTTCTTTCATGTGTTTCATGGTGGAGGAGTACCGGAATAGCGGGTAGGAGAGAGGTGTGATGGTGAAGACAAGGATTGCAAAGATTGCTAAAAGGGTTACTTTGGGAATCATTTGCTTTGGTGTGTTTTTTCCAAAGAGAAGTTCCATTGCTTGGAACTTCATTTGGAGAGAGAAAAGGGTTGTGTGAGTGATGAGGAGGTTTTGGTTTTATATATATGATTCAGTTATCATTTGTTTGTTGATGATTTATTTTAGGTTATAGAGTGATAAGGACTAATTTGTCTACTTAATGTATTTAACTTATTTTGTTATTTCCACATGCATGATGTGTGTTTGAATATTTGGATTTTGGTTTTATTTTTATTTTTATCAGGTGACACATCATGTTTGGTGTAGTTTGCTATAAGAGTGGATTTTGTTGAAAATGTTATGGAATTGACAAGTGAGTTAGATTGGAAAAGAGAAAATAATGTGGTTTAGTTTATTTTTGTTTGAATTTGAGAATAAAGTGGTGAGTGTAAAGAGTTTTATGTATAATATGTAATTTATAGATTATTTATAGGTGGTGTAAATTTTATTTTAAAATTAAAGAAAGAATGAACAACAAAAAGATAGTTCTTTTTACATTCTAAAGTGAAGTCGGTAGATCAATTGTTTATTTTTTGTGATGTTGTGTTATCTATTTGGTATGTGTTATATAAAGTTTATATTTCATTTTTAAAAGAAAAAAGATAGACTATATCATTCATGCGATTTTATTTATTAGTCTCTTTCTTTTTTCTCTCACTCTCTTATTAAAGACGAGTTTTATTTGATGTATACTAAATAAATTTCATTTTTTTTATTTTGTGTGTATCAAACTAAATCATTTTTAAATTGGAAAAAGAAATTTAGAGTATTTTGGGTCAATTATTTCAATTATGGTTGATCATCTTGAAAGAATTGTAATCTATCCTGAATTTTTTTAGCACACAATGACTCTCCTTTTGATGATTAAGTAAGATCTTAATTGCATTCACATTCTACGATTCTTTGCACTTTACTCTTAAAAATATTGAGTTTGTTATTTCCTCTCTACTATATAGAGAGGGAGAGAGAGAGGGAGAGAGAGAGAAGGTGTCAAATGCATGTAAAAGGTTTAAACTTAATTCAAAATCACTCTTCTTTCTCACATATTGACTTGAGCATTAAAATGTTAACCTAACAGATCATCTTAATCTCCACCACGTTGGAAGCTCAGATCCACCGTTACATCCGATCCTCACTTTATTTCTGGTTCTAGTACGAAACAGTTGTGCCATATATGAGAATCAACTTTTGATTCCTACGTTCTTCACAATTTCATGTTCATTATTCAATTCACTAGTTCCCTAACCTTCTCAGGCCACCGACCAAGAACCTCTAAAATCGAATGGGGATATCCATCACATTCGATCTGATCAAGCATCATTTTAACTATGATTTTCTGAATTTATAGATCTATAACTCATATGCTTTCAACTATTGGATATATCTAAAGTCATTTGTTTCACTGTTACGCAAGAAGTCGTTGTCACTATCGTTTCTGTCGTTGGTGTAGTGTTAATCAATCACATCCACCTCCTCAACAAAACACAACGAATCTTGGAGAAGAATTTTCGTTACATCCAGATTTTGTATAGATTCCTTAGATAGTTGGATCTACTGAATTTTATCTAATCTCTCCTTCAATTTCACCTCCAGTCTCACAACCTGAAGCCATGCATGGCTTCGAGTTACTACGAGCTAACCTTAGACTATAAGGCACAAACGAACTACTGACCAATATCTATAACATCGCTCAACAACAAAATTCATAAGTGATAGAAGAAATGTTACTTCACCTTGTGGAAAACCTCCATAGCACACCTCGACAAAGCAACACCGTTCAAGAGGCTGTATTATGAATAACACACATTGTCGGTCCAGAGTCGATTGTGATGAAAAGAAGTAAAGGTCATTTATCTAAGAAACATTAGAGGAGCAAGAAACATCAAAGTCCTCCCTAAAGTTCCAAGGGGGACTAAGGTGGTCATGCTCATCCCCTATATTAGGAAAAAACCAGAAGGGAAAAAACATCCATTATGTTGTAGGATTTCGGAAAGGAAAATAGTAATACCAAAATCTATGGAGAAGTCATACAAGCTAGGGGAGTATGATGGAAAGGGAGATCCATGCGAGCACATTCAACTCATCAATGAATTATTGAACTACTTTAGCATAGACGAAGCCTTCAAATGCAAGTCGTTTGAATTTAAACCTGGTCATCCCAGCCAGACTCTAGTTCAATGGTCAGTCGAATGGGAGCATTGAATCATGAACTGATTTCTAAAAGCAGTTTTTCGCTTATTTTACTGCCCAAAAGAGATAGTTGATGATTGTAGTTACCTTCAGAAAAATCGTTCAAGGAAATAATGAGAGCTTGTGGCCTTATATTGACCATTTCACGCAAGTTGCTGTTATAATGGGAGAATCTGAAGAAGGCCTGAAGTGGTAGGTCTCTGAGAATGGCCTTAAGTGCGATCATCCTTTTAGGATAAAGATTAGAAGAAAAAAGGTGATCTTGAAGGAGAAGCTTAACACATACTTCGATAACCTTTCCTCTACTGACACTAATTCTAGCCACCCGACAAGGAAGGAGTCCCATCGATGGAGATACGACTCTAAACGAGGTATGAAAGGCCTCTACGAGAAGTACACGCCTAAAAAATTCTCCCGAGAGAAGATTTCCCAAGACTATTCTAACACATAATTCAAGAAGCGTAGAATCTGACCCATTACTCTATTAGAGAGACGTCTCGAACCGACTAGTCAAAATAATTCTCTTTTCATAAATGTCACGACCATAACATCGATTAATGCATCCAACTAAAATATGTCATTGCAGGGCTAATTAAGAGGGGTCGACTAGCTGAGTATGTGAAAGGGGGAAAGAGAGATCAAGAAGAGTCGCCTAAGGGAAAATCTCCCTTGAAGATTGTATATGTCGGGACCAGTGGCAAGATCAAGGAAGATAACAAAGGGAAACGTTAATATATATCGCCATCATCACATGAGGAACACCTCAGGAAAACATCTCATCTAAAGAGACCATTAAACCGAAGATAACTAAGATGTTAGTCGTCCACAAAAAGGATGGAAGCAGATCAGTGAAGAATTATGACTGACCTATGTTGGAATTTTGATACTCTGAGAAAGTGGAAGGAACCCCTAATGAAATTTCCCCTCTAGTGATTACAACCACTATCGGGTAGTTCGATGTCTCCCAAATATTAATTAACAATGACAAATACTACATTATAATGTAATCGGGGATGTTTGAAAAGATGGACCTCAAAAGAGGAAGCTTACGGCTATATGAAGGCTCGAATTTGTAGGAATTCAATGAGACGACCACTTATCCATGGGCATATGTTGAGATGATAATATTAGTGGATGATGGGAAGGACATTCAAAATTTTAATTTGCAATTCCTTGTTTCCTCTTGCATAAGTATCTATAATTTCATTCTAGGAAGACCTTTCGCTTCTATGTTGGACGTTGTGGCTTCGTCAGTCCACCTCAAACTTAAGTATCACGATCTATAGGGAATGTCAGCCACTATCAACATCGATATTGAGGGAGAAAAAATAATATATCAAGAACTCCAAAAAGATCAAAAGGAAGTCGTAGCCATGGAGATTAATATGACCTCTCTAATAAACCATCTCAATAGGATGGACACATGTCCATTAAGAAGTGGCAATATGAACGTGAGGAAAACATAGAGAATAAGTGGTGACTTGACCACTTGGTTATGTTTTATTTCTGTTTTGTATTACATATTGTGATTATACAATCATTATCTTTATGTACATGAGCAAATTGAAATTATAAATTCAACATAACATTTTAAATATCTATACCTTTGTGTTTCTGCATAGCAACTACGACAACGGGGTACGACCGACATGATCGAAGTCCGATATAAAAAGTAAGGGGTGATGTCGCACACGCTCTACATGTTCGACTATACCAATTAATTCTCCATAAAATGAATCACACACTAAAATTCAGGGGTGCGGTCAAAGACACTTTGTACGTGCAACTACCACAGTCAATTCCCCATCAAAAGTTTGGGGTGTTACCGTGAACACTTTGCACTTGCGACCACAATAATAAATTCTACACTGAAATTCAGGGGTGTTATTATAGATGCTTAGCTCATGATATTACGCAATTGAATCCCATAGGAAATAAAGATCCACCCCTCTAGAAGCTAGCCATTCTAGAGGTCGTGGTGCAAATGTCGCACGTCTACCTCAAACTGTATTTTCACATGGGGAAAAGGGAACCAACCTTTGGTCAGGAACAGTTCCAATGACGTCTAATAAACTTTGAGGGAAGACTTCATAACCCAATACAAGATCCAGAACTCTGCACTCAGGATCACACATACATACCTTAAACATGTAAAAATACATCTCATTTCAATAAGAAAATATATATACATATATTCTTTCATTACTATAGTACTATACATGCAGTGCTTAAAAAGGAGGCTAATAGGGCTACTCCGGCAAAAAGATGATCTCTCCATCCTTGAGCATCTAATTTGGTCGAACATGATCCATCAAGATAAGCAGGTGATGGAGAAAATGCTCCACTTTCTACAATATTTTCAAAATATTATGACACTGCCACAACATTGGTGGTCACACAATCTGTTATACTTTGGATCATAGAAGTGTTCTCAAGTCATAGAGGCTCCAATCCATTTTAAGCATTAGCTAGAGCTTGATTCTTCCTCGCCACAATCCTAAATAGATGAGTCATTTTACAGGCCAGAGAGTCAGGGAGATTAAAGGGGGCAGAATATCCTTTATCTCAATAAGAGAAATAAAAGTTAGCTATATTTCCTGCAGGTACTTATCCCCATTGAAGCCTAAAATTATGAACACTCTCTTCCAATCACTATTTCTCGGAACATTATGTATCATACTAAAGAGGTTATCAGTAACCAACTCCACCAAAGGCTAAAGTAGTAAAGTCACATTAGGTATACCTAGCTACAGTTTCCAATTCTTCTTCCTAGGAAGACCCAAATAAATTGGCTAGATACAAGCAATCCTCTTCTGAAGGATGAGTCTAGTGGTCTCTAGAGGAACGTGAGCCCGAACAAATTAGCAACAAACAAAATGGAAGACCTGATACACTTTGCAATTTCATAAGAGTATTCAGAGTAACGTGGCTCCATGTCGACCATATTCCCCTCTTTATAAGCCAGAGTCGTACTTCATCCTTAATTTATTCTACACACAATCATTATCCAAAGCAAATACGTCATGAATTATCAGATTGAAGACAAAGAAGCCTAGAGCTTCTTGAACTTTCCAAAATTAGTTTCTTTTGTTTTCTAAAATGTGCCTCTATCAACAATTGAATATCAATGAGTCGTTACAAGTGCTTTTGGCCGGCCTCCTCCGAGGGGATACCTCCCCCGAAATAACCTAGGTCACAGATGAAGCTCATCCCCTGTTTCTTATGATACAAATATTCATTAGAAAGGTCTTCCTCTTTATATATATATCGTTTCCCATAAGGAAATGAGTATTTTACTAGTACTTAGGGAACATCTTGGTGCATCTACCATCTAATTCATCACCAATGATGCAAATTGTAGCATGAGCTTCCAAGAGGATAAGGGTAACCATATAAAACTGATATTTAATCGCCTGCAACTCAAGAAGAAGCCCATAGACCTAGATGGTCGGATCCAAATAAATTAACCCTCTAATTTGCGTCCAATTCGCATAGCCAGGATGCCATTTAAATAAGTGAAAGAAAATGGCCTCATAAGGCTTTCATTTCAATTATTTACACCAATATTGATAGACCTTCACATATGTCCAGCTTGTTGGATGAAGTTGCAAAGGAATCATCATCAGATGCTTAAGGACTTATATATCAAAGCCAATGAAAGGCATGTGAAGACCCATAATTAAGAAGGTGCACTCATAAAAAGGAATGATGCAATCACCATATTTACTACATATACTGTCATTCTCAGTTGGAGTCAAGGAATCCCAATCCGATGAAGAGCCAACTTTAAGAAATGATCCATTAAGATTAACATTTATTGCAAAAATAAAAATGGTGGAAGAGTAAAGAAATATGGATCATTCTTTTGGGATTTGTGAGCACTCTATTGTGATCTTTTACCCATAATGCCCTAAATTTTTCAAATGCAAGGAAACAAAGTATCCAAAAAAGAAAATAATTGCTAAATTGAAAAACTGACTCAAAGAAAAACAATGTTGACTCTTCAAGAACTATACTCTAGAATCTAAAAGGAAATATTATTTATCTAATGAGTCAAATAACTCTCACATAACACTCGGATATTTTAGTTCCCGTGAGTCGTAATGATGGCATTTCCAAAAATACATTTGAAGTATAGAGAATTGAACTCCTAAGTCCCTAAGAAACTGGAACGTTTCTCTTTAGCTCTTCCAAAGACGAGCAACAGAGTGGTCGACATCTGAGCCTAACCCGAAAAACCCTCCCATTATCGTGCGTGAGTAAAGGCTTGAGGGAAACTATTTTGAGCGAGACATAGCAACCTCGAACGACCACCTAGAAGGAATTGCAATCCTTTCACAACCTTCTCAACACACGATGAATTTCCTCTGGATGATCCCAAAAAGATCTCAACTACATTTACATCCAACGACTATTTACACTTTACTCCTAACAAATAGAAAACTTTGTTATTCCCTCTATACTATAAAGTGAAAATGCATCAAATTCAAATGACAAATTTCAAACTCAATTCATATTTACTCTTATTTCTCATATACTGACTTGAATGTTTGAGTGCTAACCTTGCAGGTCAACCATCTCACCACCATGTCGAAAGCTCAGATCCATTATTACTTCCAATCCTCACTCTAATTTTGATTCCAGTACAAAACAAAGAGTATATTAATAAATAGTAAAATATTAATTAAGAAAATAAATATTTATTCAATTAAAGCTGAAAAGTGCTTATGATTTCTTAAAAATAATAAACAGTTTAAGAGAAAAGTAATAACATTTAATTTGGAGAGTAATATTAATAATATGTAATGAATTATTTTTGTTACTCGTGTTGGGTCAAAAATTCGGGGCTCAATTGGAGGGAGCATTTTCACTTTGGGGAATTTCCTTTTATGAGCAACACACATTTGTGATAGATACACCACATACTTACTCAAAATCTTAAGGTGGTATGTGTATGGATTCTTCCACTTATAAATGCTCAAATCTCTATATTTTGAACCAATGTGAGACTTCCTCACACTACTCACATTTGTTATTCTCAATACTCCCCATCAAGTGTGAGTTTATCCATGATGTTTCCCTCAAGCAGAACCTCTTTATACTTGTACCACCGTTGACACTTTTCAATGGTCCATCTCCTACCTAGTAGAGAATTTCAATATAAGTTAGTCGGTCCCTTCAATCGAACCAACGACTCATGATACCACTATTGGGGTAAATTCGAGAGGTCAACACGAGATAACGTTTTTACTTTGAGGACTTTTTTCTTTTTTGAGCAACACACCTTTGTGATAGACATACCACATACTCACCTAAAACCTTAAGGTGATAGGTGTATGAATTCTCTAACTTATAAACTGCTCAACCTTTAATTTTTTAATCAATGTGAGACTTTTACCTCACACTTGATTCTCTACACTTCCAACTCACACTTATTTATCTCAACACTCTTACTCAAGTGTGAGTTTATCCACAATGTCCCCCCTCAAGTGAAATCTCTTTACATTTGTACCACCATTAACACTTTTCAAGGGGTCACCTCCTACCAAGTAGAGAACTTTGATACAAGTGATTCAATCCATTTAATCAAATCAGGGTCATGATACCACTGTTGGATCAATAATTCGGAAGTCAACGAGAGGGGGAATTTTCATTTTGAGGACTTTCCTTTTACGAACAACACACATTTGTGAGACACACCACATAATCACTAAAATCTTTAAAGTTATATGTGTGTGGATTATCCCATTTATAAATACTCAAGTCTCCAAATTTCGAATCAATGTTGGACTTCCACATAATACTTACACTTATTATTCTCAACAATGTGTTGTCTACAAAATCCAATAAAAGAAGGGGTTTAATTATCATTTTGAGACAATTCAACCACCCTTCATTTATATTCATCATCGTCGGTGAAATCAAAGGAATAGTTTTTATTGTAATTCACTTTATCTTCTTTTTTTCTTATTTAATGATTGGTTTGAACATTGGACAATTAACTTTTACATATCCACTTATACGCAGTCGCATCCTACACCACCGCAATAAAAGTCCACTTCATCGATTTATTAACAATTTTGATTCTTGAATGTAACAATTCTTCCTGTCTTATCTAAGTTATTTTAAAATATTTCAATTTTTTAATTTCAACATTTATTTTCTTCTAAATTTCAAACTAGACTTTTCTTTTGTTCTTTTTAAATGTTTGTGAATTGGATCGTACTTCATCAGTTTCATAATAAAAGTTCTCTTTTTCATTTTTATTTGACACAATAATTTTTTTAAAACATTAATATAATATTTTTTTTCAATAACTTATCCTTTTTTTTTTTAAATCACTACTATTTATTAATAAATTTATTTTAGTAAATAACATTCATTATACTTTATCATTAAAATAAAAAATTATTAATTATTATTTAAAAAATGTTAAAATCTAAAAAATGACTTGTATTATGAGACGGAGAAAATAATTTTTTTTCTTTAGGTTTATCCTTAGTGGTGCCAAGGCAGTTATTTTCTTATCAAGGAGATTATTAATTACATCCAAAGACTTTAAATATAGGAAAGTAATTAAAGAATATCAAATTTAAACCAAAACTCCACATAAAAATGAGTTTTACTTAAAACTCTCAAGTCTCAACCACTTTATAAATTATATAATTTTTTTTTTTTTGTGTTGGTTACACTATATATAATATTTTAATTTTCAGCATATGCAATACTTTTTTTTGTCAAGATATGCAACACTTTAAATAGGGATTTTTATTTAATTATATATTAATGCAATGTATATTAGACAAAATTCAAATGCCTTACCTGTACGTAACCAACTAATTAATTAAGCCAGCAGGTACTGAATTATAATTAATTAATTAGTGATGATGACATATTCAAGTTGACTAATCATTGATCTTTGTTTTTTATGGAAACCCAAAGTTACATTTTCCTCACCTCGAATATGATAATTGGGTTCTTATGTTTAGGGGCAAATTAGGTAATTGGTCTCTTGATTGGTTTAAGAACAACAAATATCATGAAATATAGGGAATAAAATCAAGATTGCATGTGGGAACTTTAGATCTAGATCTATATTTTCACATTAAAATTTGAATGATACTAAGTTTTTTTCAAGTTCAGTTTATATGTTTAGGTTTTCTTTGTTCTTTTATTACTAATGCATGGACAAGTTTTCTTTTTATAATAAATAATTATTTTTTAGTTTTGGTTAGGGCTGTTGGTTGCATATTATTAGAAAATTTTACCTCCTACTCAACACTTATTTCCTTATCTCTATATTATAATTTCTTTAATTAAAATGTCCTCGGATAAATAACTTATTAAATATTAAAAAGTGTTCTAAAAATGAATTATCGAAACTTATTTACAAAGTTTCCGATAAACAAGATAAAAGTATAACAAATTTTAAAAAAATGATTATTGAACTCTTTTGCAAAGTCTTTTCCGTACACAAAAATTGGTTATCAGATTCTTTTTGTAAAGTTTCCTGATACAAAAAAAAAGTTAAAAACGCTTGAAAAATGACAACCGAAACTCTTTTGCAAAATCTTTCGGTACGCAATATAAAATTTTAAAAATATTTAAACAATAAAATAATAAATTAGTTAAAAATATACGAGGATAAAATTGATACTTTTTATAAAATGTAGGGATATAGAGATAACAATTTTATATTATTAGAATGCAAAGAAAACAGTCCAAGTC
This sequence comes from Lathyrus aphaca, assembly GCA_963966055.1. Lineage (NCBI taxonomy): Eukaryota > Viridiplantae > Streptophyta > Magnoliopsida > Fabales > Fabaceae > Lathyrus > Lathyrus aphaca. The sequence continues at coordinate 485,787,847 of OZ014525.1, read as the reverse complement.
CATTTTCTCAAATAACACTTAGTAGGAAATGTTGCAAAAACTTCCCAGTCATCAGGATCTGGAAGACATGAAGTTGTCTTATAGTAGTTGTAATTATTAAAGGGAACAATTTGTTATAGATGTCTCTGACATTCTCAGAGCTTCAAAATTCCAACATAGGTGGGTTAGAGGTTTTAGGTGATGATATACCCTCCTTTTTTGTAAACAACCATCATTTCCACGATTTTCCTTTTGATCGTGGTACGCAGTGGCATCGATATACATACATTTGCCTGTGAAGGTGTCTTTTTGTCACTGTTGGGTCAGACTTCATAAACCTTTGCAGAGGAGTTGATCTTTGGAGATTCTTCCTAGTCTCGCTTACCACCTTAGACATATTTGGATAGTTGGCCTTTCTTAATCAACATTTTGATCGCATCTTTAAGCTGGATGCAATAATCTGTGTTAGGGTTGTGCCCCATGTGGAAATTATAGTACTTTGATTTATCCGTCCGACCAGACTCATAGACAGGGTTACGAGGTCAGATTCTAGATTTTTGGAACTAAGTGTTAGCACAATCTAGGTAAATATTTCTCAGGACATATTAAAGAGGGTGTACTTGTCGTATCTTTCGTACATCCCTTTATCAACGTCCTTTTTTCCTGCAATATTCATTCCCCTTCTAGCGTTCGAAACTCAAATCAATGGCTGAGATTGGGTTGTCGAAACGAGTATTTAATTTCTCTTCTAGTGTGAATCAGGATAAGACAGATTTAACATTTTATTTGTTGTCTTTACCTTGTTCTTTCCCACAATATCCACTGATAGATAATATTTCATACCAATACTCAACAGAGTCAGCTCACGACTCACTAGAGCTCGTACACAATAATTTCAGTTTTATTTGGTAATTTTAGAGTCACCAGGCATACTCTAAATCTCAACTCGATCACTTTCGACTCAGCTCTGACATGTCAGATTGCTAAATACATCACTCATTCATTCATCCACATACCGACTCTACTCACCAACTTACCAAACAACAACAAACAATAGTAAATAGCCAGCAATGTAAAAGATTACTCGAAAAATCAAGCCAACCGCTAAAATACGATCAACTCCAGGGAGTGGCGGTCAACCCATGACTAGGTTGATAGTCGTCACCCAACATGTCGCCTCTCCCCCCCCCCCTCTCTCTCTCTCTCAGACACACACACACACACACACACACACACAACCCGTTACTCTGTTGATGCCTAGGAAAAAAGCTGTCTAGAAGACCATGACATCCTCCCCGTCATCACCATGACGCCCATCAGCTTTTCTATTTGCAGTGACGATTTTCTCCTCCCCTAGGTGACGCCTATCATCGTTGTGCAACAAGCAGAAACTGCATTTACACCATTATAGCACTTCCAAAGCTTCGATTTCAACTCCCAACCATCTAAATCGAACACAAAAACATCATATATATAATATATTGGACACATAAAACACTAAATCAACATTGAATATACATAAACATGAATTTATCATGAATTTCATCATTATATTCATCACCACCAAAACACATAAACAAGAATAACATCAATCCAAATTTCACATAAAATTTGCATATGAATTCAACACTTATCACAACATCATAATCTAGAGAGATTTGCACAACCATCTCAAGGATTCAAAACCTCGTCAACGGAGGATGGGGGAAAACAATAAGGAAGACGGTAAGGATCCTTTTCCACCCTAACCTGAATTTTGCAGAAAAACGAAAGCTTTTGCTTGGAATCCTAGATTTTTCTCTTGCATCTCAACTCCTATTTGCTTCAACCTCTCATATACTGCACAAACATATTTTTTTTCATTATTTTTCTTTTACATGATAAACCTAATTTAATCTTTTATTATTTATAATTTTCCCCTTCACTTATGATTTATCTCTCCTTGTCCCACCAGTTATTTTATTATTCTTTTTTTCATCCCATATCTCAATATTTCATTATTTTATCCAATTTCTATTATTTTAGTTAATAAAAAATATTGATAAATAATATAAAATCTACCCAAATCCAAATAATACCACCAAAAATACATAGAACATTTTAATAAATCATCTAGGCATATAAAACCCAATAAAATAAAATAAATTAAAAAGGGGGTATTACATTCATCACCAAACAACATTTTCATACAACATGTAAATCCAATTTAACAACAATGATCCATTCATGATATTAGAAACTAGTTCTTCTACATAGTGCTGATACAACACCAATAAATTCTGACATTAAAGAGTTACAAACTGCATAATACTAATAAAGTATCCAAAATAGATCATATAAATGTTAAAATTACACTTTTTGTTCCTTATCAAGATTAATACAAAATGTTGCAATATGTCATTGTTCAAAATCAAACGTGATCCACATTGTGTGTCTACCTAAGTGTAAAAGAAATTAGTTATCCCTCCACGTCAGCTTCTGTAAGATGAAATTAACTGAAAAAAGATCAAAATTGTGAAAATAAAACTTAGAAGAACCATTATTCGAAAGAAATATTTTAAAAGTCTAAAGTTGAATTATTATAAGGATTAAAAATATAATCATGAAAATAGTATAAAAATATTTAGGATGCATGTGATATATAAAGAAAATGGGACTAGATAATATATCTCCAACACTTAATCTCTAACTCAAAATATAATTTAAAATAATTTGTAAGTTAAGGATTTCTAATGACTTTTCCAATATAAATATATTTTAATGAAAATTTTCATTGTTTTTGAACAGCGTTTTAGACAACAATAAAATGTTTTAAAAATTTCATTAATCAAAGGTAAATCCTTTTTAATTAGATTTATTGTTTTATATAACATCGTGCTGGAAATTAAAACTATACAATTTATAGTCTGTACCTTAATTTCAGTGTTCATTTTGCTCCATTAATTTTAAAAAGATCTACATTGATCCTTTAACTCTGAAAAAATATATTATTTTATTTATTTTTGTGTAATTATCGATAAGTTTAGAAATCGATTTTTAAGTTTTTTTCAACAATTAGACAAAAAAGATTAGCATGACACATTTTAAAAAGTTAAAGGATATGTAGACTTTTTAAATTAAAAAATCAAAATAAACTCCAAAGTTAAGATAGGAGAAAAAATATTAAGCGTTAATTTAATTAACTAACACATATACAATATACTTATATAACTTATAAAAAATGTTCCATGTAAATTGATAATTATTGATGCCGCGTAAAACTTTAATAAATAAGAAAATAATAAACCAAAACAATGAATAAATTTTCTTTTAGAATGAACGAGTATCACACCTAGCACTTAGTCTTCAGCTCCACGTGATTTATCAATTTTGTAGTTGTTAATCAGTTAAAAGTTGAATCACGTAATTTCAATTATGAAAATATCAAATGAAGGACCTAAATCACCATAACTTCAAAATTTCAAGAAAGATTGTGGGAACTGGAGAGAGGATCAACAACGTGCAACAAAGAAAATGTATTATCCAAAGGGAGCAGAAAAATAGAAACATGCAAATTCAAATCCAAACGAATTATGCATAAAAGAATGATCAAATCAACAACAAAAAATATGATAGAAGAGAAAATGATGGAATCCATCGATAGAAGGTTGGATCAATGCGACACAGATGTAAGCTTCATGAAGGAAGGAAATTGGGTTTACAAAATCCTCTTCCGTAATGAGAAGGGAGAGAATTTAATGGATTGTATAATTAAATATTTAAGGGGGATAACAACCCCAATCTAATTGAGGTCATGGTGATGAAGAGAGTCGTTGAGTTAATAGAGAAATGATGCTTCAGAGAAGTGGAGTTTGAATCGGATTATAAAACCCTAATGGAGATAATAAATATGATAGAAAAGAGAACATGTTTGGCAGGGTTAGGCGACTTATAAGATCAATAATTACCCGCTTCAGAAATAAAGAATGTAGCTTTTCCAAAAGAGAAAACAATTAGGTGACCCATAATCTAGCCATGTATGCTCTTAGATCCAAAAATAGAATATGGATGAAAGAACTAAACTATATTTTAACCCTTATCACTTAGGATATGAGGATAAATGAATAATTTTTTTTATACAACCTTAAAAAAAGAGAAATGCTTATTACACCCTTAGGTGTGCAACCCACACCTATGAAAACCCGAAAATTTCATGCATGCTAGAGACGCATCATTAGACGCACCCAAAATCATATCAGCCATCACTTTTTCGAGAACTACCTTATTTGAACAACATATGGTCTGAAGATACATCTTTAGAAACCCCTCTGAATCATTTCAAAACACTACCACTATCCCAACATTGTAATTTTTTGATGTTAAGTTATATTAAAGTAAAATCAAGTTTATATTAAAATTAAATGAAAATAAAAAGTCATAAATTAATTCAAAAAGTCAAGACCATGCATAACATTTGTCCGACAATACAAAAATAAATAAATCATCCAAACATAAACTATCGGGTATATCTAACCTCTTGCATTCTCCCTTGCATGTACTGCACGACACTTTGTAACATGACAATCATGCTTTCCACGAGGGCCAAATGAGGATTACACTCGACAAAAAGTCTTACCTCTATGTCTGCTCGACCAGTCTCCATAATACGCCGATAGACCGCCGACACGTCCTTAGTGTGGTCATCCTTAACCTTAAGTTCCTTTTGGTTAGCTGACCTAGGTAGTCTTATAGGAGCATCCGATGTCATAATAGGGTGTGAATCTCTATAGAAACGTCTCGTGTATCCATCTGCATAAGCCCATTGTAAAGGAGCTATTACCTTACGATACTCCTCTTGTACCAAATGACTCTCAAAATCATTAAGTATATCATCAAGATCTCAATAGAGGACGGTAGGAGAATCAAACTCATTGGGGGTCCCAAAATAATCTAAAAATAGCCAAACTTATGAATCTCTCACTAAGAGAGATAAGGATACAAAAAAGATGACCCACATGCTATCCATTTAGAGGATAAGGAAATGACATCATGGTGACCCTGTATGGACATAAGCAAATATCATCTGTTACATGATGGTCAAGATGTACTTTGAATGGCTCAACCACATTATTCCCCATATACAGAACAAATGCAGTAGCACTCGAGCAATTCTCAATGTATGTAGGCATAACTTCCCACATGATGATGCGAGGGAAATGTGAGATGACCTTCCTTGAAAATGTTTCAGATACAATACTATTAACAATCGTAACAAATGAAATATGAAAATACTAGTAGCAATAAATTACCATAAGCAACATGCAATTTCATGTTGTCTGCTTTGTCTCCCAAAGATAACCTTCACTCAACTTCGAGTACAGGTACACCAAACATATGGCCCCATAGTTGTACTCGTAAATCACACTAAAGTTGATGAAGTACTAAAGGTAGACCACATCGACATAAGTTGCACTTTTTACAAAATATGGACGTGTCAACCAAGAACAAGAGGTAACACCTCAATGCATAATTCTTATGATGCTCAACCTGCATATCATCACACACTACGCCAAAAATGTTTTTTAACAGCGCATCTTAGACAGCGCTTTTAAAAGAAAGCGCTGTCTAAGGTTAAAATTAAAATAAAACACGGAAAATGTTCTAAAAAAATAATGAAAGCGCTGTCTAAGGAGGGGTCTTAGACAACGCTTTCTAAAAGCGCTGTCTAAGACCCCCCCTTAAACAGCGCTTTTAGAAAGCGCTTTTAAATATAGACCTTAGTCAGCGCTTTTGAGAAAGCGCTGTTTAAAGTCTTTCAATTAAAAAAAAAATTAAAACCAAAAGCGCTGTCTAAGGGGGGGTTTAGAAAGCGCTTTTGGAAAGCGCTGTCTAAGGCATATCTTAGAAAGCGCTTTCCACAAAAGCGCTGTCTAAGGTCTAATTAAAATTAAATTTCAGACATCTATTTTCGTTCTCTGTTCTTTTTGTTTTCCCTCCTGCGAACAAACCACTCCAGCGAACCCTAACAGCGAACTTGAATCCATTGTCATCTTTCGGTTTCAGTCATTGAAAGTGTTTGAAGAATCGTTCGTTTCTACTGTTCTTCATTGCGGTATGTTCTTCATTTCTTCATTTTTTCATTTCTGATTTCAGTTCGTTTCAGTTCGTCATTTCTTCATTTTTCCTTTCATTCGGTTTCAGGCATTGCAAGTGTTTGAAGAATCGTTCATTTCGGAAAGTGTTTGAAGAATCGTTTATTGTGGTATGTTCTTTATTTTTCCTTTTATGGTGACGATTCATAGGCAAAATTTCAATGTACTTTTGTTTGGTTCAATGCTTGCTGTTTTTGTTTGTAAAATACACTGTTGATGCTCAATTGCCAACCCTAACTGAATGAGAAATAAAAATTATTGTTCTTGTCTTTATGTAAGTGCAAGCATCTTTCTTTATCATCTAATATGCAAATATGAATACCTAACAATATCACATTAATTATGAGTACTATTTTTGTTGCATTATTCTACATGTACATCAAGTATTTTGTCCAAATATTTGAATATAAAGTTTAGGCGAGTAATGGGGTCCATTTATAGACTTTTAGATTGAACACATAAGATTTTGGACATGAAACATGGTTTTCCCACATAAAAAGGTAGGTAGGTAGTATTAAATTTCATACATTGTTTTGTTACAGTGTCTGTGTCTACTTGACTTTAAACTCTAAATATCATTTTGGATTTAGATGTTCAATATTGTTCAAACTTCATGTTTCCTTAGTGATTATACTTGAAGATTGAATAGGTAGTTTTTTTTCTTTTTAACTGTGAAAGTGTTGTTCATCTCACTTTCATTCTAAAGGAACAAGATTTCTCCCATAAAATGATTGAACGAACTCTAATATAGTTATAGGTATAGTTATAGGTATATTGTAATAGAAAAAGTTTGATTCTTATAATATAAAAAATGAAAGTGATGAGGTAATTAAAGTTGGTATATTGGCGTATCGGATACGTTATTGAAGTTTATATTAACATTGGTTATGTATAGGTTTTTGAAGTTTAAAATGAATTGAACTTTAAAATTGTTAGGATATTCAAAGATACTACCTTAGTTATGTATTTTCGTCTGGATTGATTGTTTACTTTAATAAGTAGGAAAACCATGGATAAAACATGGATCTGTGCCGATCGAATGACCAAAGAGTACGAGAGTGGGGTTGCGGAATTCGTTAAGTATGCTGCTCAACACGCTGAAAACCCCAGACGAATGCATTGTCCTTGCTTGCGTTGTTGTTATATTGGTAAGGTTGACGCACATGGATTGAAATCGCATTTGCTGAGGCATGGAATTGATCAAAGTTATCAGTGTTGGATATTTCATGGTGAGAAAATTAACGAGAATGTTAAATCGAGTGGAAAAAGTAATACGACCTATGCTTCATACGACAAAGACACGGAAACATACGATTGTGATCGAGTTGAAGAGATTGTAGAAGCACTGGAAGAAGATCTTCATGATTGTCCTGAAATGTTTGAGAGGATGGTAAGCGATGCAGAGAAACCGTTGTACAAAGGTTGCACTAAATTCTCAAGACTTTCTGCGGTATTAAAGTTGTACAACTTAAAGGCGGGCAATGGATGGTCGGATAAAAGTTTCACAGAGTTGTTAGCCCTTATGAGAGAAATGATACCGGATGATAATGTTCTTCCTAATCGAACCTATGAGGCAAAAAAAATGTTGTGCTCTATTGGCATGAGCTATGATAAGATACATGCTTGTCCTAACGATTGCATTTTGTTTCGTAACGAATATGCAACGTTAACTGAGTGCCCTAAATGCGGTTTGTCTCGATATAAGAAAAGATTATCTCCCGCAAAAGTCTTATGGTATTTTCCGATAATTCCGAGATTTAGGCGCATGTTTCGTAGTGAAACCGATGCAAGACATCTTACTTGGCATGCAGATGAAAGAATTATTGATGGAAAGTATCGGCATCCGGCTGATTCACCACAGTGGTCGAAGATTGATAATGATTATCCTGTGTTTGGATCAGAAGCAAGAAACCTTCGATTGGCATTATCTACTGATGGAATGAACCCACATGGTCTTCAAAGTATCTCACATACCACATGGCCTGTGATTCTTATGATTTATAACCTACCTCCGTGGCTATGTATGAAGCGTAAGTACATGATGTTATCTATGTTAATCTCTGGGCCTAAACAACCAGGGAATGACATAGACATATACTTGACACCTCTGATCGAAGATTTAAAGATTTTGTGGGAGAACGGTGTGGAGGTTTATGATGGATATAGGAAAGAAAGTTTCAATTTGAGGGCGATGTTGTTTGGCACAATTAATGATTTTCCAGCATACGGGAATCTATCTGGGTATAGCATTAAAGGTCAACGTGCGTGTCCTGTTTGTGAAGACGGAACCGATACGATTCGATTGGAACTTTGCCAGAAGAATGTGTTTCTCGGTCATCGTAGATTCTTACATTCTAAACATCACTACCGTGGGTGGAGAAAAGCATTCAATGGAGACACCGAACATCGTAGAGCTCCACCCGCATTGTCAGGTGAACAAGTTTTTGAAAAGGTGAAAGATGTGCGTACCGAGTTTGGCAAGCCTTTTGCACATAAGATTGTGAAAGGTGGGTGGAAGAAAAGGTCGATATTTTTTGAATTGCCATATTGGAAGTCTTTGTACGTGAGACATTTTCTCGATGTTATGCATATTGAAAAAAACGTATTTGAAAGTGTTATCGGTACATTACTCAATATAAAAGGCAAGTCTAAGGATGGCCTTAAAGCAAGGGAGGACATGTTAAAAATGGGAATGAGAACTGAATTAGCACCCGTGAAGAAAGGAAGACGAACATATCTACCACCTGCTGCTTTTACTTTATCTAGAAAGGAGAAAAAAATTTTGTGTAAGTCTCTGAGTGAAGTTAAGGTTCCAGAAGGATACTCATCTGATATCAGAAGACTTGTTTCTATGAAAGACCTCAAGTTGAAGAATTTGAAGACACATGATTGCCATGTTATAATGGAACATTTTCTACCGATAGGTATACGTTCTATTTTGCCAGAAAAAGTAAGAAGTGACATAACTAAATTGTGTTTTTTCTTTAGGTCAATTTGTAGTAAGGTGATCGATCCCGAGATCTTACCAACACTACAAAAAGAGATTGTAATTACCTTGTGTGAGCTTGAAATGTATTTTCCTCCGTCTTTTTTTGACATAATGGTTCATTTAGTTGTTCATCTTGTGAAAGAGACACAGTTGTGTGGACCAGCTTATATGAGATGGATGTACCCTGTTGAACGGTATATGAAAATATTAAAAGGGTACGTGAAATCCCGAAGTCGACCAGAGGGTTGTATTGTTGAACGATACATTGTTGAAGAAGCTGTTGAGTTTTGTACTGAATATTTGTCTAACGTTCAATCGATTGGACTCCCCAGAGCTCAGATTTTTGACAAAATGGAAGGTAAAAAATTAATTGGGAATAAAATTGTGACAATATCAAGGGATGAACGGGATCAAGTTCATTTGTATGTTCTGCACAATAATAATGAGGTTGAGCCATATGTTGAAATGCACAAGGATGTACTCCGAAGGTTAAATCCGAACATAAATGAAAATTGGATAGTTATAGAGCACAATCAAAGTTTCATACAATGGTTGAAGGATCATATTTATTTGAAGCGCTCTTCAGATCCTTCTTCGGTAACAGAAAGGTTGAGATGTTTGGCATATGGTCCAAGTTTGCATGTGTTTTCTCATAGCGCATATTCAATTAATGGATACACATTTTATACCAAAGAACAAGATGATAAGAGTACTATGCAAAATAGTGGTGTCACCGTGCTAGCTTAAGCAATGCATATATCAAGTATGAAGGACTTAAACCCCAAATATGCAAATTTGTCATATTTTGGAGTTATTGAGCACATTTGGGTGTTTGATTACGAGAAGTTTCAGATTCCCATCTTTGGTTGCAAGTGGGTGAATAGTAGTGGCATACGAATGGATAGGTCTGGATTTTTGCAAGTTGATCTTACTAGGGTGGGGTACAAAGATGAACCTTTTATTCTAGCATCTCAAGCTAAACAAGTGTTCTATGTGAATGACTCGAAGAGTACAAAATGGTCTATAGTGCTTTTCTCTAACAAAGTGACTGATGATAGCGGTGTCGATCAATGTGATATTGATGTTGAGAATGAGTCATGCATTAGACGGAATGAGTTGAATAGAAATGATGAAGTTGAGGATCTTATATCGGATGAGTCATATATAAGAAACGATCATAATGAGGGAATTTGGATCAATTCATCCGTACGCATTGCTAAGAAACAAGTGATTAATATTCCAACAAAGAAAAGAAAGAGATGTTAGTGACTTAGGTAAATTATCCATGGTTTCTTTATTTTATTTTTTCTCAATTGTTTTGATTATAAGTTATATGTGATAATGCATGATTTCATTATATTTTTGTTTTCAATTGCTTTGATTATAAGTTATATCTGATAATGCATGATTTCTTTATTTTTTAGTTTTCAATTGCTTTGATTATAAGTTATATCTGATAATGCATGATTTCGTTATATTTTTGTTTTCAATTGCTTTGATTATAAGTTATATCTGATAATGCATGATTTCTTTATTTTTTTGTTTTCAATTGCTTTGATTATAAGTTATATTTGATATTTGATGGTTTCCTTGGTTTATTACAGGTTAGACATGGCTGATGACCAACATGAGGAAGTTAGTAAAAAAGTATCCGCGGAAGAAGAAATTCGAAGAGGCATCACAGTAATGAGAAGGGTGGTCCAAGGAAGATCTCGAGGCATCATACTAGATGTCTATTGGAGCAACCAGGGACAGCTTATAGAACCTAATGGGCATACCTTAACTAGTTTTATCGGTGCACTAGTAAGGAATGAAATTCCCATTACATGTGATGATTGGAGAAACAAAGAGCTGAATGAGTCCAAAGAAAAAATTTGGAGTGAGATAAAGGTACAATCATTTGGCCCTTAATTATACGGTATCAATTATGTTTTTTCAATTACCGATACTAACTATCAATCTGTATGTTTTTCTTAGCGATGTTTTAACATCGAAGAAGAAAGAAGAGGTTTTTGTATGAAATTGGCCGGAAAGCTTCTAAGAGGGTTTCAAACATTTTTATCATCCAAGTTCCTTAAGGATGCGGATGGTAATTATGTGGATGCGGAGCTTCCTAAAAAATATGAAAGTTTGATATCGGCTGAAGAATGGGAAGCTTTCAAATCCAAAAGACAAGACCCGTTTTTTCAAAGAATAAGTGCTACAAATCGGGAAAGAGCATCAAGTCCCGCATATCCGTACCGAAAAGGACGTGTCGGATATGGACACTTAGAACAATCCATGGTAAGTATTTATATATTGCGATAACAAATTTGTTCATCATATATTAGTTTTATCTGATCAAATTGTATGACTTAATGTGTAGCTGCAGAAGGAAGAAAGTTCAGAAACATCTCTTCCTGCACATGTTTTGTGGAAGGAAGCCCGTGTGGGCAAATCTGGAGTTCCTCAAGAACAAGTTTTACACGTATGCCAGAAATGTGTAAGTATAACATTTTTTCATTAATTGAATAACATTTTTATACACAAATATTTGACAAGTATACGGTATTCATCTGATTTTTCAGGAGGAGCTATCTCAGTCTTTATCTCCCGATGATACTAGGAGCATACTTAGTCGGGCATTAGATGTCCCTGAGTATTCTGGTCGGGTGAAGGGTAAGGGATTTGGAGTCACTCCGACCTCCCTGAGTATTAAAAAAGGAAAGGCTCCTAGTAATCGGGAGCTTCATGCAAGATTGGAAGCCATGCAAGCTGAGCTTGATGCATTGAGGAGAGAAAGAGAGGCTAGCGCCTCAACAGTATACAGAGATGCTTCGGACAAAGACAGTATCAACTGTACCTTTCAGCCGAACATTCCAGAGGTAATTACATATAATTGTCTTAAATTGAACTATTTGCTTAAATTATGTATTTGACATATATACACATTAACGATTTCTTGATATTATTAGTTTTAGGGCATTTCCCATTGTCAGCTGTATTTGTCGTCACCATACTATCGGATGGTTGGCAAGGGAAAAGTGCATAACGTTAGCGGAGTATTACTCCACACTAGAGAGCTCCCTGCTGGATGTTTGAAGGTATCAGTTGATATTGCAGTTGAGCCGAATGCAGCATTACCATATCCTAGCGATGATTCGGATGCAACAACGGTGCACGAAGCAGTAGGTTCGTTTGTTGCATGGCCGACAAACCTCATATGCATAGGATATGAGGTATGCTTAAAACTTATGTTAACTTCCTTGGTATATTCAAAGTTTAAAATTTATGCTTAAAATTTTACGTACATATTTTCCTTGGTTATGTTAAATAGACTCCCACAAAATCCAAATCAAAAGATAATGCGATTCCACGGCATACCGAGTCCACGGTTTCAAGAAAAGAGGTAATATACAATTATATGACATATATTCATGGAAGTTGTTACATTCTTAATTTGATCTAACTATTTATATGACATGTAGCTTCAAGAAAATGAGGTTAGCAATGCCTCCGCACAATAAAAAAAAGGAGGTTAGCAACGCCTCCGCACGGGTAAAAAGTTCTGGTGCTAAGAAGACCGTAGCTAGGAAAAAACCTACCACCAAGTATAGGTCTTGCCTCAAGACATTTCTAGAGATGACCGATATACCGACCGGAGGTGTTCGGACTGTACATATGGAGGTAGGGATTTTCGGCTTTGATTACGACCAAATGATTGGTAATGAAGACTTCATGCAAGTTTTTGGTCGTGACGAAATCGGCGTCACCGTTGTCAATACATATATTAGGTAAATCCGGTCTACTTTGTTTTATTAATTAAACAACTTATGTTAATGATGTTTACTTTATGTTAATCCGGTTTACTTTATGTTTCAAAAGAGGTGTTAATGATGTTTTTATATTAGGTTTTTGTATGACAAATTGATGCGCCCCAATGGTTTGGACGTGTCATTCGGATTCTTAGTACCCGCGACCGTCAACTTAGGTTTAATCTTAAGTAGACCGGATATCGTGACGGAGTACGTTCTTCGGATCCTCATGGACAATAAAGATGCGGAGAAGTTGTTTTTTATACCGTTTAATACCGGGTTAGCATTTCATTCTAAATTCATCTATTATAATTATTTTCCAAGTTACCATCTAACATTTGCCTAATCATTACAGTGGACATTGGTTGTTGCTCGCAATTAATCCTATCCGAGAAATTGTGTATTATCTTGACTCGTTAGGAAATGATTGGACAACATACCCGGATATGAAGGTCCTAATTGACACGTAAGTGAGAATGTTCAAAATTTTTCTTAGTTTATGTGAATTGTTCTAATTGCTTCATTTTTATTTTATTAGCGTCCTACAAGCTTTTCGGGCCCAACGAGATATCCAAACCTCAAGGAGGGGCGCCAACTCCATTACATGGATTAAAGTGGCGGTATATTTTTAATTACCACATTTTTTATTATATTAGTGATGACACTTGATAAAACTTAGGATTTATAATCCATATTTTTTTTTCATATGTAGTGTCCTCATCAACGTAATCAAATAGATTGCGGGTATTTCATGTTGAGGTTTATGCGAGATACTCTTGTTTTGGGCCGATTAGAGATTCCCACCGATGTATGTATTTCTAACTTATGAGTTATTTTTATATTTACACATATCTCATATAATTAAATAGTTGAAATTAATTCAAAATATGTTATATTATTATGTAGTACTTTGATGAATTCAAGTGTGCATTTTATACAAAGGATCAAGTGGACGAAATCAAAGAGGAGTGGTGTCAATTCATGATAGAGCTCAATGTTTATTCATAAATTTGTGTAATTAATGTGTATATTTGTAGTATATGTAATGACTTGTAAATGTGTACATAAATTTGTATATATTTTGATACATTTAAGGAAAAATTGGTTTGAATTGGTATATATATATATTTGTTAGCCAAAAATTGGTAGAAAAAAGGCCAAAATGGCATATATAAAATGTGATAATTGTCTGCCAAAATCTGGTTGAAAACAGGTAGAAATTCTGGTTTATAAACCTGGAAAAAATGTGGTTTAAAACAAAAGCTTCAAAAAATTTCGTATACCTTAGACAGCGCTTTTGTAAAAAGCGCTGTCTAAGGGGGGGATTAGAAAGCGCTTTAGGCAAAAGCGCTGTCTAAGGGGGGGCTTAGACAGCGCTTTTGGAAAGCGCTGCCTAACGTATACCTAAAAAAATTAAAATAGGAGGGGCTTAGAAAGCGCTTTTGGCCAAAGCACTGTCTAGGGGGGGGGGCTTAGACAGCGCTTTTCAAAAGCGCTGTCTAAGGTATACCTAAAAAATTTAAAATAAGAGGGTCTTATAAAGCGCTTTTGGCCAAAGCGCTGTCTAAGGGAGGGGGGCTTAGACAACGCTTTTAAGATTTAAAAAAGCGCTGTCTAAACCTTTAGCAGCGGAGGTTTAGACAGCGCTTTAAAGCGCTGTCTAAGGCTAAAAAAAGCGTTGTCTTAGGTCTTGTTTGTTGTAGTGACATTCGACATCCAAAGTCCATTGCATGTATTATTTATAAACCTTTTCCAAAATGCTAAATCTTGCACGAACACCTCTTATGGCAGTTGCGTCCTGTCATACCCTAAATTTTGACCCCAAGATCTCAATATCATTTACATAGTTGACATCATTTTCATACACTTTTTATACATCACTAACTCATTGGAAATACCAAAGTTTGTTTCTTGCCTTGTACATACAATTAACTAGGGTTTTGAGCTTCACAAGAGGATTCAGGCAAAGGATCAATCAAAGATTGGCATGGTGTTCAAATATTCAAGATCTTATATCATCTATAGAAGTCAAAATATCTTCAACTTCAAGGATGAAGCACAATATTGCACATACTCAAGTGGATCAAGCCTCAAGATCATTAGTGTCACCAAATTAGGGTTTTGACTGATCGAGGCTCCAAAAATGAAATTTTCATCTGGACATGAGCCAATACCCTAGTAAATGTATTAAGTAGATTATATACACCTTTGAAGTCCATTCACAAGTTTAAAATATCCTCAGAAGATGCACTGGCCAAAGATCGGAAATTAGGGTTTCACAGTGTAAAATTCATTTGGAATAAAAAGTCAAAGTTTGACTTTTTAGCCAAAAATGATCCTCATGACCTATAATCCAAGAATATATGATCTATTGTTGCATTTGAACATGAAAAAAATCATGAAATCGAGATAAATTGTTAAAGGGGCAATCTTAGAAAATTGGAAATTTTCTAAGTTATGAAGAAAAAATGTCTAGGTACCCAACTTCCAAGTATCATAACTTGTGATCCAAGCAACAAATTTTGTGATCTAAAGCTTGAATGATAGTCATTACAACATACTACAAAATCTTCAACTACATCACATTCTAATTCTTCATGGATTTTAAGTTGTGGATTGATCAAAATCATAAAAATTAAGAATTAACTTTGACACTTAGTAAAATTCTGCCTAAGACAAAAAACAGTCCAAACATCAAAATGTAGGGGGATTTTTCACTAAGATCCAAAGGGAATTGGAACCAATGTTGGGCACAAAAGTTGTAATACATCCTCTCAACTTTCCCAAAATCCCAAGAGCATCTCCAAATTCCATTTGAGCGAGGAGTTATGGACCTCCCAACAACTGTTTGGCACAAGACAAATTTAGTGCATTTGGTCGAATTTGGCAAGTTTGTGCAATTACAAGCCTTGTAATGCTTTTAGAAACATGAGGATTATATCAAAGTAAAATATCTTTGAACCCTAAGGCTTCCCAAGTAAATGATATACCCCTTAGGCATGTGAAATTCAATGTCGCAAATCCAAAAACTCAAACTTTGTCACAAAGCATTCAAAGGGTACATGAAGGTGGCATGATCTGCAACAAAGTTCACTAAATGAGTCAATCCTTACACAAATATCAGAAAACCTATGCCTGCAAAGTTATAGCAAGTCAATGACTACTATAGGAGACTTTGGACACATAGCCATACACATTGGTCAATAGCATGCTCCCTCATCCATACACTTTTTATTGCAAAACAAACTTCCTCTACTATAAATAGAGGTAATTTGTAACTAAATTAAACACCCCAAAACATCACAACATATGTTTTCTCTCATTTCAATTCCACACTTCAAACTTTTCTTCACATTCAAGTAACTATTTAATTTTGAAATAGAAGGATTTTCTGTTAAAACCAAGGGGGTAGACACATCATATACATCATATAGAAGCTGTCAAAACACTTCTCCATGATCTATAACACCAAAATCACAAACCTCCATAGCCATCTCAAAGCTATCTGCAGTTAAGTTGCCACAAAGTGATCCAGATGCTTTCAATCCATTGCAAGCATCCACACACCTTACATAAGGTCCATTGAAGTTGTCCAAGTCATCAAACAACATTTGTAACACCTTCATCATATAATTAGATTTCTTCTTGCAAGAGGTAAGCTTGAAACCTTTAAACTCCATACTCCATGCATCATAAATGTTATTTTGAGTTACCACCTTAATTATGCATGTCTATAGAGTGATAATCCTCAATCAATTGTTATGTTTAGAGTTTGTATGAAATTTCATCATATTTATGCAAAATTTTGGGTTCTTCAGTTCATCTCTTAAAATATCACACCACACTGAAAATAAATGAAACTAAATGGTACCACGATAATCCTTGATTGAAAACAAGTGAGGTTGATGTTTATATTGTGCCAAATCATTTAGTAATCAGAGAGTTTGAGAGGCTTTTGCAAATCGACCATGGTGTTGGCACGAGGAAGAAGAAGATGATCGTTGGCGCCATAATTCAAATTATTTTAATTTTTAATTTTTGATTTATTTTCTTATTTGAATTCAAAAATTAATATCTCTCTCAGTTTTAATGTTTTTGAATTGTTTTTTTTTTCAAAATTCATAAAAATGTTAAAATATTTTATTCCACTAAAAAAACAAAAAATATATTTACTTAATATATTTTGAATTTTTATAAAGAATTTATTTTTATTTGTTTTTAGACATTTAAAATGATTTATTCCTCTTGATTTTTAAATATCAAATGAATTTCAAATCTTCATATGAATAAAACATGATTTTTCATATATATATATATATATATATATATATATATCCAACCTTACAACATGTTTATTGGTTATTTTTGATAATTTTCATCAGTTTTATTTGATTTTTCTTTGAAAAATACATTAAAAATACAAATTTGGGTTTTCTTGTTTTTACAAGTTTTCAAACTATTATCAATAATATTTGAGCCATTTTGTAGAGTGTAAGACCCATCATCCTTTTTATTTTTCAATAATCTTTGGGCCTAAGCCATTATATAAGTTCCAGTGCGATTTTTCAAATAACGATGTGGTCATTGTTTTTCATCTGGTCCTCCTTTGTGGTATATGTAACGACCCGCTTTTATTTAATTATTATTTGTGAAGTAATTGCGATTTGATGTGGTTTCTTGTGTGCTTTAGTGTGTTTTCGTTGTGTTTTGTGTACCCGTAGTAAGGGGTAATAACCTTAAGAATGACTCATTAGGGTAATACAAATGTATGACCAAAACGTAGAGACTTGGGGGCGTAGGAAGTAAAGCTAATTAGGCTAATTAGTTGGTATTTATTAGACCATAGTGTAAATGGATATTTTATGGAATTATATCTATTAGTGAGAATTATTGTTATTATTAATTCACTAGTGAGATTTAATAATAATGATAATGCAATTATAATATAATGAAAATAAAATAAATAGAATATAAGATGAGTAGAGAGTGGAAGTGAGAGCAAAGGAGAAGAGGTGAAAAAAGGCTAAGGGAAGAAGAATGAGAGAATCCATTAGAGAAGAAGGAAACTCATCGATACAAGCTAAGGGTGAGGTTCTTTAATCTCTTAAGGGTTTGATGATGTATATAGGTAGAAGATCATTAGGTTGAATCCATAGGAATGTGATTGTTGGTTGATTGAGGTTTTTTTTTGGGGGAAAATCCATGTTTTAAGGGATTGAAATCGACGAAATTGATGTATTTGATTGTGTTGTTGGAGTGTATGTGTTAGGCATATGTTATAATGGTATAATCGGTGAAAAATTCAAGTTAAAAATCAGTTTAAGTGCAGAAAATTGCACTAGGGAGAGTGCTGTTATCGCATGGTTTTACTGCTGAAATTGCGAAGGACGCTTAGCGTCGTCGAGCGCTCTTAACACGATCTAGAAATCAATTGGCCTTTCGAGGCAGTAGCGTGCGCGCTTAGCGCGACCTGGAATGAAAAATTATTTTTTATTATTTAAAATTAATTGAAAATTAGTGTTTTATGCTATAGTAATGTTGTATTGTTGTTGTAGTGTTGTTGGCATGTGTTAATGTGTGTATGAGTGTTTCATTGATTTTTGGATGTGATGAAATATGAAATATACATAGTTAATTGTGAAAAGATATGTAGTGTTGGGGAACTATGAAGATGCATGTTTGAACTAGTATGTGTTGATTGTTGGGCAATGATGTAGTGATGTATTGATGATATGTTATGTCTATGTATTGTTTCGTTTGTTGCATGTTGTATCTGCATGGTGTCTAATTGCATTTCTCTTGATAGTTGTGTTGCATTATGCTTGATTGATTATTTGTGGTTGTGTGGAAATGTGTAATTCTTGTTGGAAGTTGTGATATGGGTGAATGGCTTGATGATTTATGCTTTCATATTTATATCATCTCTCTCTCTCTCTCTCTCTCTCTCTCTTATTGATTTAAGAATCTCACCCCTTATGTGTTTGGTGATGCTTTATACGACATCCTTCAGATAATCAGGAGTAGTGTAGAAGTCATGGTCGGTGAAGACAATGTGCTTCACTTTAGTCTAGCGTTTTCTCTTATATGTAACATTAGGAGTTGAGAACGCTTTTATGCTTGTTTTCAATTTGTGTAAGAATTTCTATTGCCTTTACAGTTTTCGAAAAATTAATATTTTGGTTATTTGAAATGTATTTGAATGATGATTTCCGCTGCGTAATAAAGGTTATTTTATTGGATTAAAATTGTGAAATTTCCGAAAATGTCTTTTATATGTTACATGTCTCTTTATGAGCAAATGATAGTTTGAAAGTAGCATCCTTTATTTCTGTTTCGTAGTATTTTACTCTAAATATTTTACTTAAATAACGCGGGGGAGTTTAGGGTGTTACAATATAAGCCCCATATTTTATTCAAAAAAACAGTCCTTAGGGCCTCTTTTTAGAGTTTAAGACCCAACCCTCTCTATTTTGTCAAATTAATTGGGCCTCATTCATTTTATAAGCCTCATTGTAGTGTTCAAATCTCAGAGCGATCATCGTTTTCAAACAATTCATCTAGGTATCTTCCTGAGCTATAAACCTCATCAACTTATCTTTTCAATCTTCTCTTTTCTCAATCTTCAAATCAGATTCAAAGATAAATCAAAATTTTCTTCAACTTTTCAATCTTAGAATATATCAATCAAATTATATTACACTTGGGCCTCTCCTTGAGCTATAAGCCCCAAATCTCTTTTCAATTTAATGCATATATATATATATATATATATATATATATATATATATATATATATATATATATATATATATATATATATATATATATATATACTTGTGCATATTTGTTTAAGTTAGTAGTTAATCTTCAGTTTAGGTTTAAATCAAACAATAGGATATCTTCCCCTATGCAACCCTAGTTTAGAATAAACTAGTACCCACAAAGGAAACACCCAATACAGTCTAGCCTCCTCTTGGGCATAAACAATATGGACATAAGAAGGAAAATATTCTTGGTGAACCTCTTCTTAGATTGTTTATAGGATTTTCTTTTACAACAAATTTAGTTTTATAACTCCATCTACAAAGAAAATTCAATTCCCCAGAGACAGATGTTTCCCGATGAAACTTTCTCTTGAATTTCTTTTTCCTCTTTGAACAGTTCAAATATAGAACAAGCTTATTCCCGAAGAATCCCTTCTTAAACTCTTTTCAGCCTCGTCTTGGGCTTCATACAAGGACTAACATGCCTCTTAAAGGTTCCCTACAACCTCCTCTTGGGCTTTTTACAAAGACACATCAGGCTTCTTATAAGTTCCTGGCCTCTTCTTGGGCTTTGTACAAGGAGACACATGCATCCTAAAAGCATATGGCATATCTTAGACATCCATACCAATCACAAATGGAGTTTCCCCAGATGAACAAAATCTCATGATAACCTCTCACACCTTAATGGACAAGATAACCTCCTCTTGGGCTTTGTACAAAGACATTTCCTACAGATAAGATAGCCTCCTCTTGGACTTTATATAATGATCTCCACCTTAACATAGTAAAATCTCTAGGTCATCCTCAACCACTAACAGGAAACAAATTTCCTGTATAATTCCCATAATGGATAGCCTCCTCTTGGGCTTTATACAAAGATATTCTCATAATAAGATAGCCTCCTCGTGGGCTTTGTACAAAGACATTTTTCCCACAAGGGCTTTACGCCAACAGACTTGGAAAGTCTTAATTCATCCATAGAGAATCCCCATATAGTTAACCTTATAAGGAACCTCCCCATTGGACCATCCTTCTCTTGGGCTTTATACAATGAGTTTTCACCAATAAACATTGATACAATCATTTCTAACATCCAAACTTTCTCATAATTCCTTAGTAATCAGCCTCCTCTTCGACTTTGTACAAAGATTTCCCACAACACCAATCATCTTCATCTTAGACTTCATATAAGACATTTTCCAACAGTTAGTCTCAATCTTTGGCCTTGTACAAGACAAATAAAATTCCCTCATGAGTCAGTTTTTCACAAACTTTTTAGCCTCAATCTTGGGCTTTGTACAAGACAGATAAACTTTCTCCAGTAGAGTCAGTTTTCTTTGTTTAGCTTCAACATTGGGCTTCAATCAAGGCACATAAAAATCCAACTTCCTCTCCTTTAGAGATGACAAATTTTATCTTTCTCTCTCTCTCTCTCTCTCTCTCTCTATCAAACACATTTTAGCTTTAATCTTGGGTTTTGCACAAGACACACAGTATACAGTCTTCTCTTGGACTAAAATCAAGACTCATCCAATATATAGTCTCCTATTGGACTCAAATAAAGACTCAATTATCATATAGTTTTGTCTTGGACTCAAATCAAGACACGCATCTCAATTTATAGCTTCAATCTTAGGCTTTGAACAAGACAATCAAATACCTTTTCAGATTCAATCTTGGGCTTTGAACAAGACACAAATAAACCTTTTAGCTTCACTCTTGGGCTTTGAACAAGACACAAACAAAACATTCCTCCCATAGATTTAGGAGGAACTACGATCACTATGATCTCCCTATTCTCTTTTTGGGGGTACGTAGGCATGAGATTGTAAGATCTCTGCGAGCAAACAAAACAAAAAACCAAATTAGGTCCCCAGACCTTGATCTCCATACAAAAACATCAAAAACAACAAAAATCCTCAAAAACACCAATATCTCCTATCAGTCACCCAACTCTCACCCAATCCTATTTCACAACAGGAAACAAGTAAAACATGATACATGTATTATAAGTATGCCAAAGCCAAACTCTCTATCAAAATAACCAAAAAACAGGGACCCAAATATTTAGCATCTGTTAGATAATATGTTAGAAAACACTTGCAAGAAGGGTTGGTTTAGATACGCATTTCCATTCCTTAACCAACTTCACAAGATAAAAATTGAAATCAGAAAGTAGCATCAACACGATAGTGATTAAAAACCACAAAACTCGAGCTACACGTCCTATGTGGCCTCGATTGTGCCAACCCCTAAAGGGTGACCATCATCTCGACGAATTCCTCTCGACCGATCCTTCTGTGGCTTAGTGATTTTCCCCCATAGGGGAACATGCAGAAGGAATGAGACTTCATCCAATTTAATGCTCATCTCTTTTATAGGAAGGTGGGAAAACTATGTATTTGAATGCCTTCTCTCTATAAAAGTCGTCTGCATGTCATGGGATATGGTCATGTACACAACAAAACATAAACTACAATATTAGAATAACGAAGAACATCCTAAAACAAACCAGTAGTGGACTTCCCTAACTCCAATATCTTTTAGTTGTGGTTTACTAATTTCAAACATGTATGCTCTTGTAAAAAGAGAATATCACCATCAGTATCGATTTAATTAGTAGAAAACATATGTATTGCAAAAGAAAAAATAACACCTCTCCTTACCAAACATGCCTAGCATCATGCTCTACATAGAGTTGAAGTAAGGATGTGTCAAATGGACCTCCTAGATAACTCTATAATGGGGGAATCCCCAACGGGTTCCTTTTCAGCATTAGGGGCTTATGGGTATGATGCATCATCTAGGGACTCGTGGCCTCGTGAAGTGGATGCCTGAGAAGGGTTGTTACGAGAAGTAGAACCAAATGGTTAGGAACCTTGGCAATGCGAACCAGATGATTATTAACCATCAAACTAGTTATCATTAACTCGTGGCCTCGCGATCATAGTTACGCCACTCTCACATCATATTGACAAGGTCTGGGACACACATTCAATCCTAAATCTAATAGGGTTATTTTCAGACATTGCACCTGCGTTACAAGATGACACAGAGAAAAATCATGTCATGACAAATCCATAAAATCAACCAAATTTTAGCCTGAGTCAAATATGGAGATGCATATCCGAAAATAGCACTGGAAAAATTCGGAGATTCATCTCTAGACAAACCTGCAATTCTTAGTCATGATAGAAGCAACATTGCTACCTAACCCTCCAAAAATATGTTAATGCATGTTCTTGTAGGCTACCAATCTTGTTTACACTACTATCTAATGTACCTAAAAGACTAATATGGCTTAAACAACTAACTATAAATCAAAATATAAAAAGAGATAACATTTTGAAAAAATTACCAAATAAAATTGATTATAAGTATAAGCTTGAATGTATGAGATGCTGGAAAGGAGGAGAAAGATATCCAATGGTAGAAGTTTGCTAAAGAAAGAGAGAGACTATTGAATGGATGCGAGAGCTCAAAAGCTTGAAAGGATGACAAATTCTTTTTAGAAACTAAAGAAGGAATAAAAGGGAAGTTCTAACACGGGGATATGCAACAAAGGTATCCGAAGATGCATCTTCGGACCATCCATTAATTTTTAAATAAATGATGTTTACGAAGATGAATCTTCAGACTTACCTGTTACAAATACGAAGATACATATCCAAATTTAATATTTGAAAAAAACAGGGTGCCTTATCATTTTGTGCTGAGAAGTGTCTAAAAAATATGCGTCCAAAGATGGGGCAATTGTGATTTTTCATGATGGTGAAAAGAACAATTTCCTAAGAAATTTAATTTACCATACTATATATATATAAACGTTGTTTATCGAGTGAGTAAAAGTGAATATTTATGAGTGAGTAAAAGTGAATAGTTTTTTAAGTTTATAGGTCAATTCATATCATTGATAAATTTGTAAGCAAGATTTTTGGTTGATCTTGATTATCTAAATTATTTGTCAGGAAAGAAAATTTATGATTTGAATATTGATGCTAAAAATGAAAGGCTTCTTTCATTCTAGAAAGGAAAAGATTACAAAGAATGATGTCACAAAACCTATCCAGTAGGTGGAAAATATAACTATATCGAAAGTGGATGATAACTTTTTATTGTAGTGCCTCATTTTTAAAAAATAAATAAATAACAAAGTATCTAATCAACAGATACAAGAGGATATATACTCTCTGACTTCTCTTTAGAACTTTTCCCATGCATTAGGTTTAGCTCACAAATACTCATGCATTGCATATCATCATGCATAAGTGTTCCTTATCATTCATCTAAATTGCTATCCTTAAAAATGTAGGACGAGTGATATGCTATTTTGGAACCAGCTTTTCCTATGTCTAAATGCTTGGTTTCCATCATTTTCCTCTTTCATGAAGTATGCCTCTACATGCTTGGAACCTGATATTTTCACTAGCATTGAAAATCTTTTTGGTAGAGTTTAGGAGCTAGAAACTAGGTTACAATATGTGATGCTTTTTGCTCTACGTAGGGTCCCACACAAGATTTCTTGTAGGTGACAACTTCTTTTTTATTTTTTATTTTTATTTTTTTATTTTTTTATTTAAGTTTGATAGTGCACATTAAAATAATTAATAAATATCATTTAATTTTATTACATTTAATAATGTATTAAATTATTTAAATTTGAGAGATTTTCAAGACAATCTAATTTATGGGTAATTCAATCCAATTTGATGGGTAAATAAGAATATGCTTTTGTTTCTATAATATTTAAAAATAATATTTAATCCACATAAGCTTTTTACTAAAAAAAATCTACTGGTTCTATGTTGATTGACCTAACGTATACTGGTCGGCCTAATATATTTAGAGGGTTAAGACGAAATTTAACAAAAAAGTTATTTAAAAATTAAAATTATAATGATATAATTTGTTTAAAAGTGTAATATTTATGATTAATATTTTTGTTGTTGTGTATAAGCAATAATAGATTTTAAATCATTTTTAAAATAAAAATAAAAAAGCAATGTATTAAGTTATACATATTTTTTTTATAATTTTTAAACATGATTATAATGATTATAGAAGCATTGGTGCATATGTTTGGTTGAATTAGAATTTAGAATCATATTCATTATTACTATTGAAAATGTTTAATTGTAAAAAAAAAAATACTTTTTTCATTAAAATTTAAAAAAATTAAGAAAATAACTAACTAATAAAAATTAAATATTTATAAAATAATTTTGAAATTTTTTAGAAATTAAATATACAAATTTTAAACATTGTATATAATACAATGAGTAGAATGAGTAGTGTGAGGTACTGCAAATATGCATCATGTGATGTGTAAAAATATTTAAAAACTGAAAAATGTTACTGTTAAGTATTGAACACAACATTTTTCAGGCCCAAAAATATAATGTCTGAGGCTCTTGCCTTACTCGTCTTGGGCTTGGGTCGGGCCTGCCTCTAATGCATAGGCTGAATTACCATAGGATCCACTAAATTTGATCTCTCTCTCTCTCTCTCTCTCTCTCTCTCATAGAGAGATGATGGGTAAACCAATATTCAAAAGGCCCTATTTTAACATGTCTAGTCTATAATATGTTTATCGATACACTCTTTCTTTAACTACACAATAAACAATTTTGGTAGTATAGAGCTTAATTTGAATGATTTTTTAGTGGGTCATTCCTATAATTAAAATGTGAGCCTTAATTCTAAAATTTGAGTTGTTCCTTATTTGGTGAAATTTCCCCTTAAGATGGCTATTTGAACTCCTATTGGTAATATGATATTCTCATATTTTCTCAATTAAGCACAAGGATCCCCTAATTGTTTAGTTCGAATTTATAAACGTTAAGATGTTGAAGCATCTTCCAATGGAGTGGATCCAAATGGGAATGATCAACCTATTTGTCTGTTTTTGTTGTTGGGATATAGTTCGGCTCCCTTACTATAGAGGGTTGGAGTGGTTACTATGAATCTATGTGCTTGCTGGTATAGTCAAGAAGTGATTCAAGATAATGAAGTTTAGGATAGAAAGATACAAGTTAATTAGTAGCTCCTTAAGTTTGATTATGACATGAATTTACGGCTTAGTATTAATTGAGACATGGTTTTGACAATGAACACTTGAATACATGCAAATACACAAGATGGTTGATAAAGTTATCCTCCTGAATCAAACTAAACATTGATCACGCCTGGTTTAAAATTTTAACTTTAAGATGATGGTGATAAACTTGGTAATATCTTAAGCCTTATCAAGAATACTTAAAGCTTCAAAGTATGAAAGATAGGAAATTTAAAAGCTCTCCTAATCATGTCCATCTGAGGAAAAGACACAATTGTATTTCAAGAAGTATTATCTCTCTCTCTCTCTCTCCCTCCCTTCACCCCTCCCCCTCTCTCTCATACATTAAAAACATTTTTGAAGAAATAAATGACAGAATCAAAGAGATAAAGACTCATGATTTGTTTTAGTTGTTTTAGAGTGAAATAATAGATTTGAAAGGATAAGAAGAATTCAGCGTAATATTTTATATAGACGGTTAATTTCTTTATCAGAGCTGAAGGAGGAAGAGATAAAGCAACATAATGAACGAGAAACATATTTTCTATTATTTTTTAAATTAATTATAAATATTAATTTTAAATTTTCAATCTGAGTCATTGGTATTTTAATAATAACATGTTCTCGCATCTGAAAAAAACCGAAAAACTGGATACATATGTAACAAATCATGACAATCATGGCAAGTGTGTATTAAAAGAATTTTTGAGAAATATTATTCCAGGTTTTTTTTTTTGAAAGATCAATGGATTAAAACAAAAGAATACAAGGGGTATTCTAACCCTTGCAAAAAGAAAGATAAAATTCTCTACCAACACCACATCTAGAACTAATTAGGATTAGCACTAAAGTCTAGAAAAGATGAGTTGTAATAAGAAATTTCACCTAAGCATCTCCATTTCCACACTAAGATTTTGATGTTCCAACTAATATTGTTTACACCACTCTTACAAGAATTAAAAACATAATTGTTGCGTTCCCTCCATAAGATCCAAATTGTTGCCAACAAAGAAACTTCCATTAAATTAGTCTTTGAATTCCTTCCACTCCAATTTAAAAAAAAAAGAAGAAGTCATTTCCTCTTGAAACACAACACTACCTTTAATCCACAAACTAATATTTTGCCACACCTTTGATGCTATAACACAATTGAATGAAAGATGCTCTCATTCTTCATCCTCCAACAGAAAAAGCCCACAAAAGCCTTCTCCATTCATTCCACTCCTTCTCAAAGCCATTTTAGTTGGAATTCTTTTCCAGAAAACTTTCCACCCAAAAATTTTGATTCGCGTCGGGATTTTAACCTTCCAAAGTCTTTGAAAAGCCTGATAATGTTCCTGCTGAAAATTGCTATCCGACCCGACCGTATCTGATGTCAAAAAATCATATATATTCTTGACCGAGAAATGATCATAGCTTTCCGAAATCCACAAAACCTTATCCAAACTACTATCCGTTGCTTTGAAAGAATCAATTATGGATAGAAAAACCTCACAGTTGGAAAGTCCAAGAGTGAAAAAATGGTCTGGCTGAAGGCAATCAGCCCACTCCTCCTGCCATCTCTCTCCGCTCCCAATTATGTAATCATACACAATTTGTGGTTACTATCCTGAAACATAGAAGGAAACAGGTCAGTTAGCGGACCAATTCCCAACCAATTTGCAAGCCAGAAGGGTGTGGTTCTGCCGTCGCCTGATATCCAGCTCCTTATCATGGATATCTTAGAATTGTCATCTTTTTGTTTACTTTTTTTTTTAATTTGAATTTAATTCACGCCCTTTAGACATCTCTTCCATTTTTTTTAAAGATATTTTCTATTATTTAAAAAAATGTTTCACATAAGTTAAATATTAATTTTTGATAATACAAATTATGTTACGATAGTTACATTATTGTGATCATATACATCTATGACTTATTTATAATATCATGTAATTTAACTGTATTAAAAAAATCATACAATTTTAATGGAATTTAATTCATATAACATTTATGTATCTTCTAACCATACAACTTATTTGTTTTATATAATCATACTAATTTTTTAAACAAGAAAATAGTTGTTACAAATTATTTTATTAGCATAAATCCAAACATTATTGTTTGTAGAGGTATAAGTTTTAAGTTTTCTTTGAATTTGTTATCTGAATTTTGAAATATGTTTAACTAACTATGGTATATCAAATTTTAACCTTATCATATGTAAATACAATAAATAAAAATTAAATTCAATGGTTTAAAAGCATAAGATTGTTTATATTTTTAAAATATTGAACTTTTACAAGAACATTACCATAATGTATGGAAAAAACACCAAATGGATATATATATATATATATATATATATATATATATATATATATATATATATATATATATATATATATATATATATATATATATATATATATATATATATATATATATATATATATATATATATATATATATATATATATATATATATATATATATATATATATATATATATAATTTAATATTAATCATGAAACTTGTGAGATATGTTTTGTTATAATTTTATCTTTAATAATATAATGATTTTCCAAATTTTAATTTAAAAATTTAAGACAGGAAAGTTGAAATAGTAATTTAAATTTTTGGTATAATAATATAATAATAATGCCCAAGTTATATATTTGGTATTTAGATTTTTATGGATATACATATATTGTTTATAAGATTACAAAATTTAAATTTATTTATTTTACAATCTTAAATATTTTTAACTTTTACATTTTAATTTTATATTTTTCATTGTTTTTAGTTTTGAATTGGAGATCAAATTGATAAAGATAGTTTGGTCAAAATTATATTTCGCTTGAATCGAATAATGAATATTTAAATAAATATAACATTAAACTAAGGATATATTTCAAATACAATAGATGTAAAGAGGAACGCCAAACACAATTTTAAATATATTAGATTGAAAATATTGTAAATATTTTAAAACAATTTTTTCTACTTGTCCTCGAGGCATTGTACTTTTGATAAGTTAATTATATTTATTTATTTTTTAATTTTTGAAATCAATTTTTATATTTAATTGATCTCGGTAGGAAGATTATTCATGACTGGTATACTATTTTACATATAAGCTTTTCATTATTTGTAAAACAAATAATGATGCTGCGAAGAAAAATATATTTGAAAATAAGAGAAGACTAGTAATCAAGGATGAAGTTGGTCTCACTAACGCATAATATCAAAGATTTTTTTTTATCTTATTTTATTTTTCCATCTCAAGGAGCGATTCCATTAGATGGTGGCTGCCTCCTTCAATAATTTGTCACTACCATTAAAAAAATCAATTTAATTAAATAATCTGAGGTGTTTAAATAGGTCCAATCTTTTTTTTAAATAACATTAATAAAAAAATTCAAATTTTTGTGTTTTATTTAAAATTTGTTTTATAAAAATTTGTAAATGAAATAGAAACAACAAAAATTAAATTTTTATTTTTATTTTTAAAAACAACTTAAATTTTCTCTGATTTCAGTTCTACACGAACCAAGTTCATGTGTGTTTGGTAACAAACATTCATATATTTTTAGATTTTATTACTTTAAGATTTGTGTCTTTTTAATTTGTTTTGTTATTCATTATTATTTTTCTTTAGCTTTTAATTGCATTATTTATAAATAAAAATAAAATTTACTTTTAAATTTATTAAGAAAAAACCAATTTTTATATAAATTTATAAAATTTACACTCATCTAATAAGAATATATTATTCCATTCTAATTTAATTGGAAACATGATTATTATTGAATGACAGTGTAAAATTAGTTTCTATCGTCATTACGTCACAATTTTCTCTTTCTTATAATCCAAAAATTTCATAAACATGCATTTCTAAAGAACTAAAAATCCTTAGTGTTAAACGATAGACTTCGATCTAAAGGCGTGAATAGATTACAAATTTAAGATCAAAAATTTGTTTTAAAAAATTTATGACACAATGGAAACAACCTGAATCAAATCGTCTAACCGAACCTACTATCGAAAAGCTCAAATATGCGTAATGAAAATCGATGGAATGCTAATGAATATAAATTGTTCAACAACAATTAATTCACGGATCAATCAAATGAAAAGCTATTCGTAAAACTTATTTGCAAAAAACACGAAGCGATAAAAATACTTAAAGACAATTTATCAAACACTTTGTGTGCGATCGATCACGTATGGAAATTCAATATGTTTTGTTGATGTTAAAAGTCAATCACAATTAAAGTGATTATGATTATATCAACAACAACACTTTAAAATATAGTTGAAAACAATTTCCAATTGAATCAATTGAAACAATAATGATATCGATAATTTCCAAGAACAACAATTAAATAAATAGAGAAATATATATATATATATATATATATATATATATATATATATATATATATATATATATATATATATATATATATAGAGAGAGAGAGAGAGAGAGAGAGAGAGAGAGAGAGAGAGAGAGAGATTTGTTTAGGCAGTTCCCTAATCGGTCTCGTTATGGGTATGTCTGCCCTCAATTCGAAATCGAATTGAGATACTTGCAACTAATCTTATCTTCCCAAAAATGTTTATATAAGAGGTGAAAAACTCTAACCTACAAACCCTATGATTTTTTGTTGATTCAACCACCTTCAACCCTTAATCAAGTCATCAACAATGCGGTTACAAGCCACCAATTATCCCGAGCACACACTTGTTGAACCCAAGATTTCCGAACACGATTCATCGTCTCGCACTACTCCATTGCAAGGAAACCTTGTCCCAAGGCCTTCACTTAGTCGAATATGTGTTAATGTGATCTTGTCCAAAATCTTCAAATCCCAATGATCTTGAAGGAAAATATCACCTTGGTTTTCTTATTTGAAACACACAAAAATCCTAAACCAATATTCTCGGTTACACAAACCTAATTGGACGTTATCAACCATAATATAGATGGTCACCCGGTCAAAAATGATTATGTGTAGTTCAATTGTGTGTATGTATAGAAAAAAAGTTGAAGATGATGAGAATGCTTTGTAATCTAGTTTCTTTTAGATAATTCACTAATACCTTACTAGAAAAAAGTATGGAATGGAAAAAGCAAAAGGAATGCAATGGAAATAAAGGTGCATGTAATCTAGTTACATGTTGACTTAGTGTCAAAAGTGTGAAAAATATATGTTAGAATTTTCTCTTGTGTAATATCTTTGTAAGAAATTTTATTTGGCTCTTAAGATTAGCCCACTAAAATATCTATTTGGTTGTTGAGATTAACATGTTAAAATCTCTAGTTTGTGTACTCTTGAATTTGACCCGTTAAAAACTATGTTTGATTTTAAGATTAGTGTCACACCTTAAATTTTTACTAGATTTTTTTTTTCAATTTTTTCATTCATGCGATGTATTTTGTCGCAGTATCGATAGTCAGTCATTTTTTTTGTTGCATTTTTAGTCCCTTAATCGTTAATCATCGCATTTTCTATTCAATTTTATCATTCAATATCTTTTTGTTTTATTCTTGATTTTAGAGTTTGTTTCAATTTAAAATTAGGAAGATGTTCTTATTTTGTTTTTAATGCATGTGTTTTCGTTTTAATTTTATTTTAGAATTTAAGACATTTTGTAGATTTTAGGGAATTTTAATTCAATAATTAAATTTAGAAATTTTGTTGCTTTATTATTTTAAATTTAGAAAATTCATTTTAGAACTTATATTATTAAAAAAATTATTTAAATTTAATTTTTTAATTTAAGTTTAAGATTAATTTTAAATTTAGTTAAGTAGATTAATTAGCTTATTTCTTTTTTTAAATTAATTTATTCTTATTAGTTATTTTATTTTAATTTAATTTTAATTAGTTAAGTTTTATTAATTTAATTTAGAATTAGCTTTTTTTAATTTACTTACTTAGCTTAATTAGTATGATTAAATTGTACCAAACCTCTAATGTACAAATGTTGAACAAGACAAGAACCCCAACCTCTTCATTATGTTGCAAACAATATATATCCACTACCTACACTCCAAGACCATGTTTCAAACAAACCATTACACTTCAATTTCCCTGTACATTAGATTTTCCTTTTCCACACCCTGTAATATTGTTTAAGCCCCCTCAACCCAATTTTTTTTGTTTATTATTTAGTTAGTATTTATAATTTATATTTTGGATTTTGTTTAACAATTTTTAAATAGGTTTTAGGTTAATTTTAATTTCTTCAAGGAGAAAATAGTTTGATTATTTCATATAGTTTAGTTGAAACTAAAAAAACAGAATTTAGTAAATTTAGTTATTATTTAGATTAATAAATTTTAGTTAGTAATTTAATAGATTTTAGTTGTTAATTTTCTAGTTAAATGAGTTTTAGTTAGTAATAGTTAGTAATTTTATTAGTTAATGAGTTTATTTATTTATTCTAGATTTAAGACTTTTTGATTAGTATAATTTAACTAGATTTAGGTTAATTTTTTAGTTTCTTAGGAAAAACACAATTTTGATTTATTTCCTTTTAAAACTTTTCTTTATTTAATATTTTCCTATTTTATTATTTTGGAATTTATGGGGTTGTTATTGTCATTCTTTTTTTTGAGCCCATGTATTTTATATTCATTAATCACTTGCACCTTTTTCTTCTTATTTAGTACTCAATGTTTATTTATTTTATTTTATTTTATTTCAAACTTATAGTGTGTGAGTTAATTAGTAATTATTAGGGGAAGATTTGAAACTGTTTTTGAGGCAGTAAGTTTTTTTTTCTTTTCTGAATCATGTTAGATATATTTTGACTAAATATATGCATTTCTTCTTTTATTTCTTCTAATAGTATTTTTATATTTTTATGGTTTATTTTTATTTCTAAAATTATGGTTGTTATATAAGGTTTAGTCTATTAGAATTTCCAAGAACACACCCTTTAATCCGTTAACACCCTTGGCCTTTTTTTTCTCTTTCTTTTTTTATTATTTATTTTATTTTAGTTCTTGTAGTTTGGGTTAATTAGTTTTTTTCTTCGATTTAGGTTTATGGATCTTAATTTATTTATTTTATTTAGGTTTATGTTAATTTTAATTTATTTAGAAAAAATAGTATTAGGATTTCTAAGATAATAATAAAAGTGTAATTTAATTTATTTATTTTTAATTTATTTTCTATTTTTATTTTACTTTATTTTCTTAATATTAGAAATCTTAAAAGATGTTCTTTGTTTAGTTTAAGTGTTTTATTATTAAGTGCTTTTTAGTTAGTTTATTTGTTTTTAGAAATTAAAAATCTCAAAAAATATTAGATAGATACGCTCTTTTGATTTTATTTGTTCCTAACACTTGTGACCCGATCCAAAGAAAGAGGACGTTTTGTTGACTTATTGTCATTTTGTGTACCACTTGTGTGTCCCTATTAGCTTTCTTTCTTTACCACTTTTAGACCTTTCATTCACATTTCTTCATAAGAGATGGAAATGGATCACTTCACATTTTAATCAATTCTCACAAGCATTGCATTCAAGCTTTCTTATTTAGTTGCCTTAGTTCTTAGGCCTCCCTTTCTACACATAGTTTTCCGAACTACGACGCTCTGACTTTTCCATTGCACGAGGGAATACGTAGGCACGAGGTTTATCCTTGGTGAGCACAATTTTCTTTTTTTCATAGTTTTTTTCCACATTCTTTCCTCTTTCACACTTTCTATTTTTTTCATCCTATTTCATCATTTCTTACTTTTTCATTATTTTTATTTTAGTTCCCATTCAGTTAGCAGAAAATTAAGCACAAACATAGATATAATAAAAGGTTCCCGTAGAGTACTACAGATACTTAGGATGCTAGCACCTTCCCTAGGTATAACCAACCCCAGTACCTTCGATCTCTGACTGCTTAGCTTTTAACCTCGTCTTTAGCTTAGCATGTTAATTAGGATTTCTCGATCTTTTTCCATTTCCTTGGATAAATTAAAGTTCGGTGGTTAATATAAATGTTTTGTGTATCTCCCAAATTACCCCACCGAAAATAATAATAAAATCAGAGTAAAATTTTCATTCAAAACTATTTGAGTGTCACAATTCAACTTCAAAAACCAACATAAGGATCAATGATACGTTTTCAAAATAATTTGTTCAACATGCAGCGGAATTCAAAATAAAATATAATATTTTCATCGCAAACATTTTTCGTAAGTAAAACAAATAAATGCAACGCCGTCCCGACACCCAAAGCGATGTATCAGAGCCAACTTCCTAACGAGGGGGGTTGCTCGCTAAGCGAGCAACTCTCTATATTCTAACTTTCCAAAGGTTCACCTTGCTCACTAAGCGAGCTCTGCGATTCACGCAGTTCTCCTTCTGCGACCTGCACTCATTCTGCTATGAAAATCTACCACACATCAGCATTTCCAGCCAGATAATTTCAGAATATTTCATTTGATCACCTAATTTACAACATTATCAACTAACAACAACAACTACCAACTAATCAATACAATTCTCATTCAAACCACCAAAACCTCAATCTCTAATCTTCAACCTACCCAATTCCCATTATAAAACCCTTTAGAGATGGAAGAATCCCACCCTTATCTTGGTTTTGACGAAAAATCTCTCTTCCTCACGAATTCTTCTTCACGATCAAGTCATTTCCTTCTCCCCCTCTCAATTTCACAACCGTTCTTCCCTTTCTCAGACTACAATCCTTTTCCTCTTTTTACAACTTAATCCCTTATACCAACTTAGGGACTTCCACTCTTACCCTCACTAAACCCACCAATTGACCACCTTGCCCCTCACCTCATATTTTCCAATTATTTAATTTATCCAATAATAATAATATTATCCACCATAATATAATTCTCAATTAAAATTATATTCGATAATATATATTATTCTTCATACACCAAAACACAACATTCCAAATAAAATAATTAAATAAAATTCGGGGCGTTACAACTCTCCCCCGCTAAAAAGGTTTTCGTCCTTGAAAACTTACCTCAAGCAAAAAGATTCGGATATGACTCTCGCATCTTGCTCTCCAATTCCCAAGTCATATGCCCACCGACGGCTCCTCCCCAAACTACCTTCACAAGGACAATATCCTTGCCTCTCAACTCCTTTACCTCTCGATCGTCAATGCGTTCAGGTAATGCTTCAATCGTAAGATTATCTCTTACTTCGACTTCATCCATCGGTATCACATGTGAAGGATCCCGAACATACTTCCGAAGCTGCGAAACATGTAACACATCATGCAAATTGGACAATTTCGGTGGCAACGCCACTCTATAAGCAACATGTCTATCTCTCGCCGAAATCTGATACGGTCCAATAAACTTAGGAGTAAGCTTTCTCGACTTCAAAGCTCGTCCAACATTGGTCACCGGAGTAACCCTAAAAAACACATGATCTCCTTCTTGAAACTCAAGATCCTTCATTCTCTTGTCATGGTAACTCTTCTGCCTACTCTGTGAAGTCCTAATCTTATCTCGAATCAACTTCACCATCTCAGTAGTTTATTTCACAATCTCAGGTCCAAGCACAACACTCTCACCTGACTCATGCCAACACAAAGGTGTCCGACATCTTCGACCATACAAAACTTTAAACGGTGCCATTCCGATACTGGAATGATAACTGTTATTATAAGTAAACTCAATTAATGGCAAGTGACTATCCCAAGCACCTCCTTGTTCAAGCACATAAGCCCTTAATAAATCTTTTAAAGATTGTATCGTCCTCTTTGTTTGTCCATCAGTCTGAGGATGATAAGTTGAACTCAACTTCAACTTAGAACCCAATGCCTCTTGCAAACTCTCCCAAAACCTCGAAGTAAACCGCAGATCTCTATCTGACACAATATTCAATGCTATTCCATACAACTTCACAATCACACCAACATATATCTCTGTCAATCTCTGCAAAGAATAAGTAATACCAATCGGTATAAAATGCGCTGACTTAGTCAACCTGTCAACGATCACCCAAATAGCATCATGCCCTCTTGGAGTAGTAGGTAACCCCGTAACATAATCCATCGATATACTATTCCATTTCCACTAGGGGATATCCAACGGTTGCATCAAACCAGCGGGTTTCTGATGTTCCACTTTTGACTTCTGACAAGTCAAACACGCATACACAAACTGAGCCACATCACGCTTCATACCAGACTTATGTTTCTTAGAAACAATTAGGGAAGTATTCCTTCTCTCTTCTATGATTTAACAACTCAAAATTCTATTTTTGAGTCTTTGGATCAGAGTTAAACGTTGTACAAATGTAAGTAAAATGTTGGGATTAACACATTCAGGGGGAGTTTTTGTTCCGAACTCTAAATATGTTATGTTTGGTTATTACCCTATATAAAATGTTCTATCAAAATACATGGTTTTGTCATCATAAAAAATGGGGAGATTGTAAGAACAAGATTTGTTCTGCAAATCATCTCTAGGTTTTGATGTTAACAAAGAGTATTTATGAAAGAACCTTTCATGTTATAATGCCTGTTTATGTGCAGATCATATTCAGTGAAGATATTAGATCAAACAAACACCATCAATATGTGCACCAAAGATAAATAGGCAGGTTACTATATGTGACATAATCTGCAAAGCATATTGTAGAAGCAAGCATGGTTCTGTATCTGATCACAATCAAATAGATCCAAGGATATTATATATTGTGGTTGCAATTATCTTGTGAACTCTGTTATGAGAAGTGGTTCAGACTAAGAAGTTAGCGAAGCTTCTGAAGGGTTAATCTTCTGAAAGACCCAAGTGCTGAAGATTATAATGACTTGAAGATCGGAAGGATAAAAACTCTGAAGACCAAGTGCAGAAGACTCTGAAGACTCAAAAGTTCTGAAGATTAAGACTCTGAAGATCAAGTGTTAAGGACTCTGAAGACAATGTTCTTAATGAACAAAGTGCTGAAGACTCTGGAGACTTGAAGATAATGAAGATGAAAGGTTTGAAGAACAAAGTGTTGAAGTCATGAAGACTCTGATTGAGCGAGTTCTGAAGACTGAAGAGTAAAAATTTGAAAGACCTAAACAATAGTGTCTCTACTCATGTTTCATTCATTTATCATCAGAAGCCTCTGAAGTTTCAAAGAAAAATGTTACTGTTAGTAATGATTGTACACTAAACTGCAACACATCAAATGTCTTCTCAATCAGCCGGAAAACATGAAGAGGAGAAACATAGTTGTACCCTTATTACTGTGTAACGAATCTTTTCAAATAGCCAACATCTCCTAAACAACTACATTTACATGGCCATAAAAAGGAAAGGATTCGGTGCTGCTAGAGTCTTTGGAAAATAATAGAAAGACCAACATTGTTGTTGCAATGGAAATACGACCATTGTTGTTGAAACTCAAAATTCATCAATTCAACACAACAATAATCATCAAGAACAAGAATTTATGAATGAAGATATTATTGAAGAACATTCAAATCATCAATCACTTCATATAAGCTCATTGAAGATCTGAAGCAAGAAGCTGCTTCTTGAAACTTACTCAACGAAGAAGATGAAGAAAAAGATCTACAGGATGTCATTCAATGTTAACCACATACATCCTTATAGACTCTGAAGATAGCATGGAGCTTTTGCTCACAACATGCTCAGACACAGTTGTGTTTGTCTGTACTTAAACTTAGGAGTTTAATCTTCTTATTTAGAAGAAAACATTGTAATCTCCATAACTTTAATTCTAGTTAGAATTAAGTGTCCCTCAAGTGATCGAGTGAAAATCAGAAGACTTGAGAAGAAAATGATAGTCATATCTCACAGAGGACCAAGTGAAGGTTATACTATGATGAGATTCCTTATGGATATCATTGTGAGAATTCCTACATAAGATCATGTTGGTCATATTCTATTAGGTTGATGATCGTTATATCTGGGTTAGATCCCTGAATGTTTCATCAGAACGTTAGTCACTGGCAGTTGTTCGTGCATTTGTAATAATAAGTTTGATTAGTGGATTAAGTCCTTGAGGTCAAGGAGAGATCACCTCATAAGGTTGGACTGGAATAACTTGAGAGTTGCTCAAGTGAACTGGATATATTGTTAGTCCTTTAATTCTGCTATGTGTTTATGCTTATGTATTACAAATTCTGATCTGGTATGCTTCCGCACTGCTAATCAAAATCTACCTTGTAGACTCTGATGATATCTCAAGCGCAAGATAAGAGAAGAAGCGAAATAATTAAAGGTATAGTGCAATTCAAACCCCCTTTCTTGCATTACTCGCACCTTCAATTTTCCCTCCAAATAGTCATCCTAGACAGACAAGACTTAGTACTATCATTTCCATAAGGGCCACGACCATAAAACATATGATTTCATACAGTTGAAAGCTTATATTGAGGGCCTATTAAATAGAGGTCGTATATCGAAGTATGAGAATGAAGGTAAAAGTGAAATAGAAGAATAACTAAAGAGAAAGTCCTCCATAAAAAATGTGGAAGTTGGGACCAACAACGAAGACAAAGATCCTAGCTATGGAAAATCCAAGTACATCCCTAATATCAATATAGGGGCACCCCGAGGTAAAACCCTATCCAAATGAGCGATGAAGAAAAATATCGCTGAGATTATGTTTGTTCATAGGAAGGATGGAAGTACGTAGACAAAAAACCCTGACCGACCAATTCTAGGGTCCCAAAATTCAGAGCAACTTGGAGGAACCCTAAACAGAAGTTTTCCCTTAATGATCATAGCTACGATCAAACATTTTGATGTATCCTTAATTCAAATAGATTGAGGTAGCTCGTGGGATACAATGTATTCTTAGTTGTTTGAGCATACATTCAATGGAACAACAACCAGTTCGTGGGGGTATGTCAAGTTAATGATATTTGTAGGAGAAAGGAAAGACATTATGCTTGTCAATTTGTAGTTCTTCGTAGTCCCTTGTAGGAGAGTCTGAAATTGTATTCTTGGATGCCCATTCGCAGCCATTTTGGATGTTATAGCCTCACTGGTCAATCTTAAACTAAAATACCATAATATTCAAGGAGATTTATCTCACAATTAATGCCAATCTCAATGGATCAAAGAGAATCTATCAAGTGCCACAGCGAGACCAAGGAGAATGCAAAGTGAAAGATATCAATATGACATCCCTAATCGTTCAATTCAGAAATATGAATGTTGATCCTCCCAAAAGTGGTTGATCCAACGGGAAGCAAAAAGAAAGAATAAGTGGTGGTTAGTCCTTTTAGTTAAGTCTTTCTTTATTATTTTCATTAGATGATATATGTGTATGATCATCTTCCTTAGAGGTAGGATTAATTCCTATGTATTAATGAAAAGTTTTAAGTTCTGCAATATTCATTTCTTTGTGATTATGTAAGGTAATAATGAGTTTGAGGTATAACCAAAGGGACCGAGGCCCCAAAACAAAGACTCATGGGTGCTGTTATAAATGTCATGTGTGTGCGACTACAACAATAATTTCCCCATAGTGTAGAGAACATACACAAAGAAACTTGGTGGATATTATCGCAAATTCCAGTGTGTGCAACTACTACAATCAATTCTTCATGATGTAAAGCATTGGAAATAATGGTTCACCCTTCTCTATACACACATCTATTTCTCTACTACATTTACACTTTACATGCATGATGTGAACAAAAAAAAAGGAGGCTATCCCAGCAAGGAAGTGACTTTTCCATCCTTAAGCATCTAATGTAGATAAATCTGCTTCCTTAAAATACGCAAAGGATGGTGAAAATGTTCCACTTGATGAAAATCGTTCTCGAAAGACTACGAAACGACCCCAAGTGCAGAGTTTATATAGAAAATTAAACATTGAACCAAATAAGCATTCTTAAGATGCAAAGTTTCCAATTCTCTTTGATCTGCAAAAGAGACGCATGAGTATATGTCTAGGTAGCTCGGGCAGTCCGATTGACACCAACACTTTTACACTCATTATGAAATGGCAAACTGCAACCTTATAGAGGCATTACTTGACATTAGAGCACATATTTTTATTTATATCCTTAATACAAACTCCTCATGACCTAATTCATATTGATCGGAGTTTCCCAACATCCTATCAACTAAGTTGCAAAGACCATACATGTCTTTCCAAATAGCTAATCCCTCCAAAATATGATATTGTTGCAAGGAATTCTGATCTCCAGACCTACGATCCCACCTATTATGATGTTTAACCACATTTAAAGTGAAACGATGAAGAAGTAACAACTTAACCTAAAAGATGGTTCACAAAAACATTCAAAATCTCATAAGCAAGTAGTGGGTAAATATATTCTTTCTTAAAAATAAGTCCCTCGGAGAAAAGGGAAAAGATGGTGAAAAGTACAATGTAAAAGTTACGATATCAAAAAAACCTATTGTTTATATCCTAGAGATTGAGAATAAAAATCCCTTATCGGTATTTGTTACCAATGATGGTAAAGGATATACCAATATATTTGTGAGGTTTGCTTTGAATCAAATATGGTTTGAGAAATGATTCATTTTAATATATTTTTTATGATGAGACATTGTAAGAGAACAATTTTATCATCTAATGTGCATTACATGTGTAGAAAACTTTTGAATAGGTTTAATGTAATATGATGTTCTGAAAAGAGTAAGGAAGTTCTAAGAAATGATAATCCTTTGTTATAGAATCAAGTTGTCATCCTCTCTTGAATTGATTCATCAGGTGACCAATAATGAAGTTTATTTTTTTAAGAGTAAATTATGATTTCCTCTTGGTGTTTATGTCTCAAATGTTAAAGAGAACTAAGAAATAATATAAAGGTACAAAGGTTTAACACCACGAGAAGTATGACATGTTCTGAGTGTAAGGACTTGAGATAGTCGACAACAATAGTACAAGGTTTATAACAACTATTTTATCAAAGACCAAGATCAAGAAAAGGTGAACTAAAAGAAAATTATATAAAGACTCAACTATTCACTATTTTATTAATCACATTTCAAAATATATAACGATATATTTTAATAAACATTTGTTGTAAATCATGTTAAGAAAAATATTAGAAGTTTTCCTAAGAAATTGACACCAAAGATTACTAATATTCGATAAGCAAAAGATCTAAAATACCTTAGCTCTTAAAGATCTAATTATGAACCTCAGGGGAAGCCAAAATCTATATCTTTAAAGTCTAAAAGAAAGATGGCCAAGGTCAAGGCTCTCCTCCAATATGGAGAATCCAATTATGAAAATTGTAAATAAACAACTGATGATGATGAATTTTCCCTCATCTCTAGAAGAGTGCAATGTATATGGAGCATAAATAAGAAGAAATTCCCCAACAAGGAGTTCAAGTATTCCAAAAATCCAATAGACAAGAAGGATGTTAACAAAAACTTTTTTTTTAATGAGGGGAAAGAACCATGACACTTCAGGAATGAATGTCCCAAGATAGAGAAATAAATATCCAAGAAAAGTAGATCTTGAGGAAAGAAGAAATGACTTATGTGTTCATGTGATCATTTTGATAAATTCTTTGATGCAGATGAGGAACATGCAAACATTGTTCTATGGTCTCAACATCCTCTACGTGCAACTTGATGACATAAAATATGAGAATGAGGAAATATTTTATAACTTATTTCATGACGAACTTCTTGTTACCTTAAAATAGTTTTTTTTGAAATCTTGGAATCCGGCCTTTCGACTGACTGACTAATCTAAGAGAAACAATCCCACCGTTCACTAGCGAGGGTCCCGTTTAAAGTCAGAGCAAAGCTCCGTATGAACTGGTCCACACAAGGATTGATTGCACCCAGTAGGATTCGAACTCGGGACCTTGAGAGGAGAAAACTCTCAAGACCAAAACCTCCACGACTAGGCCAACCCTTGGGGGTTGGCCTTAAGACAGTTACTTGGTAAGATACAAAA
The DNA here is from genome assembly GCA_963966055.1 of Lathyrus aphaca. Taxonomy (NCBI): domain Eukaryota; kingdom Viridiplantae; phylum Streptophyta; class Magnoliopsida; order Fabales; family Fabaceae; genus Lathyrus; species Lathyrus aphaca. Next base: position 485,746,235 of record OZ014525.1, on the reverse strand, counting down.
TGTGGTTCACTATATAGTATGGGTGCACACTACCTACAAGAAAAGGATAAGGAATACCATTGTTTGAATCTTGCAGAAGGAAATAGAAGCACTAGAAATAAAATCACAAATTTCGGCAAGAGATGAAATATCTAATTTTTCCAAACTTCAGATGTGATAACATCATTTACATATCTGATGTTCGCGAAGAACATCCTTACTAGAGTTAAATATATCTCCCTATATACATCGCATATGAAGCTTCTTAGATTTGTCTCTTCAAACATATTGAAAAACTCACAAGCTTTAAAAATACTTGTATCCAAAAAGTATGATGGTGAAACTTATTTCATGGCATATTCCCTGTTGAATCTATTTTCTTGCTACATGGATCAAAAATCTTATGAGAAGTAAGTGAAAGTGCTTCCTGATGTTCTAATTCTTTTTAGTATCGTAATTATGGAAGAAGAATAAGAATAATATTGAGATTGGTTGAAAATATATATGTTGATACTCTTTATGGTAGAGTATTATTGTCGGTGAAGACAATTAAAACTTATGTATTATTTTTAATTAAAGTGGAGATTATTGGGGTTGGTTGAAAATATACATTTTGAAGAAGTCCTGCATCGCTTAGTTTTGTGAATGAATAGAGAGTCTAATGCTATGTATATAATATCAGTTCTTTGAAGTCTCGCATCGCTTAATTTTGTGAAGGAATAGAGAGTTCAAGGTTATATACAAGATTCAAGTTCTTCATTCCAAGATGCACCAGGCAAAAGCACTTTAAGCTTGTATTTGACTTTCTTTGTTCTCTTACACTTTTATATTAGAGTGTTGTGAGATGTAGTTTAATAATGTTTTTTGGAGGGCGTGAGTGTATTTTGGTCTTGGGTTAGTTGAGGGTATATTATATTTCATAACAATTTTCATATAGTGTTATTCTCTGGTTGTCTATTGACAATGACCGTGCTTTTTTCTCTAGTTTAGGAGTTTCCACATTATGTTCTTGTGTTGTGATTGTGTTCCTCTTTTCTCTATGTTATGCTTTGTTTATTTTTTTTTCTAAACAACTAGTATTAGTGCTTTTGGTTCGGTAAGTGTTCTTAGTATGCTTTATGATTGTTGTTTTGTCTAATCTTCCACATCAGAAAAGAATGATAATGTTGTGAAAGAGTTATTGAGTTGCAGTCAAAATTTTCACTATGCAGTTTGGGCTAGAGAAAATTGATGGAAGATTTTTTTTGAATTGTGGAAAGTTAAAGTCAAAGATGTGTTGATACAATCAAGATTACACGTGGTACAAGATTACATCGGTGGTTGAAGTACTTCCTGCTAATAAGAAAGTTGCACCATAAAGTTTCAACTTGGTCTTCGACATGTGAAAATTCTTTAAGTGGTTTAGCTTCAAGTGAAATATACTTTTCTTTAGGTGGAGTATGATATTTTTTAAGACTATGATTGTCAGTGGAGACAGTATGAAATTCTTGGAGTGGTTTAGCTTCAAGTGAAATTTATTCTTCATGATAAAATATATGATTTTCAGTGATGACAATGTGAAATTATTGAAGTGGTTTATCTTCAAGTGAAATATATTCTTCATGAGAGAGTATGATAGTTTTTAAAACTATGAAGTGAAAATTCTTGGAGCAGTGTAGCTTTAAGTGGCTAAACTGTTTAAGGTGGAGTATGATTGTCGGTGAAAACAATGAAAATTGATGTATTATTTTCAATCAGGCCAGAGATTGTTGATATTGGTTGAAAATATACATGTTGATACACTTTATGGTGGAGTACGATTTTTGGTGAAGACAATAAAATCTTATGTATTATTTTCAATCAAGGTGGAGATTGTTGGGGTTGGTTGAAAATATATGTGTTGAAGAAGTCTCATATTGCTAAGTTTTGTGAATGAAGAGATAGTATAGGACTATATATAGGATACAAGTTCTTTGAAGTCCCACGTCGCTTAGTTTTGTGAAGGAAAAGAGAGTCTAAGACTATATACATTATTCAAGTTCTTCATTCCAAGATAAACCAGTCAAAAAGATTTTAAGATTGTATTTGACTTTCTTTGTTATCTTATACTTTTATATTAGAGTGTTGTGAGATGTAATTAAATATTTGTTTTGGGGGGTGTGAATGTAATAGACGTCTGGGTTAGTTGAAATTATATTATGTATTATAACGATTTTCACTTAATGTTATTTTTTAATTATCTATTGACAACCGCCGTAATTGTTTCTCCAGTTTCGGAATTTTTACGTTACATTCTAGTATTATGATTATATTCATCTTTTCTCTATAATATGCTTTGTTTGGTTTTTTTTCTCAATAAATAGAACACAATTTGTAAAAAAAGAAAAAACATAACTACTAGAGAGGAAGAAGGAGAAGAGAAAAATACAAAATGAGATAAAAAAAATTGAATGAGGTGCGATTTCCATTTTATAGAAAACTCCAAATCAATTATTTTATCTAATAATCCTTTTTATATTTTCTCATTTTATTTTATCTTCTGACTTTTCTAATTTTCCTTTTCTTAGTAATACAAATCAAACATTACCAAACATTTACCAACAACACAAATAACTAACTAGAAAAGAAAAACACTACAAAATAGACTAAAATAATCAAATCAAACAATGAATCAAAAGTCAAATTTCCTATCATAACCTTCATAAACATCCACCATATATTTCATTATCTAAAATGCATTAATTTATTATTTAGACTCCATAAATTCATTCCACCATATCATTTCTATGGTCCTTTCCCATTCTTACCATTTCACACCCCCTACATATTCATAACACCTCCCCCCCTCTCTCTCTCTCTCTAAATATATATATAAATACAACACTCACAATTCACTATATTTAATTATATATACTCATCACATAGACCATTTTCTCTTCCATCTTAAAGTATATCATCATTTAAGAGTGTTCTTTTCCAAAACATAACAATACAACAAGGTTTGTTCCTCTTCTCTTCCTCAATCTCTTCACTTTCACATATTTTTTCAATAAACTTTTCTCTTTATTTATTATTTTTTGAGCAGAAACATCAAATCTAAGAGATTATGGGTCTTGGAAGATTAGTAGGCACACTAAAGTCGAAAATAAAGTCATTGAAATTGAAGAAACCTTACAACAAGGTTGAGAAGAGTGAGAGTATGAGAGTGGAGATAAAGAGTAGAAAAGCAAGAAAGCTTATTGAAGAAACTCTGAAAATTGCTGATTCACCAAAGACAAAATCTTTCAACTTCTAATCCTACCATCTTCATCGTATGTAACAAACCTTTTAAGGTTCTTTCATGTTCTTTGTATGTAATGAAATATAATTAGCTTTTGATTTTTCTCTTATTGTGAATTTAGTAAGATAAAAATGGAAGGTGGAAAGGGTAAAAAAAGTGGGAGTAGTGGATATTGATGGAGCATCGATCGTTTTCAAATTTATTGCGTATTAACATCAGGTCTGTTTTGGTTGGACCATCTAGAAAGAATAGGACAGAACTAATTATGTCACATTAACTCTTCTTTTGCTTTATTTTACCGAATGGAAAAAAATAATTATTTTTTTTTTAGAAAATATTTTTGTGATTTAACCGATTTTTTTTTAAAAGGGGAGTCGGAAGTTGAATCCAAGAACTTCTGGTTTAAAGTTCAATTACTAACTCTAAATCTAGAGTAAAGGTTCAACTCATATACCCTCATTATCTAACAACTAAGACCCTTAGAAGAAAAAGAAAAGGAGTGAGGGAATCTCCTTGTTTCAAACGTATCTGAATGTTAATCTCTTGGGTAGGAGACTCATTCACCAACATTTTAAAATTCTCAACAAAGACTCAAGTTTTCATCCAAGATCTACACTTCTCATTAAACTTAAATATGATAAGCATATAATCCAATAAATTCCAACTAACTCAGTCGTGTGATTTCTCAAAATTCACCTTAAGAATAAAACAAGGTATTTTAAATCTGTTGATAAAGTACAACCACCTCATGAATAGCCACCACTCTATCAAACAACATTACCCCCTTAAGAAAAGCATATTGGTTATAGGATATGAGCTTATCCATCACAAGACTTAGTCTAATGGCCAAAACTTTTGTTAGTAATTTATAAAGGGATTCAATCAGTGAGATAAGTCTGAAATATCCAAGATGAGGGGAGTTAACCTTAGGGATCAAAGTAACAACGTAAGAAACAAAATTATGATTTAGAGATGAAAAATGATGAAATTGATCGAACATGATTCCCAGGTCACCTCAAAGAAGGTTCCAGAATTTAAAAAAAGTTAAATCCATTGGACCTGGACTTTTATCACCCTCACTCTAAGATATAGTCATATCCATCTCTTGAGAACTAAATAGGGTCGATAAAGACATGCTGTCATCAACCGAAAGAGAGCGGAAGACAATATTATCCAGACGAGGTCCATCGACAATCGATTCTCTTAAAATCTTCGTGTAATGATTCACAACATTATGCCTAATATCAAAAACACCATATATGGATCACAAACACCAAATATCTCGCTCCTTTCTATTTAAAATATAACCAAACTTTAAAAAAACACTATGAAAGTGATGATGTGATAGGTTCTATGGCCGTGGATGATACTTATACTAATAGTTAATGGCTATTTGGAGATTAGGTTGTTGAAGGTAAAGCTCAACCAAAATTGGTTTTTGATGGTGGTCATTTATCTTGGTTAATGTTGGTATTGCTGAGCCTATAAGATGCACTAGGAGGAAAGCTACATTGTATTAGATGCATATCTTTGAATCTAAAAGTTTTACAAAATTGGCTATGATTCTTTACTTCAAATGATTTTGAATTGTTTAATCTAATCTTTCTAGTTTTACATTAGGCTTACCCACCAAAAAAATTGTAAGATTGACCAAACCAAATTTAATTCTAATTATTGTCAAATCGGTATATATATATATATATATATATATATATATATATATATATATATATATATATATATATATATATATATATATATATATATATATATATATATATATATATATATATATATATATATATATATATATATATATATATATATATATATATATATATATATATATATATATATATATATATATATATACAATTTTTAAAATATTGATTTTAACCATCCATTTATGAAAAATAAATTTTAATAATCTGAAATTTTATCAAAAATTAAATAAATTTTGAGGAATAATTATTTTAGCTAAAATTTAAACTTGATTTCTTTTAGCAATTTGTGTTTAACTAAAACTCATTAACTATTTATTCTTTCACTTAATTGAAGTGGAAGAAGAAAAAATGTATTTTTTTCAAAGAAAATAATGTTTTTGTATTTATTAGAAAATGAGAAATGTGACATATTATGTGGATGCATGTATGTATATAGACTAATTAAATTCAATGGCTGAGAATTTTGTAAGTCTCGTCAATTTTAATAGTGGTTAACGGATAGAGATAGAATTAATGTTCAATCAAAGAAAAAGAAAAAAACGCATGATAATTAATGTAGAAAAGAATTGATGGCAATGGACAGGGTTTGAATAGGATATTATAGTATTTGTCTCTATATTTGCAGTTGAAAAAAATTCAAATACTCGAGCTCATATTTGTTTGGTTACCAACATTGACACTTGTACCGTATCCTATGAATATATAAGTGCTCGTATCCGTATCTGTTATTCATATTTTTAATAAAATAAATATATCAAGTATAAAATATCATTTTTTTAAAGTTATTGTTGAATTATGAAATTAATTATATAATAGTATAAAATTGATGTATTTTTAAAAATTGATAAATATTTATTTTATATAATAATATAAATTAAAACATATAAATATAAATATATGTTATGCGAGTATGGGTGGGGTGGGTATCAAGGTGTCCATCCCCGCACTCATTCCCTTCTATTTAAGTGGATAATTATCTGAGTTCATATTTGTACTTACTTTTACGGGTTTTTATCCTACCTGTTGTGAGTATTTTTATGGATACCCACTGAAAATGGACCAAATTGTCATTCTTATTTCTTAGTCATTAATCTTTTTTTAATAATAAAGATATTAAAAAATTAAAAATAGTTAAAATAATTTATAAATTAGAAAATTTGCCAAAAGTCCAATTCATTAATTATTTCATATATTTTTTTTGAAAATAATAATAAAATTAGATTTAAATAGTATTTCTTCCTAGTTTTTGGTTTTCGTCCTTATAATTGTTATTTTTTGTTTTTGTCCATATATTTTTCATTCGTATTTATTTTAGTTCATAAACCAAAATCTCCAGAAAAATCCATAGGAAAATCTATAGGAAACATGTAGATTTTGGTTTTAAGGACTAAACTACAAGTAAAAAATAAGATATAAAGACAAAACCAAAAAAAACTTACAGGAACAAAAGTTAAAACTCGCTAACTTACGGAGACAAAAATATTATTTTAACTATAAAATTAATATATAAAATATAAATAAGTATAATTATTACGAATTTGAAATCGTGTCTTTCATAATAAAAAAATCTCTATAGTCAATTTTTTTTGAGCCATGTTAGTTGTAAAGAAGTGCAAGAAATGTATTGTTATCACATGATAATTATATATTTATTACTTATTAAATATAAGAGCAATGTTATTTAGTAAAAAAGAATTTGCTGAAAAAGTGTAAGAATGCACGCATATCATTATTTTAGAGATGGATTATAAATTGATTTAAAATTTAATTTTCCTTTTAATAAGAATCATGAAGTAATAATGATAATGAATAATTGAGATTTATTCATGCATTTTTTATTTTTATTTGTTTTACCGATAAACATTTTCCTAAATATAATTCATTACTAGTATGTATAGGTGGAAATAGGTGAGGCCGATACAGGGGTTTACGGCATAAATCTATACAGTTTCAGGTCAAATAAAACTTTTTTTTAAATAGAAAAGACCTAGATTTTTTTATAAGCATATTTAGTTTAAAAAGTTAGACCTCAGATTATGAAAAAAAACCTTTAAAACCTAACAGATTGGCCTATGTAAATAAATATAAATAATTTTTTTATCATTACTATTATGTTATGATTTGTACTTTGAATTAAAATAAATAAATAAAAATTGATTATCTTAGAGAACTTATGAAAATAAGAAGAAAACACTTTATAAACAATGTTATAAAAACAATATTATAAGTTAATTTCATAAGTTATATTAAACAAATAATCTCATAAAACTTATGTTAATAGGTAAGTTAAAATAAGTCAATGCAAAAAAATATTTAGTCTCATTGATTTTCTAGTTTGTCAGTTTATTTAAACATTATTTTAATTGTTTATTTACACATGTCTAAAATAATAGATTTTTATGTAGACTAATAAATTAATCAGACCTTAGAAAATGACATACTCAAATTTAAAAATAAGTTTATAACAAGTTACAGATCAGACTTAGACTTTAATTTTTTTGGTAGGTCCTACTAGTATGTATTTTAATCCATCAATCGCTCTTTGTTTGAATAAAAAGAAATTAAAACATTGTTTATTAAAAGAAATTGACAATTAACATGCACTTAGTCAATCGTTTTTATATTACCACATATCTTTGTATGGTTAGTTTTTGTGGAAATTTCGTATCAAAATTGTTTTTATATAGCATACGTAACTCTTGTTTAATTGTAACACTTGATTTAAACCCCTCCTTTGATACAAAATGAAGTATATATCCATTCATTCTTTAAAGAAGTATACGCATTAGTTGTCTTATCAAAATATATGAGAAATGTAAGAACACACGACTCAAGTTAACTTCATACAATTCGACCATCTATTATTTAGTTGCCACGAAAAAATATTAGTATTTTTAAAAAGTTAGATATATTTTAAAGTTGAACAAATTCAGGTTTGAATTAGGTTTGAATCGAGAATGATGTCACTTTTGTTCTTTTGTTCAAAAGTATTTTAAATATTTTTAAATAATTGGAACATATTGTGGTTTATAAAAACAATATAGAATTTGCGTAAGATCGACGAAAACTCGATTTGTGGCAAAGAGGGTTTGAAATTTGTTCAAGAGGATATTTGATATGTGATTTGATTTTCTGAATTCAGAGTGAAGTATTTATAGACCATATATATGTTATTTCACAAGGTTGTTACCCTTGATGAAACAACACATTTTAATAATATTTCCACTGAATGTTGCATTGTTTCCAAGCGTTCCTTATTTGCATTCTACAACACTTCAAGAAGTGTTGCTTCTTTTCGAATTCAAAATTCAAACACATGCATTGATCAAAATGAATTTCCCGTCGTCTACCAGAGATCCACCTTATAACGCCTCATAACCTCGCGAATAGCCTGATTTCTCTGATGCGTTATGCCTAAGTTTTGAAGTGCCACATACAAGCCACCATTATCGCCTCTACGCTCACGCCCTCAGACCCGATCCCGGAGTTGGTGTCACTGGTGGCGACACCAGCGAGGGGTATATGGAGGAGACAAGTGGCATAATGCTTGGGACCACCACATTTATCCATGTGACATTTGTCGCTCCCGGGATTTTTATCCTAGTACAAACGCGAAAGTGGCGCGGAAAAGGTAGAGTCGCCAACCAGACATTTTTATCCCGAAGGAACGGGAAAGGTAATGCTGCACAAACCTGAGGAAGAAGGAAAGGACGAGGTCTTGCGAACCAAAGATCTGAGTTCGAGAGTCGGTTACGACCTGGGAAGGTATTAACACCCCAAATCGTCTGCCGTACCCGACAGGATCCACGCTTGCTTGTTTGTTTCAAAGGGTGAGAAATATGATGCTGCTGAATAAAACTGCTGACTGGAATGAGAATAAGAAAGGTAGTGAGAAAAGGATCTGAAAAAGAGAATGAAAAGAAAGGGGGAAATGTAGGGAAAATAAATAATATGCTCGAATGGGCCCTACCCCACTACCTACGTACCTCATCGGGATAATGAGGATCAGAGTCGACGTAGTTCGCCTAACTAAGGCGGGAACTTTGTTTGTATTTTTAGGATGACGTTTCCATAGCTCTAGCTCAGGTGTTACCGGCTCTGACACGAGGGTTTTTACCGTATCGCTGTTTGAACTGTCGAGGCAAGTCACATTCGTCCGCAAAAATTAGGAGATGAGAAGAGAAAACGCGATGTCTTTGTTGATTGTCTTTTATGAGAAGTATTTTGGAGTTTATTGTTTGTGAAGATAGTCTCATGATTAGACCTGTACATCATGCTAGACAAGCCCACACTATTCCAAGATGGAATGAATATGAGTGCCCCATGGAATAAGGCTAGGCGCAAGAGACTATTTCGATCTTTTATTAAGTGTCTTTTTAGATTTTGTTTGAAGATGAGAGAAGAAGACTCAAATCGGAAAAGGACAAAAACTAAGGGGGACTAAGACCAACCCTAAGTTATTTATTATGCACAAAAGGGAGATCCTAATGGTTCATGAGGTTTTCTAATCCTAAGGAAGAAAAGGAAAAGAAAGAACAAAAAGGATGCAACTTACTTCCTAAGGAAGATAAGTTGATCCTAACAAAGGGGGAAATCCTACAAATCACAAATATGAAAGGAAAAAGTGAATTAAATGCATAAAGAAATGCATAAAAAATAAAAGGATAAGGTGTAAGGAAACATACCTTTCCCTCCCTACAAAACAAAGATTAGTGTGCAATTTTTTAACAAGGAATGAGGTAAACACATACCAAACAAATCCTAAGGCAACTTGGACATAAACTAGACTCAATCTTAAGTTTAAGGGTTCCTACACTATGCTAGACTAAAATTCAGCAACTATTTACAGCACTCAAACACACAATCAGCTATGAAAAATAGCACATAATACAAACATCATACTACAACTATCAAACAGCATGAAAGTAGGTGTAAAAAGTCACAAACAGCATGCAAACATAATAAACAACATACATTTTACAGCACCTATATGCAAAGTCAGCTATGAAATATAAAATGCAGATTTGATTATTTTCATTTTTTAATGCACAAACTCAATGAAACATGCACCAACTTCATCATGAACATGCATTTGAACATAGGTCAACATACATAAATGAAAGAACATGAACATTTTTGAAGGATTATGCAAGAATTCATCACATGGTTGATTATGCAACAAGTATGCAAAACATGGCACATGAATATGGCATATGAACATGATGATCATTGATTATGAACATGAAATATGATAGCTCAACAAGAATGTCAAACTCAATGCAAAATTCAGAATTGAATTGATGTAAATGATATGATCAAACATGTAATCAAATGCGACCAAATGCACATACATATATGATTATGTGAAATGCAACATGCCTTGATACAATGAAATGCAAAATGACTTAATGCAATGCGAAAGATGTAAAAACAAAATGCAACATGATTATTCACATGCCAAATGATGCATAAACATGGCAAAAAATTTAAGAAATCAAGCTATACACAAAGGAACACAAAAACGCATAATACGCAACATGAACGGAAACGCGTCGAAACGACTCGAAATGGGGGAATGAGCTACTGGAAATAGACCCAAAAATTCCCTAAAATCAGTACCTAAACATGCATGAACATTAAAGGCACTAGAAAGCAAGGCTAAGCTACCAAATAAGCAAAAATTCCAAAAATTAACAGCGTTAACCGGTTAACCAGATGGTTAACCGGTTAACGGTCCTAAAACTGCACTGTTTATGGCTAATACGCACGCGTTAACCGGTTAACACTGAACTAGAATGTGAAAAAAGTTAAGAAATAAGTGTTTTTGGCCACAAACTCACTTCTAATGACCTCTGTCGCTCCCACCAAATAACACCTGGCCAGAAGGGGTACAGACGCGAACGTTCGGCGAAAGAGAGAACATGAAGATGAACTGAAAAGAGTCGCCAGCTAGGCATTTTTATCCCGAAGGAAAGATAATGCTGCATAAACCTAGAAAGAAATGGATAAGACGGTCGCGAACCAGAGAAACTGAGAAAGGGGATTGGTTACAGCCTGGGAAGGTATTAACACCCAGATTGTTCGTCGTACTAGACGGGATCCATGCTTGAAAGTTTGTGTTTAAAGGGGGTAGTGTCAGTGTTATTCTGTGTGCAAAAGCTGGAAAGAGAAATATACAAGTGTTAGTGCTGGAAAGTGAAGTGAAAATGTTCAAGAATGAGGTTTAAAGAATAAGGCTGGAAGATGGGGAATATACAGAGACTTTTGTTCGATAACAGTTAAGTTATGCCTACGTATCCTCTCGTGCAATGAGGAAGTCAGAACACCGTAGTTCGACTCAAAGAGACTGAAAGATAAATTGACTTGTGAACTGCTTGCTTGTCTATGCTCAAGTGTATGACCTGTCTGGCTCAGGTGCTAACTGTCTTGCATTAGACGGAAGAAGCAAGTTCTCGTTTGTGAGTGAAGATGATGAGAAAAGAATCCCAGAGGAGACGATTATTGTTTGTTTTTGTGCTTTCGATCTTTTATTGCTTTTTTGGGTTTGTCATAAGTTAATGAGCTTAAGTCTAAACCAAGGGTTAATAAACTCATCATATCCTCCCTTTGATTAGGGATAATGAGAATACCTTAAGTATGAAGTAAACACCTCAAACTTAATTACCATGATGTAGGATTAAGATCATTAACCTACTTGTATTTATTTAGATGTTTTTGGAGTTTTTGTTTAGTGTTAAGTAATGAGTTTAAGCCATAATCAAAGATTTAATGGACTCATTACACCATCCTAATAGAAGGATAATAGATGAGAACATTTAAGCTGAGAAAGGCTCCTCAACTTAATCCATGATTAGGGATTAACCTCATGACATAACAAGGCCTTTATTGGAGTGGATTTTAGTTAATGATGAGATTAAGAAATGGATTTTAGGGTTTGTAAGACAACTTAAGGGGGACTTGTCCATTAACACTAGGGTTAGTCCTTCTTAACCAATTAAGGAAGAATTAGAACCCTAATGCAAGACCCAAGTTACAAGCTTGATGTCTTAGTGATTATTAGATGGATTGATTAAAGGATTTAAACACATTAAGGGTTTAACACTTAGGATTAAAGTTATACACTCCATCCTAATAGAAGGATACAGGCATAACTCTAATCACAAAGTCTTAAAACCTTTAAGGTTTAGTCCTTGATTAAGAGATGAGAAGAGAAGACACAAAGATGACACAAAGGTAAAACTAATGGGGGGAACTAATCAAACCCTAATTGTGATTATGCTTGGGTGTTCCTAGGGTTTATGAGGCTTGCAAGAAGTCTTCAAGAAAAAACCACCATGGAAGAAGCAGGATGAAGGAAGGAGAAGCAAGAAGCAGCAAGACAACTTACTTCACTTAAGAAGATAAGTTGCTTGAAGAAAAAAGGTGAGGAAGGAACATGAATGAGCAAGCTCACTCTAATACAAAGATAAAATACAGCAATGAATGCATAAAAGAGATGAGAAGAGATTATGAGAAGTGAAGGCAAATTCACTTCTCAAACACTTACCACCTGAAAAGTTAGCAAAATGAAATGAAATGAAAATGAGATGGGATGCAAAGATGAAAGCCAAAGTCAGAAGCATATCCATGATGCAAATGATGTTGTGAGATGGTATGAAAGCATGTCAAGGGATGAGGATGATCATACAAAGGATGGGAATGCAAATGAGACATGTAAGAGGCATGAAAGTTCATGAATGCATATGACATCAAATGAAAGCAAAAGCATGACAAATGGATGATGCAATGATCAAACATGATTTCAACATGTCCTAAGATGTCTTATATATCATTTGGATGCATAAAATGTCATGGCAAGTTCATGTATGCAAGCTTATGCAAGATGGATGCAAATGAAGATGCAAATTAGGGTTTATGTACAACATGAGATGCAAAATTCAAAATCAGAAGCAAATGGTAAGATAAAAAATTGAAAATGGGATCAAAGGGACCCTAAACCTATACAAGTTCACTGCCCAAAGGGGAAGGTCAGAAGCTAAATCCTAAGGGACTTATGATTTTCCTAAATTTTTAAGGTTTTAAGGATGATCTTAAAGGGAAAATGCCAAACAAATTGAAAATGCACTATAAAAATGAAACAAAAATGTTTTTATATGCTTGAAAGGATGCATAACACAATGCAAAAAGAACCATTCACAAACTCAACTTGGATCAAAAGTTATGAATTTTTGAAGTTAGGGTTAAAAATATTCAAATTAAAGAACCCTAATTCAAATGAAAATTGCCAAAGTATGATCAAAACCAAAAAGAAATTTCTGTTGTGAGTTTGTAAATGTTTCTAAATGTTTGGAAATGTTCTCTGAATTTTTTGGTGATTTTTGGAAACCTAAATGCTATTTTAATTAATTAATCTTCATTAATCAATTAAAATAAACATTAAAATATTTTTAAAATAATCTAGAAATATAAAAAATAAAATAAAAATTGTTTTTATGTTAAGAAAATTATTTAGAATAAAAATGCAGAAAGAAAATATTTTTTTGGATTTTCTATGTATTTTAAAATAATTATGCAAAACAAATGACAAAAATATGAAAATAAATGAATTTAATGGAAAGTCAACAAATCCAATGGCCAGTGTTTGAACAAAAGGGAGGGAGTTGACGCGCGCGTGAATGGATGGCTCAGATCATTTCTGGGATTTAAATTTTCTTAATCCTAATTAAATCTAATTAATTGAGATTAGGGCATAAACACATGATCTGGACCGTTCATGGCGCGTGGGAAACAGAATCTAAGGGCCTACGTTTAAACTGAGCCCTAAACCTAATTAAACCCTAATCCACTTCTGATGACCGGAACAGTGGTTCTGGTCATCTTCTCCGATCAACCAAATTCCTAACTTCTTCTCTAGGCAATTTTAAACCCTATAAAACTCCAGATCACATCTCCTAATCACCCTGAACACGAATCAAGCATCAAAACAAATTTCTATGACCTACAACTCAAGATATGGATCAAAACATAAAATCTGGAAACGTTTCAGAGCTTCGATACAGGCTTATTTCTCAACCATTTCAAAAAGTAAAAGCACCAGAGTGATCAGCAAAACATAAGGAACAATCTAGGAACTTAAAAACTCATTTCTGAAAAAAAAGTTCTTGAGGTACCTGAGCTTGAGCTTCTTCAATTTGCAGCTTTCTGGACAGTTCTTTGCTTCAAATCACCCCCAATGGTCCCCCTGAAGAGTTTGCAAAGCTTGGTTGGAGTTTATATGGCCTCTATTTGAAAGTCAATGAAGCTCAGGTCAAGGGAGGTGAAAATCGTGTTTTGTGTATAGGGGCTTTCAAGGCAAAATGAAGGGTGGGAAATGATCAGTGATGAATGTGGAGATGAATGGTGGAAAAAGTTTCAAGTTTTGATGGCTGAGCTATGAGTTTCGAAGAGGACAAGTTTGAGGCCAAGTTTTGAGAACTGAGTGTGTGTGATGATCTGAGTTCCAAGAAGTTATGAAATGTAATCCTTGAGGCATGTATGTGAAGCTGTGATTGGTCAAGAAAGTTGTCCTTTGAGGTATGGGCTCATGGAAGGCTGGCTTAGGGGTATGGCTCGAGTCAGCTGGCTTTAGGGAGGTCCATGGAAACTGATTTGAGGAGCTGGCACAAGTGGATATCAAGATTTGTGCCATTTTGCAAATTCATGAAGTTTTGGCCCCTTTTGAAATACTTGATGATCAAGGCATGAAAATGAGTGATTCTTTGGGCAATTCTTAGTTTTAGGTCATGTATCATGTTTGTGTAATGCTTAGAAATAAATTAGAGGTCACATTTTGCCTTGGCATAAGTTTTTGCAAGTTTCCCTCTTTGGTGCATAAGTGAAAATTTAGTGATTTTTCCCAACTTTGCAAGGCCATAACTTGAGTTCTATGATGAATTAGATCAAGTTCTTGTACTTTTTGAAAAGGGAATGATCCAACCTACAACTTTTATGACCAATAATTTTTCATTTGAAGCATTCTTGAATCAAAAAGAGGAGGTTGAAAAACTTTCCCAAAATGGCAATTTTGCATTACAAGTCACTTTCCCAAAATGGCAACTTTGCAAATGGCTTGAAATTCTTCACTTTTGTGAACTTCTAACCTCTTCTAAGATAAAATAAAGATCATATACACCCAAAATGATGGAGAAGGCCCTTTGGTTGGATGATTGGGGGCCTCAAATGCCCTGATTTTGCACTGACTTGCTCAAGAAGTCATCTATTGATCAGATGCCTTCCCCATTGAATTTCTTCATGAAAAATGGTATGTATGATACTTATAACATATAGAGACCAATAGAAACAAAAATGACCAAAAAATTTGGAGTTATGGCCTCTGGAACCAAAACCCTAATTTTAGGTCATCTGTGCAGTTAAGCTTGGCTCTGCTTCCATGCCTTTCTCAGTTCTTGTGATTTTCTGACTTCCTTGATCTTGGGAGGATATAATATGATGCTTGAATATACATGGACCCTCTTGAGATGGTTGAAGACCTTTAGAGTGGATCAGATGACCCTTGGTTTGCTCAGATCACAAACCCTAGATGCAGATGAATTTGAACCAATGCAGTGAAGTAAAAATGCAATATGAGATGATATGATTGAACTTATGCAAATGAAAAGATCACAAGCCATGGTGTGAACTTAGTGAGGGAAAATTTGGGGTGTTTACAACCTCTTACATACCTAGGAACATGCTAACACTAATTTCTACTTAATTAGGGCTTATTTACACATGCTAGATCCTATAACCATCTACCCCTTAACTTCTAATCCATTAAAAATCACAAATCGCAAGCAACACATAATGAAAACGTAATCAATTACAAGCAATGCGAAAAGAAATTAAAGAATGCTAAAATAGCGAGATGAAGAGAATAACTTAAAGGAGAAGTGATTTAGATCACCAACCTACGAAGCGGAGAAGTGCTTCAGTAATTGTTGCAAGAATCGGAGCTTGATCGAAGAGAAAACCAAGAAAACCGCGAATCCGCAAAATAAATGCGTTCTTGATGCTTGAACCTTCATGCACTTCCGATAAGCCGAAATTCTCACAAAAATAAGTAGCTTCTTCCACAATCCACAAATCAATGGAGGTTGGAGGCTAAGCTTCAAGATCTTCAAGTTTCAATGTGAAACTTGAAGAGCTTATTCAAAAAGCTCTAGGGAAAAGGGAAAATGGAGGAAAAAGTTGGAGAGAAGAAGTGATTGTGAGAGAGTGAAAAATTGTGAAAAGCTTGGGAACCCTTTGCATTGAAGTAATTAATGGTTATATAGAGACTAGGCTTGGAGCTAGGTTTGGAAATGGAGCTAGGTTTAGGCATGAAGTTAGGTTTGTAGTTAGTTAGGGTTAGGTTTGGAGAGGGAATATTCCTTGGAATACTCTAGAATGTTGTAGAACATGGTTGAAGCATCCAAGGGAAAAGGAGTGGAATTGAAGTGGAAAAATAAGAAGGGAAAGAATGAAAGGAAATGTGGAAAGAAAGTGGAAGGAAAAAGGAAAGAAAAGGGAGAGAAAAGGGAGAGAAAAGTGAATTCTTCCCTTTTTTGGTTAGTTAGCTTGGAAGTGGTTTGGATTATTTTTGGGATATTATTTTTCTCTAGAACTCCAATGTTTGACAAGCCTCAATCGACCACTCACCTCATGCAAAAGGCGATGATTTATTTATTTTTTTCAAATGCGATGCAATGATATGCGGAATGATGCAAGAATGAATTGTAAATCGCTCGAGGTTGATAATAAATAAGAGGGCAAATTTTGGGGTGTTACAAGGTGCTACCCATTGTTTTATTGCTGATGATTATGTTAAGAGGTTGAGTCTTGGGTTCTCTGCTATGAAAGTAGAAATGGTCGTAGAGATTCCGACTAAGGGATCAGTGATTACTTATATAGTGTTTTTGAGTTGCCCGTTGTCTATCTTTGATGGAGACTTTTATGTTGGTTTGGTGTGTTTTCCGTTGACTGGGATGGATGTAATCTTAGGTATGAACTATTTAAAGTATAACTATATTCATATTAATTGTTTTCCTAAGTCAGTTAGGTTTTCTACTCCGGAAGAGGAAGGAGTTGGGTTATTATCGTTTAGAGAGTTGCAAAAGTTGATGAAAGAGGAAGCCCAGATGTTTTCTTTGATGGTGTCATTATTTGTAGAGAGTAAAGCTAAGATTGAAGAGTTAAAGGTGGTTAATGAATTTCATGAAGTTTTCCCTGATGTAATTCTTGACGTGCCTCCTGAAAGAGAAGTTAAGTTTGATATTGATCTTGTACCTGGTAGTAGACCTATTTCTATGGTACTGTATAGGATGTTTTCCTTTGAGTTGGCTAAATTAAAGAAGCAGTTAGAAGAGTTACTTGAGAAGAAGTTTGTAAGACCAAGTGAATCGTTGTGGGGAGCTCCAGTTTTGTTAGTTAAGAAGAAATATTGAAGTATGAGGCTTTGCGTGGATTATAGACAGTTGAACAAGGTGACAATTACTAATAAGCTTGATGTTCATTAATGAAGTTTTGTTATTTGATTTTAAAGTTGAAAATGTAATATCCCATGTTTGTGGAGGAATTTTTATAACTCTGATTTAATATTAAAGTCGGGTAGAATTGGGGTGTTACATTCCGCGCCTTCTTCACTCTTTCTTTTTTCTGATCCTAATGCCTCTTCCTCTTCTTCTTCTATTTATTCTGAAATCTCTTGCTATTTCTCTTTTCGTTGCCTTAGGTTTGTGGAGTGTTTTTATTATTAGTTTTGATTGTCGATTTGCGTCTCTTGCAGGTTATTGAAGATTGTGTGATTGTTGATTTTAAATCTTGCAGATTGATGAAGATTATTGTTGATCCGAACGAAGCTGCGATGATGTAGTTCTTTGAATGATATTCCTTGATGATTGCAGATTTATTATAGAGATGGATTCGGGGATGAAGAAGAATCGTTAAAAGGTTATTATTTTGTTGTAGTTTTTTATGATGATTGATGAGCAGAAGCAACCAAAAATGAGAGAGACTTGAATATGAGGGTGACAGTTATGAGTCAGAAAAATCCCATGAAGATTGCAGCATTGAACACGGTTATTGTGAGGTTGATGATGCTGATGCAGGTTGCAGAAGATTGAAGATGAAAGTGTTTTGAAGGGTAGGGAAAAATCTCAGAAAAATGGAAAAAAGAATGATCGAGGGAGTGAAAAAGGGTGTTGGAGAGTGAAGAATCAGAAAGTGAGAAGAAGAGTTGAAGGAGAATGATATGAATCCGAAAAATGAGGGAGTGAGAGAGTGAAGAATCTGAAGAATGATTAACCACCATGAAGTAGGAACCCCTTGTTGATTTATAGAGGTGCCATGAAGTTAGTTTCTAACTGAAAATCTATTATGGTTAGTTATTGTTGTTAGAGTTTGTTAGAATGTATATTGAAAGTTAGTTGCAATATGGTTAGGTTGGTTAGAATAGTTGGGAATTCTGTTATGAGGGAGTTGGAATTTTTATGACATCTAGGATTGTAAGTTGTACAAGTTTGCTAGGAAAGTTAGTTGGGATTTGATTTTCCGATTTTTTTTTTGTTGAGAGCAATTTTGTTATGTTTGGATGTAAAACATGGTTGTTGTTTTGAGAAGTGATTTGATTTAATAGTTAGAAACAATATTACTAATGAATGATTTGTTATTTACAGGTCTGTTTTGAAGTAACTTCAATTAGTAATGAATCGTCCTTCATTTTCCTACTGATTTATCTCAGAGGCGGAACCCGATCATAGGTTTTCCATCATCAAAATTCTCCCGTAAACGACATTCCTTTTCTTAACTAAACTATATTTGTGGACTTGATTCCATTTGCAGGTGTGATTGTTAAGGATTTATTGTGGTGAACTGCTGACTGCAGGTTTTGGGGGCTGATGACCATGGAAGCAATATGAGCCATATCTGCAAGCTCATCCCTTCATGACCATGCATCTAGTTTGTTTCTTTTAGAAAAGATCAACCAATCTGATTTTGTTTTGTTTTTTTCTCTCTCTTGAGCTGCAGAATTTTGGCGTGGTACTGACATTGAGATTGAACTCTTGATTGCTGAAGATACAGATGAACAGGGTGCCTCCTTGAGGATTGTAGATACTTTTGAGAAACTTTCATCGTTATTTTCTTTTGGTTTTAGATTTAGGACTTTGTAAAGTTAGATTAAAATGTGATCATATTTGTAAAAAACATGTAATGACCATCCAATCTTTCTGAACTTTATATTGAATTTGCTTCATAGCCTTGAATCCTCATAAGCCAAACTTGAATCCTTTTTTTTTGTAATTTTGTTATATTATTTCTTCTGCATTTTAAAACAAATTCTGGAGATTGTGGAAGAAGAAGAAGAAATTGCTTATGGAAGTTACAAATCCTAGCTGATATTTTGTTCTTTCTTTGTCAAGTAGCACATCTTGTAATTCCATCAACAATTATATTGAATCAGAGGTATTCCCTTGAATACTATCTTCCTAATTTGTTTGATTACTCAAGAAACTTTGGTTATTTATTTACTTGTAACCAAACTACAATGGTTTGAAATTTAATCAATTGTCCTCTTCTAATTCCTTCTAATGACATTGTCTTCATGCGACATTGTTCTCAGGAGAACATTGCTAAATTTAGCATCAGATACATGTGACCGTATTTTTTTTTGCAATAAATTTTGTAATAAAACAAAATGGGCTCAATTGGTATTATGAGGTGGGATTGAGATTTGAACTATTTGCACCTTCTAAATTGCTCACTCTTGAACCATGCTTGTATAATTTGATCACTATGACTTTTGAATAATGTTTAGAAATCTTAACTAATTTGATCCTTTATTTAAAACCATGTTTAAAACTTGACTTTCTATTTGAACCAGATTCCCGAACTTCAAAATTCTTCACTTGAAATGAATAAAGTCTTGAATCACCTCTTGAAATTATAAAATCCACTATGAATCGGTTTTTGAGAAATAAAACTAGTCATGTACCAACCCTGAACTTCTGAGTGGAACAAAACCTTCTAATGCTTGGAATTGGCCTGACTCATTCTTTGGGAAAATAAATCCACAGACAAACACCACTTGGACTGATGCAGCCAGATGAACCAGATTTCCTGAACCAGACCTCACACAGAACATTGCTTGATAAATTGATGAATTCCAACACACAACAACTTGAACTTTGAATCTGTATTGCCTAAGAAATAAACCACTAGCACGAATAATCTTGCAGTTGAAACAATCATTTGATAGTTGGACCAAGATTAGGTCAAACTTCCATCTGAACCGGATCATAACTGGACAACCGCGTTTGAAATGAAATCACTTTCATGCTCTATGCTTCAATCATGAATGTTATGCTTCATTTTTCTATGATATGAATGTAATTCAAAGTATGAAAATGATATGCTATATGCTATGAAATGTGAGGGAAAATTTTAGAGTGTTACAACGTGTTATTTATCTTTCTTGATTGTTTATTATGTTATTGATTTTGAAGTTGAAAATTTGATATCCCGTTTAAGTTGGAAAATTTTATAACTCTGATTTTAATATAATTATCGGGTAGAAAATGTGGTGTTAGATTAGTGGTATCAGAGAAGGTCGGTATGTCCGGTCAAGTGTCGAGTCGTAGTTGTCTAACTATCGAGTATTGTTATCTAACTTTAAATTTTGTTTGTATTATAGTGATAAGTTGAGACGGATGGGAGAAATGGTGTTGCAATGGCTGCTGCAATGCAAGCAATGGCTCAGACTGTGCAGAATTTGCCGAACGCTGGTGAAGATGATGTATCGCGTAGCTTGGGGACTTTTCAGAGAGAGAATTTGTATGTCTTTAAGGGAAAACATGATCCAGACTCAATGTTGGGATGGTTGATAGAGATTGAGAGAATCTTTGGTGTTATAGATTGTACTCTAGCACAGAAGGTTTAGTATGATACTCATATGCTGGCAGTCGAGGCTAATGACTGGTGGGTAGAGACTCGTGAGAGGCTGGGTGCTGCAGGTGAAGTAATCACTTGGGATGTGTTCCGTAGGGAATTTATAAGAAAGTATTATCCAGCGGATGTCCATGACAAGAAGGAGATTGAATTCCTTGAGCTGAAGCAGGGAAACATGTCTGTTACTAATTATGCTACGAAGTTTGTGGAATTGTCTAAGTTCTATCCTAATTATAATGGAGTTGGTGCTGAATTTTCAAAGTGCATCAAGTTTGAAAATGGGTTGCACTCTAAAATCAAGAAGATTTTTGGGTATCAGAAAATCCGCGTCTTTTTTGAGTTGGTTGATAGCTGTAGAATTTATGAAGAGAATAATAATGCTCATTACAAGATCTTTAGTGACAGAAGAGGCAAGCAACAACAGAAACGTGAAAAGAAATGATTTGTTTTAATTGTAGTGAGGAAGGAAATATTGATAGTCAGTGTCAGAAGCCAAAGAAAGCTCAGACTGGGAAAATGTTCGCGTTGGCAGGAACTCAGACAGCTAACGAGGATAGACTTATCAGAGGTACATGTCTCATTAATAATACCCCTTTAATTACTATTATTGATACTGGTGCTACGCATTATTTTATTGTTGTTGATTGTGTTAAAAGATTGAGTCTTGAATTCTCTTCTATGAATGGTGAATTGATCATTGATATCCCAGCTAAGGATCAGTAACTACTTATCTTGTGTGTTTAAGTTGTCCTTTATCGATCTTAGATAAAGAATTTTATGTTGATTTGGTGTGTTTTCCATTGACTGGAATGGATGTAATTCTCAGTATGAATTGGTTAGAGTATAACTATGTTGATATAAACTGTTATCGCAAGTCGGTGAGGTTTTCTACTCCTGAAGAGGAAGGAGTCAGATTTTTATCTTTCAGAGAGCTACATCAATTGATAAAATAAGAAGCTCAGATGTTTTGGTTGATGGTTATGTTGTCTGTTGAGAGTAAAGTTAAGATTGAGGAATTGCTAGTGGTGAATGAGTTTCTTGAATTTTCCCTGATGGAATTCTGGATGTACCGCCAGAGAGAGAGGTTGAATTTGCGATTGATCTTGTACCTGGTATTATACCTGTTTCGATGGTACCGTACAGAATGTCAGCATCCGAGTTGTCTAAATTAAAGAAGCAATTGGAAGAATTACTTGAAAAGAAGTTTGTAAGGCCGAGTGTATCATCGTGGGGAGCTCTAGTGTTGCTAGTAAATAAGAAAGATGGAAGTATGAGACTTTATGTTAATTATAGACAATTAAGAACAAGTATACACTTCCGAGAATATATGATTTTATGGATCAATTGGTGGGTTCTTGTGTGTTTAGTAAGATCGATTTGAGACCAGGTTATCATCAGATTAAGGTGAAAGATGAGGACATTCAGAAGACGACGTTCAAAACATGGTATGGACATTATGAGTATTCGGTGATACCTTTCGGTGTGACTAATGCACTGGGAGTATTCAAGGAATACATGAACCGCATTTTCATACTTATCTGGATCGTTTTGTAGTTGTATTCATTGATGATATTCTGATTTATTCTAAGTCAGAAGAAGAGCATAAGGAACATTTGATAACAATTTTGGAAGTATTGAAATACAAGAAGTTATATGCAAAGTTATCCAAGTACGAGTTTTGGTTGAAAGAAGTCGATTTTCTTGGTCATGTGATTTCAGGTAGTGGTATTGATGTGGATCCTTCTAAGGGGGGTGTTGTGTTGCAATTGGAAACTTCAAGGTCGACTACTGAGATTATAAGCTTTCTGGGATTAGTTGGTTATTATAGAAGGTTTATCGAAGGAATTTCTAAGTTGGCACTTTCGTTAACTAAATTGACTAGTAAAATTAAAGCCTTTGTGTGGGATGTTCAGTGTGAAGAAAGTTTTACAGAATTGAAGAAGAGATTGACGTCGGCTCCTGCTTTGACATTACTGAATCCAGGAGAACTGTTTGTAGTTTATTGTGATACTTTATTGATGGGTTTAGGAGGTGTGCTTATGCAGAACAATAAGGTATTTGCTTATGTGTCGCGATAGTTGAGGACTCTTGAAAAGAATTATCCTATGCATGATTTGGAACTTGCTGCAGTTGTTTTTGTGCTAAAGATTTGGATGCATTATCTTTATGGTTCCAGATTTGAATTTTTTAGTGACCATAAGAGCCTAAAGTATTTGTTTAATTAGAAGGAGTTAAATATGAGACAACGAAGATGGTTAGAATTACTGAAAGATTATGACTTCGATTTGAATTATCATCCAGGAAAAGCTAATGTTGTGGCCGATGCTTTAAGCCGAAAGACCTTGCATATGTCAGCAATGATGATTAAGGAATTGGAATTAATCGAACAGTTTCGAGATATGAGTTTGGTTTGCAAAGTGACACCTCAAAGTGTTATGTTGGGCATGTTAAAGATTAATAATGATTTTTTGGATAGTATTCGAGAGGCTCAGAATATGGATGTGAAACTAGTGGACATAATGAATAGTTGTGGTCAATCGGAAAAAAGTGACTTTAAGATTGACGCACGATGTGTGTTCAAACTGCATGGTCGAATTTGTATTACTGATGATGAGGATTCTTGAAGAGGGCCATAGGAGTAATCTGAGTATTCATTCGGGAGCTACTAAAATGTATCAAGACTTGAAGAGAATATTTTGGTGGTCCGAAATGAAAGAAGATGTGGCACAATTTGTGTATGCGTGTTTGACTTGTCAGAATTCAAAAATGTAGGGTTGATGCAACCGTTGGAAGTTCCAGAGTGGAAATGGGATAACATTTCTATGGATTTTATGACAGGGTTGTCTGTTACTTCCAAAGAACATGATTCAATTTGGGTGATTGTTGATAGGCTTATGAAGTCGGCTCATTCTATACCTATTAACATCACATATAAAATTACAAAGTTGGTAGAGATTTATATCTGAGTGATTATGAAGTTGCATGATGTTCCTTTGTGTATTGTGTCGGATAGAGATCTGAGGTTTACGTCGGAGTTTTGGAAAATTCTGCAAGAGGCATTGGGTTCCAAGTTGAGGTTGAACTCGGCATATCATCCTCATACAGATCACCAAACTGAGAGGACTATTCATTCGTTGGATGATTTATTGAGAGCTTGTGTTCTTGAGCAAGGAGGTTCATGGGAAACTTATCTTCTGTTGATAGAGTTCACTTATAATAATAGTAACCATTCTAGTATCGGAATGGCACCTTTTGAAGCGCTGTATGGTCGGAGGTGTAGAACTCAGTTGTGCTGGCATGAATCTGGTGAAAGTGTAGTACTTGGACCAGAATTAGTCCAAGAAACTACCGGGAAGGTAAAGTTGATCCGAGAGAAGATGAAGGCTTCTCAAAGTAGGTAGAAGAATTACCATGACACGAAAAAGAAGGATTTAGAATTCCAAGATGGTGATCATGTTTTTTTAGAGTCATGCCTATGACTGGCGTTGGGAGAGCTTTAATGTCTAAGAAGCGCATTCCTTGTTTTATCGGACCGTATCAGATTTTGGACAGAGTTGGAAAAGTTGCTTATCGGATGGCGTTACCGCCAAATCTTTCGAATTTTCATGATGTATTCCATGTGTCTCAACTTTGAAAGTACATTTCATATCGTCTCATGTGGTTAGTATAAACGATGTGCAAGTACGTGATAATCTCACGGTGGAGACGAAGCCTGTGCGAGTTGAGGATCGTGAAACGAAGACTCTTCGAGGGAAAGAGGTGGTGTTGGTTAAAGTTGTCTAGCTGCAAGCTGCTAGAGAAAGCATACCTGGGAATTGGAGAGCAAGATGCGAGACTCCTATCCTGAGTTGTTTGAATCAGGTAAATTTTTGAGGACAAAAATATTCTAAGTGGGGGAGAGTTGTAATGCCCAAATATTTAATTATTTATTTAATCGAATATTTAATTATTTATTTGTGAATATTAGGTAGATTTTGTGTTGCAGTGAATTAAGTCGTTAATTCGAAATATTAAGTCAGAAAGTCGTGGAATTAATATTAGAAGTAATATTATTGTTGTTGGAGTGTATTTTTTTAGTGGGCTTGAATTCGTGTCTAAATTAGCATTTAGAGGGGTGTATTGTTAGGCCTATTGGTTATATTAGTAGATTAATAATATTTGATAAAAAGAAAAGAAACAGAAGTTAGTGGGTTAGGTTTTTGGAAAAGATATCATTAAGTAAAAGTAGATGAGGAACAGTGCACAATCAGGAGAGAAGAAGTTGTGTGGGAGAAACTGCAAACGGTGTGAATTTCCGGAATTTGATTAAGTTAGAGCTGCCTTTAATCCAAGGTAAGGGTGGGTTCGATTTTATAATCGGGTATGATAATCGGTACGTAGGTGTGTGTTGTTGTCGATTGTTGATGTTGTTGTGATATTGTTATTTCTTACAATTATTGATTAATCGATGTCGTTAAAGTTTTTTAGTTGATAAGCTGTTTAGGTAGAACAAATGAATTGGTTGGGAATGTTGAATAAATCGTAAACAAATTATTTAGTAGTATTTGTGGGTGAATTTGTTGTGTTGTTGTGAGCCTTTGTGTGGAGTTAATTGGATAGTTGGTATGAGATATATTTGTAAATGGTTGCAGATAATACGAATAAACAGAGAGGAAACTAGAGAAAACGAAGAAGAAATAAAGAGGAAACTGGGACTTTGAGGCTGGGACGATCGTCCCTTGAGCCTGAAGACCGTCAGTGAGGGGTGACGCTCGTCACTTCCCGGTTTCATCCGTCACAAAAATGTGACCCTAGTTACATAGGTGTGATGATAGTCACACTGATAAGAATTGATTATTTTGACGTTCTTTTTCGCGATTGTTAGATTGGGTGATTTGTCTTGCTAATGTGCTTAAATTTTAGTACATAACCATGATTTAAAACTAGTAACTAAGTGTTGTACCACAAACTTTTCCCTCCCATATTCAAGACCATGTGTCTCAAGAGATCTCTTAATAGTCACAAGATTCTCAATTGGTCAAAAGGATTGCAGGTTTCACCAGACAAAGCCTCCTCTTGAACAATGGATCTTAGAACTAGGGTATTGAGTTTCCCCAAGAAAAGTGGACTTCCAAGTCCTCAAGTGGACTTCATAACATCCTATATATCTTAAATAATACCCATTTCATGTTTCAATGTTTTTCCAACAAGTTTGGTCAGTCAGATGCTCAGATACCTAAGAATCAGTTAACTTTGCCAGAAAGTCAACTGAGGTCAACTGTGGTCAACTCAAAGTCAAACTTCAATATTTTTGGTCAACATCAAGATTATAAGGTGAAATTCATGATTTGATCAAGGTTTTATTATGATTCATCAAGGAAACCTCAGAATTATCAAGAATCAGAAGTTGCTAAATTAGGATTTTCATAGGAAAAGTCAACTAAACTTTGACCAGCCATAACTTTCACATACTTCATCAAAAATTTCAAATCCAAAACTAATTTTAAAGGAAATTCAATTCTCTACAACTTTTTGTCTCACAGGCCAAGTCCAAAAATGCTTCATTTGGAAGGTATGAGCCAAGACATTATAAGTCTTCTTGAAAGTCAACAAAAAATCAACTTTTTCCAAAGCTCATAATTTGAAAATGGTAAAGGATATGTACATGGGACCAAAACAGTTGATTAGAGGATATTCTAAGCTTTCCAAAAAGTCCTAGAACTCCTCCATGGCATTAAAATTGAGGAAGTTATGCATTGTCAAAGTTGGGGAATTTTCAAGGGGTGTATGAAGTAAAAAAGGCCATAACTCCAATTTTTTCCAAATGGGCCCATAAAATTGCAACCCAAACTTGAAGATGAGGTCATGCACGACCCAATGGCCAATTATTCTGATTTTAATCATTTATTTTATATTATTTTGGATTTTAATTATTAAAATTCAAATTAAATTGAAATAAATTATGAAAATCAAATATTTGATCCAATATTTATTTTGGGATCAAATATATGTCATTTAAAAGTGATTAAAATCATCCAAATTTGTTCAAGACCAATTTAGTATAATTTAGTTTGATTTTTTTGACAATTATGGATGATTGGTTTCTTCCCATGCAAGCAACTCAAATCCATACAACAAAGACCCATTCTTTGACATAATTTGCTTTATTATATATACACAACAACAATGCAATGTTAAGGGACGAAAATCAAAGCTCAAAAATCACTTTCCAAATTCAAAATTTTTACAAAAAAATACACATTCGATTTCCTTGTTCTAGCTTGTTTCCAAGAGTTTTGAAGGTGGTAATCACTTCCTTGATACATTCTGGACACAAAGGCATCATCATCATCATCATCATCATCATCATCATCATCATCATCATCAAATCCAGCTTAAAACGCATAAACCGGATTCTTGTTTTCTCACTTTTATGTTTTTTTTTCAATTTTGTATATTCATGCATTATAAATAATATTTGACTAATGATTTGTGTTTGTGGTGTTGCAAGGATAGTTTATGGGCGATTAATTCAAAGCTTCATGACCAAACACGCAAACCACCATTGTTAGGGTTTTGGGATCAAAATTAGGAACTTTCAATTAAGGCTCCCTCAAGAACTTTTGATGATATATTTAAATTGTGCAGGTCATGGACGATCGATTGATGTAATTATTTTGGATTAATCTGTTGTATTTTAGGATATTGATATTCGCAGGTCAATTAGCTACGAAAAATTCGTAGCTAATTTGAAGCCAAATCGTAGCTATTCTTTCAAAGAAGTGCAGGTGGCTTGGTGGCAAGCGTGTTGAGGTTGCAGGAGGGAGGTTCTGGGTTCGAATCCAGACCTCCCCCATATTGTTTTTTGCGTTGATTTTCTTTTTCTTTTTATATTTTATTTCTTAATTATGAATATATTAACTATATTAATCAAATAATCAAATAATTAACCATTAACCCTAAAATTATTTTTTTTTTCAATCTTTTTCTTAAAAAACAAAACCAATAATTATTTTCACCATTTTATTTTATTTTTTCCCCAATTAATTATTTTTGTAAATTCATTAATTTAATCATTAGGGTTTAATTAACTTTAAAAGAAAACCTTAATTTTTTTTAACCCTAATTTTTTGTTAACCCTGAGTTTCTATAACTTTTTCAAAACCCTAATATTTTCATAATAAAAAACTATAATAATAATTAATTGTTTAACTTAATTTATTTTGATTGCCTTAAATTTTTTATTTTTATTTATTAGAAAATTGTATAGGATGTCTTATTATGTAATTTATTTTTCCGTTAGATTATGTAATTGTTTTCCTTATGTAATAGCTTAGGTTTATTTTCCATCTTTTATTTTTTGTAATCTCTCTAAAAAATGTATCCCCCTCCGCTAATGTAATAGTGTAGGATCTTTATTTCCTCTTTTAAATTTCTATAATTGATTGCGTGGTTAGTAAACCTAGGGTGTGAAAAGAAATAATTGATTAAATCGGACTAGAAAATTAATATTCAAGATAAATATCTAAAAACAATCACTCACACACGTAAGTCGATCGTTCTACGATCGCCATCTGCACCTCCTAGGGTTTCCCCTCTTGGTTGCCTTAATATGGTCAAGTCCCTCGAAAGTGGAGGTGTCTTAAAAGCAAAGTCCCTTCAAATAAAAAATCATTAAGTCCCTTCAGATTTAAAAGATCATAAATCCCTTCGAGGTTGCCTACAGAATAATGATCTTGTCCCTACGAATAAATGATGATAGTCCCTACGAATTGCTAAAGACACCCCTACAAGTTGCCTTCATTGACCATACGATGACCCTAAGCTCGTCCCTTAACAAATCCAAGGTAAATGACTACTTGCTCCTTAATAGTAAGGACAGTCTTACCCTTGAAAGGAAATAAAGAAACATGAAAGACCAATTTAGGGTAGGTAGCACTTAATTACTTGCTCACTCTTTCAAAAAACTCTTATTCACACCCTCATTTTCAAAATATTTTCAAACTTAAGACTTTGTATACATCCATACGAGGATCATTACAAGGAACATCTGAAAATCTTTTCTAAACACACACTACACATTTTTCAAACAAATAAGTGAGCTAAGTAACAAAGAGCCCGTGGATAACAATGGATATAAAGGGTGCTAACACCGTCCCTTTATATAACCTAGCCCCGAACTCAAATCATTTAAAAAGGTCTTTCATGTTCTTTTATACCCTTTCCTTATTAGATAAAATAAAAGTAGGTGGCGACTCTTGCTATTTGCAACATAGTTTTTGGAAACAAAAACACCCAAGTCAGTTCTCCCACCGTGTTACACTAAGTACATAAATTAATTAATTGACTTAGGATGTAGTAAGAAGTTAAATAGTGATACTGAGATAAATTTACCATAAATTAATTATGCAATATTACAATAAAATTGATAGCAGATTTGGTGAGTTGTTTACTGCCATGGATTTAACATAGGCTTAGTAATAGGCTAGTTGATAAGTTGTTGGTTGAGAACTGAGTCACCATGCTTTCCTAGTTGAAGAATTAAGTTTAAGGCGTATAGTCAATGTTGTTTCGTTGTTGATGTTGTGAACTTAAGGTGTAGAGCCAACATTAATTTGTCGTTGTTGTTATGTTGAAGGCCTTTGGCCAACATTTATAAGTTGAATGTTTCTATGTTGTTATGTTGTATTAGTTGTTGTTGTTAGTAATCATGTTGAGTCGCATATCATATCATTGTTTATGTTGGGGTTGTTGCTCACACCATGTTGGCCTGGATTGGCACTAAGTTGAAAGTTGAAGGCATATGCCTTGATGCCTCGGTAAATTGGAAATATTAAGTTGGGAGTTTTACTCCAAATGGTATCGCATGCATAACATTGTCGAGTCGCATTAAAGTTACATTTTTCAAGTTTTTGTTTATCGTTGCTTTGTTGTCGATGTGAAGTGGTGATAGTCATATGATTGTTATCTATGTATTATTTATCATGTTTCGTTTATAAAATTTGATATCTCACTCCTTTTGTTTGAATGTTCCTATGTTGATAATGTGTAGGTAATCAAGAGGAGTAGTCGGTTACCTTTAGTCGAGTCAGTGGTTGTCGCTCTGATACGTAGCACTCAGGGGGAATGACGTGTGTCTTGTTTTACTTATTTGTTTTAAATGTTGAATTTTTAAGTTAATTTAATGAAGTATACTTGGTTGCATAATTTTAAGTTAATTTATGTTGGATAAAGATGCTATGATTTGAGTATCGAAACCTTTAAGTAGTATTTAATGAAGTTGAATTATTTTGAAGATTATATAATTGTGGAAGTTCTCCTTGAACGTGTTATGTATATTTCTTGATTGTTTATTAAGTTATTGATTTTGAAGTTGAAAATGTGATATCTCTTTTAAGTTGGAAATTTTTATAACTCTGATTTTAATATAATTATCGGGTAGAAAATGGGGTGTTACACATGCGAGTTATTTGAGGACAAGCAAAGACTCAAGTTTAAGGTTGTGATGATGGTCCATCATTGTATCTAATTAGTCAAAGAATTAATGAAAAACAAGCGAAAGAGGATCTAAAATGATGAAGAAACACCCAAAAATGAGTGAAAAATAGGTAAGTATTTGGAGAGCACAAAAGGAGATTTTTATAACATTTGAAGCTATGGGAGGTCGTCTCTTGAAGGGACTTCTTATGTTATTTTTATTTATCAGTTGTAGTATTATGTTTTGAATAATGTGTAACTAAATTATCTTAGGTTAGGTTGTGTTATGATAAACTTATTTCTATATTGTTAAATTCTATGTTGATGTGACTGTTGAATGAACCTAATCATCTATAATCGTATTTAGTTGTTTCTTGTTCGTAATGCTTTTTATTTGAGATATTATGTTAATATGATTTTGGACACATAGGGATTAATAACCCTTAGCCTATGTGTAACACGGTGGGAGAACTGACCTGGACATTTTTGTTTC
This sequence comes from Lathyrus aphaca, assembly GCA_963966055.1. Lineage (NCBI taxonomy): Eukaryota > Viridiplantae > Streptophyta > Magnoliopsida > Fabales > Fabaceae > Lathyrus > Lathyrus aphaca. The sequence continues at coordinate 485,715,364 of OZ014525.1, read as the reverse complement.
CAAAAACTATGTTGTGGATAGCAAGAGTCGCCATCGATTTTTATTTTATCCAATAAAGAAAAGGAATAAAATAACATGAAACACCTTCTTAAAAAGATTTGAGTCCGGGGGGTAAGTTATACAAAGGGAAGGTGTGAGCACCCTTTGTATCCATGGTTATCCATGGGCTCTTAATTACTTAGCTCACTTTACTTTTGTTTGAAAAAGAGTGTAGTGTGTGTTTAGAAAATATTTTCATAAGTCTTTAACTTTGCAATGATCCTCGTATGGATATATACAAAGTGTTTAGTTTAAAAATATTTTGAAAAGTGGGGTGTAAAAAGTGTTTTTAAAAGAAGTCAGCAAGTACTTAAGAACTACTTACCCTAAGTTTGTAAGGTCTTTCTTGTTATTTATTTTCTTTAGGGGTAAGACTGTCCTTACTATTAGTGAGTAAGTAGTCTTTACCTTGGATGTTAGGGACAGGCGTAGGGTCATCGTATGATCATAGAAGGCAACTTATAGGGGTATCTTAGTAATTCGAAGGGACTATCATCATTTTCGTAGGATCATCGAGGGACGAGATCAGTTATTCGTAGGAAACTCGAAGGGACTATGATCTTTTATCTTGAAGGGACTTGATGATATTGTTTGTAGGCAACTTTACTAAGATACCCCCATGTTCGAGGGACTTGACCATGTTTATTGTAAGGAAACCAAGAGAGAAAACCCTAGGAGGTGCAGATGGCAATCGTAAAATGACCGACTTATGTGTGTGAGTATTGATTTCAGATATTTTATCTTGTGAATTAGGGTTAGCTAACTATTGATTTTAGTATTGTCATACAATTCTATTAAGCATACATCTAACAATTTATAGTGCAGAAAAATAAAAACCTAGTTTAAACTATTACATGGCTTTGGGAGAGATACATAAATATAAAAAATCCTGACAGAAAATGTGAAGTGCGGAAAATAAACCTAAACTATTACAAGGCTTTAGCAGTTACATTATCTTTAGAAATTGTAAAATAATCGAAACGAAAAGATCGGAAGAATATTGAGTCTTTGAGATGAGAGGAGGATATGTTTTTTATCATGCTATTAGAAGAATAAAAAAACAGAGTCAGATAAAATCACTACATATTTTAAAATAATGGAATATAAGAAAAGTGATTAAAATAAAATCTAAAAAATATTAAAACGATGCTAAAAATCTAATAAAATCAAATAAAGAGCGCACAATTTTTTTCCAGATTTTTTTGAAAATATGGAAATAGAAAATAAATCAAACAAAATAGAAAAAAAAGGAATATGCGATTTTGAGGGTCAAATTATTTAGACTTCTATTTTAAAAGAGTATTGTTCTCCGATTACTTTCTGAACTTCTGGAAACAAATTTGGAGTAAATCGAAACAGTAGCACTTACCTGACTTACCTGTCAAACTGGAATTCTTATCACTACTGGAGCCTTCAAAGTATTAGCGGAAATGGATTACAGCAAATTAACCAACAGTTTAGTTCTCCATGGTGCCCTAAACTTCAATTTGATCGCCCAGGTAGCTTTCTCACATCATACAAAACACAAATATACAAAGAGATTAGATGTATCATGCGTATAAATATGAAATCGAAAAATTGAAAGAAAAAAAGAAATTTCGGTTATGACGTTTTATGAGGTTTTGGAGCAATGTGATGATTGGTACGCCTTCAGAAGAGTCTAAGGAATGTTCTTGGACCTTCAAACCTCCTTGAGAATGGATGCAACCCTAAAACCGAATCCAACTTACGCTTGAGTTTTTTGAAGTTTTGTATGCTCTCTTTGATAAAAAAAATCGTCCTCTTGACACTTGGAGATGATAAGTATTTATAGAGGGTGTAATTTAGGTCAGATTTTGGGCTTTTGTGATGGATTGAGAGGTTACTTGAGGATGAAGAAAAGATGTTTCCAATTTGGTCAAAAAATTAGATGAAATCATACTCTTTTGGTCTTGCACGAATTTGGACACTTACAATCATCATAAACATCAAATAGTTGATCTCAAAATAGACCTAGGATCAAATGTTTGATTTTTCAATATTTATCTTAATTAAAATTGAATTTAAATTAAATGAATCCAATATGATATAAAATAAATATAAAAAATAAGATATTATGATCTATGGGTTGTGCATGATCTTATAATTGAGTTTGGATTGGAAAAATATGGGCCCATTTGGAAGAAACTTGAGTTTTGGCCATTTTTGCTTCATACACCTCCTCAAAATTACCCAACTTCAACAATGCATAACTCTCTCAATTTTTATCCCATGTATTTTCTCTAGAACTTTTTAGAAATATTAGAGTGTCCTATAACTACTCCTTTTGGTCCCATGTCCATTTTATCTTCCATTTTTAAGTTATGAGCTTTTGAAAAAGTTGACATTTTGTTGACTTTTCAAAGGACCTGTAATGTCTTGGCTCATATCTCTCAAATGAAGAATTTTTGGCCTTGGCTTGTGAGACACAAAGTTGTAGGGAATTGAATTTCCTATAAAATAAGCTTTGGATGGGAAATTTTTGATGAAGCATGTGAAAGTTATGGTTGGTCAAAGTACAATTGATTTTTCCTGCACAAAACCCTAATTTAGTAACTCCTGATTCTTGATGATTTTGAGGTTCCCTTAATGAATCATGATCAACCCTTTATAAAATGATGAATCTTACTTCATAATATTTATGTTGACCAAACATCTTGAATTTTTACTGTATGTTGACCACAGTTGACTTTTTGACCAAATTAACTGATTTTTGGATCATCTAAGCATCTGACTGACCAAACTTGTAGGGAAAGCCTTGAAACTTGACATGAGGATACTTTGAAGTATGTGGGATACCATGAAGTCCACTTGAGGCTTTTGAAGTCCAATTTTCTTTGAGAACTCAAAACCCTAGTTTAATATCTATTGCTTAGGAGGAGGCTTAGTCTGATGAATCCTGGAATTCCTTTGAGAAATTGAGAATCTTATGATCATTAGAAGACCTCTTGAGACATATTTTCTTGAAGATGTGAAAGAAAATTTTAGGGTACAACACTGCATGTTGGACCTAGGACAATTGTTCTACTCACGTTGGTCGAATAGGGATAAAAGACCCTGAGTAGTGGCTAAAGAATTAATGTTCTATACATCGTTTAACCCTACTTACACTAGCGAACTAGGGATGGAAAGCTACCATTAGTGGTTAGTGATTTAATTCATGAGGTATCTACTTTAACAGTTTTGTTAATTCGCATTGGGGTTATAATGATTAGACCATTCATACATGTCATCAAACATCAATAATAGAGAAATAGGGGATTCTATAACACGGACTAGACGCTATCGTGATATTGATTACTTGTTTAATTACTTTTCCCACTGAAACTTGAACCCCTCCTTATTTATTGTTTTCCTTTAAATTGCACAAACATTGTCTTGTTCGAGCACAATCCTTGTGGGTTCGATCTTTTTATTACAACGACATTATCAATACACTTGTCGGGAAGTCATCAAATGTCTATTTTCATAACTTTTATTTTATTCACGAAAACCTGTAACTCGTGAACTTGGGGAAGAATGGGCTTAGAATCTATAAATTTAAAATCAAAGTATTTAGAAATTAAAAACTTCTTCGTACCTTCCTCTTCAGCCTTGAATTTAAACCCAAGTGCTTTTAGCATTTCTATTGTAAAGTGAGTATCCGTATAGAGGTCGTAGTGATGATTAGATAGCTTATTCAGGATATGTCCACAACATGGCAATTATTCCTCTTTACGTTTCTTACGCTCCTTCTTGATTTCATCAAAGTCATCCTCGGTTGGTTCAAGAATTGGTGGTAAGTCAGGATATAGGACATGGTGAACCTTCAGAGCGGTCAGTAGGAATGTCATCTTATCTTGCCATCGTATGTAGTTGGTTACATCATAGCGGTCCAACTTGACAAGGTTCTAGTTCATAACTTTGATGCTTGAAACTGCAGTGTCGAAAGCCATTATTTGAATACTTTTAATATTGTTAGAAATATCGATAAAGTTGAATGAGTCCAAGTCTGAATTGTGAATAATGTCACTTTCCTTAAAAGTATTTCAAGAACTCTCAAATATGTCTTAGAGTTGGAACGCGGTAATACCTAGGATAATTCGGTATTATATCAAATTTGTGCAAGACCGACGAAAACTCAATTTATGGAGAAGAATGTTTGGAATTTGTACAAGAGGATATCCAGTTTGTGATGTGATTTTCTCAGTATTTATATGTCATGTATATGTGATTTCACAAGATTGTGACCTTTGATGAAACAATACCTTTTAACAGTATTTCCACTGAAAGTTGCATTGTTTCCAAGCGTTACAAATTTTCATTTTGTAACACTTCACGAAGTGTTGCTTCTTTTGAATTCAAAATTCAAACACATACTTCGATCAAAACGAGAGCAGTAGTTGCCACCTGTCGGACCGCCACCTCATAACGTGGCGAGTAGCCCTAATTGCTTCGATATGTCATGCCTAAGTGCTCAAGTGTAGCCACTGGCACCTCCATGCCCACGCCCTTGGACCTAGTCTCGGAGACGGAACCGGTATCGCCACAGATGACGCCTGCGAGGGGTGTATGGAGGAGACAAGTGGCATAATTCTTGGGACCACTACATTTGTCCATGTGACAATTTATCCTCTTTTGTCCTTTTGTTGAGTTAATGTTATTAACTCTTTATAAAAATTTTGAATGTGAGCAAATCTTTCTACGTGGGACTATTTTCATAGCATTTATTAGTATTTACTACATTCCATTTTTCTTACTATTTTGAAGAACACACATACATTGAATGTTCATGAATTTATAACAATAAAAATAACTAGTTGAGAGTAGTCTCTAAGCAAAGGAAACATAAATTTTCTTATAAACTATATTAATAACATTCATCAAATTATGTGTTTTAGCTTGAAAAATAGTAGTTATGTGCATATTAATAGCAAAATCATCGAACAACTTAGCATATTTATCTTAAAAATCTCACCACAAACTACATGGTCTAGATAGTTTTTAGTCATACCATTTATATTACATTTTACCCAGTTAAGGATGAGGTATTTGATAACACATATTTAATGGCACATGAACCAGGACAAAGAAAGCTTTTTAATTACAAATTCTTTAGGCTTTGCTTAAGAGTTTAGAGGGGAGGAAAGTTTAAAAAATTATCGTGTGAGTTTGCTAAGCAAAATGAGTTGCTACATTTTCTAAGCAATTTTTAAATCTTCCACGTGTCTCAAATAGATTTTCTTCATTTGTTTGTTGAAATATATAAAGCTATTTCTCTTCATATCATTAAGGATAGGCAGATATTTTCACCAATACTTTTCTACAAGTTATTGTCAATTATTGACAAAATTAGCCTCCAATGAATAAAGGAACATACTTGGCTTATGAGCATCATCTTCCACATTTGCAATTATAAATTTCTAGCAACTTTAATAAATTGCTTCAGATGCAAGTGTGGGTGTTCCATTAAAATGATCAGTTCTGGCTAATTGAATTACACTAAATATATGAAGAATTCTGAATCAATCTTGATAAACAAAAATCAATCACATTAGTCGATTATTTTTCTTGTTCTTCACTATTCATTCAAGTGAATCAACCAACTTTAATTACAAGATAATTTTGTTACACACTGATAATAAAAGAATAAGAGAAAAGATGAATTGGAGAAGAAAAGAGAAATTAAGGTTTGGCCAAAAGTAAAAAGAAGAAGAATTTTGCAAAGAAACTTTTATGCTTTTCACACTGAAATTTTATTCATCTATGCAACTTGTAGCGGTAAAAATCACGAGTGTAAGTTATTGATTAATTTAACTCAAAGAACAAGAGTCGTCATTGCGCTTTTATTTGTTTCCACAAAGGAAAAGGAAAAAGAACGAACAAAACATAAATAATTCTAAAAGCAAAAAACTAATAAAATCAGACAAAGACAAGGGTAATGGGGTTGGTTACGAAGAGGGGAGGTGCTAGCACCCAAAATGTGTGTGGTACTCCACAGAAACCTCTTTGATTTATTTATCCTTTTGGTTTGAAAATGGTTTGCTTGAAATGATTGAAGGGATGAGAAAAGAATTATTTTCTTAAGATTTTTGTGTTTGAAGATACTTATCTCCTCGTGCATATGTACCCACAAAGTGAAATCTATGATCAAAACCATGTAGTTTGTGGTACAAAAAAATGAAATTGGTGTGTTTTGATTGATTTTAAAAAGTAAAGACAAGTCGTCATATCTAGCGAATAATTCCGCTAAAGAAATGAACCATGTCTAAACTTATGAAAATGTTTTAAAAGAAAAGATGCACGAGGGCACAAAAGGAAATTGATTGAGTTTTTGTATTTCTTAAAGTTTTTTCAAAATGATGTCAATATGCTTAATGTAGTTTAACATTTATTAAGAAATGAAAAAAAAAACGGTAAAATCATTTGACAGAGTCAAGGTTTGAATTATGAAAGAGATTAAAGTTTGAAGACAATAAGGTTTTGAAAAAAAGGGAAGTTTTGAAAATTAAAAAAGGGATGGAGATGAAGAGACTATCCTAAAGCAAAAAGTAAAAAGTTAAGGATAAGAAAGATCTAACCACCAAGCATGTCTTCAAAAGATAACTCAAAGTGCAAAAATCCAAGTTTTAACATAACAAGCTTCCAAGCATAGGTAAAGATCCTAATTCTAGGTCCAGAACTCCATTTCCAATGCAAAGGATGGTCACCATAGTCCACAGTTAAGAGAATAAGTTTTTAGAGTTTTAAGCCTTTATTAATGTTTTTGTCCAAATAGACAAAAGAAAAATGGCGGAAGCATAAACATATGTCCAACGAGCAAAGGAAAAATAGTGAAAGTATAAACATATATTCAACGGACAAAGGAAAAATAGCGGAAGCATTAACAAATGTCCAACGGACAAAGGAAAAAACAGCGGAAGCATAAACAATATATGATATGATATGATGTCATAAAGCATAAAAATAAATAGATATGAAGCAAGAAGGAACCATAAAAATTATATTAATATAGTATAATATACATAATAATAGCAAATCCATTATGAGAACAAGTTTTGTTGTTTTTCAAAAACACTCGGCTAGTCATCCATGAGAATGAAAACATGATATCATTCATAACTTTTTAGAAAAGCTTCAAATCATATGAAATTAATGAGTATCCAACTTAATCCTACAAGCAACACAATGATCAATCTATTTCAAACCACGCCATGGAAGATTAGGAGACTAACAATTCGCTTACAAAAACTATGGTTTACCGATTTCGGGGCTCATGTAGCGATATGTTAAGGAATCGCGGACGAAATTATGTAGAAGTCACAACAATATGAGGCCAGTCAATATGATTTTTGTGCTAATTCATGATAGAGAAACAATATATAGATCATTCTTCGAAAGCAATACTGCACGAAAAGAAAAGAGGTAGCGATCTCATCTTAATCAAGAACTCAACAATAAGTTAAAGATTTATAAAATTTTCATTGATCAAAAGAAAAGGGATATATATGAAGAGAATGTAAAATTGAACCATACAAAGATCTAATCAAAGGCAAAGAACAAAGGAAATGGGAAGCAAAAAGAAAAAGAACCAAAACAGTCCAAAAAAAGTGAAATCACCTTTTGCCACTGGTTAACCGGTTAACCAATTAGTTCATGTTTTGGTTAATTTATTAATAGTTTTAAATTTGTTAACCTATTTGCTCATGTTTTGGTTAATCGATTAACACTGACAGGAAAACAAAAAATCAGCAAAAATTCAGCATTCTCGTGATTCAAAACTTTTTTCAAACATCTCATGATCATGGAATTGCATGTGCACAAAATCTTCAATAAAACAAAAACAAATACACCAATGAAACATAATTTTCAAGATCCAAAGATCAAGTGATCGTGGCTTTCTGAGTCTAACGGTTACTAACTGCAAGTGCACAGTTTATCGTGTAGTAATAAAAGATATTGATCCCACTATGACTCAATAATCAACCTAGTGTTATCGGGTATTACTATGTTTAGCTAAGGCGAGTGATATTTTTAGTTTTAGAAGGTGAGAAATTAATTAAGTTAAATTAATAATAATAATATCGATACGTAATTGATTCGCCTTCGTGAATTCAATAGAGGGTCGACTTATTAAGGTTTATTAAGTTATCTCTCCGTAGAAATTGTCGGTTTAAAAGTCGTTAACTCACACTCTCGTGGTCTTGCCTATTACTATATCCCTAAGTTCAATTGAGCGCTCTCGCTGTGTCAATTCAAGTTAGAAATACTTTTTGGAAATCTAAAAGTTCTAATTGGTTTTAAAGCGCTTCAGCTGTATTTAAAATAATATCCGATTTCAGCTATCCGATTATGATCTCACACTCTCGTGGTCTTAATCCTAATATTTTATTCTTTCTTACTTACGTAACAAAAATTATTTATATTAAGAAATCGAAACCAAAAAAATAACTTAATTTAAGATATTAGTCTAATTCTATCGAATTCGTTCCGGTTAGACAATTACATACCGATTAACGGTTTAGCCAGACATATTAAATAAAAACAAAGAAAGATAAAAGAAGAAGAATTGCATAATAATAATAATAATAAATGTAATAATAATTAAAAAATAAAGCATTAAAATAGAAACCTGGTTGCAATGTTCTTGATCAACCAAACTTGAAGAAACTTAAAGACTAAAACAAATATGCAGTGGCTAGAAAAAATTAAATAGTGATAGCTTCCTAATGATGGAAACTATCACTTAGGTTTGGTAATGGAAAAATAAAGACGATACTAGAAAATAAATTTGAACTTCGAACGGCAATGCGGCAGAAATTTGGGGTGTGAACGAAGCTCTCTTTGAGCTTTGTAGTGGCTTCTATTTATAGCCTCCAAGGTTTTGTTTGTTGAGAACTTGACGGAATAGCTTTAGGTTGGGATTTGATTGAGTAGCTTGGACTGAGGTTGATTAGGGTACAGATAATCTCTCTATTGAATGAGAAGAAAATGCATAACGTCTTTCTGTTTTGAATTTTGATACGTAAATAGGTTTCTGGAACTTTACTTGTGACGATCAACTTGCAACTGTGATGACCATCTTGTTGCTTGTGATGCTCAACTTAAAGCTATGACAATCATCCTGGTTTGGTGAAGGCCGTCACTAGTGTGTGACGGTCGTCCCACAATTGATTATGCGGAAACTTCATTTTCTTCTTATGTTTTGTTCTGTTTTGCTCCATTTCTTGTCCAATAAGTCTCCTTTTTATATTTTGCCTCCAAAAGTCAAGCTTAATCAAATATCTGCAAAACAAACATAAAACTCGCGTAATATGGTTCGAAATATATAAATTAACAAGTTAAAGAATCGTAAACCGTATTAAATAATTTATACAAATTCGAGTTATCATCAAGCAACAAGAATCAACCAAGATATCACATTGGGGAATATGATAATGAGTTCAACAATGGTGGATCAAGAATTTACCACTTCAAATCTGGAAATTGCTTCAAATTACTTCAAGAACCATGTTCCAAAGCCTTGATCTACTAGAATTGATAAATAAAAAGTGTTTGGATGAAGGTTAAGCTCAAAGATTAGTAAGCTTCAATGAAAAGCTTACTAACTTTCAAAAATAGAAGAAGAACTTTAGTGTGGGTTGGGAGAGAATTGAGATAAATTTTAGCAAGGTGAATTTGGCTATGAAAATATTGTTTTAATGATGTCAAAAGTAGTATAGCTTGTTGAAATTTGGTCGGTATCACCGTACATCTATTTTCCTCAATACCATAACATCATCATTACATTTTAATTGGCTTAGCTTAAGTACATATGGGTGCATGGTCTTAGAATTCATCAAAAGAAATATTTTGACAATTTTTAACTAAATGAGTCGACTCATTAAAGCAAGATTTCGACTCATTAATTCTCAAAATAAGGGTGTTTCTTTTAGGTCTGAATAGGTCGACTGAGACCAAGTAACAGGTTGACTCATTTTTATAAGAGGTCGACTCAGTAATTGTCCATTTTTCCCATGCTTGCCTCAGGTCTCAACAGACCAGCTGACCTGAGTGAGTGAGTTGACAAACTCTATGTGAGGCGCAAAATTTTCTTTTTTTTTTAACCCCTGTGTCATTTTCTCACTCATTCATTAAGCCTAGCAGATCATATAAATACCATCGAGTCTCATTTTTCTAAAAAAACAAAACAAAAAAAGTGAAATAGATACACACATTCTCTCATCATCTTCATCCTCTCTAGCATTCATCAATAATCACACATAAATATTTTGTTAATTCAATTTGGGTTGAGTGAAGTGTGGGTTTTTCTTGAATAAAACCTTGTGGTTTTTTCATCCAAGATTGTGAGGATTTGGGGGTTTTGTACACATCTTTGGTTCATCAATTCAGCCAGGTGAAGAGGTTTGAAGGTCGAGGAGTTTGTTCAACCATATCACGGTAACTGGAGGATTGCAAAGGAAGGTGTAGGTTCATTTGTATCGACTCAAAGCGGTCGTGCTCAAAGTTTGAAGAATCAAGGAATCTTGCAAGAAGGGAGCAACAATCGGAGGTTTGATCAACACGTGTGAAGGACTTGATTCACCTTGAATCAAGGGACAAAGAGAAACATAGTTTCTACAACAATTAGGATTGGTTTGTCGTTTCTAATTTCTATTTGTAAAAACATTGCATTTGATAATACATATCCCAATTCAATTTTAGAATTGGGGGCAGAGGTACCCTTAGCAAGGACGTTAGGGGAATTGCCTAAACAAATCCGTGTGTTCTTCGTTTTTCTCTATTTGTTATATTTATACACGACTTGAAATAGTGTAACATTGTGTAACACGGTGGGAGAACTGACTTTATGTTATGTTGCGGATAGCAAGAGTCGCCACCGACTTTTATTTTATCCAAAGGAAAGGCATAAAAGAACAGGAAAGACCTTTTAAAAGATTTTTGGGTCCGGGGGGTAGGTTATGTAAAGGGAAGATGTTAGCACCCTTTACATCCATGGTTATCCATGGGCTCTTAGTTACTTAGCTCACTTTAAAATGTTTTTGAAATGTGAAGTGTGTGAATAGAAATTTTCTTAAGTGTTTTATAATGATCCATGTACGGATGCGTATAAAACCTTTGTTTTGAAAATTTGTTTGAAAATATGAAGTGTTTGAAATGTTTTGAAGAGTGAGAAAGTATCTAAGAGGAACCTACCCTAAGTTTAAGTCTTTTCTGTTCTTGAATCCTTTAAATGGTAAGACTATCCCTATTATTAAGGAATAGGTAGTCATTACCTTGGATGTAAGGGACAAGTGAAGGGACATCTGTTATTTAGGCAACTGTGGGGTGTATAAGCAATTCGAAGGGACTTATCATCTTTATTCGAAAGGGACAAGATCATTACGGAGGCAACATTCGAAGGGACTTGATCTTTTTATCTGTTAAGGGACTAGATGATGTGGAATGAGGGACTTTGCTTTATACACCCTACTTGACCTTTTGTTTTAAGCAACATGAGAGGTATCCTTAAGAAAGTGAGATGGCGATCAAAGATCGACTTACGTGTGTGAATGTACAATTTTAAATATTTATCTTTTAAATTTAAATGACCTAAATTAATTTTAAATAAACATACATGTTACACTCCCTATTTTTACTAACCATGGCATAAAATAAATAATTTAAACATTATAAAATATTACATCCAGGAACAATTACAAAAATAATAATAATTAAAGAAAAATAAGCAAAAATAAATAATAATAATAATAATTGGGTTAGTGAAATAATAATAATAATAATAATAATAATAATAATAATAATAAATCACCATGGGGTTAGTAATAATGATAATAATAAATCACAATATATATAAATGGGGTAAGTAATAATAAAATAAATATGAAAATAAATAGCATTAATGATAAAATAAATAAGAATATTAGCATAATAATTAAAAGATCAAATTTTTATGAACAATTATTATTTAAGATTAAGAAGAAAATATAAACAATTAATTATCATAAAGTTTTAAATGCTATAAAAATTAAGTTAATTATAAACATATTATGAAAATAAATTATATTAAATTAACAAGTTTTAATTATTTTTTAAACATATATTAAAAATTATTTACATGCAAGAATTAAATTATAAACAAATTATAGAATATATATATATATATATATATATATATATATATATATATTATGAAAATAGGATTAATTATAATTGAATAACCATATAATTATATTCACAAAAATTAAATTATCAATTTTTAATTAATTTAAACATAACCTAGAATTATTTACACATAGAAAAATACATAATTAAAATTGACAAATAAATTAAAAGTCATAATTAAATTGAAAAGAAAATTAGGGTTAGAGTTTATTTCTTAATTAGAATATAGACAAAAATTTATGACAAATAAATAAATAAATAAATAAATAATATTTACAATTAGGGTTCATAAAAATAATTAGGTTTTAAAAATATTTTAGGGTTTAGTATTTAAAACATAATTAAATTATTTATACAAAAATATATAATATTAATGATATACTATAAAATAAATATTAAATAATTTCACTAATAAAAATTTGAAATTTAAAATATAAGTTTTTGTTAAATTATATACAAGAAAATAATAGTAAACATTTTTTATTTTTAATATTTATTCATTAAATCGATTAAATCAAAATATAAGCAAATTAAATGAAATAAAATAAGTGATAAAAAACTTACCTGGGGCTGGGATTCGAACCCAGGCCCTAGGCTTTGAATATCCAAGACCAAACAGCCAACCACTGGGACAAGCCATGCGCTTGTGCTATGGAATGAGAGCCAAGGCGTTTTGTTTCATAGCCTGTGAAAATCATAAAAAAAGAGCAAAACAATACAAAAATGGCCTGGGGAGTATTCGAACCCAGGACCATTAACAACACGCATACGCACACAAACCAGCTGAGCCAACACTGTCTTTTGAAACAAATATCAACACAATAATATAAAATATAATATCAAATTTTAAAATATGAATTTGGCGCCAGATGATCATCTTCAACCTTGGTTCCTGCAAATTCACCTACGAAATCTCCTACAAGTTTTCCTGCGAATTTATTTTTGTAGCTAAACCTGCGAATCTTAATCATCATTAAAACTGCAAAGTTTCATCAAATTAATTGTATAAATATGATCCAGAGGTTGATTGGCATTGATCCATGGTCTTAGAATTCATTTATAATTGATAAATCGTAAAACCCTAAAACGGCCGAAGAACCCTAGCCATGGTGATTTCTCCATCTTGAACCTAAAATCAAATTAACTTATCCAGAAAGTATCCAAGCATCATCATAAACACAAACCAACAGTTAGTTTTCGTTAATAACATGTAAATCATTCAAATCGAAAAAATTTAAAACATGAACAATGTACATTCGGTTTTCACAATTTAGGGCATGAATGAATGATGTTATGACCCAGAATCAATCCATGAACTTCAAGGAACAAGTTGCAACCTTTGGTTTGTCTTGAAAAGGACTCTAAGTGCCAAACCGAATTGGAGTTTTTTTGTGTGAATTTTGAAACTTTGCTCTTACCTTTGGAGGCTGAATTTTTTCGTCCCTATGCATTGTGATGAGTTTGTATACTTATAGAAGAATGGAATTAGGTCAAAATAACATGGATTTATGGGCCTTGATGGATACCTTGAGTGTGAAGAAATCTCCTTGCCAAATTAGTCAAAAAAATCAAATATTTTCATGCTATAATGCCTTAGCACGAATTTGGATGGTTTTGAATCAACTTAAATGGTCATTAAGAGTTTCTAGAAGAAGAATCACTTTTAAATATTCAATTTTCATATTTTATTTTGATTTAAAATGATTTTAAATGAATAAAATCACAATAAATAAAATAAAAATAATAAAAACCTGAATAAATGAGGATTGGGTCGTGCATGATGTCATATTGAAGTTTGGATCACAAAATTGCAAGCCCATTTGGAAGAAATTGGTTTTAAGGCCCTATTTGCTTCATAAACCTCCCAAAAATTTCCCAACTTTGCAAGGGCACAAATCCTTCAATTTTAATGCTATGAGGGTGTTCTTGGACATTTTGGAAAGCTTAAAGAGTCCTATAACCAACCTCATTGGTTTCATATCCATATCATTTACCATTCTCAAGTTATGCCCTTTTGAAGTTGTTGACTTTTTGTTGACTTTTAAAAGGACCTATAATGTCTTAGCTCATACCCTCCAAATGAAGCATTTTTGGGCTTGGCTTGTGAGACACAAAGTTGTAGAGAATTCAATTTCCTTCAAAATGAGCTTTGGATGGAAACTTGGTGATGAAGTATGTGAAAGTTATGGCTGGTCAAAATTCAGTTGACTTTTCCTGAGGAAACCCTAATTTAGAAACTCCTGATTCTTGATGATCTGAAATCTCCTTGATGAATCATGATCAACCCTTGATCAAATGATGAATTTTACTTCATATACTTGATGTTGGCAAAAAATCATGAAGTTTGACTTTGGTTTGACCACAGTTGACCTCAGTTTGACTTCTTAACTGCTTTGACTGATTTTGACCTATCTGATCATCTGACTGAGCAAACCTTTGAGAAAAGTCTTGAAACTTGTCATGGGGGTTCTTATACACATATAAGATGTTATGAAGCTCACTTGAAGTCTTGGAAGTCCATTTAGCCTGATTAAAGTTAAAACCCTAGTTTTTGGATGCACTGCTTAGGAGGTGCATTGTCTGAGGGAATTGTCAACTCTTCTGACTACTTGTGAACTTTGTGAACCTTGTGAACCATCATAAGATGTCTTGTGAACCTTGTGAACAATCATAAGATGTCTTGTGAACCTTGTGAACCTCATGGGAGGTCTTGTGAACCTTGTGAACCTCATAAAGTGTCTTGTAGACTTCATGAACCTCATGAAAGGTCTTGTAAGTATTGTGAATCTTGTGAACCTTGTGAACCTCATAAAGTGTTTTGTAAACTTCATGAACCTCATGAAAGGTCTTGTGAACCTTGTGAACCTTCTTAGCACACAAAGTCTTGTATTGTGAGGGCAAATTTTGGGGTGCAACAGCTGCCCCTGTTCAATTTTCTGAAACCTGAGGGGTTAGATTGGTATATTTGCCAGTCGTAACCTGGAAGGTTGAAGGGGATTGAACACAAAAGCCCAAAAATTTGCACTCACCGGTGCATAGAGTAATACTGATGATTAGTTGAGTATGCTTGAGTGGGCTTAAAGATGCCACTTGGAGAAAAGTTCTTCAGATACATTTCTTGGAGGATAAAGCAGTCCAAAATATGAAGGTAAAATGATAGCTTTCAAGAAGATAAACAATGTCCAGAGGTAGTAATATGCTTTCAGGAGGATAAAGCAGTCCTGAGGTAATAGTATGATTTCAAGAGGATAAAGCAGTCCTGAGGTGGTGATATGCTTTCAGGAGGATACAACAGCCCTGAGGTAATAGTATGCTTTCAGGAGGATAACAACGTCCCGAGGAGATAATATGCTTTCAGGAGGATAACAACGTCCTGAGGTAATGATATGCTTTCAGAAAGATAAACAACGTTTTGAGGTAAGGGTGATAGCTTTCAGGAAGATGAACAACGTCCCGAGGAGATAATATGCTTTCAGGAGGATAACAACGTCCTGAGGTAATAATATGCTTTCAGGAGGATAACAACGTCCTGAGGAAGTGGTAACCTTTGGGAAGATAACAAAGGCCCAAGGTAATAATATGCTTTCAGGAGTATAACAACGTCCTGAGGAATTGGTGACTTTTTGGGAAGATAACAACAGCCCAAAGTAATAATATGCTTTCAGGAGGATAACAACGTCCTGAGGAAGTGATGATATGCTTTCAGAAGGATAAACAACGTTATGAGGTAATAATATGCTTTCAGGAGGATAACAACGTCCTGAGGAAATGATGTAACCTTTGGGAAGATAAACAACGGCCCAAGGTAATAATATGCTTTCAGGAGGATAACAACGTCCTGAGGAAACGATATAACCTTTGGGAAGATAAACAACGACCCAAGGTAATAATATGCTTTCAGGAGGATAACAACGTCCTGAGGAAACGATATGCTTTCAGAAGGATAAACAACGTTCTGAGGTAATAATATGCTTTCAGGAGGATAACAACGTCCTGAGGAAATGATATAACCTTTGGGAAGATAAACAACGGCCCAAGGTAATAATATGCTTTCAGGAGGATAACAACGTCCTGAGGAAACGATATGCTTTCAGAAGGATAAACAACGTTCTGAGGTAATAATATGCTTTCAGGAGGATAACAATGTCCTGAGGTAATAATATGCTTTCAGGAGGATAAAGCAGTCCTGAGGTAATAATATGCTTTCAGGAGGATAAAGCAGTCCTGAAGGATTGATAGCTTTCAGAAAGATGAACAACGTTCTGAAGTATAAGAAGCTTTCAGGAGGATAAAGCAGTCCTGAGGGATTGATAATATGCTTTCAGGAGAATAAACAACATCCTGAGGTGATGATATGCTTTCAGAAGGATAAACAACGTTTTGAGGTATAAGAAGCTTTCAGGAGGATAAAGCAGTCCTGAGGGATTGATAATATGCTTTCAGGAGGATAAACAACATCCTGAGGTGATGATATGCTTTCAGAAGGATAAAGCAGTCCTGAGGTAATAATATGCTTTCAGAAAGATGAACAACGTTTTGAGGTATAAGAAGCTTTCAGGAGGATAACAACGTCCTGAGGTAATAATATGCTTTCAGGAGGATAAAGCAGTCCTGAGGTAATAATATGCTTTCAGAAAGATGAACAACGTTCTGAGGTATAAGAAGCTTTCAGGAGGATAAAGCAGTCCTGAGGGAATGATATGCCTTCAGGAGGATAACAACGTCCTGAGGAAATGATAACTTTGGGGAAGATAAACAACGGCCCAATAGTCACAATTTGTTAATGAAGTCTGTATGCTGGAGAATTAACCTGAAAACAAGGTAGCATTCTGTATGGTAATATTAGTTTATGCATTATGTATGCATGTATAATATGATGCACTTGAGTAATGTATTATGTATCTATGGATATGTATGTTATGGTATGATGTAAATGATGTATGTATGATATGTTGCTGCCTGAAGCGTCTGGATATCTTCGTATAACAACTGCTGGCCAGGGGAAATAAATCCCGATTTGTTGCTGAAGAATATGAGGAACTTGTTCCCGTCTTGTTTGATAATGTATTATACATAACCTCCCGTCTTTGTTTGATAGTAGAGTATACATAACCTTTCGTCTGCTGGGGATAATAAGGTATACGTAACCTTCCGTCTTCGTTTGTCGTACTCTTATTGGAAAGTAAATTCCCGAATATCCGTATGAGGATAAAAGAGATGGATATAAATTCCAGGGGAGATGTGACTTTATGAAGATGGATTTGTCCTACTGGGGATTTGTAACTGTCTTGTAGGGATGAACCGGTGAAGCTTAGTTGGAATCCTTCCCTCGTTCGTCCTTAGTAAATACTATTACTGCATTTTCATGCATTTCTGGTAAACATCAATCATAGTAAGCATACATGCATCTCTGGTAAACATCAATCATATTCAAAAACATACATTCAAACACAACCAATGGACGTTTCGCTTATGTAAATAGGGTAAAAGTAAATCTGGATTCAGAGGGAAAAGTAAAGCTGAACTTGAAAACAGAATCGTTTCAACTTCGAGAGTGTATAACCAATTGGATTTGGAGCTCCTGAAACTTTTAACTTTCCTGAATACCTTCCCAGAAATCCTCATAGCTGGATCTGAAGACATGATACTGACACCATCTGATACTACTGGGGTAGACAATTAACTTCCACAATGGTTTCAGCTGAGAATCCAATATCAAGGTAATACAATGAGAGGAATGTGTCTTCAAATTGTGATGGACCATATACGCTCCAAGTATTAGATTTGAAGAGAAAGCATTGCCCCTTGGTTGAGGATGAATTGTCCCAAAAGGGAAGTATCTGAATGTAGTTACCTCAGGAGAACTAAGCAGAATGCCCCATAATAATATGCCCTTGACATCATGAACTTTGCAGTGTTACCCTTGGTAATTCCAATATATGAGAAGAGCTGCCCCTGGCTATTAAGCACTGTTGGATCTGGAACTGATTGCCCCGAATGATTGGAACAGTAACTTGGTATGCCCCATTGATTAGGAAACAATGCCCCTGGCATTATGACTTCTGTAATGTTACCCTTGGCACTTCAGATAGATGAGGAGATCTGCCTCTGGTTGCTTAAACATAGTTGAATCTTGTCCTGATTGCCCCAAATGAGTTAGGCAGTATCATGGCCTGCCCCCTTGATTAGGAGATAATGATTATGCCCCTTTGTATACATGGACTTTGATCCAGGAAGCAACTTTGTTTATCGGAAGGACTTTGAACATTCATCCTGTAAGTTTCTTTGTTTATCAAACACTCAAGTATATGTAAAAAAATATATTCAAAAATGCAATGCTTATGTCTGTCTTGAAATTTTGAAAAAGAGTTATTTTAGAAAAACATTTTTTGTGAAAACTGTGATATTAACTCAAGTTTTATAACAAGCCCTAAAGGAGTCAGGATACCTTTTTGTAACAGTACGCTTTCAAACTAACCATGCTTCAGTTAGGACTTTTAAAGGGTTGTAACGTGGCCTGGTTCATGGTTTAAGAAACAAAAGATAAAGGCTCAAATTTTATTTGTACCCAACCCAATCTCCATGATGTTCTTCAGTCCTATGCTCAGTTAACTTATGCATTGAGGCTCAAATGAGTTTGGAATTGTAACACTGAAATTTGTGATGGTTCAGAAACCCAAAATTTATTTGAATATTCAGTCATCTTTCTTTGTTGAGGATTCATACTGACCCCTTTTTTTATTTTAACTTTGTTATCCCTTCTTTTTGCCTGAACTGTTTATTTTAAGGTTACAGTCAGCGGGATGTCTTAATTTTTTATTAAGTCTCCTTCATAGGTTTTGACTTAGTGAGCTTTTCTTTTGCTGGATATTGACTGTCAGGTTTTAATGATTACAGAGAACCATCATTAGTTGTGTACAACACATATAATTGGCATATTTGAGTTAACCGAGTAACTACCCTGCCCCGGGTTATGAATAAGGGTTTTAACTTGTGCGAGAATAAAAACTCCTACTTCATAGGCTCAAAAGGGTTGACTAGGGATTAACTTCCTTATATCTCCACTGTTTAGGAATTGAAACAATGCCTGTACATCGTCAGCATAGTCTGTTCAAAAGCATACTGCCTAATATTATGGTATTGTTTTCGTCATCCTCCCTCTACAGGCTTATAGCTTTATCAGGAGTTAAATATCACAAGATAGAAATAAGAAGCATAATTCAAAATATAGTGGAACGAATGGATTAATTCAAGACAAACATATGCAATGCATTAATGAAAACAAAAGTTTAATATAATAGTAAGTGTTTAAACAAATAAAAGAAATTACAAATGAAAATTCAAATGTTGTCCCATCCAGTTGGCTGAATGTCTTCAATTGTAATTTGTGAACTTTGAGGAGCAGTATACTTCACCATGAAATCAAATTTACCACTTGGATGTCCCAAGGTGCCCCATATCTCAACAGGAATAGGTAGGCTTCCTTTCTTGCTACACTGGGCAACTTGTCTTGCAGCTTCGGTGTTTGATGGGTGATAGTAGAATTCAACTTGACCTTCTGGAGTAACCTCTAGGATTCCTTCGTCAATTAGATCTTGAATCTTCTTCTTCAATGTCCAACAACTATTAGTATCATGTCCAGGACAGTTGGAGTGATACCCACACCTTGCCTTGGGATTATAGCGAGGAGAGGAAGTTTTAGGATTTTGAGGAGAATTTTTCAAGGAAATTAGTTTCATCTCCAACAAGCATTGCAGAACTTGTGATATTGGAGTGCTGAATTTGATAAACTGTCTTCTACATCCCTTGCGTTGAGGTGGATTAACCTTATCAGGTCTTTTTTCTTCAACTAAAGAACAATCAGTGTCAACCTGTCTCTTACCTTCTTTTATCCTCATCTTCCTTTCAACCAAATCAGCTTGTTTTAACGAATGTTGATTGACAATTAGATTCCTGACTCCATTACTTTGAAGTTTTTGGACAAAGGTTCTCAGCTCTTCTTTCCCCTGAGCTAAACTTTGGATAAGAGCTACCTGGCCATTCATCTGGGTCCTCATTTCTGTCATCTCAGCTTGTAGTTGTTTCAACTGATCATCCTTGTTGTCCTCAGGATTCTTCTTCTTCATGTCCTTAGAGAGGAATGCTTTCAACTCTTCTTGCCCCTTGGACAAATTCAGAATCATTTCCTGAAACTGAGCATTCTGAGCTTGAAGATCTTTGACAGATTGTTCAAGAGCCATTTCTGCTGAAATAAACAGCGAGAAGATAAGATACTTGTTCATAAGAAACCTGTGATGCAATGATATGGTATGTAAATGCATATGCAATGTTTTCAAGGACCGTAGGATTTAAATTTGCTTAAACAACCAAGAAGGTAAACTTTTATTAGTAATAAATTTGTTTGCCCTTTGGGTTTACAAAATGAAATGAAATAATTACAAAAGATGGGGTTTTAAGTCTCCCATGGACGTTTCCTCTTTGTGTTGAGGTATGAGTTGAGATTCCGTTCCTCGTGAAGTTGCTTTGTTAGTTCTAGGATCCTTTCTTGGCTTGCTTTGTAATGAGCCTCGAAAGTATCCCTTTGCTCCTTCAGCTGGATCCAGGATCTCTGTAAGTCTTCCATGTCAGTAGGCATGTCTGGGTGAAGGATGGTATAAGCAGTATCTCCTTCAGCAACAGGTTCCATGGTAACTGGCAGGATAGCAGGATATGGCATCATGAGAGTCTGAGCATGAGATCGCACCCATCTGAGATAAGCCTCCATAGGAATAGTGTACTTAGGCTCCAGTGTCTTGCTGTCAACCCTGTTTACTTTTCCCCAGGCTCGTATGAATCTCTGACGGTAACCTTGAAGATCGTTGTCGTAGTCAAACACAATGCCCTGAATCAACATGTCATGAGGACCATCACTCCGAGCGTAACCAAACTGTCGTAAAGCTAGAGAGGGGTTGTAGGTGATGCCTCCTATGATGCCTAGAAGTGGCACATTAGGAAACTCCCCACAACGGTCAATGATAGTGACATTCTCCATAGATCTGGAGCACCAATGGATATCTGAATGCGAGAGTGACATGATCCTTTTGGACCACCTGAACCCTTGCTCATTCTTCATTACTGAGCGAGGAAGGTGAGAAATAAACCACCTAGAAAGTAAAGGTATGCAGCACATCAAAGTTCCTCTTGCCCTTGTAGTACGAGTATGGAGAGAATGTAGGATGTCTCCAAGCAATGTAGGTACTGGATTGTGACTCAGGAATATGTTGATGGCATGAACGTCTATGAACTGATCTGGATTGGGGAACAATACTAAACCATAAATTAGCAAGGCTAAGATCTCCTCAAAAGCATCATAGCTCATAGCTTTCAAGAACACTTGAGCCTTTTCTATCAACACCCTAGCAAGAATACCCTTGACTCCACTTCTCGTTTCTAGAACAATGTCAGACTTCTTCAGATGTAGAGCTGCATCAATAACCTCAGGTTTAGGCTCTTTCTCTAAGCCTGTGAATGGTTTCTGATTAAGTACAGGTATACCCAGAAGTTTAGAGAACTCTTCCATTGTTGGAACCAGCTGGTAGTCGGGGAATGTGAAGCAATGGTGCTTAGGATCAAAGAACTGAAACAGGACATTCATCATGTCTTCATTGAACCCTGAAGTGACTAAATCCAATAGATGACCATGTCTCCTGATGAACTGGGAGTGGTCAGACACTTGAGAAACCAACTCTTTAAGCTTAGCAGGTATGCCCACAAAGTTGATCCTGATGGTGTTTCTACGAGCAGAAGCCATGACCTGCAACAAAGAACAAAGATAAATCCTTTGGTCCTTGAAATGGTTAGTGAAAATGCTATGCTTATGATGTATGATGATGTCATGATGTTATGCTCAATCACAAACATGTGGCACACACAAACAAGTCACACCATAGCCCTAGGTTTAAAGGCTTGCATGAGGTTTAAAGGTAAGTACCCTCCCCTGAAGTTAGTTGGTTCATCCTGTCCTATAAAGTAACCAGGTTCTAAGGGATCTCAATATCATTGATCCTTCACAAGGGTGGTTGTTCAGTAGGCAACTTACTTGCCAACCAAAACCCTCCAAGTTTAGAATCTCAATGAGTGTAGTATCGAGTATCAACCAACTTCAGTCTTCACCAAAGCCGGTTATCTCACTACTTTTCTAAAGGCCAAGATGGGATAACTAGGGTTCTAAAAGTTAGTTAGTGCATTGACAACATATGGCAGCCTCATATTATCCTCAACTTGACTTAAGGAACATAAGCACCAACCAAGAAGTCACACTAACTATGGCCACCAGATCAACCATATCGGTATACGCCGTACAGTTTCCTTGGTCTATTGTCATTTACCTAAGATACACTAGATCCGGGTTAGGATCTTTCACACATAAGAGCACCCCAACAGATAAGTATAAAGCAAACAAGGCAAACAATTTTAAAGTGATCTAATTCCTAAGGGTACCCCTCTTTAATTTAAATCCCCAGCAGAGTCGCCAGTTCTGTAACACGGTGGGAGAACTGACTTTATGTTATGTTGCGGATAGCAAGAGTCGCCACCGACTTTTATTTTATCCAAAGGAAAGGCATAAAAGAACAGAAAAGATCTTTTAAAAGATTTTTGGGTCCGGGGGGTAGGTTATGTAAAGGGAAGGTGTTAGCACCCTTTACATCCATGGTTATCCATGGGCTCTTAGTTACTTAGCTCACTTTAAAATGTTTTTGAAATGTGAAGTGTGTGAATAGAAATTTTCTTAAGTGTTTTATAATGATCCATGTACGGATGCGTATAAAACCTTTGTTTTGAAAATTTGTTTGAAAATATGAAGTGTTTGAAATGTTTTGAAGAGTGAGCAAGTATCTAAGAGGAACCTACCCTAAGTTTAAGTCTTTTCTGTTCTTGAATCCTTTAAATGGTAAGACTATCCCTATTATTAAGGAATAGGTAGTCATTACCTTGGATGTAAGGGACAAGTGAAGGGACATCTGTTATTTAGGCAACTGTGGGGTGTATAAGCAATTCGAAGGGACTTATCATCTTTATTCGAAAGGGACAAGATCATTACGGAGGCAACATTCGAAGGGACTTGATCTTTTTATCTGTTAAGGGACTAGATGATGTGGAATGAGGGACTTTGCTTTATACACCCTACTTGACCTTTTGTTTTAAGCAACATGAGAGGTATCCTTAAGAAAGTGAGATGGCGATCAAAGATCGACTTACGTGTGTGAGTGTACAATTTTAAATATTTATCTTTTAAATTTAAATGACCTAAATTAATTTTAAATAAACATACATGTTACACTCCCTATTTTTACTAATCATGGCATAAAATAAATAATTTAAACATTATAAAATATTACATCTAGGAACAATTACAAAAATAATAATAATTAAAGCAAAATAATCAAAAATAAATATTAATAATAATAATTGGGTTAGTGAAATAATAATAATAATAATAATAATAATAATAATAATAATAATAATAATAAATCACCATGGGGTTAATAATAATGATAATAATAAATCACAATATATATAAATGGGGTAAGTAATAATAAAATAAATATGAAAATAAATAGCATTAATGATAAAATAAATAAGAATATTAGTATAATAATTAAAAGATCAAATTTTTATGAACAATTATTATTTAAGATTAAGAAGAAAATATAAACAATTAATTATCATAAAGTTTTAAATGCTATAAAAATTAAGTTAATTATAAACATATTATGAAAATAAATTATATTAAATTAACAAGTTTTAATTATTTTTTAAACATATATTAAAAATTATTTACATGCAAGAATTAAATTATAAACAAATTAGAGAATATATATATATATATATATATATATATATATATATATATATATATATATATATATATTATGAAAATAGGATTAATTATAATTGAATAACCATATAATTATATTCACAAAAATTAAATTATCAATTTTTAATTAATTTAAACATAACCTAGAATTATTTACACATAGAAAAATACATAATTAAAATTGACAAATAAATTAAAAGTCATAATTAAATTGAAAAGAAAATTAGGGTTAGAGTTTATTTCTTAATTAGAATATAGACAAAAATTTATGACAAATAAATAAATAAATAAATAAATAATATTTACAATTAGGGTTCATAAAAATAATTAGGTTTTAAAAATATTTTAGGGTTTAGTATTTAAAACATAATTAAATTATTTATACAAAAATATATAATATTAATGATATACTATAAAATAAATATTAAATAATTTCACTAATAAAAATTTGAAATTTAAAATATAAGTTTTTGTTAAATTATATACAAGAAAATAATAGTAAACATTTTTTATTTTTAATATTTATTCATTAAATCGATTAAATCAAAATATAAGCAAATTAAATGAAATAAAATAAGTGATAAAAAACTTACCTGGGGCTGGGATTCGAACCCAGGCCCTAGGCTTTGAATATCCAAGACCAAACAGCCAACCACTGGGACAAGCCATGCGCTTGTGCTATGGAATGAGAGCCAAGGCGTTTTGTTTCATAGCCTGTGAAAATCATAAAAAAAGAGCAAAACAATACAAAAATGGCCTGGGGAGTATTCGAACCCAGGACCATTAACAACACGCATACGCACACAAACCAGCTGAGCCAACACTGTCTTTTGAAACAAATATCAACACAATAATATAAAATATAATATCAAATTTTAAAATATGAATTTGGCGCCAGATGATCATCTTCAACCTTGGTTCCTGCAAATTCACCTACGAAATCTCCTACAAGTTTTCCTGCGAATTTATTTTTGTAGCTAAACCTGCGAATCTTAATCATCATTAAAACTGCAAAGTTTCATCAAATTAATTGTATAAATATGATCCAGAGGTTGATTGGCATTGATCCATGGTCTTAGAATTCATTTATAATTGATAAATCGTAAAACCCTAAAACGGCCGAAGAACCCTAGCCATGGTGATTTCTCCATCTTGAACCTAAAATCAAATTAACTTATCCAGAAAGTATCCAAGCATCATCATAAACACAAACCAACAGTTAGTTTTCGTTAATAACATGTAAATCATTCAAATCGAAAAAATTTAAAACATGAACAATGTACATTCGGTTTTCACAATTTAGGGCATGAATGAATGATGTTATGACCCAGAATCAATCCATGAACTTCAAGGAACAAGTTGCAACCTTTGGTTTGTCTTGAAAAGGACTCTAAGTGCCAAACCGAATTGGAGTTTTTTTGTGTGAATTTTGAAACTTTGCTCTTACCTTTGGAGGCTGAATTTTTTCGTCCCTATGCATTGTGATGAGTTTGTATACTTATAGAAGAATGGAATTAGGTCAAAATAACATGGATTTATGGGCCTTGATGGATACCTTGAGTGTGAAGAAATCTCCTTGCCAAATTAGTCAAAAAAATCAAATATTTTCATGCTATAATGCCTTAGCACGAATTTGGATGGTTTTGAATCAACTTAAATGGTCATTAAGAGTTTCTAGAAGAAGAATCACTTTTAAATATTCAATTTTCATATTTTATTTTGATTTAAAATGATTTTAAATGAATAAAATCACAATAAATAAAATAAAAATAATAAAAACCTGAATAAATGAGGATTGGGTCGTGCATGATGTCATATTGAAGTTTGGATCACAAAATTGCAAGCCCATTTGGAAGAAATTGGTTTTAAGGCCCTATTTGCTTCATAAACCTCCCAAAAATTTCCCAACTTTGCAAGGGCACAAATCCTTCAATTTTAATGCTATGAGGGTGTTCTTGGACATTTTGGAAAGCTTAAAGAGTCCTATAACCAACCTCATTGGTTTCATATCCATATCATTTACCATTCTCAAGTTATGCCCTTTTGAAGTTGTTGACTTTTTGTTGACTTTTAAAAGGACCTATAATGTCTTAGCTCATACCCTCCAAATGAAGCATTTTTGGGCTTGGCTTGTGAGACACAAAGTTGTAGAGAATTCAATTTCCTTCAAAATGAGCTTTGGATGGAAACTTAGTGATGAAGTATGTGAAAGTTATGGCTGGTCAAAATTCAGTTGACTTTTCCTGAGGAAACCCTAATTTAGAAACTCCTGATTCTTGATGATCTGAAATCTCCTTGATGAATCATGATCAACCCTTGATCAAATGATGAATTTTACTTCATATACTTGATGTTGGCAAAAAATCATGAAGTTTGACTTTGGTTTGACCACAGTTGACCTCAGTTTGACTTCTTAACTGCTTTGATTGATTTTGACCTATCTGATCATCTGACTGAGCAAACCTTTGAGAAAATTCTTGAAACTTGTCATGGGGGTTCTTATACACATATAAGATGTTATGAAGCTCACTTGAAGTCTTGGAAGTCCATTTAGCCTGATTAAAGTTAAAACCCTAGTTTTTGGATGCACTGCTTAGGAGGTGCATTGTCTGAGGGAATTGTCAACTCTTCTGACTACTTGTGAACTTTGTGAACCTTGTGAACCATCATAAGATGTCTTGTGAACCTTGTGAACCATCATAAGATGTCTTGTGAACCTTGTGAACCTCATGGGAGGTCTTGTGAACCTTGTGAACCTCATAAAGTGTCTTGTAGACTTCATGAACCTCATGAAAGGTCTTGTAAGTATTGTGAATCTTGTGAACCTTGTGAACCTCATAAAGTGTTTTGTAAACTTCATGAACCTCATGAAAGGTCTTGTGAACCTTGTGAACCTTCTTAGCACACAAAGTCTTGTATTGTGAGGGAAAATTTTGGGGTGCAACACATTGAAAATTCTCTTTTGCTAATTTTAGTAAACTCTAGGTGTTTGTGAAATTATTTCTATCAATTTGACAGAAACTTGAGAAAAATTATGCACTAAAAATATAAGCAAAACAAGCTTGGTGTGGCGTGCTCATCAAGTGTTTGAGAAAATTCAAAATACATAATTTCATTGTATTAGTGCATTTTTCTATCATATTAACATTGTTGGAAGTGGTTAAGTCAATAGTGTGAAGTTTAAGTGATTGATTAGTAGGCTATTGATTCATTTATCTTTAGCATCTCATTAGGTTTCATTACGCATATCCGATCACCGGTGACTAAACAATTTTTAGATGTTATTTTTTCGGTGTCGCTCCCGGGATTTTCATCCTAGTACAAACGCGAAAGTGGCGCGGAAAGGTTAGAGTCGCCAGCCAGACATTTTTATCCCGAATGAATGGGAAAGGTAATGTTGCACAAACATAAGGAAGAAGGAAAGGACAAGGTGTAACCCGGTGAACTGACTTTAAACCATGTTGCGGATAGCAAGAGTCGCCACCGACTTTTATTTTATCCATAAGGAAAGGTTATAAAAGAACAGGAAAGACCTTAGAGAATATTTTGGGTCCGGGGGGTAGGTTATGAAAAGGGAAGGTGTTAGCACCCTTTTCATCCATGGTTATCCATGGGCTCTTAGATACTTAAGCTCACTTTAGATTGTTTTTGAAAGTGTAGTGTGTGAATAAGAAAATTTTCAGAATAGTTAATAAATAATCCATGTAAGGATGTGTTAAAAACATGTTTGAAAATTTGTTTGAAAATGTTTAAGTGTTTGGAAAATTTTTAAATTGAGCAAGTACCTAAGAGTAACCTACCCTAATGTTTAAGGTCTTTCTTATTCTTTATCCTTTCCTTAGTAAGACTATCCCTACTATAATGGAGTAGGTAGTCCTTACTTTGGATGTTTAAGGGACATATGAGGGACAAGTTGATTTTGAAGGCAATGGTGGGGTGTAATAAGCATTTATAAGGGACTATCATCATTTTTCGAAAGGGACTCGATTCGTAAAGGCAACCAAAAGGGACTTTGATGATTTTTCTTATTTGAGGGACTTGCTTTATACACCCCACTTAACCATTATTCGTAGGCAACTGGAGGGGTATCCCTAAGGAAGTGAGACGGCGATTAAAATCGACTTACGTGTGTGAAGTGTTTAAGTTAATTATCTTTGATTAAAAATTATCTAAATTTATTTTAATATTACATACATGTTATTCACACTCCCTAATTACTAACCATAATAATAATTAAAATAATTACAAAATTACAACCGAGAAACAATTACAGCATTATAATAATAAAAATAGCAAATTTAATCAATAAATAATAAAATATAAATAATAAAGGGGTTAGTAAATAATAATAAAGAAAATTAGCAAAAATAATAATAGTAAACATAATTAAATTATAAATGGGTTAGTGATAAAAATAAATAAGGTTAGTAATAATAATAATTAAAGATAAATAATGGTTAGTAATAATAATAATTAAAGATAAATAATGGTTAGTAATAATAATAATTAAAGATAAATAATGGTTAGTAATAAAAATTAAATACAAGATTAATAAAATTATAGTAAGCAAAATTAATAGTAATAACAATAATATCAAAAGAAATTAACATGCATAACTAGATATATTTTTTTTATTCATATATTAATTATTAAATTATTTTTCAAATGTATCATAATTATAGAATTTTAATTATTATAAACATATATCTATGTTTATATATATATTAAAAAAAATTTTAAATATCATGTTAAAATTATATTTACAAATTATTTTTAATCATATAATTAAATTATTTCTAAATACTAAAAGAAACTTAATTTGAATTATTACTATATTTACAAAATTTTATGAAACATTATAATTGTATTAGAAATAAAAAAACAGAATTAAATTTTAATTTAGAAAAATATTTTAGAATTTCATAAAATTAAGATTCTATATATATTTTTTAGGGTTTCATAAAAATTAGGGTTTTATATATATAAAAATTTATTTTTACATAACACTATTTTAATTAATATAAATTATACAAAATAAAATTTTAAATATAAACAAGAGTTTTATTTTTTCCTAGAAAACTATTTAAGATTAATTATATTATATAACATATATACATATTTCATAATATAAATTATTTTAAATTAATTGAATTAAAATAGAAAACAAAAGAAAACAAAGAAAAAGAGAAAAGGAACCTGGTGGGATTTGATCCCAAGACCTCTTGGTTACAGGCAGCAATAAGGACCACTGGACCATTCCATGCGCAGGTGATAAGAAAATAACTTCACTTTGTTTTGTGCATTGACATGGAAAATTCAGAGAAATAAAAGAACAAAAGGGCCTGGGGGAGGATTGAACCCAGGACCCTTAGGATATACGCGCGCATGCTTGACCACCTGGCTGGGAGAGCCTAACTGATTATTGAACGGCTACAACTAATAATATATGAAACTTCTTTTTATCCTGCGAAAAATAAACAAAATATTGCCATGGCCAAGAATCGAACCATGGACTTCACAACATACACAGCCAGAGTTTACCACCAGGACACACGCGCGTGTGTGTAAACGAAACGGCAAAACAATATAAAATATATTAACATAAATTCAAATTCCCAGGCGCGGCAAACTTCATCTTCTACATTCAAATTTCCTGCGAATTCAGATGTGAATTTTCCTGCGAATTTAGCTGCATGTTCTTCATGCTTCAAAACCTACGAAAACGAAACATTGACAAAACAGCAAAATTTTGTGAAATTAATCAGTGTATTACACTCTACAAGGTCCATACAACTCAACCATGTATTTAGAATTCATTTACAACAGATGAATGGAAGAATCCTAAAACGGCCATGAAACCCTAATCATGGTGATTTCTTCATCCTGCACTTAAAATCCAATTGATTGTTCCAGAAACACTCCAAGCTTCATCACAAACACAAATATGCAATCAAATTTAAACAATGATATCACTATTATGGGAATCGAAAAAAATAATTTTAAGAATGATGTGGATTCGGGTTGGCCAATATAGGGCATATTGGATGCGTATGATGGATGATTTCACTTCATGGATGATCAGAGAACATGTCTATGTTCTCAATTTACCTTCTAAAGCTCTCAAACTCCAAAACCGATTCTTACTTTTGGATGGATTTTTGTGCTTTTGAACTCACCTCTAGGCTGCTGCAAATTCGTGTCTAAGGCTAGGTTTATGATCAACATATATAGGTGAGTCAATTAGGTTAAAGAAATTGATTGATTTAGTGAAATTTTGGATCAAAAAATATTGAAAAAGATCAAGTGTTCAAAGTCAAATATTTGGTCATAAGGTCTTGCTATTTTGGGAGGGATCTCATGATTTCCTTCTCCTTTGACTCCAATCACACTTTATGATTTTCTAGATTCAATCACAAAAATATCTTTTCATGTTTAATATTTTTTTAAAATTTAAAATGATTTAAAATGTAATAAATCATAATAAATTAATAAAATAAAATAAAAAATATGAAAATATCATGATAATTTCGTGCAAACCATTATGAAGTGGATTGGGTCATAATTTGAGTGGCCCATTTGAAAAGAAATGATTTTGAACCTCCTTTTTCAACATAAACCATCACAAAATTTCTTAACTTTGCAAAGGCACATCTTCCTCACTTTTAAAGGTATGAGGGTGTTCTTGGACTTTTTGGAAAGCTTGAAGAGTCCTCTAAACAACCCCACTGGTTTCAGGTCCATATCATTTACCAATCTCAAGTTATGCCCTTTTGAAGTTGTTGACTTTTTGTTGACTTTTGAAATGACCTATAATGTCTTAGATCATATCTTTCAAATGAAGCATTTTTGGGCTTAACTTTCAACATCAAAGTTGTAGAGAATTCAATTTCCTTCAAAATGAGCTTTGGATGGAGACTTGGTAATGAAGTATGTGAAAGTTATGCCTGGTCAAAGTTCAGTTGACTTTTACTGAGGAAACCCTAATTTAGAAACTCCTGATTATTGATGATCTGGAATCTCCTTGATGAATCATGATCAACCCTTGATCAAATGATGAATTTTACTTCATATACTTGATGTTGGCAAAAAATCATGAAGTTTGACTTTGGTTTGACCATAGTTGACCTCAGTTTGACTTTTTAACTGCATTGACTGATTTTGACTTATCTGATCATCTGACTGAGCAAACTTTTGAGAAAAGTCTTGAAACTTGTCATGGAGGTTCTTATACACATATAAGATGTTATGAAACTCACTTGAGGCATTGGAAGTCCATTTAGCCTGATTAAAGTCAAAACCCTAGTTTTGGATGCACTGCTTAGGAGGTGCATTGTCTGAGGGAATTGTCAACTTCTTTGACCAATTGTGAACTTTGTGAACCTTGTGAATCTTCATAAACTGTCTTGTGAACCTCATGGGAGGTATTGTGAAGCTTGTGAACCTTGAGAACCTCATGAAGTGGCTTGTAGACTTCCTGAACCTCATGAAAGGTATTGAAATCATTGTGGAACTTGTGAACCTTGTGAACCTTCAAGAAGCAACCTATGGACTTCATGAACCTCATGAAAGGTCTTTGTAAATGTTGAGAAGCTTGTGAACCTTGTGAACCTTCAAGAAGTGACTTGTAGACTTCATGAACCTCATGAAAGGTTATATAAGCATTGAGAAACTTGTGAACCTTGTGAACCTTCATAAAGTAACTTGTAGACTTCATGAACCTCATGAAAGGTTATGCAAGTGTTGGAGAATTTGTGAACCTTGTGAACCTTCTTAGAACACAAAGTCTTGTATTGTGAGGGCAAATTTTGGGGTGCAACAGCTGCCCCTGTTCAATTTTCTGAAACCTGAGGGGTTAGATTGGTATATTTGCCAGTCGTAACCTGGAAGGTTGAAGGGGATTGAACACAAAAGCCCAAAAATTTGCACTCACCAGTGCATAGAGTGATATTGATGGTTGGTTGAACATGCTTGAGTGGGTTTAAAGATGCCACTAGGGGAAAGTTCTTCAGCAGTATAATGAGAGTTGTCAGGAGTCTGGAGTAATACTGATGTAACAGCATGTGTTCATGAGGATAGAGCAATCAATAATGATAACCCTAAAGCAGTCTTGAAGAAATAATATGACTTCAGGAGGATAGAGCAATGGATAGCTCTAAAGCAGTCTTGAAGTAATGATTTCAGGAGGATAGAGCAATGGATAGCTCTAAAGCAGTCTTGAAATACTAATGTGATATGTCTTCAGGAGGATAGAGCAATCAATAATGATAACTCTAAAGCAGTCTTGAAGTAATGATATGACTCCAGGAGGATAGAGCAATGGATAGCTCTAAAGCAGTCTTGAAGTAATGATATGACTCCAGGAGGATAGAGCACTGGATAGCTCTAAAGCAGTCTTGAAGTAATAATGTGATTGTCTTCAGGAGGATAGAGCACTGGATAGCTCTAAAGCAGTCTTGAAGATATGATTTCAGGAGGATAGAGCAATGGATAGCTCTAAAGCAGTCTTGAAATAATAATGTAATTGTCTTCAGGAGGATAGAGCAATGGATAGCTCTAAAGCAGTCTTGAAAATATGATTTCAGGAGGATAGAGCAATGGATAGCTCTAAAGCAGTCTTGAAATAATAATGTAATTGTCTTCAGGAGGATAGAGCACTGGATAGCTCTAAAGCAGTCTTGAAGTAATAATGTAATTGTCTTCAGGAGGATAGAGCACTGGATAGCTCTAAAGCAGTCTTGAAGATATGATTTCAGGAGGATAGAGCAATGGATAGCTCTAAAGCAGTCTTGAAATAATAATGTAATTGTCTTCAGGAGGATAGAGCACTGGATAGCTCTAAAGCAGTCTTGAAGATATGATTTCAGGAGGATAGAGCAATGGATAGCTCTAAAGCAGTCTTGAAATAATAATGTAATTGTCTTCAGGAGGATAGAGCACTGGATAGCTCTAAAGCAGTCTTGAAGATATGATTTCAGGAGGATAGAGCAATGGATAGCTCTAAAGCAGTCTTGAAGTCATGAGAAGTTATCAGGAGGATAAAGTAACCCTGAGGTTACAATAAAGCAGTCCCAAAGAAGCTCATCAGGAGGATAAAGTAACACTAAGGTTACAATAAAGCAGTCCTGGAGGCCATAATTTTGTTCGTTGGATAATTAACCTGAAACAAGGTAGCATTCTGTATAACAATATTAGTTTATGCTTTATGTATGCATGTATGATATGATGCACTTAGGTAATGTATTATGTATTCATGGGTATGTATGCTATGGTATGATGTAAATGATGTATGTATGATATGATACTGCTGGAAGCGCCTGGATATCTTCGTATAACAACTGCTGGCCAGGGAAAATAAATCCCGATTCGTTTGTTGAAGAATGTATAACCCTCCGTCTGCTGGGGATAACAGGGTATAGATAACCTCCCGTATGCTGGTGATAGTAAGGTATGTATAACCTCCCGTATGCTGGGGATAATAGGGTATATATAACCTTCGTCTTCTTTTGATAGTAGGATAAGTATAACATCCCGTCTTCGTTCGTCGTACCCTTATTGGAAAGTAATTTCCCGAATATCCGTATGAGGATAAAAGAGATGGATATAAATTCCAGGGGAGATTAGACTTTATGAAGATGGATTAGTCCTACTGAGGGTTTGTAACTGTCTTGTAGGGTGAACCGGCGAAGCTTCGTTGAAATCCTTCCCTCGTTCGTCTTTAGTAAATACTATTACCGCATTTTCATGCATTTCTGGTAAACATCAATCATATTAAAAGCATACATGCATTTCTGGTAAACATCAATCATATTCAAAGGCATACATACATTCAACACAATCAATGGACGTTTCGCTTATGTAAATAGGGTAAAAGTAAATCTGGATTCAAAAGATGGAATTTATTTATATCAAGAAGTGACCCATACACGGGTAAGTTTGTACAAGGAGACATAAACCCTAGTAAGAGGATTTTGTCATAAAGTTTTACAAAAGAGAATCAGCTATGTGGGAAACAATC
The DNA here is from genome assembly GCA_963966055.1 of Lathyrus aphaca. Lineage (NCBI taxonomy): Eukaryota > Viridiplantae > Streptophyta > Magnoliopsida > Fabales > Fabaceae > Lathyrus > Lathyrus aphaca. The sequence goes on along the minus strand of OZ014525.1, from coordinate 485,681,291 downwards.
CTATTGAGTTTCAATTCTACTATTGCCACTCAAGTATCTCATCTTCTTGCTGTTGAGACGGAAACGATTGGATTGATCTTTATCTGTTCGAGCTTGAATAAGTAGTACAACTGGTTGCAGTTTCATGAGTGATCCAAACGAGACATAGTCATACGCTTTAATCCCTAACTTTTGCCTGGATTGCCCTCTCGGGTTTTCAATCCACCGGGATACCCTTTTTTGCCCAAGCCGCCTTTTCAGGTTTTCGACTTGCCGGGTGTACATCTTTTTATATATATCCCTAATTTTTGCCCAAACCCTTTTGGTTTGCCGGGATGCCCTTATTTTTGCCTAGGCCTGTCAACCTAGCGGGTCTCTTTTTATGCGTAGTATTTTTTAACTATGTCTGCGTTTACAGGCTGAGGGAAGTCCTCTCCATCCATTGTAGTCAGTATCATGGCACCTCCTGAGAATACTGTCTTGACTATAAATGGTCCTTCATATGTCGGAGTCCACTTGCCCCTAGGATCACCCTGTGGTAATATGATACGCTTGATTACCAAGTCACCAGCCTGATATACTTTTGGCTTAACCTTCTTGTTAAAAGCTTTGATCATTCGCTTTTGGTACATCTGGCCATGACAAACTGCTGCTAACCTCTTCTCATCAATCAAATTTATCTGGTCCAGTCGAGTCTGAATCCACTCATCTTCATCCAAGCCTGCATCCTTCATAATTCTCAAGGAGGGGATCTGAACTTCAATGGGCAGAACTGCTTCCATACCATAGACTAAGGAGAATGGGGTTGCCCCTGTTGAAGTACGTATTGTAGTACGATAACCATGAAGAGCAAATGGTAACATCTCATGCCAATCCTTGTAAGTAATAGTCATCTTCTGTACAATCTTCTTAATGTTCTTATTAGCAGCTTCAACTGCCCCATTCATCTTCGGACGATACGGAGAAGAGTTATGATGCTTAATCTTGAACTGCGTGCAGAGATCAGTAATCATAGTGTTGTTTAGATTAGAGCCATTGTCAGTGATAATCCTTTCAGGGATGCCATACCTACATATGAGATTATTCTTAATGAACCGAGCCACAACATTCTTAGTCACAGATGCATATGAAGCTGCCTCTACCCACTTCGTGAAATAATCAATAGCCACCAGGATGAAACGATGCCCATTGGAAGCAGTAGGCTTAATCTCACCAATCATATCAATGCCCCACATGGCAAAGGGCCAAGGAGCCGTCAACACATTCAATGGTGATGGAGGTACATGAACTTTATCAGCATAGATTTGACATTTGTGACAAGTTCTGGAGTGTTGATGGCAATCAGCTTCCATGGTAGACCAATAGTAACCTGCTCTCAATATCTTCTTTGCCATAGTATGACCACTAGAATGAGTGCCAAAGGTCCCATCATGCATCTCTTCCATAATTTCAGTTGCTTCTTTCTTATCCACACAACGAAGCATAATTGAATCATGATTACGCTTATACAGAATGCCATTACTCAGAAAGAACTTAGCAGAAAACCTTCTCAGGAACTTCCTATCTTTGACAGATGCTCCTTCAGGGAATTCCTGAGCCTCAAGATATCTTTTTACTTCATAGAACCAAGGCTTCTCCTCTGCCCCTTCTGTGTCAATCTCATTGCAGTATGCAGGCTTCTCAAATTTATCAATGGTAATCTTAGGAGCTTCATCATTCCAGCTGATCTCAAACATAGATGCCATGGTGGCTAATGCATCTGCCAACTGATTCTCTCTTCGTGGAATATGTCCAAAGGTAATCTCTTTGAAATGTGGGATCAAAGACAACACATGCTCTCTGTAAGGAATGAGATTATCATGCTTGGTATCCCAATCTCCTTTAATCTGACTCACTACCAGGGCTGAATCTCCATACACATCAAGGAACTGAATCTTCATATCAATAGCAGCTTTAATACCCAGGATACATGCCTCATACTCAGCCATGTTATTGGTACAATGGAAACAAAGTCTGGCAGTAATCGGGGTATGACAACCTTCAGGGGAACTAATCACAACACCAACACCATTACCAAGTGCATTAGAGGCACCATCAAAAACCATAGTCCATCGGGATCCTTGTTCAGGTCCGTCATATTGTCCAGGTTCTTTGGTAACAGTCATAATGTCTTCATCAGGGAACTCAAAATTCATTGACTGGTAATCATCCACTGCTTGATGAGCCAAATGATCAGCAACAACACTCCCCTTAATGGCCTTCTGAGTAGTATATTGTATATCATATTCTGTCAAGATCATTTGCCATCTTGCAATTCTTCCGGAGAGAGCAGGTTTCTCAAATATGTACTTAATTGGATCCATCTTTGAAATCAATAAGGTAGTATGGGTCAACATATACTGTCTTAGTCGGCGAGCAGCCCATGCCAAAGCGCAGCAAGTTTTCTCGAGCAGTGAGTATCTTGTTTCACAGTCGGTAAACTTTTTGCTAAGGTAGTATATTGCCTGCTCTTTTCTACCAGACTCGTCATGTTGCCCCAACACACACCCCATTGAGTTGTCTAACACTGTTAAGTACATAATCAAGGGTCTTCCGTCAACTGGTGGCATCAAAATTGGTGGTTCTAGCAAATATCTCTTGATTTCATCAAAGGCAGTCTGACACTCCTCATTCCATTCCATCACCTGATCTTTCTTCAACAACTTGAAGATTGGCTCACAGATGGTAGTTAACTGGGAAATAAATCTTGCAATGTAGTTTAATCGTCCCAAGAAACCTCTAACCTCCTTCTCAGTACGGGGAGCTGGCATCTCTCGTATAGCTTTCACTTTTGCAGGATCCACTTCAATACCTTTTCCACTGACAATGAAGCCCAGGAGCTTTCCAGATCTAACTCCAAAAGTACACTTGTTTGGATTCAACCTCAATTTGTATTTCTTCAACCTCTCAAACAACTTGTGCAGATGATCAAGATGTTGCTCTTCATTCTGAGATCTGGCTATCATATCATCCACATATACCTCTATCTCATGATGAATCATATCATGAAACAAAGCCACCATAGCACGCTGATATGTTGCCCCTGCATTCTTCAAACCAAATGGCATCACTTTGTAGCAGAAGGTGCCCCACTGCGTCACAAATGTTGTCTTCTCCATATCTTCAGGTGCCATCTTGATCTGATTATAACCAGAGAAACCATCCATAAAAGAGAATACCTTATGCTGAGCAGTGTTGTCTACCAGAATATCAATATGAGGAAGTGGAAAGTCATCTTTGGGGCTAGCCTTGTTCAAATCTCTGTAGTCCACACACATACGTACCTTACCATCTTTCTTAGGAACTGGTACCACATTTGCAACCCACTGAGGATAAGAAGTTACTGCCAAGAACCCTGCATTGAACTGTTTCATTACCTCTGCCTTGATCTTTTCTGACATTTCAGGACGCATACGACGAACCTTCTGCTTCTTTGGACGACAATCTTCTTTCACTGGCAAACGGTGAACCACAATGTCTGTATTCAACCCTGGCATATCTTCATAAGACCAAGCAAAGATCTCCACATAGTCACGTAACATCTGAATCAACCTGCTCTTGACACTGTCTTCTAAATCAGCCCCTACCTTGACCTCTTTTCTGTCTTCTTCAGTTCCCAGATTCACAACTTCGACTGGCTCTTCATGTGGCTGTATAGCTTTCTCTTCTTGTTGTAACAACCTAGCAAGCTCTACAGGTATTTCACAATCGTCCTCATTTCCGTCTTCAGTTTGATAGATCGGATTCTCGAAATTGTAATTGGCAATAGTAGAACTGTCATCAACAGGATCCAGAGTGGATGAGAATCTGCATTTAGTGATGTGGGTGTGTGTAAGAACACATAGCTGATAAAACGAAAATAAAAGAAAAGAAAGACAAGGAACACAATATTTACGAAAACGAAACGTCCACTGATTTTATTGAATGAAGTATGCAAATGAAATGACAACCCGTAACAAGCACACCATTGTGCCCCGGGTAAGGCACATGGCTTGAAAGTTCAATTGTTCAGAAATTACAAACTTAAAAGATAACACAGTAATAGTATTTACTCCTGACTATAGGAGATAGGGATAACATCTTCAGCTTCCCAATTATTGAGTCCAGCACCCACAGTAGGAAAAATCCATGCATCCAAGTTGTAGTCTTCATCTTGACCTCCCACAGCATTAATCTGGTCCTTCACAACCCCTTGATTAGTGATACGGGCAGCACGAGCACGACGAACAGCCTTCTGGGACTCTGCAGTGAAACCCAAACCAAACTTGTCAGACTTGTATGGAATATCAGGAAGCTGACCCCAAATAGTACAACCACCTTCATTCACCACAGCTCTAGCATCATTGAGGGAGGCCATTGCCATTGTTGGAGATTTTCTGATGACCACAGGAACCTTCTTCACAGCAGGAGGAGTCACACAATCATTACCAACCCAAGGAACCACTTCAAATGACTGACACGGAGTCTCAATGTATTCACCTTCCATTTCCAGATACTTGAAAGTGTTTACATGGCTGACAAAGTATTCTTCCTCTCCAAAGACAGTAACAACCTTTCCATTCACCGGATATCTCAACTTTTGGTGCAATGTAGAGGTCACAGCACCTGCCCCATGGATCCAGGGACGACCAAGCAGACAAGAGTATGAAGGACGAATATCCATCACATAAAATGTAGCAGTAAACATCTGAGAGCCAACCTTGATTGGAAGATTAATTTCCCCATGCACTACTCTTCTAGAACCATCAAAAGCCTTTACCACAATATTACTGGGCTTTAACACAGTATCTTCAGGACTCAGCTTGTTCAGGACTTCTTTAGGCAACACATTCAGAGAGGACCCATTGTCTATCAGCACATGAGACAGGGTAGTGCCCCTGCATTCAATTGAAATATGCAAGGCCCTGTTATGATCCCTCTTGGCAGGGGTCAAGTCAGCATCAGAAAACCCTAACCCATTGTCATAGGTCAGGTGGGCAACACAGTTTTCAAATTGGTCCACAGAGATTGCACTGGGCACATGAGCAGACTTCAGAAACTTGATCAAGGACTTGGCATGAGCTTCAGAACACAGCAACAAAGACAACATGGAAATCTTTGAGGGAGTATGCCCCAACTGATCCACAATGTCATAGTCACTCTTGCGAATGATTTTCAATACTTCTTCCATCTGCTTAGAGAGATCATCAGCAGCTGGCACATCAGTAGATACAGGCTCAATAACAGGACCTTTGCCCCGAGCATCAGTGGTGGTAGTAGCAGCAGGAGTAACTGCATTCTTGGAAGCAACTGGAGGAGAGAAGACTCTTCCACTACGAGTGATCTTGCTAGATCCAGCAATATTATCAATGTCAGCAGGTATATCAGGTAAAGGCTCTTGCTTGACACCATGGATGTAAACATCAGACCCATAGTGCCAAGGCACAGCTTTATCAGATGTATAGGGAATAGGACCAGGAGTGGTAATGATCAGAGGAGCCACTCTGGCTTCAGCAACAACTTTCACAGGACCTTCAGCCGTAATCTTGATAGGACCCTGATGAGAGATCTTGATGGGCTTCCTTGCAGTGATTCTTACCGGTACTTTGTCAACCATATCAACCTCTTCAATCTTCCTACCCCGAGTCAGATGATCCACCATACTTTCTATAGATGCTGGTCTTCTTTCAAACACTATAGTATACTTATCCATGAGACGCTGAATACCATCTCTCAAAATGAAGCAACTATCCGGCTTATGGGTACAATACAGACAATCTTCACGACAACCTGGAAAGATCCCAGCTCGTACTAACCTCTCTTTGATAATGGACAATGGTGTGCTCAACTCCATAACTGAATAGACATGCAGGTCTTCCTCAATGTCTTCATCAATGGCGTTGACAGTCTTCTCGTGATTTGGCAGTGGTGCTGTAATCACATTTGGTGGATCAAACTCAATTTCACCAGCATCAATCATCTCTTGAATTTTGTTCTTCAAGACCCAGCAATTATTAGTATCATGTCCTGGACAGTTTGAATGGTATGCACATCGTGCATTGGGATTGTACTTGGGAGAGGTAACATTGGGATTCTGAGGAGCCTCCCTCAGGGTAATAAGTTCAGCCTTCAACAAGTGTTGCAATGCCTGAGCCATTGACATGTTGATCTTCGTGAACTGTCTTCTAGCCCTCTGTTGGTTGCCTTGAGGCTGCTCTGTTGTTGCAGGAGTTGGATTTGAAATATGAACTGCACTAACAGACTGATGCCTTCTATTACGATCAGGTTGACCATAAACAGCATTGGATTCTTTCTTCCCAGTGGGAGGCTTCTTTGCAGCACCTGATGAAGAAGCACCCACTTGGATCTTACCATTCTTGATACCATTCTCTACTCGCTCTCCTGTCATGATCAACTCAGTGAAGCCAGATGATGAGCTTCCAATGAGATGACTGTAAAACGGACCATTCAGCGTACACATGAACATATCAACCAATTCCCTGTCAGTCAAAGGGGGTTGAACTCTTCCAGCCAAGTCTCTCCATTTCTGAGCATACTCCTTAAAACTTTCTTTGGCACCCATAGACATGCTTTGAAGTTGCATGCGAGTGGGGGCTAAGTCAGCATTGTATTGATACTGCTTATAGAAAGCTTCAGCAAGATCATTCCAGTCTCTGATGTTGACACTCTCCAACTGATAATACCACTCCAGCTGAGCTCCAGATAAGCTCTCTTGAAAGAAATGGATCCACAACTTCTTATCAGCAGTGTGAGGTTGAATCCTTCTGACATAAGACCTCAGATGTAGCTTGGGACAAGAGACCCCATCATACACAACAAAAGTAGGAACCTTGAAACCAATGGGTATAACAACCCCAGATATCAAACTCAAATCCTCAAAATCCAGCCCAGATGATTTCTGTAATTCCATAGCATCCATCCTATCCACCAGCCTCTTGAACTTGTCTTCATTAGGCTCATGGTAGTAATTAGCCTCAGAATCAGAGTCCCCCATAGTGTTGTGGAGACTGCCTCCCTCTTTCTCAGATTCTTCAGATTCATAGTCTTCAATCTGTTCCTTAGTCTTGACAGGACCCTTGAACCTTCTTCCCATGTTGAGCAACCCAGCAGACCTTCTAGTCTTCTTAGTCTTCTTGGCCAACAGTGCCTTCAAATCATCTTGCCCCTTGGATAGGTTCAAGATCAGCTCTTGGAACTGTGCATTCTGTGCCTGAAGATCCTTAACTGATTGTTCAAGTGCCATTGCTGAAATAAACAGCGAGAAGATGAGAAACCTGTGCACAATTATAAACCTGTGATGCAATGAAATGATATGGGAATGCATATGCAATGTTTTCAAGGACCGCAGGATTTAAATTTGCTTAAACAAACAAGAAAGTAACTTTTTATTAGTAATAACTTGTTTTGCCTTTTAGGCTTACAAAAAATGAAAGCGAAATAAGTACAAAAGATGGGGTTTTAAGTCTCCCATGGACGTTTCCTCTTTGTATTGAGGTATGAGTTGAGGTTTCGTTCCTCGTGAAGTTGCTTTGTGAGCTCTAGGATTCTTGCTTGGCTTGTTTTGTAATGAGCCTCGAAAGTATCCCTTTGCTCCTTCAGTTGGATCCATGATCTCTGCAAGTCTTCCATATCAGTAGGCATGTCTGGGTGAAGGATGGTATAAGCAGTGTCTCCTTCAGCAACAGGTTCCATGGTAACTGGCAGGATAGCAGGATATGGCATCATGAGTGTCTGAGCACGAGATCGTACCCATCTGAGATAAGCCTCCATAGGGATAGTGTACTTAGGCTCCAGTGTCTTGCTGTCAATCCTGTTTACCTTTCCCCAAGCTCGTATGAATCTCTGACGGTAACCCTGAAGATCGTTGTCGTAATCAAACACAATGCCCTGAATCAACATGTCATGTGGACCATCACTTCGGGCGTAACCAAACTGTCGTAAAGCTAGAGAGGGGTTGTAGGTAATGCCTCCTCTTATGCCTAGAAGTGGCACATTAGGAAACTCCCCACAACGGTCAATGATAGTGACATTCTCCATAGATCTGGAGCACCAATGAATATCTGAGTGAGAAAGTGACATGATCCTCTTGGACCATCTGAATCCTTGCTCATTCTTCATTACTGAGCGAGGAAGGTGAGAAATAAACCACCTAGAAAGTAAAGGTATGCAGCACATCAAAGTTCCTCTTGCCCTTGTAGTACGGGTATGAAGAGAATGAAGGATGTCTCCCAGCAATGTAGGCACTGGATTGTGACTCAGGAAAATGTTGATGGCATGAACATCTATGAACTGATCTGGATTGGGGAACAATACTAAGCCATATATCAGCAAGGCTAAGATCTCCTCAAAAGCATCATAGCTCATGGCCTTCAAGAACATTTGAGCTTTATCCATTAATACCTTGGCAAGAATACCCTTAACTCCACTTCTCGTCTCTAGAACAATGTCAGACTTCTTCAGATGTAGGGCTGCAGCAATAACCTCTGGTTTAAGTTCTTTCTCCAAACCTGTAAAGGGTCTTTGATCAAGAACAGGTATACCCAGAAGTTTGGAGAACTCCTCCATGGTTGGAACCAACTGGTAGTCGGGGAATGTGAAGCAATGGTGCTTAGGGTCAAAGAACTGAAACAGCACACTCATCATGTCCTCACTGAACCCTGAAGTGACCAGATCCAATAGATGACCATGTCTCTTGTTGAATCGGGAGTGATCAGACACTTGAGAAACCAACTCTTTAAGCTTGGGAGGTATCCCCACAAAGTTGATCCTGATGGTGTTTCTACGAGCAGAAGCCATGACCTGCAACAAAGAACAAAGATAAATCCTTTGGTCCTTGAAATGGTTAGGAAAATGATATGCTCATGATGCATGATGATGTCATGATGTTATGCTCAATCACAAACATGTGGCACACACAAGCAAGTCACACCATAGCCCTAGGTTTAAAGGCTTGCATGAGGTTTAAAGGTAAGTACCCTCCCCTGAAGTTAGATGGTTCATCCTGTCCTACAAAAGTAACCAGGTTCTAAGGGATCTCAATATCATTGATCCTTCACAAGGGTGGTTGATCAGAAGGCAACTTACTTGCCAACCAAAACCCTCCAAGTTTAAGATCTCAATGAGCGTAGTATCGAGTGTCAACCAACTTCAGTCTGCACCAAAGCCGGTTACCTCACTACTTTCTAAAGGCCAAGATGAGTTAACTAGGGTTCTAAAAGTTAGTTAGTGCATTGACAACATATGGCAGCCTCATATTATCCTCAACTTGACTTAAGGAACATAAGCACCAACCAAGAAGTCGCACTAACTATGGCCACCAGATCAACCGTATCGATATACGTCGTACAGTTTCCTTGGTCTATTGCCATTTACCTAAGGTACACTAGATCCGGGTTAGGATCTTTCACACATAAGAGCAACCCCAACAAGTAATATAAAGCAAACAAAGCAAACAATTTAAAGTGATCTTAATTCCTAAGGGTACCCCTCTTAAATAGATCCCCAGCAGAGTCGCCAGTTCTGTAACCCGGTGAACTGACTTTAAACCATGTTGCGGATAGCAAGAGTCGCCACCGACTTTTATTTTATCCATAAGGAAAGGTTATAAAAGAACAGGAAAGACCTTAGAGAATATTTTGGGTCCGGGGGGTAGGTTATGAAAAGGGAAGGTGTTAGCACCCTTTTCATCCATGGTTATCCATGGGCTCTTAGATACTTAAGCTCACTTTAGATTGTTTTTGAAAGTGTAGTGTGTGAATAAGAAAATTTTCAGAATAGTTAATAAATAATCCATGTAAGGATGTGTTAAAAACATGTTTGAAAATTTGTTTGAAAATGTTTAAGTGTTTGGAAAATTTTTAAATTGAGCAAGTACCTAAGAGTAACCTACCCTAATGTTTAAGGTCTTTCTTATTCTTTATCCTTTCCTTAGTAAGACTATCCCTACTATAATGGAGTAGGTAGTCCTTACTTTGGATGTTTAAGGGACATATGAGGGACAAGTTGATTTTGAAGGCAATGGTGGGGTGTAATAAGCATTTATAAGGGACTATCATCATTTTTCGAAAGGGACTCGATTCGTAAAGGCAACCAAAAGGGACTTTGATGATTTTTCTTATTTGAGGGACTTGCTTTATACACCCCACTTAACCATTATTCGTAGGCAACTGGAGGGGTATCCCTAAGGAAGTGAGACGGCGATTAAAATCGACTTACGTGTGTGAAGTGTTTAAGTTAATTATCTTTGATTAAAAATTATCTAAATTTATTTTAATATTACATACATGTTATTCACACTCCCTAATTACTAACCATAATAATAATTAAAATAATTACAAAATTACAACCGAGAAACAATTACAGCATTATAATAATAAAAATAGCAAATTTAATCAATAAATAATAAAATATAAATAATAAAGGGGTTAGTAAATAATAATAAAGAAAATTAGCAAAAATAATAATAGTAAACATAATTAAATTATAAATGGGTTAGTGATAAAAATAAATAAGGTTAGTAATAATAATAATTAAAGATAAATAATGGTTAGTAATAATAATAATTAAAGATAAATAATGGTTAGTAATAATAATAATTAAAGATAAATAATGGTTAGTAATAAAAATTAAATACAAGATTAATAAAATTATAGTAAGCAAAATTAATAGTAATAACAATAATATCAAAAGAAATTAACATGCATAACTAGATATATTTTTTTTATTCATATATTAATTATTAAATTATTTTTCAAATGTATCATAATTATAGAATTTTAATTATTATAAACATATATCTATGTTTATATATATATTAAAAAAAATTTTAAATATCATGTTAAAATTATATTTACAAATTATTTTTAATCATATAATTAAATTATTTCTAAATACTAAAAGAAACTTAATTTGAATTATTACTATATTTACAAAATTTTATGAAACATTATAATTGTATTAGAAATAAAAAAACAGAATTAAATTTTAATTTAGAAAAATATTTTAGAATTTCATAAAATTAAGATTCTATATATATTTTTTAGGGTTTCATAAAAATTAGGGTTTTATATATATAAAAATTTATTTTTACATAACACTATTTTAATTAATATAAATTATACAAAATAAAATTTTAAATATAAACAAGAGTTTTATTTTTTCCTAGAAAACTATTTAAGATTAATTATATTATATAACATATATACATATTTCATAATATAAATTATTTTAAATTAATTGAATTAAAATAGAAAACAAAAGAAAACAAAGAAAAAGAGAAAAGGAACCTGGTGGGATTTGATCCCAAGACCTCTTGGTTACAGGCAGCAATAAGGACCACTGGACCATTCCATGCGCAGGTGATAAGAAAATAACTTCACTTTGTTTTGTGCATTGACATGGAAAATTCAGAGAAATAAAAGAACAAAAGGGCCTGGGGGAGGATTGAACCCAGGACCCTTAGGATATACGCGCGCATGCTTGACCACCTGGCTGGGAGAGCCTAACTGATTATTGAACGGCTACAACTAATAATATATGAAACTTCTTTTTATCCTGCGAAAAATAAACAAAATATTGCCATGGCCAAGAATCGAACCATGGACTTCACAACATACACAGCCAGAGTTTACCACCAGGACACACGCGCGTGTGTGTAAACGAAACGGCAAAACAATATAAAATATATTAACATAAATTCAAATTCCCAGGCGCGGCAAACTTCATCTTCTACATTCAAATTTCCTGCGAATTCAGATGTGAATTTTCCTGCGAATTTAGCTGCATGTTCTTCATGCTTCAAAACCTACGAAAACGAAACATTGACAAAACAGCAAAATTTTGTGAAATTAATCAGTGTATTACACTCTACAAGGTCCATACAACTCAACCATGTATTTAGAATTCATTTACAACAGATGAATGGAAGAATCCTAAAACGGCCATGAAACCCTAATCATGGTGATTTCTTCATCCTGCACTTAAAATCCAATTGATTGTTCCAGAAACACTCCAAGCTTCATCACAAACACAAATATGCAATCAAATTTAAACAATGATATCACTATTATGGGAATCGAAAAAAATAATTTTAAGAATGATGTGGATTCGGGTTGGCCAATATAGGGCATATTGGATGCGTATGATGGATGATTTCACTTCATGGATGATCAGAGAACATGTCTATGTTCTCAATTTACCTTCTAAAGCTCTCAAACTCCAAAACCGATTCTTACTTTTGGATGGATTTTTGTGCTTTTGAACTCACCTCTAGGCTGCTGCAAATTCGTGTCTAAGGCTAGGTTTATGATCAGCATATATAGGTGAGTCAATTAGGTTAAAGAAATTGATTGATTTAGTGAAATTTTGGATCAAAAAATATTGAAAAAGATCAAGTGTTCAAAGTCAAATATTTGGTCATAAGGTCTTGCTATTTTGGGAGGGATCTCATGATTTCCTTCTCCTTTGACTCCAATCACACTTTATGATTTTCTAGATTCAATCACAAAAATATCTTTTCATGTTTAATATTTTTTTAAAATTTAAAATGATTTAAAATGTAATAAATCATAATAAATTAATAAAATAAAATAAAAAATATGAAAATATCATGATAATTTCGTGCAAACCATTATGAAGTGGATTGGGTCATAATTTGAGTGGCCCATTTGAAAAGAAATGATTTTGAACCTCCTTTTTCAACATAAACCATCACAAAATTTCTTAACTTTGCAAAGGCACATCTTCCTCACTTTTAAAGGTATGAGGGTGTTCTTGGACTTTTTGGAAAGCTTGAAGAGTCCTCTAAACAACCCCACTGGTTTCAGGTCCATATCATTTACCAATCTCAAGTTATGCCCTTTTGAAGTTGTTGACTTTTTGTTGACTTTTGAAATGACCTATAATGTCTTAGATCATATCTTTCAAATGAAGCATTTTTGGGCTTAACTTTCAACATCAAAGTTGTAGAGAATTCAATTTCCTTCAAAATGAGCTTTGGATGGAGACTTGGTAATGAAGTATGTGAAAGTTATGCCTGGTCAAAGTTCAGTTGACTTTTACTGAGGAAACCCTAATTTAGAAACTCCTGATTATTGATGATCTGGAATCTCCTTGATGAATCATGATCAACCCTTGATCAAATGATGAATTTTACTTCATATACTTGATGTTGGCAAAAAATCATGAAGTTTGACTTTGGTTTGACCATAGTTGACCTCAGTTTGACTTTTTAACTGCATTGACTGATTTTGACTTATCTGATCATCTGACTGAGCAAACTTTTGAGAAAAGTCTTGAAACTTGTCATGGAGGTTCTTATACACATATAAGATGTTATGAAACTCACTTGAGGCATTGGAAGTCCATTTAGCCTGATTAAAGTCAAAACCCTAGTTTTGGATGCACTGCTTAGGAGGTGCATTGTCTGAGGGAATTGTCAACTTCTTTGACCAATTGTGAACTTTGTGAACCTTGTGAATCTTCATAAACTGTCTTGTGAACCTCATGGGAGGTATTGTGAAGCTTGTGAACCTTGAGAACCTCATGAAGTGGCTTGTAGACTTCCTGAACCTCATGAAAGGTATTGAAATCATTGTGGAACTTGTGAACCTTGTGAACCTTCAAGAAGCAACCTATGGACTTCATGAACCTCATGAAAGGTCTTTGTAAATGTTGAGAAGCTTGTGAACCTTGTGAACCTTCAAGAAGTGACTTGTAGACTTCATGAACCTCATGAAAGGTTATATAAGCATTGAGAAACTTGTGAACCTTGTGAACCTTCATAAAGTAACTTGTAGACTTCATGAACCTCATGAAAGGTTATGCAAGTGTTGGAGAATTTGTGAACCTTGTGAACCTTCTTAGAACACAAAGTCTTGTATTGTGAGGGCAAATTTTGGGGTGCAACACAAGGTCCTGCGAACCAAAGATCGGGGTTCGGGAGTCGGTTACGACCTGGGAAGGTATTAGCACCCCAGATCGTCCGTCGTACCCGACGGGATCCACGCTTGCAAGAGAAACTGTTTCAAAGGGTGAGGATATGAAAGCTGCAGCAAAAGAAATGAAAAGAAACTGGAACCGGAAGAGAACTGAATAAGAAACAAAGGAGAAATGTAGGGAAAATAAAGATTGTGCTCGAACGGGCCCTACCCCGCTGCCTACGTACCTCATCAGGACAATGAGGATCAGAGACGCCGTAGTTCCCCTAACTAGGGGTGGCAAGGAAATTGCTTGTGAATTAAGGCTTGAACTGCCTATGCCATTTCTCAGGTGTTGCAGACTCGGACGACGAGTGCGTAACCGTCTTGCAAAGTGACAAGTAGGAGCAAGTTCGCGTACGGAGCGAATGAGGTGAGAAAAGAATTCCCGAAGGAAAGTCGCTTATTGTTTGTTTGGTGTTTTTTAGAAGCTTTTATGAGTGAAAGTTTGCATAGGTAAGTGTACCCAAGTCTTACTCAATGGGATGTGTACGTCTCACATCATCCCGAAATGGAATGCGCAAGAGGCACACCTATCTATGGAGGAAATCCCCAAAGCTAGTTCCACAAGTGAAGGCTTAAGCACACTGACCTATTACCATTATTAAGTGTTTTTTGTGGTTTTTTTGGTTAAGAAGTGTTTTTTAGCTTTTTCTTTGTGAGGTACTCATGCTAAGACCTATCCACCACGAGTGATGACTCACACCTCGCCCCGAAATGGAACGCATGTGAGCATCTCATAGCAAAGTCTCATGTCACATGAAAGTACTCAACCTTTATTAAGTGAATTAAAATTAAGTTTGAAGATGAGAAGAGAGAGAGCACCAAAGGATCTCAAAGGAAAAATTCTAAAGGGGACTAAAATAATCCTAAGTGTTAACATGCATGGATGTCCTAAAGGTTGGTGGGGTTTCTATCCTAATGAAGGAGGAAGAAGAAGATAGAATAAGGGATTAGAAAGGCCTAGGCCCAACAAAAGAGGGTTATTTCACATAAACATAAGAGGAAGAGATGAGATTTGGAGATGTGGAACTCAATTTCCACATCTCACACTTACCATAGCCCCTGCAAGGTTAGTATGCACATACATGAAACAAAATGAAGAAAATGGGATGCTAACATCGTACAATCAGAAGTGAAGTGAAGTAAACAAATGCCTAATGCCAATTCATCTCAAAGAAATGAAAATTAGAAACTTATGACTTAAAATGAGGCAACATGCATACACATGGAAACAAATGCGCACTTATGAAAGATGTAATACAAAACACACAAAATACAAGCACAAAGTTCAAAACCAGAATCAAAATGACATAAAGAATGGCCTAAGAGGCCAGAAAGATGAATAGAGAAGTCACACAATACCAAACAATGTCAAAATAGAAGCAACGGAATCAAAAGATGGAATTTAAACACTTAAAGAAACAAATGACTTAATGAAGAAGCAAACTCAAAAATTCAGAAGAAACAAGACCTATCCTAGGACCAGGAAGGTACCCACACCCCAAAGTAACCCCAAATGAGAAGAAGAAGTTGGCACAAGTGCCCTTCTAGGCCTATAAGAAATCTTAAGAACCAAACGAGGCAAAATGGGACAAAGTGAGAACAAAAATCCACAAATAATAAACCAACCATCTAAAAATTCTACAACTGAAACCAAAGGGTCTTCAAACATATTATATCAACTTGCCAAAAGGATTTGCAAAAATTCAGAAAGAAACTAGGTCAAATGGAGGTACAAACACAAGTTGGGACAGAAAACTTACATCACAAGATACCAGACCAAAACTCAAGAAATAATTTTCTAAAAATTCTGAGAAAAATCACATGAAAACTACAAGATCTTAGGAACACAATGCAAAAATAATGGGATCAAAACTCCAAATATTGAAAGCTATAGAAAATAAACAAGACATACTGGTCAAGAAATGAAGCAAAAGAAGCTATGCACCTTGGTGAATTATTCCTGGCACGTGGATCAATGAAAAAAATAAAATAAAAGTGTGATAAAAAACTAGAAACATAAAGGAATATCCATGATTTATTTGATAATTTTTGGATGAGAGAATCTATTTTATATGAATTAAAATGGAACTGAATTAAACAAGAAATTAAATGTGAAAAAGAAATTAAAGGAAATTAAAGGGAGGTGAGGAAAGTAAGGCTTGGAAGTGTAATTGAATGGGCCAAGATAGGAGTGGGGTGCGAAAATCAACTCTGATTAAGCCCAATGCGCGCTGACACATGTCTTGCTATGGGGAAACTTATCAACACAGGCCCTACCGGACGGTGACAAGTGTCACCACCGGTATGGGCAGAATCAAAAAAAATCCATTGCTCTTATCCTCTTATCTCATTGATTTTCACACTTTCCTTACTACTTCCTATTAATCTCATAACATCTATTAAACTTTTAAACAAAAACAACAATAAAAAGAACACAGCAAGGCCGCTGCGTCCTTCCTCCAATATGGTGACCTAGCGCCGCTGTATCTCCTTCATCCATCACTGCGACCTCGCCGCCGCTTGTCTCCATCAACCTTGCGTCGTCGAAACCTCACCAGTCATCTTCCTCTTCCGATCAACAACGTACCGCCTCCTTCCTCGTCGTCGCGCCTCTTGTTCACCTCCTTCTTCATCATGACCGAATCCCAAACACAAAATGACAAAAACAAAACTCCCTCAAACAACTTCCTTCACCTCAAATTCGGATTCCTAACTCTTACTCACAGCGATTACAAATCCAGAAGCGAGAAACTCAAAACTCAGCCAAATTCCGGATCGAAAACAAGAACAGCAAAATCTATACGCAACATCTGAGTAACAATCAAACAAAGAAGTAGAAGATTCACCAACCTACGACGCCGTGGCTTGCGTCGGTCACACGCCGGAGGGACGAAGTCCGCTTACTTCCGATGATTCATGGTGATGTCGCTACTTGATGCTCGAAGAACGACGCGATGGTGATGATGAATATTGAAGTTTAAGATGATGATGTTGATGCTGATTCGAGATGAAGACTCAGAATCCGATTGAATAAGTTGAATCAAGTTAACGAGAATTGAAGCGTGGATGAAGATTAACGCCAAATCCGCGATGAAGATAAAGGTGAGCGACGAATTTTGTTCAGTTTTGGAGGATGATCTTTATTCCGTGAAAGAGAGTGGCGGATTCTTGTTTTTTTTTGTTTGTTGATGATAAAGAAGAATGACCGAGCTTCATTTTTTTTGTGTGGATCAAATTCAGAGTGATGATGAAGTTGTTATCATGATTCATGAAGAGCAATAACGTCGGCCCGATTCGATTGCTGAAATGGATGAAGATATGCTCATTGACGAAATTGAATAGATCGCGATTGATGAACACTCAGTCCTCATCCGATGCA
Source organism: Lathyrus aphaca (assembly GCA_963966055.1). NCBI lineage: Eukaryota > Viridiplantae > Streptophyta > Magnoliopsida > Fabales > Fabaceae > Lathyrus > Lathyrus aphaca. The sequence continues at coordinate 485,663,912 of OZ014525.1, read as the reverse complement.
TTCCTGAATACTCGTTTGATTGCAACAAGTGGAGAATGGAAGCACAACGAAGGTGACGATGAAGATTAACTTGACTCAGTTAATGGAAGTGTTTGTGTGAGATGAAGGTTAACGATGAATTGGTTTTCGATTTGTTATTGCTGCAGAACCATGATGATGTGAGGTGGATGACGGAGATGAAGGAGAGTTTACGTCCTCTGTCCGTATGAAATGCAGTCCGACTTTCTGTTATTGATTCTCCGTTTTTTTTTCCCTTTTTTCCATTCTGTTAAGATCTCTTTTTTTGTGTAATGAAAGTGTCACCAGATTATCATGAAGGTAGTTGCAAATCCTTTCTTTTAAATTCTGTTATGGACTTTTCTCTTTTTCATTTTTCGGTTTCACTGCATTTTTGGTAATTGGATCATGCGTTTTTCCTCATGCTTGTTGCGTTTTGTCTTTTTTTCATTGCGTTTTGATACTGCTCACGTGAGGCTTGGTTTCAAGTAGCTGTATGAAGGCTGGTGTGAAAAAGGTGTGACTGCATAAACGTGATATTGGCTAGAAAAGAACATGTTGATATGTGGCTTGGAAAAAATTGTGGGCCATGGTATGGCATTTGTTATGGAGTGTATTATGTGGAGTGGCATGCATGCTGCATATTTTGTTGAAGTGTGAGTAAAAAATAGCTCTTGAATTGAAGTGTGGTGCAAGTTGGTTTAACATAGATCAAATGGGCTTTGTAAGAAAGGTTATGTAAAAGAAAATGGATTAAAAAGAATATGGTCTTAAAAATGGATTAATGAAATTGAGAAAAAAGAAAATAAGGATTATGATTTATAGTTAAAGGTAAATAAAAAAATGGATATGGTTTAGAAATAAATGTAAAGAAGAAAAAATGGGGAATGAATTGATTTAATGGATAATTTGGAAAAATGGTTTAGAAATCGATACGGAACTTGGTATTTTGTGGAACGGACCAATTACCACCAACATGCACATAGCCATGAAATCTCGATTCATCAATTCACTCAACCAATCTCGCATTGCTTTCACAGAAACCAATGACCTTCTGGATAAGTCACCTTCTAAACGTCATCACGATAAGCCTGAATCTTTGGATTTGAAACCCTCTCACCAACCACTACTTGGTAAACTAATGATTCTCGCACATAACACAACCCGACTTTGAGATACATTGCCTGAGAAATAACCCCCAATACAGATAACCTGCAGTTCTACCGATCTATTGATAGTTTGACCAAGATTGGGTCAAACGTCCATCTGAACGAAATCACGAACTAAACGACCACGCTCAACTGAAATCACCGCCAGCTCTATGCTATGCTTCAACAATGAATGTTATGCTCCATTTTTCTATGCAGATGCAATGCGAAATATGAAAATGATATGCTAAATGCTACGAAAATGAGAGGGCAAATTTGGGGTGTTACATTCGGCAAGCTTTCGCATCCCTTTTTCAAACAAATTTTGAAAGTTGCAAATGTTTTAAAAGGGATCTATTCAACCCCCCTTCTAGATCTGTACCATCGCCTAACAAGCTTCAATGAAAAGCTTACTAACTTTCAAAAATGGAAGAAGAGCTTTAGTGTGGGTTGGGAGAGAATTGAGAGAAATTTTAGCAAGGTGAATTTGACTATCAAAAGCTTGTGAAATGAATGAAATGAAGGCTTTATTTATATAGTCTAGGATTGAATTGAGTGGTGGCTTGGAATTTGGTTTAGAGCCAAAGCTAGGCTTGGAAATTGAATTTGGAGGCAAAATCAAGACCAAGTGGTGATTAATAAGGGTGTATGGTAGAAATTGATTATGATGAGGTTGGGGAATTAAATGGAAGTGATCTAGAATATTCTCATGATGAAACAAGTGAATTTGGTGCCAAAAATGCTGCAGAAATTTGAATTTAGCTCATTTTTCACAAATTTGCATGATGTTAATCGATTAACCATATGGTATTAATCGATTAACGGTGTAAAAATGTGAAAATGCCCTTTTTGTGGCACTATTGTGGTTCTGCCTCGATTCTTTTGCTTGTAAAACTAGGCATGGAAATAAACACATGAAGCTTGGAATCCCTTGAGTAATAATCAATCAATTCCTAGGAAACTCTTGATCAGGTGAATTTAAATTATTTTCATATCAACTTTGACTTTGTTCAGGTGAATTGCACTCGAGCTGAGGAACTGTTCTTGATCCAGATTTCTCCTTGAAAAAGTTAGTAATAGGGAAAAACAAAATATTTTTGGATTTTAATTAAGGGTTTGTAAACATAAATAAACATAAAAGCAAATAAGAAACACACAGATGTTTGGTGATCTTTGTAAGGCATAAATCCAAAGATGAAAGGGATAAGGGAACAAATGTGCGATCTTGTTTGTATGTAATGATGCAAATGAACTGTGGAGAATTTTTTAGGGGGGAAATTAGGGTATGATAGATGTCCTTGTTTAAGTTTCTTCAATTCGGAGAGATGAAAATTGATATCTGTCTCGGCGGGATGGAAGAGACTTAAATAAAGTAACCCAATTTTGGACTTAGGAGGCCACACGGTGATATAAATATGATATGAAATGAATGCAAAAAATTATATGGGGAATATAACAACGTAAGAAACAGAACAAATGTTGGGGAAGAAAGGATAATAAACTCTGCTGGGGAAAAAACACCACACAACTGTTGGGGACCACAACAGGGCTTAGCTGAGGAAAATATATCCAAGAATGGCATTGGACAAAGGGAATCACAACATCCAAGAATGACATTGAATGAAGTGAGAAAAGTTCTGGAACACACATTATAAGCATCCAAAAATGACATCGGGAACATCTGAGAATGGTAAACACATTCAAGAATAACATTGAATGAAAGTTATAATATTTGAGATGGCATTGAATAAAGGAAACAACAATATCCAAGAAGGTATTGGATGTAAAGGAATCACAATATCTGAGAAGCCATTGGATGAAAGTAATAAATAATATCCAAGAAGGCATTGAATAAAGGAAACAACAGTATCCAAGAAGGAATTGGATGTAAAGTTATCACAATATCTGAGAAGCCATCAGATGAAAGTGAGAAATAATATCCAAGAAGGCATTGGATGTAAGGGAATCACAATATCTGAGAAGCCATCAAATGAAAGTGAGAAATAATATCCAAGAAGGCATTGGATGTGAAGGAATCACAATATATGAGAAGCCATCAGATGAAAGTGAGAAATAATATCCAAGAAGGAATTGGATGTAAAGGAATCACAATATATAAGAAGCCGTCAGATGAAAGTGAGAAATAATATCCAAGAAGGCATTGGATGTAAAGGAATCACATTATCTGAGAAGCCATCAGATGAAAGTGAGAAATAATATCTGTAAGTTCTATATTTTTAGGATTGGCATTAATTTTGTAAAACAAATATAGCAACAATAAAATGTACAGGATCTTTGCAAAATAAAGAACAATATATGTGTAACACGGAGGGAGAACCGACTTTGTCGTTTTTGTTTTCACAAAAACTATGTTGTGGATAGCAAGAGTCGCCACCGACTTTTCTTTTATCCAAGTAGGAAAGGTGGAAAAGAACAGGAAAGACCTTGATTTTAGATTTTGAATTCGGGGGGTATGTTATACAAAGGGAAGGTGTTAGCACCCTTTGTATCCATGGTTATCCATGGGCTCTTAACTGCTTAGCTCACTTTACTTTTGTTTGAAGAAATAGTGGTGGTGTATTTAGAAAAAGTCCACCTTTGTAATGATTCTCGTATGAATGTATACAAAAGGGTTTTCTTGGAAGATTTTGAAAATGTGAGGTGTAAAGAGAAATTTTTACTTTTTTTGAAATTGTGAGCAAGCAGTTAAGGGCTTCCTACCTACTCAAGGTCATTCATGTTATTTTTCTTTCCTAAGAGATAAGACTGTCCTAACTATTAGTTAGTAAGTAATCTTATCTTTGGATGTAAGGGACAGGCGTAGGGTCATCGTATGATCATAGAAGGCAACCTTGTAAAGGTATCTTAGCAATTCGAAGGGACTATCATCATTTTCAGTAGGGTCATCGAGGGACGAGATCAATTATTCGTAGGAAACTAGAAGGGTCATCGAGGGACTATGATCTTTATATCGAAGGGACTTGATGATTTTTATTTAGGCAACTCTGCTAAGACACATCTACGTTCGAGGAACTTGACCATCTTTCGTAAGGCAATAAGAGGGAATACCCTAGAGGTGCATGTGTGAAAAGTGTGTTGTATTTAGTTATTTTATCTTTTGAATTAAATATTTTTTGCGGAATTTAAATGTGAAAATAGAAAACCCTAAACTATACATCATGGGAAGGGAGTGGGTACATAGTTTAAATCAGGGAGTACGGAAAATAAAAGTGCGGAAAATTAAATGTTACAAAATAATTAATAATCTTATACACTTGTTCTAATAAAAATAAATGACGAAAAAATAAAATCGGGAGGAGATAAGAATGAATGAGGAAGAAATATTGGAGGATTCGATTGAAATCGGTTAATTAATTTTTCATTAAAAAAAAGTTTTATATGATTTTTTTGAATTTTAAATTATTAATTTAATTTTACTATATAAAAAAGAGCATTTTTTATTTACAAAAAAAACTATATTTTTTTATTAATTCATTATTGGTTAGAAAAAGGTTTGATATTAATTATTTTATTAATTAGAAATTAAAATAAAAAGAATAAGGAAATAATAAGAAAAATAGAAGAAAAAATGAATAAGGGAAATTGTCTAAAAAAAGGGAAATGGCACTGGGTTTCGAACCCAGGCCCTAAAGGATAAAACGCGCTAGCTTTACCACCAGACCAGCTGCACCTGCGTGATAGTAAATGGAAACAAATAATTATATAATAAAATTCAAATGTAAATCGGTCCAGCAAATGCGTGCACGCCACCTAATCATCTTCTTCCTCTTGTCTGCAGAATTAGCTACGAACCTGCTTCAAATTAGCTACGATTTAGCTACGATTTTTTTCATAGCTAAATAGCCTGAAATTGGAAAATAAAAAAAAACACAAGTTTTAATAAATCAAGACCACCTATTCCTACTAATTTGGACCCTAGGAATTCAATGGTGGTGTCCGTTTGGCCTGAAAATGATTGTACAAGGAGATTCGAATGATGGAAGCTTTATGCCCTAACAATGGCAACTCTTGAAATCTGCATTGTAACTCACAAACAAATGGTTAAAACACATCTAAACATGATTATAAATACTATTATGAACAAGAAATGCATTATAATGCCATAAAATATGAGATTGGAAAAGAATAAAAGTGAGAGGTGCAGCCATGTTCATAAGGCATGCATAACGTGTTTTCAACCTTCAAGGATGATGGGGATTGCCTCGTGGGATCTTCTTTAAGATGTTTGGACGTGGAGAAGTGAAGAAAACTTACTACAAAGTGTTTTAATGGTTTGTCTAATTTACCCTTTTTTGAAAAAAAATTAGGGTTGTTTGTGCATGGATCTCGTCCTTGTGACTTATGGAGTTGATAGTATTTATAGAGGAGGTTATTTTGATCAGAATTTGGGCTTGGCTGAAGAATATTTTATTTGCTATTCAACGGTAATTCCAATCTTTTTTTTTTGCATATTTGATCATGATACACTTCCTCTTTAGTTTTGTACGAATTTTGGATCCATATAATGATAATAAACATCAAAATCTGATCCCAAAATAAATCATGGATCAAATATTTAATTTTTCAATATTTATTTTAATTAAAATTGAATTTAAATAAATTAAATCCAATAAAATATAAAATAAACATAAAAAATAAAAACATATGATTTATGGGTCATGGATCATCTCATGATTAAGTTTGGATTATAAAAATATGGGCCCATTTGGCAAAAACTTAAGTTTTAGTCATTATTTGCCTTATACACCTCCTCAAATTTATCCAACTTCAACAATGCATAATTCTCTCAATTTTTATCCCATGGATTTGTTCTTGGACATTTTAGAAATCTTATAGTGTCCTCTAATTACTCCTTTTAGTCCCATTTCCATTTGATCTTCCATGTTTAAGTTATGAGCTTTTGAAAAATGTTGACTTTTTGTTGACTTTTTAAATGACCTGTAATATCTTGGCTCATATCTCTTAAATGAAGCATTTCTAGCCTTGGCTTGTGAGACACAAAGTTGTAGGGAATTGAATTTCCTTTAAAATGAGCTTTGGATAGTAAATTTATGATGAAGCAAGTGAAAGTTATGGCTGGTCAAAGTACAATTGAGTTTTCCCTTAAGAAACCCTAATTTAGCAAATTCTGATTTTTGATGAATTTGGGGTTTCTTTGATGAATCATGATCAACGCTTGATCAAATGATGAATCTTACCTCATAATATTGATGTTGACCAAAAATCTTGAAGTTTGACTGTATGTTGACCACAGTTGACTTTTTGACCAAGTTAACTATTTTTTTTATTATCTGAGCATCTGACTGACCAAACTTGTAGGGAAAGTCTTGAATCTTGACATGAGGATCCTTTGAAGTATATTGGATATCATGAAGTCCAGTTGAGGCTTTAGAAGTCCAATTTACCTTGGGAAACTTAAAACCCTAATTTAAGATCCATTGCTTAGGAAGAGGCTTTGTTTGATGAAACCTTGAATCCCTTTGAGCAATTGAGAATCTTGTGACTATTAGGAGACCTCTTGAGGAATATTATCTTGAAGATGTGAGGGAAAATTTTGGGGTAGAAAAATAAGCAAGGAGTCTTATTGTGCGCCTAAACATGTTGTGTTGAAGTGTTTCAACATCTGGAACAACATGTCGAAGAAGATGTCAAGACAGTTCATTCGACATCATGAACTGCTGAAGATAGATTGAATATTCTGTTATGCCTTAATAGAAACAGAATAATCAGAAGATTTGAATCAATCCAATTGGCGCTGATTTAAAAGATCTTGAAGACTCAAATTTACATTGATGACAAATTTCAAATATTGAATAAATATAGAGTTTCTATATTTGGAGATATTTTAGGAAGTTGTTTCTTTGAAGATCTTTTTATTTGAAGCAGATTTTTCTGCATTATTGTAGCAGTTGTTATGTTGTGTTTTTAGGCCCAAAATCCAGTTGGGATTAGGTTATAAAAAGAAACCTTGTAACCTAGGTTTAGTAACCAACCAAAGTTGTAAAAGTTGTATCATTAGGGTTGAGTTCTTGTAACAGTCGTATGCTGAAAAGATGTAATCTTCAGGGTTGTTTCTTTGTAAACCTCGAAGCTGTTAAGTAAGGGGTGTATTGTTCTTGGAGGAATCTTTTAAGAAAATCTGAGATACTGTCATGGAATTATGTCTTATGTTTTGCTTTGTTGTTTAGGTAAAGAGTCATCAATATCAGCAACTAAGAGTTGGGACTGTGAGACATCATTGCAGTGATTGGAAGTGAGATGAGTTTCTCATATTTAGGAGTTCCTAAGTAGAAGTTGCATTGGTAGTGATTAAGTGAAAAGACTGAAAATTTTATGTGTTTATTGAGAAGTCTTTGAATTGATACTACATAGTGGATTTCCTTCCTGGCTTGGTAGCCCCCAGAGTAGATGAGTTTACATCGAACTGGGTTAACAATTTGGATGTATTATTTACAACTTTTATGTTTTATATTTTATACAGTGTTCTTGCTGGATGTTAAACCAGATGTCTAAACATCCTGAAGAATGTTTAAATCTGGTATATCAGAATTTTAGAATGATGTTGTTTGTGCCTTGACATGTTTATAAGTAACAGATCAGATGTCTCAACATTGTATTCGACGTCTGAGTCTGTCATACCAGAATTTAAATTGGTATTAGAGTGAGCATCCTAGTCCGTTTTTGGATGAGATCCAAGGGGGGTACTTTCTGGTACATGGTCAAGGTGGAAGATCTTTTTTGAAAAGTTGTTTGGTGTGTGAATGGTCCCTAGAAGTGGAGGATGGACTATTTTATTGTTACATCATGGTGGTAAGTTGTTGTTGTAGGAGGTTTGATTTATTTTCAAACCTATTATTGTTGGTGTCACCAGGAGAATATTGCTAGGGCTAATTTGTGACACTTGGAGTTCCTGAGGAGTTTGTATATGTTGCTTATCTATCTGATAACTCCTGATGTTAAGATATTTGAAGACTATTTTTAGTAACCCTATCTCTAGTCTGTAGATTTCTCTGTGTGATCCTTAGAATGATGTGATATCCCAAGATAGGACACCACATCAGAATTGGGCATAACTCTATTGTCGAAAGGATTAGTTGAACATATGCTTTGGGTGCTGAACTAATGTGATTGAATCACATGTGTTTGGAACCTACTCCTGATTTGGAAGATAAGGCATTTGTATGGTGTATCTGAGAAGTTTCTAGCCCTGGAACTTATCTCAGTTATGTGTGTTGGTCAAGGAATGATCAACATGTTTTGTTCTCATGAGGTCCGTTTTTTTATGGTCCTTACTGTAGGAGTGAAGTGCCTGATCTTCAAGGAGTATTATTTCAGAGAGACTCCTTGTACATGAAGGTCAAGTTGTATCAACGTGTGGAGTTGATTGATGTGGATATAGTTGATCAGTTGCTATATTGTGTGTGAGGACATTTCAAATCAGACAGTCTGAATACTGAGTCTGAAGGAGAAGTCTGTTGAAGTGTTCCAGTTGCTGCATATGTTTGTTCTTTGGTTTGATAGCTTGATCAACTATTGGTGGCTTATTCCCTTGTGTTCCCCTGCATATATATGTGAATTACTATGAAGATTGTCCTCAGAACCATAGTAATCTATGTAGTTTTGTTGTGACTGATATTGATGTCTGAAAGAATGTTAGAACATCATCTCAGAAGGTGTCAGATGTTTGAAAAATAAGAATAAGAAGTCAGACTACATGCCCTACCTTGTGTGAGAAGGTAATCTTATCAGACCTAGAGTAAGTACCTTGACGGGAGACTGGGTATTTGTCTACGTGATACATAAAGGTGGATACTTTGACGGGAGACTTAGTATTTATCAGAGAGTTATGCATATCTGCAGTATGAATCTTATGGTTCAGAAAGTGTACTGAGTAACTAATGCTCATCCTCAGAAAGAGCTTTGGTTGTTCTTGCAATTGGGAGTTAAGAAGTGTTATTTGTGGTCTATTGGTGCAAGGGTGCAGACTATTTTTTTGTAGGTGCAGCTGGATTGTTGTTCTTCCCATGACAAGGAAGGTGTGTTGAATCATGAAGTTAGAATTGATAAAATCATCAGAACTTTGTGAAGACTGGTTTACTCAAGGAAAAGTATCATCCTTGGTATGGTTGTAAGGTGTAGCTTTAGACTATTCCTTCTGAAGGTTCAATCAGTGGCAGGTTTAAAGACTTTGGAGAAACTTTGGCAGGTTCTCATCAATGTGTAATATTGGTAGGGACTACTGCAAAATCAACAGGATGGAGGTTGTCTACTCAAACTCGGTTGGTGAATCAAGTCTATAAGAGCATGGAACTCTTGTTCTGTTAAAGGAGGAGGTTCTTTCAAGTGGCGGAAGAAAGAGCTGAGTTTAATAGCTGGATGTGGAATGATATTGTTCAAACATCTAGTTTAACATCAGAATCTCAGTTGGTGAAGTTGCATATCAATTAAAGATAGGATGATTTACAAAATAAGTAGATCATGATATTTTTGAGATAATTCTGACAAACGTGAAGAAGACAAAGTGTGGCAGTTGGCTTTTTCATATGAGGATTCCTAAATGAGGTAATCAAACTGTGGAAATTGGTTAATCTCTATAGTGGATTCGAAGAATCAAGATAATCAGAGTGTGGCAGCTGGTTGGTCTTAAGGATTGTCTTGGAACAAGTTACTCTTGTGAAGAAGGGTGACAAGTTGAAGACTTGAGAGATTTATTCTTCTTGAAGGTGGATGAGGGTTTATCTCTCTTTCTAGATTTCTGATTCAAGCTGGTGGCGCGGTGTTGTTGAAGATTTTCAGTTCTTGGATTACTATGCTATAGTAAGTCCAGTTGGTGGAGCACATCAAGAAATTGGGTGATAAGGTCTTGGTGTATGGAAAATGTTCTAACTGGTGATAGGACATTATTTGGGGTGTTTGTCTACATTGCTTCTAAAATTAGTCTACCTAATCATATAGGAGAATGATGAAGAAGATGATTTGTTTTGAAAGAAGAATGTTGAGAAGACTGAAGTAGATCAGGTATTGATTGTTTGGAAGTCTGAATGTGAACATTCATTCTAATATCAGAGTTAGTTTGGATGAATATTGTCTGGATTGTATGGATAATAGTGTGTGAAGACCTAGTGTCAGGACCTGCTTGGTAGAGGATGTTCAGCATTTGTAACTTGTGGTAACAACAAACCAAGAAGGGATCAGGTGTGCTTTTGTACAAGAAGTGAATATGTTCAATTGAGAATTGAACAAAGGGTGAGATCTTGAATACATGAAGTTGCGTCTTATGTTTTCCTTTCATAAGAGTGCAAAGAAGCATGGATTATCCTTGATAGGGGGAGTGTGTTACAATCATGTGCAGCTGGATTTGTGAAGTTAAGGGGGAGTAGTACATTAACCAGGTTTTGTAATGTTACACATCATGTTGTGACATGTGCTACTAAGTATGGAAAATTATTTGTCAAGTTGATATTTATTACTTAGTGAGGAATGTCTTATGTGTCCAAAAGGCTTATGGAATAAAGTTGTTATCTGCATTGTATTTGTGGATACTGATGAGGTTGTGCACCATGTTGTAGTGTGGCTAGCAGAAAGCATACGGTTGGATATTAGAACATGTTTCATAACATGTGTGTATTGAACTTAGCTAGGATTGTCTGTGGACGGTGCTGACTGTAAAGTGTGAAACACGAGCTTTATTCATGCGTGTTTGTTGTTGGGTCGTTTATTTTGGGAGAGCAAGTCAGCTGGTCAAAGTCTGTTTTTGGACGATCCACATTGAATGGTGCATAAGTTTTTGCTCTTATCATAAAGATCTTGGACCAAGAATGTTTCTTTATTCAAAGATAGTTTGTTAATATCTATGTCATTGATCCTTATTTATAGAAGGGAGTTTCTCCTCCATCAGCATGTGAGTATTTTCATATTTTTTCTTTCTGGTGAGGTTCTTTTGTGTCTGGATGAATAATAAGTGGGTGTGGTGCTGTGAGGGCTATATTTTCCAAGTTTTGACTAAATAGGGGGAGAAATAGTGTGTGTAGATAGTGTGTTTGGAGTTGTCACAGCAGCTGCATCTGTTATATTCTTGTGTGGTGGATGCCATGATGTCAAGATGGATGTTGAATGCTAGTCTTTGTGACTTGTGTCCTGAGTTAATGAACACAGTTGTGACCTGTGTTCTGAGTTACATAAGGGAAGGTGAGGAATCTTCTCTTATGCTATCATTGATCTCCTAGATGGAGAAATGTTCAACAACCTGAGAAGAATGTTTCGAGGAACCTAAATAGATAGGGGTAGTGTTGGATTAGTTCGGTCAAGAGTTCAGGACTTTATACTCCTTTTCTACTGTTATTTCCACTAAAGGAGTGGAAGGCTGCTGAGGAAGATGTCAAGCAACATGTCATAACATGATCAAGAATAGGTTGTTTTTTTTTTTTTCAGTATTGCTACTGAAATGTTTTTTTTGTATTTTATTTTTATTTATTTTAGCCAAAATTTGTCAAAGGGGGAGATTGTAAGTTCTGTATTTTTAGGATTGGCATTAATTTTGTAAAACAAATATAGCAGCTATAAAATGTACAGGATCTTTGCAAAATAAAGAACAGTATAAGCAAGGAGTCATATTGTGTGCCTAAACATGTTGTGTTCAAGTGTTTCAACAACTGGAACAACATGTTGAAGAAGATGTCAAGACAGTTCATTTGACATCATGAACATGGATTGAAGAAGTTGTTTATTTGAAGATCTTTTTATTTGTAGCAGATTTTTCTGCATTATCGTAGCAGATGTTATGTTATGTTTTTAGGCCCAAAATCTAGTTGGGATTAGGTTATAAAAAGAAACCTTGTAACCTAGGTTTACTAACTAACCAAAATTGTAATTTGTATCATTAGGGTTGAGTTCTTGTAACAGTCGTATGCTAAAAACATGTAATCTTCGAGTGTTTATATGGAGGTTGCTAAAAAGTCGGCTCGCAACAAAAGATCAGCTCTTGAAAAGAAACATCAACTTAGGCGGATATGCTTCCACTTGCGGTTTTTGTGGAGGTGAAGAGGAGACAAGTGAGCAACTTTTCTTATCGTGTAGCTTCGTTCGAGAAGTGTGGAAGGGTATGGCTCGGTGGACTGGTTTGGCCTTTCAAGAAGAATCTTTTGTGGCGTTAATTTTTTTCTCTTTTTCTGCATCTTCTAGGTTTCTTTTGGGAAATAATAAAGGGATTGCAGTCTGGGCAGCTACTATGTGGAGCTTATGACAGAGTAGAAACAGTTGGATCTTCAAGGAGGAGAAGACGTCGGTGTCCGATACGATTTATGCTTCTAAATTTCAGCCTTTGAAGTGGTTGTTTTTTGGTTTAAATTTGAATGTCGTATGATTTTACGATTTGCATTGTGTCCCGATTGTATGTCTTAAGCGGAGATAATTCTCATCTCGTTGTAATCGGGTTCAGCACCCTTTGTGCTAGTTTAATGAGTATCATTACTTACTCAGACAAAAAAAAATGAAGGCTACCTCAATTTTATCAACAATGTGAAATTCTGATGAGGATTAATACTTGTTCATACAACTCACACCTATTAGCACTCACCAAAAAATTAGAAGCAATTAAAAAAAAACAAGTTTTACATTTATAAAATGCTTAAAATTATAATCTCCAATAATAGCGCCATAAGTTTATTGTGTGGTTAATATATGTTAACTAGTGAACTATACATTATCAACGAGTAGCGCAAAAATATTTATAAAAAAAAAATTTATATATATATATATATATATATATATATATATATATATATATATTGTTCTGGACTGGGCCATGACGATATGCACAGCATGGCCCAATGCTCGTCAGGTACAGGCCTAAACGTCCGGGCACATGAGTGCGTTGGGCAAGGGTCCTTCCATCCATGTCGAAGGGACGTCATCTCGACAACTCTACTGCGTGTCGGGCAGGGAGCGCGTCCCCCGCTCATTGATCTTCATCCACATATCACCTACCTATATCGCGGGCACATGAGCCATGTCGGGCAGAACCACGTCTGCCACCTCATCTGGCACGTCACCCAACTCCCCTATATTATCTCCGTAGGGATAGGGGCAGTTGGACCAGGGAATAGACCTTTGGTATAGGTCTTCACGCTTCTTACGCGTCCCCTAGCAGCTCCTCCTTGGGCTTAGCTAAATCCAGCCCATTTGGAGCCTTGGCCCAGCGCTGGGGGCTCAATATAAATACCCTTTCATAGCAAAGGGTCAGGTATTCTAACTTACTCTAAAATAACCTTACTCCGTACCTCTTCTGACTTAAGCATTGGAGCACCTTGCAGGTACACCCCCTTCACTCACCTTACTCTCTGGCCCAGTCTTCAAATCCTTGGAAGGCCCTCCTGATCAGGTAAGATCAGTGGCGCCGTCTGTGGGAACTAGCTATCCCCGTCTTCATCAACAGAGGATCAAAGCTCATCCATCCCTGTCCTTCCAACATGGTCGGAGAACAACCTAGCGAGCGCAGCCGTCCCCTTGTCGACTACACTATGGACGATGGCCCGCAACCCCATGAAGCAGACGCTCGAGACGGTCGTCCATCTACCCCGTCTCCAGAACCTCAAAACAACGGGGATGTCTCTCACACCCAAAATCAAGGGGCATAGACATTTCATCCCATCCCCGTTCCCGTTGAAGGAGACGCCACAATGATTGCCATGGTGAATGCCCTCAACCAGGCCGGTTCTATGCTCTACCAGCAGCACGAAAGAATCATGGCCCTCGAAGCCGAGCGACAAGAGGCCCGACCCCAGCAGGAGAGGAGGACACAGCAACGTCCAGAGCCAACAAAGAAGTGCGGGCGTCGCTCTCCCGAACCTCACGTCAGCAGGGAACGCGCCCGTCGTGACAACGATCGAGCAGGAACATCACCAAGGCGCGGGCGCAGCCCCGACAACAATGAATTATCTCCATTAAGGAGCGACGAGGAAGACTTGCACTGCCCCCTGTCTCGGGCAATAATGGAAGCCCCGCTCCCCAAAGGCATGGAGAAACCGCCCAATCTAGCTGTGTACGACGGGACTACAGATCCCGACGACCACGTCGACAACGTCAACGCAATGCTCGACTACCGCAATGATATCACCGGTCACCTCAAATGCCGACTGTTTTCAACAACCCTCAGGAAAGGGGCCATGGCTTGGTACAAAAGCTTGGCTCCCGAATCCATCACATCTTAAAGAGTCATGAGGTCCATGTTCACCAGGCACTTCACGGCTTCCCGTCGTCATCCCAAGACTGAGGCGACCCTTGAAGCCATAGTACAAAAGAAGAATGAAACACTGCGCTCGTACATCGAGCGATTCAACCAAGAAGCTGTCGAGGTGGATACCACCGAACACATGAAGAAGTATCTCCTCGAAAGAGGACTCTTGCCCGGCAGCGAACTTAGCAGAGCCGTCGGGATCGAGCCTCCCCGCACCTTGAACGAACTTCTGCACAAGGCCCAGGCCTACATCAGATATGAGGAAAAACAGGTAGCACACAACGCCCGCAGCGGCCGTAATGCTGGGGATACCGAGCATTCTAAACGCGAGGACCCAAACATCCCCCGTCGCAACGGGGACAAGCGAAGGGAAGAAAGACCTCGCGAGCTCCGAGAAGGAAGAGGCCCCGCGGGCCGATACAGCGAGTACACCTTACTGACAGCTCCTCGAGAGCGCATCCTCGCGGAATGCATCAACTCTGAATTTAAACAGGGCAGAGTCAGGTTCCAAAAACCATCTGCGCCAAAACCTCACACCGACAAATCCAAGTATTGCCGGTTCCACAGGAGCCACGGGCACGTGACCGAGGACTGTGTCCACCTGAAAGATGCAATAGAGATTTTAATCCAAGAGGGGCACCTAAAACAGTATACGAGGAAGAACGAAACCCCAGACATAACGAGGCAGAGAAGAAGAGACCCCGGGAAGAAACACCCCCCGACAAATCTCCTTATCAAGTGGCCCTCTGCGTGTCACGCCCGGAAGATTTCGTCCTCCCCGAGCCATTGCCCGAAGGTAGAATCACTGCACTCAGCCCCTGGGAAGATTTCCCAACCGCACTGGTTATATCAGGTGGAGGAATTAACGGTGAAGCCGCTGCCCTCTCGGTCAAACGCAAGTTCGACGAGCTCCTACTAACTGCCCCCAAGAAAAAGGCGACGCTGACAAAATACCGGGGTAAATCCAACCCAATATCCTTCTTTCTGGAGGAACTTCCAGGCGGATCCCCGAATTCGGGCATCCCACTGTTGATCAGGGCAAAGATGGCCCAGTTCGACGTCAGACGCATCCTGGTCGATCAGGGCAGCTCGGTGGATATCATGTATGTCCACCTCTTCAAGACTCTGAAATTAGACAAGACCAACCTGGCCCCCTACGTCGGATCCGACCTCTAGGGATTCAACGGAGAAACAACAAGGCCGTGGGGATATGTCGAGCTCCTCGTCACCTTCGGGGAGCAGGAAACGGCCAGGGAAATCAAGATCCAATTCCTGGTCGTGGACTGTCCATCCCTTTACAATTGCATCTTTGGACGCCCGACACTGGCCGAACTCACCGCGGTCCCATCCACCGTCCACCTGAAGATGAAATACTACACCAAATTGGGTCGCATGGTCACCATCCACGGTGACATCGAAGCTGCCCTACGGTGCTACGACGCTGCGGTAAAAGGACATGCCATGGTCAACACAAAGAGTAGCTGCAACAACAAAAAAACTCAGGACCGAGGATCCTCCCCCCCAGGGAGTTAACGCCATCGACCTCGACTGTCGCATTGGGCTAGACGAAACCGAAGAAGGTAAGCCCACCGAGGAACGATCTCTCGAACACCCGGTCCGACCAATACCCGACAGAGAGCTCGAACTCATTCCTCTCGGGGACGATCCAGACAGGACAGTGAAGATAGGCAAGGGACTGCCCGAGGAAACAAGGGAGAAGCTCGTGGCATGCCTCAAAGAGAATTCTGACCTCTTCGCCTGGAATGCCGCAGAAATGCCCGGGCTGGATCCTGAGATCGCGTGTCACCAGCTAGCTTTAGATCGGGCAATCAAGCCCGTAGCACAGCGTAGGCGCAAACAGTCCCCCGAGAAGGCAGAGGCTGTCGAACGAGCTGTAAAAGACCTCTTAGAGGCAAATTTTATTTCTGAAGCCCAGTACACAACCTGGCTCTCTAATGTAGTCCTCGTTAAGAAAAATAATGGAAAATGGCGTATGTGTGTTGATTATACTGATCTTAATAGGGCTTGCCCGAAAGATGCTTTCCCCCTCCCTAATATAGATATGCTCGTAGACAATTCTGCAGGTTTTAAACTTTTGTCCTTCATGGACGCATATAGTGGATACAACCAAATCCCTATGTCGCCCACAGACAAGAGACACACGGCATTCATGACCCCAACGGGCAATTACTATTACAACGTAATGTCGTTCGGGCTCAAGAACGCCGGTGTCACGTACCAACGCATGATGAACAAAGTCTTCAAGGAAGAAATAGGGGACATGCTCGAAGTATACATGGACGACATGATCGTCAAGTCACACGAGGAGGTTACCCATGCTCGACACCTAACCAAAGTGTTCGAGCAGGCGAGGCAGTGCAAAATGAGGTCCAACCCCGACAAATGCCAGGCATTCTCAGAATTTCCGACCCCGAGGACCAAGAAATCAATCCAATCCCTCAACGGAGTGCTCGCATCACTCTCCCGTTTCATCGCCAAGTCCGCCCAGCATGCACTGCCATTCTTCAGACTCCTTCGCAAAGAGGCCAGCTTCGACTGGACCGACGAGTGCGAGCAAGCATTACTCCATTTGAAAAAGGTTCTCTCCGAACCCCCGGTCTTATCACGACCATTGGAAAAGGAAACTCTATACCTATATCTATCCGTGGAGACCGAGGCCGTCAGCGCCGTTCTAATAAGGGAGACCGACGAGGGACAAAAACCCATCTATTTTACGAGCAAAGCACTCCAAGGCCCTGAGCTCCGATATCAGCAAATCGAAAAGGTCGCTCTGGCCCTCATAAATGCGGCGAGGAGGCTACGTTATTACTTCCTCGCACATACGATAAAAGTAAGGACCGACCAGCCGATCAAACAGCTACTCGGGCGACCAGATATGGGCGGCAGAATGCTCAAGTGGTCACTGGAACTCTCTGAATTCGACATACAATACGAAAATAGAAAGGCCTTGAAAGCCCAAGCACTGGCCGACTTCGTCGCGGAAATGACCCACTGCCCAAAACCGGCGGACGGCGCCCACAAGTGGACGATTTTCGTCGACGGCGCCTCCAGCACATCAGGCAGTGGAGCCGGGATCATCCTCGAAAATGAGGATGGGATCCTGATTGAGGTCTCATTAGCACTCGCTTTCCCGACGTCGAACAACCAGGCCGAATACGAAGCTTTTATCGCCGGTCTGAGATTAGCCGAGGACCTAGGAGCAAAAGAAGTGAAAATATCCACAGACTCCCAACTCGTGGCATCACAAGTACGAGGAGAATACCAAACCAAGAACGACAACCTCGTCGAATACTTGTCCCTTGTCAAAGAAAAACTGGAGAAATTAGAGAAATGGGAAGTTCGACACGTACCTCGCGAGCACAACACACGGGCAGATATCCTCTCAAAACTAGCCAGCACGAGGAAAAAGGGCGGAAACAAATCCGTAATTCAAGAAATCCTTCCTCGACCTAGCATCGACAAACTACCTCCTCCATTCGAGGTCAACGCGATCGGGGATGCTCACTGTTGGATGACGCCCATCTACAATTACCTAACAAGAGACGAACTCCCAGTTGACCCAAAGGAGGCGGCCACTACCAAACGACGGGCATGCTTGTACGTACTCCTCGAAGGTAAACTCTATCGTAGAGGGTTCTCCATCCCGTTACTTAAGTGTGTCGAGGAAGAGAAAGTTCCCGACATACTTGGAGAAATACACCGGGGAATTAACGCTCAACACCTCGGCGGGCGATCGCTCGCACGAAAAGCCCTTCGAGCAGGCTACTGCTGGCCGACCATGCAAAACGACTCAAAGGAGCACGTAAAAAAATGCGACAAATGCCAACGACACGCCGACATGCACCTCGCACCCCCGCATGACCTAAAATCACTGTCTTCCCCATGACCCTTCGCATGGTGGGGCATGGACATCCTCGGACCTTTCGTTACCGGATCGTACCAGAATAAATACCTCATCGTCGGGGTGGATTATTTTACAAAATGGATTGAAGTAGAAGCATTAGCTAAAATAACCGCACAGAACATTCTCCGGTTCTTTAAACGCAACATCCTCGCTCGGTTCGGCGTACCCCAGGCCCTCGTCACGGACAACGGGACACAATTCACGGACGGAGGATTCCAGGACTTCGTCGCCAGCCTAGGTACTAAACAGCATTTCACGTCTGTCGAACATCCACAGACGAACGGGCAAGCGGAGGCGGCCAACAGGGTAATCTTACGTGGCCTTAAACGAAGACTCGGCGAGGCGAAAAGGGCATGGGTCGAGGAACTACATATCGTCCTATGGGCTTACCGCACGACACCACACTCCACCACCGGGGAGACTCCATTCCGACTGACTTACGGCACCGAAGCAGTCATCCTGGTGGAAATACGGGAACCAACGAGGAGGATAGAAGAGCCCCTAGACGAGGAAATGAACGACGAGACCCTTAGAGCCGAACTCGACCTAGTCGAAGAGATCCGTTCCGAAGCAGCCTTAAGGGAAATGTCCCTCAAACAAAAAATAGCACTACGCCACGACGCGAAGGTCATAAGAAGAGAGTTCCAGGTCGGCACCCTGGTCCTCAGAAGAAACCAGAAAAACCCAAAAGAGGGTAAACTGGCCGCCAACTGGGAAGGCCCCTACCGCGTCCGCGACAAGACGAGCAACGGGGCCTATTACCTAGAAAACCTACAAGGGGAAGAACTCGCTCGACCATGGAACGCAGAAAAACTTAGACAATATTACAGCTAAATGTATCACGGGGAGACGTGGGGGGTACGACCACACTCTTCGTCTCCAAAACCCCAAAGAGGAACCGCAAGTCCCGGGGACGAACCGGGCCACACAGCGAACACAACCCTCCCCGACGATTGAGATCTCAATCGAGACTTAACGTCGAAGTACCACGGCAGGCAGGGCACCCAGCTCGCGATGGGAAAGCCCAAGCCTCGAGGCCAGAGTCCGAACAATGAACCCGGGCTTCGATCCCAACGGGCACAAAGTCCGACACTCGTCGGTTCCCTAAACCGAGGAGACTAACAAGGTCGAGCAGAGTATAAACTCATAAAAAAGCAAATATAACGCATACACGAACACAATGAATGACAACAGAAAACATTCATATATTTAAAAATAATAACATAACAACGGCCGAGGCCAAGTACGCCCGAAGGCCATATTACATATGCCCGAAGGCCAAAATACATGACGGGCACGCAGGCCACACAACAAGGCACGCAGGCCATAACAAAAACAGCAAATCAAAAGAAAATAATCAAGTCTCCGCCCGGAGCTCTTCCTCAACATCCTCCACCTCCTCCTCGTCATCCCCCAGCTCCTCCTCAGCTTCAAACGGGCATACGATCTCTCCCTCCCTGACGCAATAATTATGGGCCGACCCCTCCGTCACCAACTCAGGATTCAGAAGCCTCAGTTGTTCGACGGCATTGTCGAAACCCTCCTTGAAAACGGCCACGAGGTCCTGGTTGAGAGAGCGTATGTGCCCCAGCAGCTCGCCGCGGGAACCAAGGGCAAGCTCCTCCTCGGTCTCATCAGCCAAAGGACGGACCCTTTCCTCAAGAGATTCAAGTTGAGCCCGCAGGCCAGCATTGTCCTCGATCAGCTTTTGGTGCCCGACTACCTGTTCCTCCAAGCTCACCTTGGCTGCCTTCAGCTGGTCCCGCTCTTGTTCTGCCTCTTCCAATTTCTTATTCAGCCCCTCCTGCAGCTGATGCTCTTCCTTGTAGTCCGACAGGTCTTTGGAGAGCTTATCCTTCTCCGACCGAACCTGCACGAGAGCGTCCTCCAGGGAGGCAGTAGAGACCGAAGTATCAGTCAATACCATGGCCGTCTCCATCACCCGGATGACAGCTGCCAGGTCCCTAGCCAGCTCCTTACGTCGGGCACCAGCATCTTGGTCCAGGATAGCCTTTGCCTCAGGCGCCGGCACAGCGATCGCATCCTCGGCTTTGAAGAACGACCGCTCCACATAGCAGGGAGGTAACAAATAGCTGCCCGGTCCACCCGGACTTCCCAAGGATGACCTTGAAAGAGTCCCCGCCGGACATTTCCGTTTATGGAGAGGAGAGGCCGATGGCGACGGACTATCAGGTATGTTTATCGGAGACACCCGAGGAGGAGAGGAAGGTGTCGAGCTTGCCGTGTTCGAAGTCCCGATCCCAGCATCAGCAGCGGTCACCTGAACACGAGCCACGATTTTCTTTTTCTTCTTCGGCACTCGGTCAGCCGCACCGGCCTGATTGGCCAGCTTCAGGACTCGATCACGCGTACTGGGCATGGCACCTGCGAAACATTACACACAAACATTAGCGAGCGAAAACATAAACAAAAATAAAAGATTAAGAAAAATCTGCCTACTCAATAATGCTAGAGCCTCCTCCTCGGTCCCACACTCGAGCAAGGCCTTTGTATTAATATAGCGCGTCTCAGTAATTGGCGCCTCGGCCTCGTCAAGATAGGGCACGCCCTGTCGATTCGCCCAGACCCCCAAACTGAAACTCTGCACGTAATCAACCAGCTTCGTGTACGCGAGCCTATCCTCAACACCGAGCATCGCATATTTGATCCTATAATGGGCGGTGGAGAGGTCGAAATGATCGCGCTGCCACCTCAGCAGTATCTTCGACATCAATTTCTCCTCCCCGTTTGATGCTCGTTGATAATAGTAAAGGGAGTGAAGGGCGGCACGGGTGATCGGTCTCACCACATACCAACGACCCTTGAAATGACGGGCAGAGTCCATGTACGTCTTGAACAAACGCACGGGCTGTTTAAAGAAACCCAACTGTGGGGCCCGCGGAGACCGGACCGCTGGAGGTGGAAGACGTGGAAGAAGAGGGCTCGAGTACACCCGATGCCGAG
This sequence comes from Lathyrus aphaca, assembly GCA_963966055.1. NCBI lineage: Eukaryota > Viridiplantae > Streptophyta > Magnoliopsida > Fabales > Fabaceae > Lathyrus > Lathyrus aphaca. The sequence goes on along the minus strand of OZ014525.1, from coordinate 485,642,623 downwards.
GAAGCAGCAGACCAACTCGAATGCCCGCATGAAGGCGAGAGCGTTGGGATGCAGTTGGGATGGCGCCAGCCGAAGCCATTTGAAAACCGACATTTGGAAGGAATTGAAGGGCAGTCTGATCCCCGCCTCCCGGAAAGCGAACTCATACATAGTAAACTGCTTCCCCGGGAAATGATGGCATATACGGTCCTCCTCCTTGGGGGCACAACAATACCAATTCGGCGGATCTTCCAGGCTTATGTCTTCGACCACGGCGTAAGCAGGGATAGCCTCGTCACAGAAATATGACTCCTCCTCCAAAGGTTCATCCGCAACCCAGGAGAAATCGACCTGCCCGGAGGATGAGGCGTGCTCAGTACCGTCCCTGACACTCTCATCCCCAACAGGTAGACGAGCGATGGCCGCATCTTCAGTCGAGGACCCGGAGTCTTCCCCCCTCGGTCGTAAACGCCCGGTAGCACCTGAAACGCAGACAGAAAGAGTGAATTCGACGTCATATCAAATCCACCTTTCCACCGCAGGTCAAGTGAAAGGGCGTAGCAGCAACGGACACTAACTGTGTTCGACGCAAAGATACGCACGTTCTTAAGAGACCGGGCAGAAAGTTCATACAGCTTATGCAAATATTGCCCGGCATATGTAATTTCTGCCCGGGACAGTATAACCCTAACCCTATTTTCTACCATCTATAGTCCATCTACAGTCCATTATACTATTCCTAAGTCAAATCTAACCACATGCTACGAATATAACATACATTTGTAAACATTTGACACAAACAGAAGGGAAAATGATGGATTACGGAAGCAAAGTGGTACCTGACATATAGAAGTTGAGAAAGAGACGGTGGCGCACGGGCAGAGACTGTGGTTCAGGCAACGAAACGGGCGGAGGCGGCGGTTCAGACGGCCAGGCGAGCAGATGCAGGAGAAATCTTCAGAACTTCCGGTGAACGTAGGAGCGAAAAAGTGAAAATGAAGTCACTCAACTTCCTTTTATAATCCCTGGCGCGTGGGCCAACGCGCTAGGTCATCATTGCCTACTGCCTACGCCGTCTTTGCACACAAAACGAAGCGACGCCATTAAGTCTAAGACACGTCTACCCAAAAAAGAAACTGAAACGACACCGGGCACCTGTCCATCTCCCCGACTCATCAAGACGCCATACCCCCGCGTCGAACCCTCGGCCGTTACGAGGAAGATGCGCACCCATCGATCACTTTCCATCCCCGACACTACCGTGGAAAGAGGAGCTCGCGAGCAAATCTATTATAACCTCCCATGTCGAGCGACCGCGCCTCTCCCTCAACACGGGGAACCCCAGTTGCAATATAAGTCATCACTCTAACTCAGAGACTCGACTTGGGGGGCTCCTGTTCTGGACTGGGCCATGACGATATGCACGGCATGGCCCAATGCTCGTCAGGTACAGGCCCAAACGTCCGGGCACATGAGTGCGTCGGGCAAGGGTCCTTCCATCCATGTCGAAGGGACGCCATCTCGACAACTCTACTGCGTGTCGGGCAGGGAGCGCGTCCCCCGCTCATTGATCTTCATCCACATATCACCTACCTATATCGCGGGCACATGAGCCATGTCGGGCAGAACCACGTCTGCCACCTCATCTGGCACGTCACCCAACTCCCCTATATTATCTCCGTAGGGATAGGGGCAGTTGGACCAGGGAATAGACCTTTGGTCTAGGTCTTCACGCTTCTTACACGTCCCCTGGCAGCTCCTCCTTGGGCTTAGCTAAATCCAGCCCATTTGCAGCCTTGGCCCAGCGCTGGGGGCTCAATATAAATACCCTTTCATAGCAAAGGGTCAGGTATTCTAACTTACTCTAAAATAACCTTACTCCGTACCTCTTCTGACTTAAGCATTGGAGCACCTTGCAGGTACACCCCCCCTCACTCACCTTACTCTCTGGCCCAGTCTTCAAATCCTTGGAAGGCCCTCCTGATCAGGTAAGATTATATATATATATATATATATATATATATATATATATATATATATATATATATATATATATATATATATATATATATATATATATATATATATGTTGTCGCACTTAAAGTAAATATTAAAGGTAAACTATTAGTGAATTAAATTAAATTTCAAAGATATGACTTTAAAATAACTTTGTTCAAAATATACTAACATATTACAACAATTTAATCATACATATATCAATTAAAATTTCATTAATCTTTAACTACATAAAGATTTAGCTATAATAAGTTTAAGTAACAAAATAAAATATAAAAAATATATATAAACATAAACAACACCATGACAAAAGTGTTCAAGAGATAAGATAAAATATAGAAAAGAGTAACTCTAATAAATAGAACATAAGGTGGTTTTGCATGCACTCAAAAACCACGCTTAATTAAGTTATAATTTATAGTAAATGATAATAAAAAATAATATTATATAAATGATAATTTAAAAAATAAATGGATGTAATACTTAATGCAAAGGCTAAAAATAAAATACCGTTATTAACAGTTAGTGTAGTGGGTAGCCACTAAATTTTGAAATGTCTTATGTGGAAACTGGCTGCATGTGAACCATATGATATGTGGGGATGACAATGAAACTCTACCATGCATAAAGACACTTTCTAGAGGAAAATGACTTGAGAGAGTTGTTTTCTTCAAAATTAACAAAAGTCCAAAATATTAATATCTTCATCACACTTTTTCAATATTGTGATTTGATACTACTAAATATATGTTGACTGAAAAGCACTTGAATCAGATGGTAAGAGATTTTTTTCAACTTAATCAAAAATTCTGAATTCAAACTCAATTTTGGGAACACAACAATTGTAAAAAGTGTGAAAAACTATACTCACTTTGCAAGAATGAATTTAAACATGTTACCTAATTCAAAACAAACAATAAAAGGACAGAGAAACAACATATGAAGAACCAGCAGAAAGCAAACTAGAGAATGAAAGGAAACACATTTTGGTTGCAAATGTTCTCTTAATATAGGACAGTGGGGCCATGTGATTCAACCAACATGTTCTCTTAGTTGGAATTCTGATCATAATTCAAAACAACAACACATGAAACAATACTTGGAACAAAAAGTAATTTACACTGCCTCCAATTTCATAGTGACATGCTGCATGCACACTGCATAGTGATGAGGAGTCATACTCAACCCATTAACAAAACAATATACTATCACAAATTGAAAGATTCAAACAATGAACAACTTGTTATAGCTACTACCTTTTTGTCCCTATACTTTAAAGAAGCAATACAAGACAAATGGAGAGTCGAAATTAATGTAGAGATTCTAAATAACAACACATGGGAGGGTCACATGGGGGAGATAAATTTAAAACTTATACTATCTTAGCCTCTTTGCTTTTCCTTTTTGAGAAATCCTACTTAGTATTGAAGTAAAAAGTTGAAACTAGAAGATTTATTTCTCACGAATTTAATTTAAGAAAAGCTTTAAATAATTACAAGCTCCTTCATACAAAGGAGTTGGATATGTCTTATGAAGTTATAAAATTAAAAGCTAAAAGGAAGATTAAGCAATAGATAGATGTTCATTGATACTTTGTTACACATCAATTCCAAAGCAAATATATGCTGTAAGAATGCATTTCTCAATGACTACTAATACATTTTTCTCAGTAGTCAAAAGCTCTACCCATTCAGATTCTATCTGACTTCGATCCAACATAGATATATGATTGGGATGGAAGCTCATCTCCTGGCAGGGTTTACACCTCGGGCGGCATCGTATCCACCGCCACCTACATTACGAGTAGGCGGTGTTGCAGACCCATAAGGCATGTTGTTCACAGGTGGAACTTGTCCCTGTGAACCAGCACCACCTCTTGACTGTGCGTCATAGCCAGCTGCTCTTGATGGATCATAAGCAGGTCCTCTCTGTACTTCATAACCCGAACCTCTCTGTGGATCATAGGCAGTTCTCTGAGCATCAAACATTTGTCCTCTCGTTGCATCGTAAGCAGATCCTCTAAATGCATCGTAACCAGTCAACCTTTGCGGGTCGTAAGTCGAACCATTCTGTGTGCCGTAAGTAGGCCCTGCAGATGCAATGTAACCAGGCCCTCCTCTGGTGACTTCATAACCAGTCCCTGCAGAAGCTGGACCAGGTTGAGCTCCGGCAGGAGTAGTTGTAGCATTGCCGCCGCCACTACTGGCAGTAGGGAGAGAACCTCGTCCCTGTCAAAAAATAACAATGCAAGACGGAGCATTAATATTCAAAATTCACATGGAAGATGAAGCATATAGCCCTCCTAAATGGTAGTCCTGGCGGCACAATAAAACCTCTTACATTATATACTTCTAGCACTGGATTTTTTAGCACATAATAACAAAGCAGTTGAACATACAACTTCTATTATGCACATCTAAATTTCCTCCAAATCAGGTTAATTTTCTCTGCACATGCAAGAAATATATCCTGTATTGTAATCAAGCAAACCAACAGATTTTAACAGTGGACATAACTCTACAGAAACCAGATATAACAACAGATTTTTAAATTCTTTATCCATGTAACCAACACAACTCTTATATGTTGAATTTGTACAATCAAAATGGTGAAAAGAAATACTAGTAAGTGCCTATATTACACAAATCAGATAACTGTTAAATCTTATGATATAAATCAGATCAAAGTCTGTTGAACTCAGGTATTCTCCAGATTCTAGGAGACAAACAAAACTACTCATCAGGTTGGATTTAAAGTATTATAATCCTAGCAACATATCCTTATTAGTTGACAGAAGACCAGAAACATGTAGCTCTTATTATCAACTTGTAATGAATGTACAGATATTCTATATTTCATTTGATAGATTTATAAAAATAACTAAATAAGCCAACATAAGTTAATAAATATAGATAATAGACTATAATGATGCACTCCCACAGGGAAACTTAAAAACATCGTAACACATGGGGGGGTCATCACACACCTGTGCAACAGCATAACCATCTTCATATGCATTTTGTCCCACAGGAAGACCAGAAGCTTCTTTATTATTAGTTCCAGAGGTGCCACCATATGGCCCACCTAAATTTTATTGCACGCCATGATCAATCCACAAAACATGAAAAACTGAAGGCTAAGGACTCTAACGTAGAAAACACAGATAACATAGGAGATACATACTACTTCTATCAACGTTAGCCGTGTTTGTAAGCTCTGCTCGAAGCTTCTCCACTTCCCTACTCATAGAAACATAGTTCTTTTCCATCACCTGAAGTGACTCAAGGTGGTCATTGTATAATTTCTTTTCATAGTCATAAGTGGCCCTGCATGACCAGAACAACAGAATATCAGGGGCCTAAACATGGTATTCAGACACTAAACTAGCAAGATAAGGAAAGGGAGAATAGATGTAATGGGCTGGTTCAGGGTTCACTTGAGTGAATTTGAGGTGGAAATTGGTGGATTGATAGTTCATTATGTGAATCTGATGTATGGAAATCATGGATGGATTGAAGTCGGAATGGTGGCCATTTGGATGCTAGATAGAATGGGTATATGAATGTGAAGAATGGAAGATTTACCAATAAACTAAAATACAGACTCAAAGCTGCTAGACCTGTTTTTGACTTCTAAGCCTAACATTTCGGAACACCTAAACTGAACCAATCAGGATTGCATAAAAAATAAAAGTATAGGATGATGCCCTGCTTTTACAGGCCGAGTCTTACTCCCTCCCTGACTATCAAGTCGAAAGAAAATCTATAGATTTTGGATTGAAGAGACTCCCATGAGTTTGAATGGCTAAGCAAATGAACTGGCTCAGAATACAAACTGCATGGGGGGAATCATTCAAAAGCTTGGTATAGTTCAAAACAAATGACCATTGGTCTAGGACTCATAATACAGAGATTCCAACTACAGAAGACAAGAGGGCAGATTTCAATACCCATGAAACTAGGATTTCAAGGTCACCAGTTTCCAGGCTCTAATCAAGCTATAGAAACTATGTATAAGTAGAATTTTAATGACAGCAGATATAATCATTTCTGAACAACTTGAAGAAAGATAAAATCAGTTTTGAGAAATTGATGCATTTTGGAGGAAAGAAAAATTATAGATGGAAATTACAATTACAGGGATTTCTGGAAAATATTGGTTAACCAGTTAAACAGATAGAACAGGATAAAATGTTGCAGCTCAGACTCTAAGTCCACACCACTATAGGACAAAGGTGAGGATACAGTATTGAAAAAAAGAAAATAGGCATCAACTGGATTGCAATAAACCAAAGATGGTTTCTGTCGATAAATCTGAATATCTAGGGGGAGAGAGGAAATTACTACGACCATTGCTATAAACCTTATAACTCAACTTACTAGAATGAAAACCAACTCCTAATCTTATAAGAGTTAAGTGATGTAGAGGAGAACCCGTGCGTTAAACAAACAAAACGGAAAAGCCCCTACTTTAAATAAAAAAACTTAGAGCCCCAATGATATGGGAACCATACACATGAAGAGAATTAGTCAGGCTGGAAAGAACATTCATACTAAATAATATAAAAATAATAAAATAAAATAAAAACTGGCTCTAAGAACACTTAATGTGAAGGATATTTTACTCCTAAAATCTAAACTGATGACTTTCAAAAGATATAATCTAAACTTTGGAAGCATAAACAAAGGGACCCTGTACAGGGATCACATTGAGTCCCACGTCACAGAGTCTCTCAAGTCTACTAACTACTTTGCAATTAGCAGTCCAAACTCAAAGGAAAAGAGGACATTGAAATAAGATATGATTACACTTAACTACCACAAACTCAGACCCTGGATGAATATGCAATAACTATTTCAGAAACTAAATTACAGAGACCCAAACTCTCCTCCATCCTAGGCCAAATGTCTATTATGAATGTCCCATCTAAGCAAGTTTTGGTAGTAGAACTAGACATTAAAACCTTTCTTGGAAAGAATGAGGTGCTTGAGAATAAAAAAATAATAATGTCTCAGCATAAAAGAAATGGACTGGAATATCTTGGGGGGCCAAAGTCCCCTCTCATCATGAATGATGAGGTGCCACGTGCAAGTGATAGCCTCTTCTATTTTCTCCCACTCCAGAACAAATAAATAAACCTTCTAAGTTTGTAAAATCCCCTATTAGTTCTACATTGTAAAAGTGCAAACAACCGGATTTTAAAGTAAGGGGATCATTCATAATATTTCGCATTTATGATGTGACAGAACCTGTCCAGTTCAATAGCTTCTGATATCAGTCAGTGATTTCAAATTTGTTTTGCATATATTCAGTTTCTCTATAATCCAGATGCTTATGGAACAAATCCTTCACAATATTTTTCCCGTAGACTAAATGCATACAAGTAATTTCAAAGTCAATTATTTTCTTCATAACTCAATATATATGAGCAAGTAAAAGAAAATAAGAAAAAATATATCAATGTTGCCCTTACACTCACATCCCAACATTTAACTCATCAAGTTATTATTCCTTGTATCCCTCAAAAAAATGTTACAATGCATTCAAATACGGCTAAACTTGCCACATTTCCATACAATTTTGCAGTCTGCTCCTGTGCTTTAAACAAAAATATCACGCAGAAATTGTATCTCTACAAATTTCAGATACTGTGATAGGAAACAATGCTCCTAAAATGACATTTAAGCATAGTAATCTTGAACACATCATACATAGAGATACAGATGCATTGAGCCGCAACAAGCATTACGGTCCCCACACATTATTTTTCAATATTCCCCCCAGATTGTAGAATTAGAAGGAACTTTAAAGGTTTGGAGATACCAGGATGATAGAGAGTTGGTAATGAGGAAGAGGTAACATTTTAGAGGGGAAGTAGGGAACAAGAGATGCTGAGAGTTTTAGCATAAGCCATTAAAGAATAAAACCTAAACATAAAATAAATCCACATTGTTACAACCACAACAGTCGCAATACTTGTAATCATGGCGGCCGCAGCTCAACTGCAACCGTGATTATATTCACAATTGCAACCGCAATTTGAAATCATGCAGCACATTTGACATTAATATAACAATATTTTCTTTAAAGCGAAACCAGTATGCAACACATGGGATAGGATATTCAAAACTATCGGGAAAAACCCAAGTCTCACATTGGTTAAAGATAGAGCCCACAAAAGGTTTATATAGAGTAGCATCCCTCACCTTACAAGCCGGTTTTATAGGGTTGAGAGTTAGGTCAAACTCTAATTCTATCATAGTATCACGAGCCTATCTATTCGGGCCACCCACATTTTATATATGCGTACCAAGCTCAAAAAGTGTTGGGCGCAAGGGGTGTATTGGAAAAACCAAATCCTACGTGTCGATAATTCGGGCCACCCACCTTTTATATCCACACACCAAGCCCAATAGTGTAGGTCATGAGGGGGTGTATTGGGAAAAACTCAAGTCCCACATTGGTTAAAGATAGAGCCCACAAAAGATTTATATAGAGTGGCATCCCTCGCCTTACAGTCCGGTTTTGTAAGGTTGAATTAAGTCATATTCTAATTCTATCATGAACAATGTATGTCTATTGAGAGAATCTGGTAACCATGCATTACGTGCGTAATAATAAGAAGAAATAATGGAAACTAATCATTGGTGATAATGGTTGTTGAAGGTGACTGCGGACGGTGGCTGGCCACCATGATGGTTCCTGGAATGACAGTGATAATGGTTGTTGAAGGTGACTGCGGCTAAGGAGCCGGAAAACATTCTGAAACTTATAACTGACAGCAGAATAGTGACAGGACATAGAGGATCGAGCCAGACTATAACATGATGAAATTATGGGATTTTAGATAAAAAGGAGAAGAGAAATAATAAGAAATACATTTATAGTGAATTATATTTGATATTGACTTGATATTAAAGACTAAACACAATCCCTATTAATAGAAACACAGACTCAATCTTAAATAAATTAGGGAAATCATGAAATGAAAACTAAGAAGAAAAATATCAAAATTAATCCTAGGAGATAACCCAAGATATTTAACATAATATCAAGATATTATGAGATATCATTTATATTCTAACAACGGGCAAGGTATATGTATACAGTTGATCCCTTTTTCTTTTATAATAATGATAACAAGATTTTCTGAGGTGAATCTAGTGCGGTGATTTAGTATACAATGGGGGTATCCATACGATTTAGATAACATAGTCAAGAAAATCTAGTGACTATGCATTTTACCCACTAAACCAAACTTTAAATAAAATGCAACGCAAAAAAGCACCTGCAATGCTGATAATCTCGTCAGAGACAGTCAAACTGAGAATTTCAGACAATTATATAAGATAAAACATTAAAAAAAAAAAATTGCAGCCAAGTGCAAACGGCTCACCCAAAATGAGGAGAAATGTAAAAATGGAATGAAGTTTGAAAAAAATAATAATGGGCATCACCCTACTAGTACTAGTATTTGACTAAAGAACACACCAAAGATGGTTCATGGTTGCCTTTGAATAATATGAAGTTCTACAACAACAACCAAGCCTTATCCCACTAAGTGGGGAAACAATATGAAGATCTAAAGGGAAAAAATAGTAAAGCCATTTTTTAAGAGAATAAACCTTATTATAATCATCCTAAATGAAGAATTACTCATAACCCTATCAGAACTGAGTGATGTAGAGGATAACCCACTTCTAAAAGCTAGGAAAGAAAATGGAGAGCCTCGGCTTTAGTGAGAACTATAACAAATAGTGCACAATAGATATGGGATTCCGGCCCGTGCACCAAGCTAGTCAAATTGGAAAGAACTTTCACACCAACATATTAAACAAATCAGACTATAACACATTGATGTCAAAGATTCTACTCCCAAGTCATAAAAGCCATATTAATAGAAGTTACCCCACTGATATAACACCCTTGCTCCTGCATCACATAGACATCATAGTATCAACTACTGCTGAGCAGTGTACCCACAGAAAAACTGTACATCGAAAAAAGACATGATAACACTTAACCGACAACAATCCAAGCACACAACCATAAAAATTCTAGATCAAGAAATACCAAGAATTAAATGACTCTAGTATTGACAACAAAATCAAATACTAACTTATTCAATATCTAGTACCATCTCTATTCAATATCTAGTACCATCTCTCGAATCTTTTTGCTTAGCTTATGCTTGATATTTGTGAGGAGCTGAAGGATGGACAAATTAGCAAAAGAAAAGTCAACAATACATACACGTAACCACACAATAAAGACAACCTGAAGGAGCCTAAGGAAGAGACCAGAGAAAACCATTCAAACTAGGTATCCTAATGAATAGAATCTTATTTTGAATCGTAAGATGGATGATCAATAAAAATATGGCACTTTAAGTAAAGATAATTGACATGCAAAAACATAAACTTAAATACTTGTATATAAACCTCAAATTATTTCAAGATTCAAGTCATAAATTAAAAATAACAATAATGCCTTTGCTACACAAAGTTGACTAAAAATGTGACGAGCTACACAAAGTTGACTAAAAATGTGATGAGCTACACAAAGTTGACTAAAAATGTGATGAGCTACACAAAGTTCAGGGGCAAGTTGTAATTCATCAGAATGAATCCAGATGCATCATAATGAATTGAGATTCATGTTGGATTCATGTCTAAAATCAATATCCAGCGATTTGTATCAATTGGATTCGGTTTTCTTTTGTAGCAAGCAAGGCGTGTGTCATAAGTTACCGATAACCATACCCATTATAACAGGCAGAAGGATGAAATGGTATTATGAAAATAAAAGCACTTCAGCTAACTAAAATCATAAATAAAAGGACTGCAATAACAGACAACGCCGTTAATAGGTTTTTCCCTCCTATGTAATGGAAAAACAAATTTAACTAGACTGCTATTTAATGGAAAAACAAAATTAATTAGACTGCTAAGAGAACAGGGAAGTACAACCTGTGGCATTGGTAAGAATTCCTCTAAAACAGATAATATTAAGGGCCTGTTTATTTGTGCCTCTTTAAAAGAAAAAACAACCTGTGGCATGGTAAGAATTCCTCTAAAACATATAATATTAACGGCCTATTTATTTGTGCTTCTTTAAAAGAAAAAGTGCTTCTTAATATTTAATTAAAAGTGGGGATAAACAACAAAGACAAACTAAAAGCATTGTCTTCTAAAATCATTTGTATCATAGAATCATTATGTTATTAACAAGAAGTTTGTTTTATTATTATCAATGTTGTGTGTGCAGTAACTGCTATAGGTAGTCAGAATTATAAATATAGGTTGAAAGGGAAAAGGGAGGGCATTAGGTATTTTGTAGGTTGGTTGGTATGGGAGAGACTAGGCTCTCACATTCCTAGAGGTTGGTTTATTTGTTCAATAATTGCTAATTGTAAACAGTTTGTATTATTTGTCAATTAAATAACTGCCTTGCTGGAAGTTAAATCCTCTGTTCCTCTGTGATACAGTTTCTATTCCTGTCCTTTATTCACATACTCATTGTATCCTCAATATATCTATGGACTGGTATAGTACCAGTTATCTAAGATATTGCCATTAATAAACAGTTATAGTATTAGTACCAGTTTCTGTGACATTATTTTTCTAAGCTGTAAACAAAGACAAACTAAATAGTTTGTTGATAAAACAACAAAAGTCTCTTCTTTCTCATTGTGGAAAACCCCTCAAGATAATCACAGAAGACAGAACACTGTTTCAAAGTCCAAACTCAGGGAACATGCTCTATATCAACAAAAAATGCAAAAACTCTGGCGGGGAAAAGTAACAGTACAACAATTCATGGACAAGGTAGCATTTATTTTTAAGTTTGCAAACTACATGCACATTTCAGGAAGTCTATGAACCTTCGGCATATTATTAGTGTTAATCATGTACATGGTAGTCAGGATCGCGCTTTAGATACTGAGATCGTACAATCTCGCGCGCCTGCAACATTCCACTGAGTTAGATCGAATGGAAGATCGTGGAAAGAGAAAGGGTTGGCACATAGAGGAAACGCATGGAATCGTGAGATTCGTGCAACTCGTTTTGGGACTCGTAACCTTTTAATTGAAATATTGCATTGGAAACAAATTTCTCATCATTTATCCACACAATTCATTCAATGAATTAATTCCTTCCCTTCTTCCATTTTTTCTATAAATTCTGATTAAATTCTTCAACCTTTTCATCTCTAAAAGTGAAATTCATATTATCTCTTCAGTTTCTCTTTCTTTCTCAAAAAAAAGAACCCTTCAACTATTTTCACTATGTTTTCATCCATTCCTGTTTTTAGTTGATGTTTGAGAAATTATGTGTGAGAAAGTTATGTTTTTTAGATGAATGTTTGCCACTTATGATTAAACTAATGAGATTTTATGATAAGGTTTTTTTTCCTAGTTATTTCTTTAGTTTTGTATATTTGGTGGGATTTTACGATCCTACAATTTACGCTAATTTTATATTCAAACGACCTTTAGTGCAATCCTAGTTTTGACGACCATGATCATATATTCCAAAGTAGTGCAAAGGCGCTATAATGAAGTCTAACATCTCAACTCTGTTGGCACCTTAGACAACCACAATCAATCATCAATCATAAATTAAAACCTCATAAGCCTGAAAAAAAATTAAAACTTCCTAAATTGTCCCTATAAATTCTACCCTAAAAAAAGTGGGCAAAGCAGGAGGATCGTTGATTGCCGTTCAAATTGGTTTAGTGATATTCATCTTCTCCAGCAACCCTGATTTATCCAACCTCAACTCTTCTAAGAATCAAAGAATTCACAATGTTTCCACTAAATTTAATAAATTGTATGCAACGCAAGTAATTCCTAAGTTTAATTCTTTTCTTGAATCAACATTCAACATGTTAGCTTGATGATATTAAGCCCACTATCTTGTACCCATATGCAACATAGATGAAAAGCCAAAAATTTGAAAGATGTGTACCAGAAGAGATAGAGAAGGGCCAAAATAGGGAGAGGATAGGAGGACTTGCTGAGTTAACAGGTTAGTTAAGTTAAAAGAGATAGCTTAATAGTTGAAATCAGCTTCTGATCTTCAACTTTTTCAGAAACTATCTAATTTAATATCTCCGTAAACATATAAGCTTCTAAGGACGAAAATCTAGAAACTTACTTCAATCAAAAAATTCCTATAAGGTAGAAATTAACCCAACCTCGGCCTTGGTTGGTGAATCTATTGAGAGAATTGTGTAACTAAACATTTAATCTAGTGAGCTAAAAATCAAAAGAAATTGGTCAAAAGATTACCTGCAATGCTGATACTCTTGTCTGAGACGCTCAAGCTCTGATATAAGAGCCGGAATCTGCTGCACATCAACATGAACCCTCTGAATCTCCTGATTCAAATGTTGAGCTTTTGCCATAAGCTCCTCCCTGGCAACCACCAAACTCTGAGCCTCTCCACGCGCCTTCTGCAACTCAATCTTCAACGGCTCCACCACCTTCAACTCAGCCTCCATCTTCGCAATCTTATCAACCACAGACCTCATCTGCTGCTCCCTCTCCGCCTTAAGCGATCCAACATGCGCGTGCAACATCTGCAGCTCATGCTGGGCCCCAGCAAGCTCCTGTCTCAGAACCCCATGCGTAGCAGCCAGCCTCTGATTCTCAGTAGCCAACCTCTGCATTTCACCGTGCTGCGAAGCGAGTTTCTGTTCCATCACCTGAGGCGGCGGCATAAGATCGAACGGAGGTGGCAGCGTGTGGTGGTGCATTGCGGGACCTAATTGTTCGTGGTGAAGCATGGCGGGACCTGGTGGAAGTGGATGCGGGCGGCGTAAATGCTGTGGCGGTGGCATGCGGCCTTTGCTTCCCATACCTGAAACTAAAGATGATGCGAGAGTTGTGAAATTAGGGCATGAAAAAGGGGGAAGAATCGGAAAAAGTTGAAATCGTGAAATGGAAGTGATGATGGAAGAGAAAGAGGATTGATTGATACCTTGGGAGTGTGGAATTTGGGGGTGTGGGTCGATTGGAAGAATTGAAAACCCTAATTTGAAGTGGGAGATGAAGAATGAAGAGGACGTAGATTGTTTTTTTGTTACACTCCGAGTCAGGTATGAGAGTGAAAGCGTTTGGATCCTTTCACTACGTCGCACCTCAACCTTATTATAGGTCGTGTATGCATCAAATAGAAAAACTAAATTTTGATTTTTTTTAACTATTCTTTTTTTTTTTACAATCTCTATAAATACTCAATATTAATTCATGCTGAAGACTCTTGTTAGTCATTGCATTTGCATTGTGGTTGGTCTTACTATACACATGAGAGATTTTGAACTCATATTCCTTGTTCGAGTAGTTTTTTATCTGTTGGAATAAATCACTATCTTTCTTTATTCTTGGATATCTCTGGTTAATGACATCAGCAATAGTAAATCACCACAATTAGTTTTTCTATTGTTCTTCACAACTCTATCCACATTGATCGGGATTCAATTCTCTTGGATCGATTTCCATGTGATACGAACTAAAGTTTGGGTCGAAATGTTCAGTCTTCATTGCAGATCGAAACTTTTGGTGTAGTCTTGAAACATGTTCTTGATATTATCAACCAACACAATATACATAATATAGTTCTCATCATGGATCTTTTTGTTATGATGATACCACAAGGAATGACAAGTTATCGCCCACGATGTTTCTCAATCCTCCAAGTTTCCTTTCTCATATAATCCTGACAACGGGCATCTCTAATGTTTGTCGCCACTCAGCTTAGGGATTTCGTTCTCTAACTTTGATTTTCATTTTAGGGATTTCGTTCTCAAACTCCACCATCTTCCATGAAGCTTTTTACCGCCACTCAACTTTTCTCATACGAATCCTTCGTCTGATGATGTCTCTCTTTATTCATCCATGGCTTTTGTTTAATTTTCTTTTTGTCTCTAACTATTCCAGATCTATGATTTTATTGGCTATCAAATCTTTCATCTCAATAGTTGAAAATGTTAGTATTTTGTGATTATATTAAAAATGTCTAGTAAAATATTGTTTTTTAGTGTTACAATTTGTTTGGTTATTTGTTAAAATAGTTAGGATTTAAGTGTTTTGGACTGCAATATTTTTGTATTATTTATCCTTCATGTTTAAAACGCTAATTTTATGTTGCAATGAGTTTATTATGGTTGCATTTGAAGAAATATTGGAGAAAGACAACTATTGTTATTAGGTTCATCAAGAGTGTATTTTGGTGCCTCTCTTACAACTGATGGATTTCCACATCATAACAACAATATACTGATAGTTACAACTTCTTCAAATCCAAGTATGTTTTGTTTAATATACAGACATTTTGTATTGTTGAACTAATTGGTGTTATTAGAGAAATGGTTAAATATACAAACTCCCACAATAATGTTAGCGAGTTTTGTTTTTAACCCCTATAAAAGATTTTTTCTTAAACCCCCCTCGTAATACTCATATTCCTTCATATAAGCTCCTGAATGCAAGATTGCAACAAAATATTCTCTCGTATTATCGACGAGGCAGTCCACGTGGCATTTAAGAAAAACGACGTGGATTTATTTTATTATTTATTATTATTTTTATTAATGCAAATTAATTAATTTGTTATATTTATTTATAAATTAATTATTAAAATATTGGTTGGGCCTCATGCCCTTGTTTTTATCAAGAGGAGTCCAATATTTAATGAATTAATAACTATTGTGCGAGGAATCTACTTGCCACCCCCCCCCCCCCCCCCCCCCCCCCTCCCACTCATACCTGACATCCCCCACATCCAATGAAAATACCAAATTGACCCTGGAAGAAAATATTTTCACATTTCACACATTCCCGTACATTCACAGACTTTTCAAAAAAAATTGACGATACTGAGAATTTCGTTGCACTATTCAAATTTACCTGTTTTTTCTAAATTACCGGTGAGAATTACCGGAAATTCCAAAATTACCGGTAATTATTTCCGGAGATTTGAAATTTTCGGTAGTTCATTTTTTATGCTTTTTCTACTGGTAATTTGAAATTACCGGTAGTGTTTTTTTTGTTTTTTCCGGGAATTTCAAATTCCCGGTATTTTAATTTTTTTTGTTAATTTTTTGTTTAATTTGTGTTTTTTTGCAGTGGAGACTAGATGTACTAATGGTAGCATCGGTGGGAGGACGAGTGATTTGGCAGCAACCCGTATGGGGAGGGGTATAACTGCTCCAGATGCTAAGTCTGCCCATGTACGAGTGGGCTGATAGTATCATGTACTCTTTTTGCGGATAAGTCTGATATGTATGTTGATGTTCGCTATTTGTGCCTCTTCAGCGATCTGGAGTCACACAACAGGGCTTTGGGTTGTGCAGCTCTGATTCAGTTGTATCATGCGCTCGGGGAGGCGACCCGATTTGAGATGAAGCAGCTAACTGGATATCTTAGTTTGTTACATGCATATCCTAATTCATGTTCTTACTTACTTTTTATTATATTTTTTTAATACTATTAGTTCTAACTTACTATTTCTTGTGATCTTAGTGTTGGATCTATGAGCATTTCCTGTAGATATGTGATAGGAGAATCCAACCCTATACACCAGGGAAGCCACTGGCGAAGAGGTGGAAGGCAAGACAGAAACACCCAGAAGGCATAGTTGAGTACATGAGGAGATTGGATGAGTTGATCGTAGAGGATGTCATCTGGACACCATACGATGAGCATAGAGTCGTACGTGAGTTTGAGGAGTCGTCATTATACTCTGGTTATATGTTGTGGGAGACTTTGATTGTCAGGCCCCTGCCACAGAGATGTTTGCATCAGTTTGGGTACATTCAGACCATACCACCAGCAGTTCCGGATACACCTTCTAAGGGTATTGATAGGTGGTTTCAGACGCACTTCCTCAGTTTTTCTTGCACCATTGTTGCTAGATTTGTACATGTGCACTATCCCCCGCAGTGTGAGGATGCCTACTTAGAGTGGTATCTCAGTGTATCTCATCCATGCATCACTCCACTGTCGGCTGAGGAAGCACCTTCAGAGGATGTACCTTCTGGTGGCCAGGAGCTTGTTGGTGACGCACATTTTCCTCCTCCTCTTGTTCCAGCATAACACCATGATGACGCGCAACGATTTATGATGATAGCAGTGCTGGCTGATGAGCTCGCGTGCTTGGTAGACCTTGATGGTAGTACTGTTGCTGGATTAGCTAGGATTGCACACTTAGCCAGTGGGGTCCTATTTAATATTATTTTTATTTCAAGATTATTTGTATATTGTTGTATTATATGTATATTATGACATAACAATATATTATTATTATGTCTTCATTTATATCCTTACATTGCAGTGATCTTGATTAAAAAACTTAAACAAATAAAAAATCAATATTACAACATGATTAATCAATATTAAAAATCTAAACACTACCAGATACTTCAGGGCGTTTCAACATCACCATTATTTCATCAACTGATCTTGCCAACTGCACATCTAATGCCAACGACCCTTTGTTAGCCCACGACGAAATAATCTCCACATTTTGTTGACGTCTTCATCGTTCTTCAACTCAATTAGATTATATTTCACACTAACATCCCTTAAATCCTCCTAAAACTCGTTCTTCAACATATTTTTATTCTCACCATCAGGCAACAATTCCTTTAACTTCGAAGTCAGGCCGATAAAGGTTGTTGTGTCATCCAGGAGCATGAATTCAACAGGTTGAGAACCTCTCTTGAAGTAAACTTATGCCTTAATTAAAAATGTTGGAATAACCATTTTTTCATATTTGTTTAACCACAAGACCTAACCCTCATATATACAAATGTGCAATAATTCTAGACCATACAAATTATCGGTGCAATGACAACCATACAAAATTGTCGGCAAAATCTCAGTCGTTTAATAAAAAATCTAAAAACCCTAAAATTATGCCTACCGGGAATTTCAAAAGATTTGAAATTCCCGGTATCAAACTGTAATTTTCCAAATATCTAGTTTCTTGTCAATATACTGGGAATTTGAAATTACCAGTATACTGATAATTTCAAATGAACTACCGGGAATTTGGTTTCATACAGGAAATTTCATTATGGCTACTGGGAATTTGTTCCGGAAAATGTATGTAAAAATTTTAGGGGTATTTTTGTCATTCTGAAAATTTAGGGGTGTCGGGTATGAGTGGGGGTGGCAGATAGATTCCTTTTATTGTGCAAAAGTTATTCATAAACACTTGCATTTGTACATGAAATTTTAATGTGGGAGTATTGTTGCTTCTACTTTTGCTTTAGATAACAGGTTGATAGCTTTCATGTGTCATTATAACCACAGCCTTATCATCAACTTTACAATCAGCATGAATAACCAGTATGAACACCACCATCAACCTTACAACCACAACACATTCATCCCTCCTTCAACATTGCAAACACACTTCAATTCACTACTCCATCATTAAACAACCATACCATTACTTGTATTCTATTACTGCAGATGGTATTTTCTCACGATTTCATCAAATGATTTTACTAAGAACTATAACTATTTAGTTAAACTTCCATAACTAAAAGGAATTCCAAATTTCTATGATGAAACCAAAATTACAACGCAGTTTCAACAGAAACATAATTATGGATTATACTCACAAATAACATTATGGATTCCAAATTACCATTTCATTCACATTGCAGAAAGAAAAACATTAAAGCAATGATGCATTACGACTTTAAAAACGAGATGGAACAAATCACACAATGATAGGTCAAATCACACCAAAACCAACAATATATTAATCCTACAGCTGTCATGATCACTGGTTTATGAACAATATTGCATATGGCATAAAAGAATAATGGAACATCTCTTGAGTATAAGAATAATGCAGAATAAAAATAATGCATTTTTATAAATTCCATGCATGTTACCAAGTCTACACGACTGATCTAGCAGAGGGAGAAAGAAGAAGTAGATGGAAAACTATGTATTGTTAAAAGAAGTTTCACATCGAAATTTGAAAAAGAAAATGAAGTGTTTATATAATTATTTTGCACACTACATTACAAAACTTGAGTAATGGGTTGAATTGAAAGTGTTACTGCAGGGTCTGAAAATTCATGGGGAAGCCCAAATAAAATTTTAATAATTAAATTTTAAATACATTTTCATAAAAAAAATAAAAATAATTTAATATAAAACATAGAGAATACATAAAATAAAAAATAAAAAAATAAAGGAATGACTTATCAAAATTAAATTAAAATCCAATTAGATAGACAAAATCATTGAAAAATGGAATCTAAATTCAACGGGACATAGTGAAGGAATATATGGAGAGAGAGAGAGAGAGAGATTTTTAAAAGTTAAAAACAAAATCGCTAACATTATAGGGGTTTATATATTTAACCCTTAGGAAAACAAAAGGGTTTCAGGATATGGCCAAATCAAATCTTCCTTCCAAAACAATAGTAAAAACAATTATTTCTATATATAAAAATTTTAAAGTGTAATAGTTGTTGATGGCATAATTTTGCACGAGTCAATTATAAAATATTGTTTATTTGTGATCTTTTGGTATCTGAAATATCTATGATTTTAGAAACTATGAGAATATTATATGTATGGTTTTTTTTATAATTTGCTGCTATTATTTCTCATCTTTTGAAATTGTTCAATCTTCATAGCAATATACTTGATCGACTTCGACTTGCATGTGAATCAAGATAAAGGTGAAATGTTACTTTTTGTGTTCTGAAAATGAGTTTTGTAAATCATTATATAAAATGGTGTAAATTATTAAATTGTCTTGTACTATTTGATATTTTGCAGATAAAACAATACATCATTTTCATCTATGTAGGATAATGTTTGTATATAACAATTCTGATAATGAGATCTGTTAAATGTTTAGTCCCCTGAGTTTATTTTTCATCTATTTTTGGCAAATACTTTATGCTTTATAGCTCAAGAACAAGGAATTGTTGGAACAAACAAAAAGCAATACTTTATATCTAAAAAGAGTAGATGATTGAACTTTTAAATAAGGTATGTTGATACTTGAGTTATTCTAATTAATATCAAAATTTTATTTCACTGATGTGTGATTGATGCTGTTTTTTTTTAATGTTTTATTGTAGAAGAGTTTGTTTCTTAGTGTCATATTAGAAATGGAAACTTGGTAGATGAGTTTGTTTCATACTCCTCCATTAACAAGATGCAATGTGTTTAATGTTATTATCTAAAAATATGTCTAAAGGTTATGAAAAAGTGAGCATGGAAATGGAAGCTTGGAAAAATGACTATATCTTTTGAAGTGTCAAGCCAATTATCATACTAAAAAAATAAACTGTATCTTAAGATGAAAAACTTTATTTATTTAGGATCTTAAATTTGTTTAATGAATTTACTCGGGAGTACTAATTTCTTAAAGATAGATTGTTCTGTTTTGAAGGAATAAAGGCTCAAAATAACTCAATTTATTGAATTGAATAATTAAAAAAGAAAATTAAAAATTTGCAAATTAAGTGTGCCACAAAATTTTAACCGGTCCAGTAATAGAATCCAAGTTGAATAAATATAGGTTAAAAATAGTCCAATTAATTGAATTGAAAAATGAAGAAAAAGATTCATAATTCTTAAGTGGGCCATAAAATTGGATTGGCTCAATAATTAGGTAAAACCGAAATAAACCGATCCAGTTATTCGAATCCAAACCCGAAAAATCCAAAAGTTAAATTGGTCGGAATTAGGCCAATATATATCACCCGAGGGTTGGGCCGAATTGGGGTTTTGAACCCGAACCCGAGCAGATGTTCACCCCTAGTTTCAGTTGTAAGATCATTTCTTAAATAAAATAATGTATCGGTCAAAAAGCACATGTGTGTATTCTTCCTACAAGGACAATATGACTCAGAGGCCTTAATAAGACTATAACACATTTTGATAGTGAGAGTTTGCTCACATCAGCTTAAAGCTTTATACGTTGGTGTTTTGAGGTAGTTTGAGGGATCAACTCACGTGAAATGAACAACAATATTGATGGTCAACGATGCTTGATTGTTGACGAATGATTAGGTCAATCGTATGTGTCAAGACTATAATAAGCATGGTGCCCTTTGAATTGTGGAAATGTATTTATAGAGACTTTCTAGATCAAGGGTTTCCTTGAAAATGGTCACTGCCTATCTAGTCAATGGTGGATCGTTGAACGCCTATTTTCAAGGAAGACTTGAGTCAATAATAACCTTGACTTTTTCTCTATTCAAGAAACACCTTATCACACGTTTTCTATGGCGGAGTAATAGGAAACTCCATGGGACGAGGTTATACCTCCCTTTAGACAACATTCACCCGATGCCTCTCCTGGGACGGTATGAAGGCATCGCCCTAAATGATGCCCTTTACAATTATAACACTATAACTAGTAAGATACCCGTGCGTTTTCGCACGGGTAAAATTATTTGATACGATATAAAATAAATTGAAATGTACATGTAAATCGGGAACGTTATAAAATGTATTTATATATATATCTAAATTTAAAAATTAATTATTAATTTTAATATGAACAATAATTATATAAATTCAATTGTATTAAAATAAAAATAGAAAAAATGACCCATGAGATGAAAAAAAATTTAATATTTGATAATAATGATTTTTTCTTTCAAATTAAAATAATTATTGATTAAAATAAAATATGTATTGTGATTATAGTGACCCGTAAAATAGAAATAATATTTGATACAATATAAAATGTATTTATATACATATGTAAATTTGAAATGAGTTATTTAATTGTAAATTGAAAAATAATTATACAATCTCAACTGTATTAAATAATCATGCAAAAAGAAAAAAATGACTCGTAAGATGAAGACAATAAAGAAAATTTTGATGCAATCATGAACCGTGAAATAAAAAAAATATTTTATGCGGTGTAAAATGTATTTAGATATAATACAAAATTTAAAATGATATACTTAATTGTAAAATAAAAAATAATTATATAAATTAAATTATATTAAATAATTATATAAAAAGAGAAAAAAGAATTATGAGATGGAGAAATAAAAAATAATAATATTTATAAATAAAAAATTTGTCTCTCAAATTAAGATAAATATTTATTAAAATAAAATATATATCATGTTGATAGTGACCCCTGAGATAAATAAATTTTTAATTTTGTTAAAATTAAAAAATAGATTATTAGTAATTTTAGTGATAATAAATAAATAGAGAAAAAAATAAAAATGAAAAATGTGAAAAAAATAAGAGAGATTTGAAATTTGAATGAAAGAGAGATAATGAGTGTATGTAATATTTGAATGAAAATTTAAAATTTAAAATTTAAAATTTAAAATTTAAATGAAGAGAGAGAAAATAGGTGTATGACATGTGTCATACATAAGGAGGTTTAAAAATATTTTAATTATAATATTTGTTAATTACTATTTTATCTATAATGTAGTGTAATTATATTTTGGTAAAATGACATAATAGACAAAGTATGCAATATACTTTTATACGTAGATAGTAGATGAACTACATTAAAAAATAAAGATAAATAAATAAATAAAGATGAGTCTAGATATGACCTATCAACAGAAAATAAAGACAAAAGTCAAAAGATAAAATGAAGAGAAAAAAAAAACAGAAGAATACCGAAAAATAGGTTAGAAAATTTAAAGCGAAGAAGTCTAAAACTAAAATAAATAGTAACAGAGTTACATTTATTTAAGCTGTTTACATAGTTATTTCTAGAAAAGACTTGCAATAGTACAAAAGCTCAAAATTTGATTAAAATTTTTCTTCTGCACCCATATCACTTGCTTTCAGAACAAAACAGAAAAGCTTTAACTTAAAAATCTCCCAGACATTCTTGATTTAAATAGTTTCTGCATCTAAGTTAAGGAAATTCTTTATAATTCCCATCATTTCTCCTCCGGGGAACCGCCCCAAACACCCCCTCGCAGCGGCAATTTCATTTAATTCATATACCGAATCACCGCTATAAGATTGAGACCAATTGCCTCCTCTCTCTTCTGTTTCCAAATCATAAGCCAAGTCTTCACCAGACTTAACACTTGGAAGAGGAAATGGATCGAGAGAAGTTTCACGAATAACGGATTCGCCAATTGCTCCTACAAAGTCCTTCAACCGACAAATAGAAAACGGAACTGGTTCAAAGCTGTGATCTCCATATTCTACTGGCGTAGAATGGTCTCCTGTGACACAAAGGAAAAACTGGAATTCTCGGGCTGATTCTGCTTCCCAGAGTAATCTTGCCAACTGCCCGATTGCAGTATCAACAGCTTCTAATGCTTTGACTTTGAGAATGCTTGCTTTGTCATGGCCTGCATCATCTATTGCCTGCAGTAACAATAACATATGAGATCTATTGCTTGCTATGAAGTTTTCAGGCAAAATGCAGCAAAGTAAAATCAGATAAAGAAATCAAAACTTAAAAATTTCAACCTTAATATGAAGGAATCCAAAGTCATAGCCATCTGAGGGGCCTGCTTTATGCTCATCCTCTCCGGGTACAAAAACTCGGGGGCAAGACTGTGAAGGAGCCGAGAGCGCCTTAGCTATTGCTGTTGCTTTCGAAGTTAGTAGAGTTCGATAGTCTCCAGTTGCTCCAGGAGCTTCTAGAATATCAATACCGAGTGATAAGCCTAGACCAGCAATTATTTTCGTTGGAGCTACCATGCATGGCCTCAAACCATGTTTATCTGCAAATGGTGTAACCTGTAATATATAATGTAAAAGCAATAAATGCAATAGCTAATACATACACACATAACCGTTTAATACACAGATTGTAGTGCATCGTACAATATTTATGCTTCTTTTTTTAACGAAAAAACCCCGATACATCTCACCTTTTTAAAGATAATTGTGTAGATTATGTTATGAACATAAAGAACAAACCTCAATTCGAATGCCACATCCTCTTAAAAGGACAACATTTGCAATATTCTTCCCTTCTGCGGCGCGTTGAGCATTCACAGGATGAGAAACCAAAATTTTTGTTATTTCCTTGGACAGCTCATTAACAACATCAGCAGTGTTCTTTGCTTCATGAGATTCATCTAAAGCTTCTGCTTTCAAGAGTAAGCGGTTGTCCTTTAACGGGTCTGTCCCGGATATATTTCCACTCAAATTTGGTCCTTTAACGACCACGCCACATCTATGTTCTGTAGCATACCTATGAAAAGAATCACAAAGACGTAGAATGACCTGTTAATATTAGTCGGCTGAAATCATGAATCCGTGTCTTCATGAACTTATAATCATCTACATATCAACTTAACTTTGAGGGTTGAATTTTAAATTTTTGGAAAGAAATCTTTAAACCAGACAAAATAGAGTCCGACCATCCAAAATCCTCCAAAATTCACGATATGACTAACATATTTACTAAAACAATTTCTCTAACAAGAACCATGTTACAAACATTGAAAACTTAATATTAACCATAATGAGTGGTCACCTACACCAACAACTAACCCTTAAATGTTATAGCAACCTTAGACATCTTCACCTGACTCTGACTTCATATTGAGGGAAAGATGGAAGCTTCATTCCATCAAGGGCAGCACATAGTATGGGGCCTTCTTCTTCAAAGTGCCTGTCAGCTCTCCTACTAGTGACAATTCCAGTTTTCTCATCAAGCGTTGCAAAATTTGACTGCAGGAAGACAGTTCATCAACATTTTTTTCGACAAATATTTCATCAAGCTATTCGCATGAATAATACTTTTGAAAAGTAGGGTTACGGAGAAATTATTTTAAAACTGCATAGAAATAATAATAAAAGAGAGTTCTGCACAAACCTTAAAAGCAATATCACCAGGCGACATGGCCAGCCCAGCCCCCATGGATTCAAATGCCCCTCGACCACGATAATAAACTCGAGGATCATAACCCAACAGAGAAAGATGAGCAGTATCACTTCCACAAGCTAAGCCAACTTCTACAGGGTCCATCAATCCATTAACCCCAGCAGATGCTATCCCATCCAAATTGGGAAGCTTTGCTGCCTGAAGAGGCGTCTTGTATCCCAACCTTGGCAGCGACACATCACCCAACCCATCAATCAAAACAAAGGCCACTCTTTTCCTTGGCAACTGTGGACTACCCATCTCAGATTATAAATAGCAGGGTTAAACAGCAAATAACAAACCCTAATATCTATACTTAGCAACTTCACTCTCACGGTGCCTTCACAAATAGCACAAGCAGCGTACTACCAAATTCCTGTCACCATAAGTATACTTCAATTCGTATATATGTTAGAATATTATAAAATATCTTATAATATCTCTTATATTAATTTAGAGTATCTTAAAATATCTCTTAATATCAAATTGGTATTAGTTCTTATTACCAGAGTAGTCAATAGCAGCCAATAGCGGCGCTATCCCGCTATAGCTAAGCAGAGGCCGACTGCTATGGGAAGATTCTTAGCAGTGTAAAACATTATAGCAGCCGTTATAGGGTAAAAAGCGGGATAGCGGAGAGCGGTTTCTGGCCCGCTATTCTTTTCCCCTCTAAAAAGTCAAAATTACCCCCTTAAATTTACAATGTTTTAAGGGTAATTTTGGGGTTTTTCAATCAAATTTGAGTTGAAACCCAACCTTAACCTTCCTTCATAGTCGTTTATGCACTTAAAGAGTCATGTGTGCTTTGATTTATAAATATTTTATGAGTCTGAGTTATTTCCTTAATATATGTTTATAATTATTATATATAATTTGTTTAAAAAATGATAAAATAGGGAGGTCATCCCGCTATACGCTATCCCACTTTTGGAGTAGGTCACTCCGTGCCGCTATCTGAGAATGACTACTCTGCTTATTACTATGATTTGTTCTTGATATAGGATTGAGACTATATATCCCAATAGATAAGGACTAGTATTGAATCTTTTGCATCAAATCAATAGTCATTATCAATCATATTTTTCACTCATTTTACACATGATCACAAATCAATATTCAACCCATATTTTTTTGGCAAGTACACAAAAACACCTGAATAAAACCAATCAACAAGATTGAAACTTTATTTCAGTTTTGTTAGCTGCATTCATTAGGGAAAGTTGGGTGTAGTTCTAAATCATGTCAAATCTTACAACATGCAACTGCATCAATTTTTCCATTTTTGAAAATCTTGGCATAATGTAAATTAATAAAATCAAATAAACTAATCTTGATTGATTAATAGAGAAAAGTGTTGTAGTAATGAAACAACACAAAGATTGATGCACTATAAAATTTCTTGTAAGGAATTAAGATTGGCACAACGTTATTTTCTTTTACATATAAACCAAACACAAAGAACACATTATTTCTAGAGACAAAACAGACAAATTAGGTAAAATATGCTCAATCCATAATGGATCATTTTAAAAAAACCAAAATTAACGAGTTGTTTCGAAACTCATATTCTTGTTAATCATAAAATCAACAAGCAGCGTATTTAAGGGACAATTGGTGAAAGCTAGCTCTAGAACAAAGCATTTAAATTCATACTTTACAGCCCTACAGGTTTGTTAATCATAAAATCTACCTGAAAATAGGAACTGCGTTAATGAAGATATTGTGAAGTCTTTGAATTGGAACTCCAAAACATGGCCTACAAGTCAAAATAATACCAGTTATTCAACATAAAATACATAAATGCAGCCTTAAAAGAAGGTACAAAAACACATACATAATAAACACATGAAGAACAAAACACAGCATCTCCAAATAATTTTCTTGTCTTTTAACAGAACCATGGCAATACTGTCTACCTTGAAACTAAGGCTCGGGCTCATGACCAAATCTTTGACAGAAAAAATAAAACAAACTTTTTTTCTTTAAATATCAAGCATAAAAGACACGCTAAAGAAAAAAGATTTAAAAAAAAATACCATTGGTACTTATAATTGAAGCATGTTATGAACATTTTCATTGGATTTTCCAAAAATAAACAAACAAATTGTAGAATTTCAATTAGTTAGGCATTATATATTCAACTAGCACATAATAGAAAAAGAGTAATCTATGAATACGGGCACGAATTCTTGAAGTGACAACCATAGAATGTTTTCTAGGAATAGGTTCTCATCCTGGACCAAATCTTTTCGTTTCTGTTAAATCACAAACTATTTAAAAATAAATTTCAGTAACATAACAAGACCTAAATGGGCGATGTTGTTCCGGGTCTTCTAGTAAAAATGAGATGCCAACTACCCTCAGTTAAACTTGAATTTTCTGCAGAACAGAACATAATTTCATCTTATGTAACTAACTGCTTAATTTCTTTCTTTGATATTAGATTTTCATTATTTTAAAATGGACACTAGCCATTGTCATCAAATGACTTTGTTAAGATGATAGCCTACAAAGATGTTATTGTCAATGTAGTCAAGCACGATATCTTAAGTAGGATCGGCCTGCTTGTGAAAGATCATAAAACTCGGATCGTTAGCACGGCTCGTAAGATCCAACACTGACTTTTTTACGATCTTGTGAAAAATGATAATTTCATACCATATACACATATACCAAAAACACGAAATTATAATACAAGAACAAAAAAAGCCCCAACACTTTTTTTTTTTACAATCTTGCTTCAAAAAGCTCGATCTTGACCACGGCAGTGAAGAAAACGATCTTTCTCTTATCGTAGCACTCTCAGGCACCCTTACCACAAAAGATCTAACGATCATATGATCTAGCACTTGATCTCGACTACACTGATCATTATAATACTATGAGCACCAAAAAAACAGGCAAAATTAATATAAAAAAAAGTATCATTATGATTAAGAATCACTCCCTCACAAACCGACATTGTTTCATGATTAAATTTCACACAATATATCACTTAATTTTTATTACAGATTCTTTCCCCTGCTCTTATGCGAGAGAAATAAACATAAACCAGTTACACTAAACTTATATATTAAATTATTTCAAGTACATATAACACATGCATGCACCATTTAGTCATAAGAGTATATAATACCACCTATGAAAACCGGACACTTCAAAATTGTTGCCGAATCGTATCCAGTATGTACCGATACGCTTCGATACATTGCCGATTCGTATCGAAGGAGTATCCAAACTTTATTATTTAAAAACAAAACAAACAAAAAATCTAATACGTTCCGATACGGTGGCAACACGCCGCCAATACGTCAGTAATTATAGTATCTTATATACGTAACTAAAACATACCGTATCCTACATTTTTATTTTCCATTGATGTATCGTATCGTATACCCGTATCGTGTCTCTGCTTCATTGAATACCACTAACGATCTCACCGCCTCATAAATTATAGTAGAACTTTTTAATGATATAAAAGCTTAGCCATAACTAAAACACACAACTCTGATGTTCATATCCATATAGCAGTATACTGTATAACACAACAACAATCAACAGCACCTGCAGAGCCACAAAAACCTAGAGACTTAACTGAATCAATGACATATGAACAGAATTTCAACAAACAACCACATGCAATGTAAGCATAACAATAAAGCAAAACCACAAAGTTTCAAGGAATTATTGATATACAGCTACAAAATCAATATATGAGAATCAAGTAACCAAGACAAGAGTTTGATGGGTTTGAGATTCGAAGGACTTACAATTGACGCCAAATTCCAAAGATTCGATTCAGAAGGGATTGCTATGATTTCCGAATTCGCACAAAGAGGTTTGAGATTGGTGTAAGGAAGTTAAGTTTTTCTCTTTCCTGGATTTCGCTAAACTCAATTCAATTAAACTAATTTTTAAGTAAAATAAAATAAAAATTAAGTGGGAGCCAGAATTTATGGAAGAAAATAAAATATTTTCCAGTCAAAATTATTATAGGTTACCTACATTAAATATTTTCCACATGTAATATATTTGAGAATCCGGACACATTAAAATGTGCAAGCTTAAAATTTTAATCAGTTTCGTAAAAATATACGGACAAAACAAATATATTTGACGGATCAAATCTATTTTACTAACCCAATGATTTGAAACAACATCATCTTTTTTAAAATATTTTTAAATATATCGTCGTTAACGATTTGAAAACAAGATATTGATATATAGACAATTTATATTTAAGTTTGTTTGATATTGATATATAGACGATTTATATTTAAGTTTGATTATGTGAACAACAAGGGGACTACGATCTAGGCCTACACAGGTTCGGGTCAGGTCAAACTTATTTTTTAATAGAAAAGGCCTAAATTTTTTTATAAACTTATTTAATCAAGAAGGCATATCTAAATAAATATAAATAATTTATTATTATTATTATGTTATGTTTTGTATTTTGAACTAAAATATATAAATGAAAATTGACTATCTTGGAGAACTTATGAAAATAAGATGAAAACACCTTATGAACAATGTTATAAGTTATTTTCATAAGATATCTTAAACAAATAGTCTCACAAAACTTATGATAATAGGTAAGTTAAAATAAGTCAATGCAGACAAATTTTTAGTCTCATTGATTTTTTAGTTTGTTAGTTTATTTAAACATTATTTTAATTATTTATTTACATATGTCTAAAATAATAGGCTTTTATGTAGGCTAACAGGATAACTAGGCCTTAGAAAATGTTAGGCTCAGGCTTAAAAATAAGCATATGATAGAGTACAGATCAGGCTTAGGCTTCAGATTTTCTGACAGGCCAGACTTAGGCTTGGCAAAGCCTAGCTCGGCCCAACCTATTTCCACCCTAGACGGACGATCCATTTTACCACTCCTAATTATAAGGATGAGTGCCGCTAAAATTCATGTCCTAATTAACTTGTGTCGCTGAACTTAATGTCCGACAAGTTTACCAAATTTTTATGCCTGGTATGGAGTACGTTAGCCATTTTTATTTTAAACATATCTCACTACCTCAAACGATGTACAATTTTTCAAACAAATACATGTATTAATACGTAGCCAAGACTTGTATTTGAATCGTTGGAAAATTATTATGCTACAGTAGCTGGAACTTGTGTTTTAATTCTTGAAACTTTATTATACTTTATGATCTTTCCGGTTGATCAAAACCTTTATGGGCCACGGAATGCATCGTCGATGCTGGGTTGTCGAGAAGATGAGGGATTGTACCTGCAAGACACTCTGATGCCAAAGTAAGACACGACAGAAGAATGAGCAAGTACAAGAAAGTGAGTTATGAGAGTGAATATTGGATACCTGACCCTCTCAAGTGAGAGGGTTTATATAGAGCCTTCAATGCTTGGCTATTGGTCCCTATTTTGGGCCTGGGTCGTGGATCCCCCGAAAATAGGTAACTTCCAGAACTAGTCGTTGGGACGAGCATACCTGGTCGGATGAGATCCATGTCGAGCAAAGGAGAATTCGAGCGGGAGCTATTCCTTGGCTGGATCTGGGTGACTTCTTTGGATGTCGGGCATAAGTCTAGAAGGAGCAGAGGAAATCGACCACGGGTGACCATGGTCGATAGTTCCTCCTCGGCTAAGGGGCATAACGCCACTATATCCCTTTCACATTGGGCTATTGGGTCGTCCTGGAAGCAATACTGGATTGGGCCATGCCTAGTAATTGGGTCAGTCCAGAACAGAAGCCCCCAAGTCGTTGCTCTTGAGCGTAGGAGTGATGACTTAAGTGTATCTCGTAATCTTGGGGAGAAGTGTGCACGGTCGGTGCGTGCTAAAGCAGATGGTGATGTTCCATGGTGTCCGTATGGGGACGTGCCTAAGGAATGGAAGCATTGATTCGTCTGTTGGAGACACTTTTACCCGCTTATTATTGCTAAGTTTTACATGAGGCTTATCGTGAATGCTCGTTTACATGAGCAGTTTTGTGTGGATTATTCATAGAGTTTTGGACTTTGATCGGTAATTTTTTATTTGTTCGACCAGTTTGGGGAACTGGTTCAAAAAGGCCTATGTTGTTTATGGGCATGAGAACGGTGCTTAGGCTACGATTGTGGCCCGAGCTCTGCGGCGTGAACGTCCCATTGCGAGTTGGGTGTTCTGCCAATCACGGTACGATGATAACGTCGAACTCGGTCAAGTATCCGACGTGTGATATGGTTTTCTCGTTTGAGAGTATAGGCCTACCTTATTAAACTTTTAGGTATTCGATGCTTGTACCTAGACATGCATTTATGGCCGGTACGTTGCACTTCATTACTTAGACGGTCACGCTGGCTGTAATGGCCTTAGCCGTGATATGTCGAGCAAGTTGTTCCCCATTGAGGTGTTCTAGGTAGTGGGCTTCATGCATTACGGGCATAAAAAAGATAAAGGGCAGAGATGGGAAGCTGCCCCTGAAGGTCAACTGCTAAACCTGCTCGGAACTAGCATGTTGCTTTGAGTGGAGGGGTGTTTCCGAGCAGGTGCATTCCTGTTTGGTCCTCAATTTTCAAGAAGTAGTAGTTGTAATGAAAGACCTGCTTGGAACTATTTATTTTCTCTAGGAAGGGGAATGAATCCGAGCAGATGTATTATGGCCAGGTTCTGGATGAATATCCTATGTATGATGGGAAAATATGGAATGCAGGGCAGAGCTGGCCTACTGTCCAATTCTGGGCGGGAGCATTTTGATTGTTCCTGGGTGGTTTCCTATGCATGACGAGAAAAACTGTGAATGAGGGAAGTCGTGGTCCCACTGATCTTGGGTGTCAGTTAACCAACCTTCATTGGTTAAGATGTTCACATAGAATAGTTTGTTCATGCGCTCCGCTTGTCGGGGAGGCTGGTGAGGTCATCTTTGCTTTGTTCGGTCATTACCGAGGAGGATAACATCGAATTGTCCGTGTGGAATAGGGGGCAGGGGACCAGAAGGTTCCATACTGTCAGTTGGTGTCAGGGAGATGGTTTACTCGATTCGCCCTTCGTTTCTTGGCCATCAGATGGGCATCCATGCAGGGCAGCAAAAACCGGCAGAATTATCAACTATTTTTATTTATGTCAAGGAGGAGATATGTGTCTTTCTAGAAAGGCCGATCAATATAGTGCACACACATTCTTTATTTTTCATTATGTTTTTTTAAAAGTACAATATTTGGATAACCATGTGTCTGGCTTCCGAAATACAATTTTCCTCTAGGAGGTATTTGGAAAAACGGTTGCCCGGGTCGATAGAGTCGATGCGAGGCAATGTTTTTTCTCTTCTGAGTTGTAGGGTAAGGTTGGCCTGTTGGACGTCCTCTGTTGTATGGTGATGGTGCTCATCCCTTTTGAGGTTGCTTCAAAGCACCTCCTCGTGGCTATTATGTCCTTATGTAGGGTGCTCCTCGTATTGGATGTATGCTTGAGCTTTGAGGAGGAGGGCATCCAACGTCACTGGGACCTCGATGCCATCAGCCTTGGCAAAATCAGTGTGGGGGAGGAGCCCTCGTTCGAGCAGGTATTTTTTCATGTCGTCAGTCATAGAGTCATGGACGACTTCTTTGTTGAATCTCTTTATGTATTCCCGTAGAGATCCGTCCTTCTCTTGGATGAATACCTCGAGCGAGGATTCAATCTTTAGGTGGCAGCGGGATGTTGTGAAGTGTTTGGAGAACGTCCTCCCCAACTGTCCTCAAGATGTTATGGACTCTTCGGGCAGACTTTTATACCAGGCCATCGCTCCCTTCTTGAGGGTGGTTGGGAATAGTCTACACTTTATGGCTTCTCGAACGTTGTGATAGTCAAGGAGGGTGTCAATATTTTCAATATGCTCATCAGGATCTGTTGTGTCGTTGTACGTGCCCAAGGGTGGAGGCTTTTCTAGTCCGACGGAGAGAGGAGTGTAGCACTGAAATTATTCCCCACAAAATTTTAGTTTAAAATCAAAGTATTTAAAATATAAAATGAAATTTGAGTGTTACATTCACTTCCAAAATACGGCTCAACTGATACGTAATACAAATAGTACCCTTAGGAGATGAAAGAAATCCCACCCTTACCTTAATTCGACGGACGATTTCTCTCCCTTTCCGAAATTCTCCTATTTTAGTTCTTGTCCTAGCTCCTTCTTTCTCCCTTTACTCAAGCTTTTCTTAATTCACGATCAGTTTCTATGAACTGACTTCTCTTTTCTCTAAATTCCCAACATAACCCTTAGACCCCTAATAAGAATTTTCCATCTTGCCCTCACTATTCCCTCGTCTAATTACCAACCTACCATTTCCCTTCACATTCCAATATTTATTCAATATAATATAAATTATTTAAAATCATATAAATTAAAATAACATCATCCTTCCCTCAACATACCACAATCTTCACAACTCACACAACACAAAATAATTTCCAATTATTTAAATTAAATAAATAAATTGGGGAATTACAACTCTCCCCAATTTAGAATGTTTTCGTCCTCAAAAACTTACCTGACACGAATAAACTCGGATACGACTCTCGCATCTTACTTTCCAATTCCCAGGTCATGTTCCCACCGGCAGCTCCTCCCCATACCACCTTTACGAGAAAAATTTATTTTCCTATCAGCTGCTTAACCTCACGATCATCAATACGTTTTGGTAGTGCTTTAACCGTAAGATTATCTCTTACCTCAACTTCATCCACTGACATCACATGTGACAGATCCAGAACATACTTTCGAAGCTACGAAACATGGAATACATCATGCAAATTTGATAATCGCGGTGGCAACGCCACTCTATAAGAAATTGGTTCAACTCTTGTAGAAATCTGGTACATACCAATAAATCGAGGAGTAAGCTTTCTCGAATTCAAAGCTCGCCCAACACCAGTCATCAAAGTAACCCTAAAAAACACATGGTCTCCTTCTTTAAATTCAAGATCTTTCCTCCTCTTATCTTGATAACTCTTCTGCCTGCTCTGTGAAGTTCCCATTTTTTCTCGAATCAACTTCACCATCTTAGTAGTCTGCTGCACGATATCAGGTCCAAGTACAACAAGGTGTTCGACATCTTCGACCATAAAGTGCTTCAAAAGGCGCCATTTCGATACTAGAATGATAATTGTTATTATAAGTAAACTCGATTAACGACAAGTGGATATCCCAAGCACCCTCTTGTTCAAGCATACAAGCCCTCAACAAATCTTCCAAAGATTGTATAGTCCTCTATGTCTGCCCATTAGTCTGTAGATGATAAGTTGAACTCAACTTCAACTTCGAACCCAATGCTTCTTGCAAGCTCTCCCAAAATCTAGAAGTAAATTTCGGATCTCTATCTGACAAAATACTCAAAGGAATCCCATGTAACTTCACAATCACATTGACATATATCTATGCCAATTTCTGCAAGGAAAAAGAAATATCAATCAGAATAAAATATGCTGACTTCGTCAATCTATAAAAAATTACCCAAATAGCATCATGCCCTCTCGGAGTATTGGGTAACCCTGTAACAAAATCCATCGAGATACTATCCCATTTCCACTCTGGAATATCCAACGATTGCATCAAACCAATAGATTTTTGATGTTCTACTTTCAATTTTTGACAAGTCAAACAAGCATAAACAAACTGAGCCATATCACGCTTCATCCCAGGCCATCGAAATATCTTTTTCAAATCTTGATACGTTTTTGTAGCTCTCAGGTGAATACTCATGTTACTCATATGTCCCTCTTCAAGAATCATTCTCTTCAATTCGAGGTCATCAGGAATACAAATACGCTCACAAAACCTTAGTACTCCATGTTCATCGACTCGGAATTCATTACCTCCAGCCCGTTCATCACTGACTATCAAGTCCACCAATTTCACATCCGACTTCTGACTCTCCCGTATACGATCAAGAAAGTCATTGTTAACCTTAAAAATTCCCAACATTACATTATGAGGTGTCTGCTCGCAACCCAAACTCATATCTCAAAATTGTTAGATCAATTCCAATTCTCTAGCCATCATAATCGAGATATGCAATGTCTTCTGACTTAAGGCATCATCCACAACATTGGCTTTACCGGGATGATAATTCAAACTAAAAGCATAGTCCTTCAAGAATTCCAATCAACGCCTCAACCTCATATTTAACCCTCTTTGGTCAAAAAGATACTTCAAACTCTTATGATTATTGTATACTTCAAATCTCAAACCGTACAGATAATGCCTCAAAATATTTAATACAAATACCACAGTTGCTAGTTTCAATTCATGGGTAGGATAGTTCCTCTCATGAATTCTCAACTGTCGTGAAGCATACACCACCACTTGACCGTCTTGAATTAACATTCCACCCAAACCCATCAGAGAAGCTTCGCAATAAACCACAAATGGTTCATCTGGTTTAGGTAAAGTTAAAACTAGAGTGGTAGTCAACCTCTTCTTTAGCTCGATGAAACTCTATTCACATTGGGTGTCCCACACAAACGCCTTATCCTTACAAGTTAATTGAGTCAATAGAAGTGCCAACTTCGAAAAATCTTCAATGAATCTTTGATAATAACCAACTAACCCCAAAAAGCTTCTAATTTCCGTCACCGACTTCAGAGTCTCCCATTGTAGAACTCGGTCAACCTTGGATAGATCCACAACAATCCCTTCTCCCGAAATTACATGGCTAAGAAAACACTTCCTTCAACCAAAACTGGCACTTCGATAACTTAACATACAACTTTTTCTCTGTCAACACTTGCAACACAATCCGTAGATGTTCAACGTGCTCTTCTTCCGACTTAGAGTAAATCAGAATATCATCTATAAAGACAACAACAAACTGATCCAAAAATCCGATTCATATATTCCATGAATACTTCAGGTGCATTAGTAACTCCAAACGACATCACTACATATTCATAGTGTCCATACCGAGTCCTAAAAGCTGTTTTTTGCACATCTTCATCTTTTACTCTTATTTGAGGATAACCCGGTCGTAGGTCAATCTTGCTAAACACACAAGAACCAATCATCAGATCCATCAGATTATCTATCCTTGGAAGCGGGTACTTGTTCTTAATTGTCACTTTATTCAACTGCTTGTAATCAATACACAATCTCATACTACCGTCTTTAATTTTCACTAATAATACTGAAGCTCCCCAAGGCGACAAACTCAGCCTCACAAACTTCTTTTCTAAAAGTTCCCCTAAATGTTTCTTCAATTCAGATAACTCAAAATATGACATACGATATGGTGCCATCGAAATAGGTCTAGTTCCGGGCACAAGATCAATACTGAATTCCACCTTCCTCTCTGGCGCAACATCCACAATGTCATCTGGGAATACTTCCGGAAATTCTCTTACCACTAGCAATTCGCCAATTGCTATTTCATTTTCCACCAATAGAGATGCAAACAATGCCAATACTTGAGCTTGTTCATTCAAAAGTTCTTTCAACACTCTAGCAGATAGATAACCAGCTTTTTTTCCTCTTCATCGGGAGTAAGAAATCGAACAGACTTGCTGAAACAATTAATGTGAACATGATTGAATTCCAACCAGTTCATTCCTAAAATCAAATTTAAACCTACCAATGGCAAACAAATTAGATCCACACCAAAATCCTTACCATATATCGATAGGGGACAGTTCAAACAAACTAGAGAAGTAGTTAACGATCCATCAACAGGGGTCTCGATAACCATTTCTCCTTTCATAGGGGAAACAACAAGACTTAATCTTCTCACGCAGTCAATAAAAATAAAGCAATGCGTAGCACATGTATCAATCATAACAATCAAAGGCATATTATTAATATAGCAAGTACCTCTGATCAGTCGATCCTTACTGGAAGTTTGTGTTCCTATCAAAGCAAACACCTTTCCTCCAAACGCAACTTTCTTTGGTTTCTAACAATGAGTGCTGATATGACCTTGCTCTCCACAGTTGTAGCAAGTCACCAGATTAGTCTTGCACTCTGCAATCAAATGTCCAGGTTGGCCATATTTGAAATACTTATTCATGTTACTCGTACATTCACTTATATGATGACCCAGTTCACCACACCGATAACACTTCAGAGAAGTAGGAGCGCCTTCCCCCTTAGATTTTTACCCTCAACATGCTTATGCTTACCTTTATCAACTAGAGTTGCATAAGGCTTCACATAATGCATTTGTTGCATTCCTTTTCTCTCAGCCAAACTCTTAAAGTGATCCAATCGAGCCATGTTGTCTTCTTCAAAGATTCTACAACAATCAACTAAATCCGAAAATCTTCTGATCCTTTGATAACCAATTGTGAAATTCTGTGATCAGGTATGAGATGTCGAATGAGATGTTTAAACACTTGACAACTTAGCCAAAACTTAAAGTGAAGGAAAATTAAACAACACAGTAATTTGTTAACCCAGTTCAGTGCATAACCACACTTACATCTGGAGGCTACCAAGCCAGGAGGAAATCCACTATAAGTAATATTAATTCTAGACTTAAACCACCCAGTTTAATCTTTCACTTAATATCTACCCAATGCAATTTCTACCTAAGACACAACTTAGATATGAGTACCAACTCACTCCCCCTCAATCACACAGTGATCTTGTTTACAAGTTTTATAAAATTGAAGTCATACTTCAAACAAAACAGCTTGATCTTACTTCACAGTTTCAATCAAGACACAAATACACTTTTGCTTAAAAGCTCATAAAGTGGTACAATAAAAACAACCTGCTATTAAAACACTGTCACACCCCAAATTTTACCCCTAATCGCTCATATCATAATCATACATTCATCGCATTTAGCAGGGATTTTTCCCGGTTTATTTTCTGTTTGTTTTCTTCTCATTTTCTAGCTTCCATTTTAATTTAATCTATTTATGACTTTTTAATTCATTTTCGCATTTTTTTAATTTTTAATTTCCATTTTCGTTTCTATTTGTAAATTCCTATGTTAAGATTTTATTTTAATTTCAATTTCTAACCTTTAACTCAATTTTCAATTTTTTTCTAAATTTATTTGTTATTTCTTTTCATTTTCAAGTTCGCATTCTTAAATTAATTTTTTATTTCATTTTCGAGTTTTATTTTTGAATTTATTTTCTATTCTTCAATTTTTAATTTTATTCCATTTTTAAGTTGTTATTTCTAAATCTAATGTCAATTTCAATTCATTTTTATTTTCTAAAGTCCAAACTTATTTCTCAAATTCTAAAGTTAATTTTTTTAATTTCAATTATTTAAGTTTCTAAATTATTTCAATTTTAAGTTTAATTCCTTTTTATTCACTTCTAATTCAAATTTTAATTTTAAACCGTTTATTCCATTTTAATTCATATCCACATTTTTATTTTCTAAATTCCAATTTATTTCTCAAGTTCTAAATTAATTTTATTTCCAAGTTATTTATTTAAGTTTATGAGTTATTTTCAATTTTAAGTTTATTTCTTTTTAATTCATTTCTAATTTAAGTTTTTCATTTAGATTCTAATTTAGAGTTCTCTTTTCAAGTTTCAATTTCAAATTATAATGTAAATAATCAAATTTATTCCATAATATTTGTTTTGTTACAATTACATATATGATAGAAAAAAGAAAGAAAATTGTATAAAAAAATTCAGCACAAGACTACAAAAAATTCAGCCACCAACAGCTCTAAAACAGCCCCCAAAACTCAGGCCTGCAGCAGCCAACACCCTGCTCCACTACTCCACCCACAACAGCAATTCAGACTTTGTCCCCCTTCTTCCAACCCTTCAATTGCAAGCAACAAGGACAACAAAATCAGCCACAAATCTGCCAATAAAAACACACATAAAACATCAGTTCAGCAGCACAGCAACAACCATATAAACACACTGTTATATTCACAAAAACAAGTCTCAAATACAACCTCAAAACCAGCCACTAAGCACTCAAACTCAGCATTATAAACACAACACAAAACAACTCAGAAAATTACACAAATTTCAGCTTTCAATACTACACAAACAGCCCTTCAACCACACAAAAACAGCCATAGTTTCACTACTGAAAACACCCAGAAAACAGTTACAAAACAGCCCCAACTTCAGTCCAAAAAAACCAAAAAAAGAAAGGAAGAAAAGAGGGAACAACTTCAAAGAATCAAAAAACAACAAACAGCAGCAAGGAGTAAAGGCTCACCACTTGTGGATCTTCACCCCGATAACATTCGGGCGTAATCTTTCTCTTTTCCTTTCCTTCACCTTTTTTTTTTTAGCATGTGTCCATAATTAATTTTCTTCTTAGCTTTATTTTTAACCTGCATTCACAAAGCAAAAACCTTATATTAAGACTTCACAAAAAAAAAAAACTTCATATTAAAAAAAAAGCTTCAAAGACTTAAAACCAGCTAGTACATACCTTTTTACTTATTCAAGCAACACAAATCAACAGCCGTGACACCCCGCATCAATCTTTCACGAACCACCAAACTTCATCAGCCTACCTCCTTTCATCAACTCTAAACTTCAACAAAGAACCATCACATAAACACCAGCAGGACCCACAACAAACCACTGCCGAGCCACCGTTCCAAATAACCACCAGCCCTTCAAACAACTGTGAGAACACAACCGTAAAACACAGCAACTTCACCATTCAAATCCAAACACAGAATCGCACAAAGCCAATAACCTAAACACCACCACTGATAAACCTCCATCACTATTCTCCTTCAAATCCCAAGCTGCCGCTCAACCCGAAACCGCACCTAAAACCCTTTTCTCAAAACCCAGAAAAAACCTGTGAACAAACCAAAACACAACACAAACAGAGACACGAAACAGAAACCAAATCTGTAAAAAATGAAACCATTAGCACAATCCAACCTCCGCTCACAATCACAGCTTTTCTCCATTAACAAACTATCTTCACCGATCCATACCAACCTTTGAACACAAACCGAATTTTCTTTCAAAAACACCCCACACCAAACCTGAGTCGAAAATGGCAAGTGATGAGAAATCGTAACTGTGGAAACCGAGAACCTCGCCAATCTGAGACCAAAACCGAATCACTCTCAAAACACACAGATTTGAATACCATCGCGAATCATTGAAAAACACAAATCCAGACCAGAATCATTGTTTGACCCAATTGCACCAAACACCTCCGTAAACCGAATTCCCAAACTGTCAAAACCAAAACCATTGTGAGTCACAAAACCATAAAAAAAAACGAAACAGAGTGAAATGAGTGAAGAGGAGAGAACATATTCACCTTCATCTATGAAAACAAAGCCGCGATTCTGAAACCACCATCAAGAGCCCCAGCCGGAACCGATACACTATTCTCATAAACAGAGCCGAGCCAAAGCAAAAACCTACAACATCACCGAAACTGCAGCCAAGCCGTCTTCAACCACCCTCAACTTTTTTCCGAAAACTGTGAGGCTCCTCACAGAACACAAATCAAACTCACAGTGAGCCACCAAAGCTTGAACGAAACTTACCTTCAAGTCGCTAGCCTTCGCCTTTCATCTCCAAGCCATCAGAAAACCGTCACCAAGTCTAACCACCATCGCCTTCCATTTCACTATCTCGCCTTGAAATCGCTCACTCTCACCGTTATTGAACACAGAATACTTCAGCCCCAAAACTGAACACAAACTCAAATCGTCACTAACCCCTCAACCAAACAGAAACAGAGCCGCCGCGAACACCGCCATCCATCTCCATTCCCGTCCACCATTTTTTTCTGTAAAATGAAACCATAAACAATTTCTTCATCAAATCTCAAAACTCCACAAACCACAACCTTCAATTTTTTTTTTTTCAACACAACCCAAACAAAAAACAGGTAAGCCTAAGCAAAATGAGATGAGGCGCTGAGTTTAGAAAAATCAAACCAAAAAAACTTTTGAAATTTATGAGACTCCCCTTTAACCTTCGACACCCGCCATCACCGACACAAACTCGCCGTTAACAACCCGGAACTCACCGAATCCATCAACTCGTCAACACCACCGCCAATACCCAAACAGAACCGGCCAGCCACCACTACAGAGCCGTCACCAAACCGTGAGACACCTTGAACCAAACCAGTTGAGAGGCGAGAGACAGAGAATCCGCCATTGAGAGAGAACTGACTGAGAGATGAGAGAGATTTTTGAGAGACAAACCATGAAACCCGTGAGCAAAAACTTTCACCGCCGCGAACTTGAATCGGAATTTTCGAGCCTCACGAAATCAACTGCCGCCTCCGCTTGAATCGATCGGATAGTTTTCCTTTCCTTTTGTTTCCGAATCAATTTACAGGGGGTGGGTTTTGTTTCGTTTTCTGACTTCGGATAGTTGTAGATGAACATGCATCTTGGCTGAGTTTTCCAATTTTGTTTTTGTTTAAAGAAAATATGAGTTTTTGTTTATGATTTGGGCCCTCGTTTATTTTAACCCGACCCACTAAGGTCCTGCGCCCCAAGTGGGCTTGCTATCCATCCCCCAGGTCTCCTGATCTTTCTTTTTGTTTATTTTTTAGAAGTTCTTGTTTAATTTACTTTTTTCTTTTGTTTCTCTAAAATTCTTATAATATATATCAAAAATACAAAAAAAAAAAAGAGCAGCACCCCTTTCATTCTTTTATTTAGAGAATATTCTTTTGTTTAGTTTAATTTAATTTCCAGCCATTTTCTTTTCATAAAAAAAATCTATAAAAAAAACAAATGTTGTATTTTCTTTATATTTATTTCATTAACCTTTATTTAACTTTAACTAATCAAATTTAGATAATTTATTTTCTCGTTTAAGTACATATAAAATATAATTTAAAAAAAGAGCGTTTTTCATTTTAGCATTTTCTTTCTATTATTATTTTGTTTTGTCTTGCTATTTAGAGAATTTTAAAATATTAGATAATCATTTCTATTTATTTATATTTCTCTCTATTGGGCCAATGATATCATTAAGGGTTTATCGATATTCGATATTTGTAATCGACGTTATCTAAACCTATATGAGGCCAAACTTTTCCATT
Organism: Lathyrus aphaca; assembly: GCA_963966055.1. Lineage (NCBI taxonomy): Eukaryota > Viridiplantae > Streptophyta > Magnoliopsida > Fabales > Fabaceae > Lathyrus > Lathyrus aphaca. The sequence goes on along the minus strand of OZ014525.1, from coordinate 485,600,788 downwards.
TCCTTATTATTTATCGATTTCTCAATTTATTTAACTATTTAGGGCCGATGATATTACAAAAATCACGATAAATCATCTTCGATTAATCGTGACCAATATGAGGCCATTTTTTTTATTATTATTCTTTTCATTCCATTTAATTCATTTATTTATTCTACTTAATTTATTTAATTAATTTATTATATTTCATAACTTATTTCACTTTATTATTTATTTATTATTTATTTCTCGCAAGTTTACACCATTTAATTTTCAAAATAATAATCCTTGGTCCAACGCCAAGTAACTTCACTTCACATACACTCACACACGTAAGTCGGTCGTTTGCGATCGCCATCTGCACAGTTCCTTACACTGCACAGCTTTCTAACTTAAACAAATTGACGCACCGCGTTTGTCTTCCACCCCGCATTCTCGATCCATATATCGAGTCATAGCCCGGTTATTAAGCCTTTTATCTTGTATTTCCATTTACTTCATTCAGTTCATTTTTGCAAGTAGCAACCTATGCCTTAGACTTAGGAGCTTGCACCCTCATTTATTTACTTTATTTTTTCGCATTTAAATCCAAAAGGGAAAGAACTCCTGCAGTTGACTCAATGTCATAGGAAGTTTAGCCATCCCTAGTTCCCATTTTGACCTTAGCAATTAGGTCCCCCATCCTTAGGTCCTTAGCCATTAGGTCCTTAGCTTTTTATTTTACAACTTTTTGTGACTTTCTTAAAGTCACGTGAGTGTTTGCCATAACACTTACCTTCCCCCGCGAACCTTGAGCGTAACCAAGTGTTCGTTAATCCTTAGGAGAACTACGAGTGCTCTGATTCTATACCCGATACGTAGGCATCGATGCGATGTTGTGCGAGCACCATTAGAAATAAAACCTTAGGTTCCCATAGTTTTAACAAGCAATAAACAACAATAATACAAATATTAACAAGAGGTTCCCGTAGGATACTGCGGATGCTTAGGATGCTAACACCTTCCCTAGGTATAATCAACCCCCGAACCTAGTTTCTCCTCATTTAGGGTTTTTACGATCTTTTTCCCTTTTCCCTTTGGATTAAATTAAAGTCGGTGGTGAACATAAATGTTTTGTGATTCAAGCTCACTTAATAGCTTGGTATCCGATTCTCACCGCGACAGAAATGGCGACTTCACTGGGGACTCTATTTTTGAGGGTTAAGCCCACCTTGTATATTTGTATATTTGTTGTTGTATTGCTTGTTATTATTTTTGGATTTTTGGGTGTTCCATGTGTGGTGAGATATGTCCTAACCCGGACTTGAGTGCAAATAAGATAGGACGGTGGTATATTCAAGAAGGCTTGTAGGGAGTTGAGTCCCGACCAAGTTGAATTGAGACACCACCACTCAGCGGAGGCCTCCTCGGATGTAGTTTTGTTGATCGAGTTCAGTCGTGAAAACATTACTATATTCGACCTGAGAGCCATTAATGCTGAGGACCGTAGAACATTTACCCCCACTTGGCCTTTTTAGGGATGTAGTGCGATGACTATGAGGATGCAAATCCAAAATAGTTGATACGCGATACTGCACTCGGATGAGACTCTTTTGAGAATATTACTGATTACCAAGTCGAGTTGGGAAGTCGGTAATATCCGAAAGATGGGACAGTGATTCTGGGAACTTTTAGAACCCGTTTTACAGGTACAAATAAACTCATAGTACATACCTTTTGGGAGGGTTGAACCTTTGACCTCATGCAAGCTTTGAACCTAAGCCTTGTTTGTGTGTGTTTGTTGCATTCACGCATCATGAAGCATCATTTTTACCATTTTTATTCAAGGAACTCAGAAACTCTATCTTTGCAAATATCATAGGTATCATCATGGACTTTGGAAGAAGAAAGACTGTCAAGTACACATTCAAAACTCCCAAACTTGAAGACCTAAGGAAATTAAGAGACTTGGTTCTGGATCAAGATGCCTTCATGGAGAAGCATAGGAGACTTTTAGCTTTGCTTAAGACTGATTGGGATGGAAGGTTGCTCTCTGTGATGCTCCAGTTTTATGACCCTCTTTACCACTGTTTTACGTTCCCTGATTACCAATTGGCGCCTACTTTGGAAGAGTATTCAGTTCTGGTGGGATCACGTGTTAAGGATGAGTTTCCATTCCCTGTTCTAGAGAAGGACCCTGAAGAAGCGGAGATTGCAAAGGCGACATATTTGAGTGTTCCTGAGGTCAAGGCAAATATGACCTATAAAGGAAAGATTTTTGGATTCCCTACAAAGTTTCTGATAGAAAAGGCCAAGAATTTTGTTGATGTGAAGGATATGAAAGCTTTTGAGGCGACTTTTATTCTGCTGATATATGGAGTGCTGCTTTTCCCGAGCTTTGAAGACTTTGTCGACCTGAACGCCATCAAGATATTTCTGAAGAAAAACCCGGTCCCTACTTTGCTCGGAGACACCTACCATTCCATCCATCTGAGAAATCACCATAAGGGAGGGATGATTACTTGTTGTGCATCATTGTTGTACGAGTGGTTTATTTCGCACTTGCCTAAGTCATCTTCATTTTGGAACCTTAAGGATGGTTTGTGGTGGTCACAAAGAATCATGTCTCTTACCCACTCTGACATTAGCTGGTACAATCGTGCTTATGATGGAATATTGATTATTGATAGCTGTGGTGATTTTGCTAATGTGCCTCTTCTTGGCACTAAAGGAGGAATCAGCTATAATCCAGTTTTGGCTCGCCGCCAACTCGGGTACCCGTTGAAGGACAAACCTAAGAGTGTTGAAGTGGAAGGAATTTTCTTTAAGGATGACGAAGAACCAGAGCTCAAGAAACAGATTATGCAAGCTTGGAAGTACATCCATAGGAAGGGGAGGAGTAGCTTGGGAAAGCCGAATTGTGTTTCTATGGAACCCTATCTCCAATGGGTACGAGATAGGGCAGTCAGTCTGAAGATGCCTTACCCTCGCCAGGATCCTATGACCTTCAAGAAACCCATTCTGATCTTTATGGATGATGCAGAGAAGCTGAAGATTGATTTGGAGAAAGAGATTCGAGAGAAGAATGCATGGAAGAATCGACACCAGATCATCAGTAGTGAGAATGAAGAACTTAGAAGACAACTGAAGATGAAGGAAGAAGAAGAGCTCTCCAGCAAGAAAAGGAAAGCACCAGAGGATTTATTTTCCTCCAGCATTCAAGAGGACACTTCTTGGAAGTCGATCGTGGATCAACTTATGCTTGAAAGGGCTCAGATGAAGGCACAAATCGAGAAGCTCAACTTGAGGCTTTTAGGAGAATCTCCTTAGGACTTTGTTTTTGTCTTTATTAAGCTTTGTTTGGGATTTTTGAAAGTGTACTCAAGACTTTGTATCACTTTTTTGAATTTAATGAAATCATATCCTTTTGATTATTATGTGTTCCTTGGTATTTGCAAATTGTTTCTTAAGTTCCTTGAATAAAATTTCATTTTTGCATTGCACTCATACATTTGGCATTGCATTTGCATTTTTTTTCATGAAACTCATTCCCGTCATCTGCTCTCAATTCAGCTTTCACACTGAGGCTCTCACGCAAATACTACACTCGAGCTCAAGCCAGAAAGAGGATGGCTGAAAGAGACGTAGAGATGGACAGAGTTAACGAAGAGCTTTCTGATATTCGTGGAGATATGGGTCAGATGATGGAAATGTTGCAAGTCATTCGAGCGAAGATGGATACCCAACGGACTGTGGTGTCAGAAATTGTTACTGCAACGACTGAAGTTGTCACTGCAACGACCCAGCCTACATCATCAGTCATTACCCCTGTGACCTGGCCTCCTTTTGGACTTCCTCATGGATTCGTCCCTCCTCCTCATGGTTTTGCTTCTCAAAGTTTTATTCCTTCTTCTTCAGGGTTTGCTACTCAAAGTTTTATACCTCCTTCACAAGGGTTTGCTACTCAAAGTTTTATTCCTTCTTCCCAAGGACTTGCTGCTCAGGGTTTCTTCCCTCCTTCTCAAGGTTTTGCTACTCAGAGTTTTATACCTCCTTCCCAAGGATTTGCTGCTCAGGGTTTCTTCCCTCCGTCCCAAGGCTTAGCTTCTCAAAGTTTCGCACCTCCCTCTCATGGCATGGCATTTCCTTTCCAAGGTTTTGTGCCTCCTCCTCAAGGATTTGCTGCTCAACAAACGGTTCCTGTGACTAATGAAGAGAATCATGCAGTTGCTAATTTTACACAGGACATTGTGCACACCCGTGCTCAACCGTACTTCAATGACCATCAGGGGTATGAAGCGCCAGATATGTCTGAAAACGGGGATGAGAAACATGTGAAGATGCAGGAGAATTTTGATACCCTTGAAAAAAGGTTAAGAGCGATAGAAGGTGACCAGATCTTTGGGGCTGCTGCCAGAGAGATGTGTCTGGTGTCTGGATTGGTAATACCTCCAAAGTTCAAGATACCCACCTTTGATATGTATGAGGGTGCAACTTGTCCTAAGAACCATCTCCTGATGTACTATCGAAGAATGGCTGCTCAGGTGGACAATGATAAGTTAATGATCCACTGCTTTCAAGACAGTCTGAAGGGAATCTCTTCTAAATGGTATCTGACGCTTGACCAGTCGAAGATACGCAGTTTCCAAGACTTGGCAGATGCTTTCATCCAGCAATACAAGTACAACATGGACCTTGCTCCCGATAGGAGGCAATTGCTAAGCATGTCCCAGAAAGAGTCTGAATCCTTCAAAGAGTATGCTCAGAGATGGAGAGGGACCGCTTCTCAAGTAGAGCCCCCACTGACTGAAAAAGAATTAGCTGACTGGTTTGTTGACACTGTGCGACCAGAATTCTATGAGAGAATGGTGGGAAGCATAACTGCTAGTTTCTCTGATTTAGTGGCTGTGGGAATCAAGGTAGAACTCGGTTTGAAAAGTGGAAAGATGAGTGGTGCATCTGGCAGTTCCAGCACTGGCAGTGGGAGTAATGTTAAGAAATTTACCAGCAACTTCCTTAAGAAGAAAGAGGGTGAGACAAACGCCATAATGACAAGTCAAAGAAGAAATCCGCTTTGGCAGAGACCTTCACCTATGGCTCAACAGCAGTATGCTCGTCAACAGCAGTATGCTCATCAACAGCAATATGCCCAACATCCTTATGTAGCGGCGGTTCAATCGTCATTTAATCCACAAGTCCAGATGTATCGGCCAACTCAAGCAGTACCGATGTATCAGCAGGCAGCTCCAATGATTCAACCTTATCAACCAATGATCAACAATCCAGGCTATCAACAAGCACCCAATGCTTCAGCCTACCAGCAGAGGACTCTAGCTCCTCATCCAAATCCCAATTTTCAGAATAGAAGACCAGGTGGAAGGCCTCCTAATCCTCGAATCCCTATAACTTATACTGAGTTATATCCTTCACTGCTAAAGAAGGGTTTGGTTACTCCAAGGCCTTTGGGTCCTCCACCAAATCCACTCCCACCAAATTACAACCCAAATGCTCACTGTTTATTCCATGAAGGTGCCCCAGGGCACGATTTGGAGGGTTGTTATGCTTTAAAGTACATCGTGAAAGATTTGATGGAAAAGAACATTCTGTCATTTGGGAATACTGGTCCGAATGTCAAAGATAATCCTTTACCCAAGCATGGGTCCATAAATGCTATTGTTGACAAGTCTGACGAAGGTTTGATTTTCGATGCCACAGAGATCAAGACTCCGCTTCGAGATTTCCATGCAAAGTTAGTAAAAGTGGGTATGTTGAAGAGTTGTCATCAGAGTTGTGAAGCTTGTGCAAATAGCCCAAGGGGATGTGAACTGATCTTGAAAGATGTTCAAGATTTGATTGATGAAGGTGTCTTACAAGTGAGCGGTCATACGAAGAGGAATGAGGTGGCAGTGATTGAACCAATTTTCAACTTGCCTGAATCTAATTCTACTTGGGTGCCAGTGTTCAACCTGCCCGAATCTTCAGGAGTTCAACCTGTCTTCAATACCCCAGAATCTGTGGTGCCAATTTTCAATGTACCTGAGCCAAGATTTGAACAAAGGAGTAACCCTTTCCGTTATGAAGACACTAAAGCAGTTCCATGGAGGTATGATACAGGGAAAGTTCATCAGAAGATTGATAAAGCTAGCCAGAAGGAAGGTTCGAAAGTTGCAAGTGCTGACATAGCGGGTGCAGGTCGTTTGACTCGCAGTGGTCGTGTTTATCAGCAAGCCAATATGGCTCCGCCTAAAGAAGTCATTCCAGCTGTTGCCAACAAAGATAAAGAGGTAGTCTTGGGAGAAGAGGATGCAGAATTTCTCAGAATTATAAGGAAGAGTGATTATAAGGTTGTTGATCAGCTACATCAAACGCCTTCCAAAATATCAATCCTATCACTTCTTATGCATTCTCCGGCTCATCGAAGTGCGCTTCAGAAGTTGCTAGCCCAAGCTCATGTTACGCATGATATAACAGTGAATCAGTTCGATGGAGTCATTGCCAATATCACTGCATGTAACAACCTCAGCTTCAGTATGGAGGATCTTCCAAAGGAGGGCTTGGACCATAACCGTGCTCTTCACATATCTGTGAAATGTCAAGAGGATACTTTAGCAAGAGTTCTTGTAGATACAGGATCTTCACTGAATGTTTTGCCGAAAAGAACACTTGCTAAGTTATCTTATCAAGGGGCAGAGATGAGACCCAGCGCATTGATTGTGAAAGCATTTGATGGGTCAAGGAGGACCGTTATTGGAGAAGTAGACCTACCGATCTTGATTGGGCCACAGGTCTTCAAAATCACTTTCCAAGTCATGGACATCAATCCTAATTACAGTTGCTTGCTGGGAAGACCTTGGATCCATGCGGCTGGGGCAGTCACTTCTACCCTACATCAAAAGATGAAGTTTGTAGTCAATAACAAGCTGGTAACCGTATCTGGGGAAGAAGATCTCATGGTTAGCAACCTTTCATCCTTTAGTTATATTGAGGCTGATGAAGATGCTTTGGAAACTTCTTTCCAAGCTCTTGAGATAGCCAATGCTGTCCTTCTGGAAGTAGAGGAACCGAAAGGGAAGGGTATCCCATCTTTTGCATCGCTGAAGAGTACCATTTCCACCATTGAAGAAAGAAGCTATGAAGGTTGGGGTGATGTCATCGAAGTCAAACAGAAGCTAGATCGTTGCGGGTTGGGTTACAAACCAACTCATGTGAAGGAAGGAGCGTCAACCTCCGCTAAAGGACGTCTGAAGACCATTCAAGAGGTATTTTCCAGTGCTGGTTATCAAGTCAATGCAATTGATGGAGTTTCTGAAGATGAAGATGTGAATCATCTGGTGTATCAGTGTGAAGAAGCCTTGGACAATTGGGAGGCAGTCGAGATCCCAGAAATTTTTCCATTGTCAAAGTAATTTATTATTTTTTAAGTGTTTTCAAAGTTCCCTAGCTCTGCCCAAGGCTATGGGAGTATTTTGTAGGGCCCCTTCTCATTTTTGAAGTTATTATCAATGAAGGCATTTTGTTAAACTCTTATTTTGATCATTTACTGTTTTTTTTCTCTCTTTTCACTTTTAAAAGAAAATGGCAATCTTTCAAAACCAATAAAAAAGCTTTTTCTCTTGCATTTCTTTATTTTCCACTTTTAATAAAAGCAAATCATTATCATATGCAGAATAAACGAAAACCCTGTTGAATCCAATGACTCCACATTCTCTCCTAACTTTGATTCGCCCATCTACCAAGCGGAAGATGAAAGTGAGGAAGATTGTGACATTCCCGAAGAACTGGCAAGATTAGTTGAGAATGAGCACACAGATCTTCAGCCACATAAGGAGCAGGTAGAGACTATCAACCTTGGCACCGAGGAAGATAAAAAAGAAGTCAAGATTGGTACAACACTTGGGGCAGACATCAGAGAAAGATTGGTCAAGCTTCTCAGAGAATATGTAGATGTGTTTGCATGGTCATATCAGGATATGCCCGGCTTAGACACAGACATAGTGGTCCACAAGTTACCTCTTCGACCAGATTGTCTTCCTGTAAAGCAAAAGCTTCGAAGAACAAGACCAGACATGGCTCTGAAGATTCGAGAAGAGGTCAAAAGACAGTTTGATGTTGGATTCCTTGCAGTTGCAAAGTACCCTGAGTGGGTAGCTAATATTGTGCCAGTCCCTAAAAAGGATGGAAAAGTCAGAATGTGTGTGGACTATAGGGATTTGAACAAAGCCAGCCCGAAGGACGATTTCCCTCTCCCACATATTGATACTTTGGTTGACAACACTGCTAAGTTCGCTGTTTTCTCCTTCATGGATGGGTTTTCAGGATACAACCAGATCAAGATGGATCCTGACGATATGGAAAAGACTACATTCATCACACCATGGGGCACTTATTGTTACAAGGTTATGCCATTTGGTCTCAGAAATGCAGGAGCCACTTATCAGAGGGCAATGGTCACCCTTTTCCATGATATGATGCATAAAGAGATAGAAGTTTATGTGGATGATATGATTGCCAAATCACAGAGTGAGGAGGATCATTTGAATCATCTTTTGAAGTTATTTGAGCGTCTCAGAAAGTTCCAACTGCGTCTGAATCCAGCTAAGTGTACTTTTGGTGTCCGATCAGGAAAGTTACTTGGTTTTATTGTTAGTCAGCAAGGTATTGAAGTAGATCCGGACAAGGTCAGAGCAATTCAAGAGATGCCAGCTCCCAAGACAGAAAAGCAAGTCAGAGGCTTCCTCGGAAGATTGAACTACATCTCCAGATTCATTTCCAACATGACTGCTACTTGTGAGCCTTTATTCAAGTTACTCCGGAAGAATCAAGCAATTGAGTGGAGTCCTGATTGTCAACTGGCTTTTGAGAAGATTAAGGTTTATCTACAAGAACCTCCTATCTTGATCCCACCTACTCCAGGGAAGCCTCTTTTCATGTATCTCACTGTGCTCGAGGGTTCTATGGGCTGCGTACTAGGCCAACAAGACGAAACTGGTCGTAAGGAGCATGCCATCTATTACTTAAGCAAGAAGTTCACAGACTGTGAGAGCAGATACTCACTTTTAGAGAAAACTTGCTGTGCTTTGGCATGGGCGGCCAGACGCCTCAGGCAGTACATGATTTGTCACACTACTTTGTTGATCTCGAAAATGGATCCAATAAAGTACATCTTTGAGAAGCCTGCTTTGACTGGAAGACTCGCCCGTTGGCACATGTTGTTATCTGAATACGACATCCAATATGTAACCCAGAAGTCTATCAAGGGCAGTGTTTTGTCTGAATACCTTGCTGATCATCCTGTCGAGGATTATGAACCTTTGAAATTCGATTTCCCGGACGAAGACATTATGTTGATAAAGGACTATGAAGTTCCAGATCCAGATGAAGGTCCCGAGCCAGGGTCTCGTTGGAAGATGATGTTTGATGGTTCCTCTAACTACATGGGGCATGGTGTAGGAGTGGTCTTGATGAATCCTGATGGTGGTTATACTCCTTTCACAGCCAGATTATGCTTTGAATGTACAAACAACATCGCAGAGTATGAAGCCTGTGTTTTGGGTATCGAAGCTGCAATTGATACCAGAATCAAGATCCTTGATGTATACGGAGACTCATCCTTGGTAATCTACCAAGTCAAAGGCGAATGGGAGACCCGTGATGAGAAGTTGATCCCATACCGTGCCCACATTGTGGAATTGATCAAATACTTTGATGAAGTCACTTTCCATCACGTTCCAAGGGCAGAAAATCAGATAGCAGACGCCTTGGCAATGTTGGCATCTATGTTTCAAGTCAGATTTCTTAATGAAGCTCCACTCATTACAATCGAGCGAAGAACTGCACCAGCCTACTGTCTACTGGTCGAAGAAGAAACTGATGAGAAACCGTGGTTCTATGACATCAAGAACTATCTGCAGAATCAGGAGTACCCAGCTGATGCAACAAATCTAGATAAGAAGACTTTAAGAAGATTGGCGTCCAAGTTCTTCCTCAGCAACAATGTTCTTTACAAGAGAAATCATGATATGGTCCTGCTCAGATGTGTGGACAAGCGCGAAGCAGACTTATTGATCAGGGAAATCCATGAAGGATCATTTGGAACACATGCCAATGGACATGCCATGTCCAGGAAGATCTTGAGAGCTGGTTTCTTCTGGTTGACCATGGAATCAGATTGTTTCAAGTATGCCAGGAAGTGTCATAAATGTCAGATTTATGCCGACAAGGTGCACGTACCTCCAACACTTTTGAATGTTCTGTCATCGCCTTGGCCTTTCTCAATGTGGGGCATTGACATGATAGGGGCAATTGAGCCTAAAGCTTCCAACGGTCATCGGTTTATCTTGGTCGCAATTGATTACTTCACCAAATGGGTAGAAGCAGCTTCCTACGCCAATGTAACAAAGCAAGTGGTTGCCCGCTTCATCAAGAACCAAATTATCTGCCGTTATGGAATCCCAAGCCGGATCATCACAGATAATGGGACCAATTTGAACAACAAAACGATGAAAGAGCTGTGTGAGACATTCAAGATTGAACATCATAACTCTTCTCCGTATCGTCCGAAGATGAATGGAGCTGTTGAAGCTGCAAACAAGAACATCAAAAAGATTCTGCAGAAAATGGTAAAAACTTACAAAGATTGGCACGAGATGTTACCGTATGCTTTACACGGATACAGAACATCAGTTCGCACTTCAACAGGGGCAACCCCTTTCTCTCTGGTGTATGGGATGGATGCAGTTCTCCCAATTGAAGTAGAGATACCCTCTTTGAGAATCTTGATGGAAACCAAACTGGAGGAAGCTGAGTGGGTCCAAAGCAGGTTTGACCAACTGAACCTCATTGATGAGAAGAGAATGACCGCCATGTGCCATGGCCAGATGTACCAGAAGCGCATCAAGAGAGCATTTGACAAGAAAGTCCGCATTCGAGAATTCAAAGAAGGAGATCTTGTACTCAAGAAAATCTTGCCAGTCCACAAAGACATGCGTGGAAAATGGAGTCCTAACTATGAAGGCCCATATGTTGTGAAGATGGCATTCTCCGGAGGTTCCTTAATCCTTACAACTATGGATGGTGAACAGCTGAAGCACCCGGTGAATTCTGATGCAGTCAAAAAATATTATGCCTAAATAAAACCCGATAGGTCGAAAACCAGAAATGGCGACCTAGGCAAAAATGGGTATCCCGGTGGATCAAAACCTATGAAGGAGATCCAGGCAAAAGTTAGGGATAAAAATGAAAAAAAGAGCTCGCTAAGTTGAAAACCCGAAAGGGCGGCTTAGGCAAAAAAGAGCGTCCCGGTGGATTGAAAACCCGAAAGGGCGATCCAGGCAAAAGTTAGGGACAAAGGCATTTGACTGTGTCAGATGGTGTTTACCATTACTGAAGAATCATACTGGAAGATCGATCCAATTGCTCTCGTCGGAAGCAAGGTGTCGGGCAGTCTTAGTTATTAGGGATTGTAGTGGTCGTTGGATTCAATGTAGACCTTTCCCCATTGCCATTTTCAAATTGTAATTTTCCATGGAGTTTTTGCCATTGGCAAGCTACCATTCTTGAATAAAATACAAACTTTGCCTATGAATTTTGTTGTTCAGCTTCTTATTTTCTTTTGTTATGCAAAATGCCATCACTTGATTACAATTTAACTCTGAAAATGACAAGTTTTTTAAGGAAATCTTTTTGAAAACATACTGAAAAAAAACTTTTAAGTTTCTTTGACTTTGGGAAAATTGAAAGAACCTTCTGTTTCCCCAAGAAGTCCTGGTTTGCAACAACACTTTTATACTATTATTGCAGAAATCTCCATAGAAGTTCAAAACTGATGACACTCTTGGATGGATCTTTGAGCCAGCATGATTTCCAAGTTTGAAGACATCCCCCCAGTGTTTTTTCATATGGCTCGCCTGAGTATTGGTGTTGAGAGCCTACTCCCTGTTTGAGTCTTGTCAAAACTCTTTGTCTCTTTTGAGTCAACATTTGCATATCATGATCATTCGCATCATGCTCAATCATGCGCATTTAACATTAGCATTTATCTTTCCCCAGTCGTCGTCTGTCTAACTCCAGGTCCAGATATCATTAGTGTTCAATTTGAGAATTCATTGTTGTTGGTACCCGAGATGGTTTACCATTTGTTATTTGTCCCCAGTAATTGCTGGTGTTCCCCGTGGAATTCTAATTGTGATTGGTATTTGTTTTTATGACCACCAATGTCTCCTTGAAGTCCAATTGTCATTGGCACAATTTTTTTAAGTAGATCCTGAAACCTTTTGCTTAAATCCAGGTCAATTTGATTTTGTACATACTTGTACCTTTCTCCTGATGGTTCCTGAAGGAATTTCCAGAGGCTGGATGTGTTATCTTATTTGAAAACTCCAACATGTTTTGTTGTTACTTTTGCGTTAGCCGGTCGCCTAGAGCCGTTGATCTATCTTTGGGTGATTTGCATTCTATCCCCAATGTTAGCTGGTCGCATAGAGCCGCTACTAAATCATTGTGATTTCCTTCCTTATCCTCAGCGTTAGCAGTTACATTTGAACCTGTTAATTCACCATTTTGAATATTTTGACTACTTTGTTTTTATCATTCTTAGTGTCAACCAGTTTCTTTAGCTTGTTGCGCATTCACTTTGAGTGTATCTTGGTTCTCTTCTGTAGTGTCAATAGGTTTCGAACCTATTGTGCTTCCGCTTCGAATATTTTTTGTTGATTATTCTTAGTGTCAGTTGGTCGCATCGAGCCGCTGCGCATTCACTTCGAATATTTTTGTTGTTATTCATGGTGTCAGTTGGTCGCATCGAGCCGCTGCGCATTCACCTTGAATAAGCCTTTTGTTATTCTTAGTGTCAGTTGGTCGCATCGAGCCGCTGCGTATTCACTTTGAATATTGTATCAGTTTTTGTGTCAGTTGGTCGCATCGAGCCGCTGCGCATTCACCTTGAATAAGCTTGTTGTCATTCTTAGTGTCAGTTGGTCGCATCGAGCCGCTGCGCATTCACTTCGAATTCTGTGTCATTTTTATTCTTAGTGTCAGTTGGTCGCATCGTGCCGCTGCACATTCACTTTGAGTATTATGTTTATCATTTCCAATGCTAGCCGGTCGCATAGAGCCGCTGCATTTTCTCTTTGAATGTTTATCTTGTTTGTATTCTTAGTGTCAGTTGGTCGCATCGAGCCGCTGCGCATTCACTTTGAATATTGTGTCGTTTCCATTTTCCAATGATAGTTGGTCGCATTGAGCCACTGCACATTCTATTTGAATATTTATTTTGTTATTCTTGGTGTCAGTTGGTCGCATCGAGCCGCTGCGCATTCACCTTGAATAAGTTGTTTGTCATTCCCAATGCTAGCTGGTCGCATCGAGCCACTGCGTATTCATTTTGAATATTTTTGTTGATTATTCTTAGTGTCAGTTGGTCGCATCGAGCCGCTGCGCATTCACTTTGAATATTGTGTTATCATTTCCAGTGACAGTTGGTCGCATCGAGCCGCTGCACTTTCCCTTTGACTGTTTATTTTGTTGATCATTCTTAGTGTCAGTTGGTCGCATCGAGCCGCTGCACTTTCCCTTTGACTGTTTATTTTGTTGATCATTCTTAGTGTCAGTTGGTCGCGTCGAGCCGCTGCGCATTCACTTTGAATATGTTGCTGCTTTTATTTCTCAAAGTCAATTTGGTCGCATAGAGCCATCGGTCAATCACTTCGATTTATTTCCTTGTCTTGTTTGTATTCTTGGTGTCAGTTGGTCGCATCGAGCCGCTGTGCAGTCACTTTGAATTTTATTTTATTTTGTCTGTGTTCGTTGATCCAACGCTTTGGATTTCCTTTTTGTTCCCGTCTTTTGTTATTCATAGTGTCAACAGTTACACTTGAACCTGTTGATTTATCACTTTGAATATTTCCCGTTTTCGTTTCTTTATCCCCAGTGTATGTCATCCCCAGCGTATGTCATCCCCAGCGTATGTCATCCCCAGCGTTTGTCATCCCCAGTGAGTTTTGGCTTGTGGTCGTAGACATTCTCATTCTCATCATTCATACCATAATCATCATTTCATTGCATAAGAGTTGCAGAGTTTAGATAGTTTGTAGTCCAGCATAACATCGCATTTAGGGGCAAAATTTCCGGTTATTTCTGTATTTAAATACCTTTCACCATGATCGCCTGAGTGACTATCGCCATTCCCGCCATCTGGTAAAGTTATTTAAATAGGGGCAACTGTCACACCCCAAATTTTACCCCTAATCGCTCATATCATAATCATACATTCATCGCATTTAGCAGGGATTTTTCCCGGTTTATTTTCTGTTTGTTTTCTTCTCATTTTCTAGCTTCCATTTTAATTTAATCTATTTATGACTTTTTAATTCATTTTCGCATTTTTTTAATTTTTAATTTCCATTTTCGTTTCTATTTGTAAATTCCTATGTTAAGATTTTATTTTAATTTCAATTTCTAACCTTTAACTCAATTTTCAATTTTTTTCTAAATTTATTTGTTATTTCTTTTCATTTTCAAGTTCGCATTCTTAAATTAATTTTTTATTTCATTTTCGAGTTTTATTTTTGAATTTATTTTCTATTCTTCAATTTTTAATTTTATTCCATTTTTAAGTTGTTATTTCTAAATCTAATGTCAATTTCAATTCATTTTTATTTTCTAAAGTCCAAACTTATTTCTCAAATTCTAAAGTTAATTTTTTTAATTTCAATTATTTAAGTTTCTAAATTATTTCAATTTTAAGTTTAATTCCTTTTTATTCACTTCTAATTCAAATTTTAATTTTAAACCGTTTATTCCATTTTAATTCATATCCACATTTTTATTTTCTAAATTCCAATTTATTTCTCAAGTTCTAAATTAATTTTATTTCCAAGTTATTTATTTAAGTTTATGAGTTATTTTCAATTTTAAGTTTATTTCTTTTTAATTCATTTCTAATTTAAGTTTTTCATTTAGATTCTAATTTAGAGTTCTCTTTTCAAGTTTCAATTTCAAATTATAATGTAAATAATCAAATTTATTCCATAATATTTGTTTTGTTACAATTACATATATGATAGAAAAAAGAAAGAAAATTGTATAAAAAAATTCAGCACAAGACTACAAAAAATTCAGCCACCAACAGCTCTAAAACAGCCCCCAAAACTCAGGCCTGCAGCAGCCAACACCCTGCTCCACTACTCCACCCACAACAGCAATTCAGACTTTGTCTCCCTTCTTCCAACCCTTCAATTGCAAGCAACAAGGACAACAAAATCAGCCACAAATCTGCCAATAAAAACACACATAAAACATCAGTTCAGCAGCACAGCAACAACCATATAAACACACTGTTATATTCACAAAAACAAGTCTCAAATACAACCTCAAAACCAGCCACTAAGCACTCAAACTCAGCATTATAAACACAACACAAAACAACTCAGAAAATTACACAAATTTCAGCTTTCAATACTACACAAACAGCCCTTCAACCACACAAAAACAGCCATAGTTTCACTACTGAAAACACCCAGAAAACAGTTACAAAACAGCCCCAACTTCAGTCCAAAAAAACCAAAAAAAGAAAGGAAGAAAAGAGGGAACAACTTCAAAGAATCAAAAAACAACAAACAGCAGCAAGGAGTAAAGGCTCACCACTTGTGGATCTTCACCCCGATAACATTCGGGCGGTAATCTTTCTCTTTTCCTTTCCTTCACCTTTTTTTTTTAGCATGTGTCCATAATTAATTTTCTTCTTAGCTTTATTTTTAACCTGCATTCACAAAGCAAAAACCTTATATTAAGACTTCACAAAAAAAAAAACTTCATATTAAAAAAAAAGCTTCAAAGACTTAAAACCAGCTAGTACATACCTTTTTACTTATTCAAGCAACACAAATCAACAGCCGTGACACCCCGCATCAATCTTTCACGAACCACCAAACTTCATCAGCCTACCTCCTTTCATCAACTCTAAACTTCAACAAAGAACCATCACATAAACACCAGCAGGACCCACAACAAACCACTGCCGAGCCACCGTTCCAAATAACCACCAGCCCTTCAAACAACTGTGAGAACACAACCGTAAAACACAGCAACTTCACCATTCAAATCCAAACACAGAATCGCACAAAGCCAATAACCTAAACACCACCACTGATAAACCTCCATCACTATTCTCCTTCAAATCCCAAGCTGCCGCTCAACCCGAAACCGCACCTAAAACCCTTTTCTCAAAACCCAGAAAAAACCTGTGAACAAACCAAAACACAACACAAACAGAGACACGAAACAGAAACCAAATCTGTAAAAAATGAAACCATTAGCACAATCCAACCTCCGCTCACAATCACAGCTTTTCTCCATTAACAAACTATCTTCACCGATCCATACCAACCTTTGAACACAAACCGAATTTTCTTTCAAAAACACCCCACACCAAACCTGAGTCGAAAATGGCAAGTGATGAGAAATCGTAACTGTGGAAACCGAGAACCTCGCCAATCTGAGACCAAAACCGAATCACTCTCAAAACACACAGATTTGAATACCATCGCGAATCATTGAAAAACACAAATCCAGACCAGAATCATTGTTTGACCCAATTGCACCAAACACCTCCGTAAACCGAATTCCCAAACTGTCAAAACCAAAACCATTGTGAGTCACAAAACCATAAAAAAAACGAAACAGAGTGAAATGAGTGAAGAGGAGAGAACATATTCACCTTCATCTATGAAAACAAAGCCGCGATTCTGAAACCACCATCAAGAGCCCCAGCCGGAACCGATACACTATTCTCATAAACAGAGCCGAGCCAAAGCAAAAACCTACAACATCACCGAAACTGCAGCCAAGCCGTCTTCAACCACCCTCAACTTTTTTCCGAAAACTGTGAGGCTCCTCACAGAACACAAATCAAACTCACAGTGAGCCACCAAAGCTTGAACGAAACTTACCTTCAAGTCGCTAGCCTTCGCCTTTCATCTCCAAGCCATCAGAAAACCGTCACCAAGTCTAACCACCATCGCCTTCCATTTCACTATCTCGCCTTGAAATCGCTCACTCTCACTGTTATTGAACACAGAATACTTCAGCCCCAAAACTGAACACAAACTCAAATCGTCACTAACCCCTCAACCAAACAGAAACAGAGCCGCCGCGAACACCGCCATCCATCTCCATTCCCGTCCACCATTTTTTTCTGTAAAATGAAACCATAAACAATTTCTTCATCAAATCTCAAAACTCCACAAACCACAACCTTCAATTTTTTTTTTTTCAACACAACCCAAACAAAAAACAGGTAAGCCTAAGCAAAATGAGATGAGGCGCTGAGTTTAGAAAAATCAAACCAAAAAAACTTTTGAAATTTATGAGACTCCCCTTTAACCTTCGACACCCGCCATCACCGACACAAACTCGCCGTTAACAACCCGGAACTCACCGAATCCATCAACTCGTCAACACCACCGCCAATACCCAAACAGAACCGGCCAGCCACCACTACAGAGCCGTCACCAAACCGTGAGACACCTTGAACCAAACCAGTTGAGAGGCGAGAGACAGAGAATCCGCCATTGAGAGAGAACTGACTGAGAGATGAGAGAGATTTTTGAGAGACAAACCATGAAACCCGTGAGCAAAAACTTTCACCGCCGCGAACTTGAATCGGAATTTTCGAGCCTCACGAAATCAACTGCCGCCTCCGCTTGAATCGATCGGATAGTTTTCCTTTCCTTTTGTTTCCGAATCAATTTACAGGGGGTGGGTTTTGTTTCGTTTTCTGACTTCGGATAGTTGTAGATGAACATGCATCTTGGCTGAGTTTTCCAATTTTGTTTTTGTTTAAAGAAAATATGAGTTTTTGTTTATGATTTGGGCCCTCGTTTATTTTAACCCGACCCACTAAGGTCCTGCGCCCCAAGTGGGCTTGCTATCCATCCCCCAGGTCTCCTGATCTTTCTTTTTGTTTATTTTTTAGAAGTTCTTGTTTAATTTACTTTTTTCTTTTGTTTCTCTAAAATTCTTATAATATATATCAAAAATACAAAAAAAAAAAAGAGCAGCACCCCTTTCATTCTTTTATTTAGAGAATATTCTTTTGTTTAGTTTAATTTAATTTCCAGCCATTTTCTTTTCATAAAAAAAATCTATAAAAAAAACAAATGTTGTATTTTCTTTATATTTATTTCATTAACCTTTATTTAACTTTAACTAATCAAATTTAGATAATTTATTTTCTCGTTTAAGTACATATAAAATATAATTTAAAAAAAGAGCGTTTTTCATTTTAGCATTTTCTTTCTATTATTATTTTGTTTTGTCTTGCTATTTAGAGAATTTTAAAATATTAGATAATCATTTCTATTTATTTATATTTCTCTCTATTGGGCCAATGATATCATTAAGGGTTTATCGATATTCGATATTTGTAATCGACGTTATCTAAACCTATATGAGGCCAAACTTTTCCATTTCCTTATTATTTATCGATTTCTCAATTTATTTAACTATTTAGGGCCGATGATATTACAAAAATCACGATAAATCATCTTCGATTAATCGTGACCAATATGAGGCCATTTTTTTTATTATTATTCTTTTCATTCCATTTAATTCATTTATTTATTCTACTTAATTTATTTAATTAATTTATTATATTTCATAACTTATTTCACTTTATTATTTATTTATTATTTATTTCTCGCAAGTTTACACCATTTAATTTTCAAAATAATAATCCTTGGTCCAACGCCAAGTAACTTCACTTCACATACACTCACACACGTAAGTCGGTCGTTTGCGATCGCCATCTGCACAGTTCCTTACACTGCACAGCTTTCTAACTTAAACAAATTGACGCACCGCGTTTGTCTTCCACCCCGCATTCTCGATCCATATATCGAGTCATAGCCCGGTTATTAAGCCTTTTATCTTGTATTTCCATTTACTTCATTCAGTTCATTTTTGCAAGTAGCAACCTATGCCTTAGACTTAGGAGCTTGCACCCTCATTTATTTACTTTATTTTTTCGCATTTAAATCCAAAAGGGAAAGAACTCCTGCAGTTGACTCAATGTCATAGGAAGTTTAGCCATCCCTAGTTCCCATTTTGACCTTAGCAATTAGGTCCCCCATCCTTAGGTCCTTAGCCATTAGGTCCTTAGCTTTTTATTTTACAACTTTTTGTGACTTTCTTAAAGTCACGTGAGTGTTTGCCATAACACTTACCTTCCCCCGCGAACCTTGAGCGTAACCAAGTGTTCGTTAATCCTTAGGAGAACTACGAGTGCTCTGATTCTATACCCGATACGTAGGCATCGATGCGATGTTGTGCGAGCACCATTAGAAATAAAACCTTAGGTTCCCATAGTTTTAACAAGCAATAAACAACAATAATACAAATATTAACAAGAGGTTCCCGTAGGATACTGCGGATGCTTAGGATGCTAACACCTTCCCTAGGTATAATCAACCCCCGAACCTAGTTTCTCCTCATTTAGGGTTTTTACGATCTTTTTCCCTTTTCCCTTTGGATTAAATTAAAGTCGGTGGTGAACATAAATGTTTTGTGATTCAAGCTCACTTAATAGCTTGGTATCCGATTCTCACCGCGACAAACACAAAACACCCTATTTTGTCTTCTTAAATTCGCACTCTATTCTGAGAGTTTCTGTTGCTTAAATAGGTGTATGGATTTTGGGCTTTCTGTAGGTTTTTCCAATCCTGAAACGCATGCAGCTTCCACCTTGAATTAGGGTTTGTTACTTCCTAGATTCTAGGTGATTCAGTTCTTCTGATTATGCTGAAGTCTCATAAAAACACTCCCTACAAATGCGCCTTATTCTGTTTTGTCCATCCATAATTAATTACAGATAACTTTCCTTAAATTACTCAGTTCTGTTAGTCATTAATTAATTCTGGTAGCAGGTTTGAGATGTCACAACATCTGTTGGGACAACTGAAAAATTGAACTTAAATCATTAACACAATGTCCCAACATCTGGTGTGACATCCTAAATTAAGTTCATTTACTTATACTCTGTTTGATAATGTCCCAACATCTGATAGGACATCCTGAACTGAATTCAACATTTCTTGTTGGTCAAAAATTCTGGCAATTCTAAACATCTACAAACTCCCCCTTTGGCTAATTTTTGGCTAACATATTTTTCTGGTTATCAGAGTGCAGCAGAAGTTCTTTTATCAGAGTATAGCAGTTCTTTTCTGTTGAGTCATGTGTGAGTTTACTCCCCCTCAAACATACATGTATTCATTCTTGTTGCAACAGAAATTTTTCATTAACATCACAGATTTAGTTCAGAAGCAAACAGAGGTTTTTCATTAATAACCAAACAGCATTATACATTGTTGTTGTTGTTCTTTTTCTCCCCCTTGTTAGACATAAATTTGGGGCCAAAGCTACTATTTCAAAAATACAATGCAGCAGTCATTACATTTTCCTCACATACAGTTTTTCACTCAGACTCCTCATAGTCAGTTTCTTCCTCTTCCTCAGTCTCCTCATCAGAAGCAGCAGCTTTCTGAGCACTTTCTTCAATCTCCAGCCTTTGGATAATCTCCTCAAGCTTCTGCTTCCTTGCATCCAGTTCTTTGCATGTGATCTTCAGCTCAACAATCAAGGCAGCTTTAGAGATTGGAGATTTTGCCTTTGAAGGACCAGCAGATGTCCCAGAGGGAGCTTTAACATCAGCTGCATGATGACTCAAGAACAGCTTGTAGTGGAAGGCCAGAGGGCTTTCTCTTTTGCAAATTGTGTCCTTCTCAGTGAGGATACCAGGATATTGACTCAGCATTATTCCACACAGCAAGGAAGGGAAGGCAATTGGCAGCTTAGTTGCAGATGATCCAGCATGCTTCAATGTCTGATCAAATATATAAGTTCCATAATCCAGCTTTGTTTGGGTGCCCACAACATATATGAACCTGCCCAATCCAGTTGATATTGAGGATGTATGGTTGGTAGATACCTAGTTTGCAATGCCAATCCTATTCAACATGGCATACTTCCTTGTCAGCATGCTAACTGAGAGCTTCCCTTTAACTGGCCAAGCCTTGACCTGATTAGCAGTGATAACCTTGCAAACCTGGTTATCAGTCTTCCCTAACTCATTTGGACCATCAGATTCTCTTCCAAGGTATTGGTTGATAACCCTAGGAGAGAATTCTACACACCTTCCTCTTACATATACTTTTCTAAAGTCAGCAGACTTACCATCAGCACAATCTTCTTGAAGGTTGACTATGAATTCCTTGACAAGTAGCTCATAGCAAGGAGAGAGGTTGGAGACAGTTTTGAAAAGGCCAGCAGAAGAAATGAGATCAATTAACTTTGTGCACTCAAGTGCATTACTGCTCAGCTCTCTTTCAAGTGCTACCCTTCTTTGATAAACAAACTTCCATCTATTCATACTTGAAACATGATGAAAGGAGATGTTGTCCAAAGGAGCTTCTGGAACAGCAGTTGATGACCTTGAGGGTGCTGGTTTCTTCTTTGGAGGAGATGTTGGGACATCTTCTTCAACATATGAATCTGGAGGAGTGACAACTTTCCTCTTTTGTGTTTGCACCTTGCTCCATTGTTTTGTAGGACCAAAGACAACTTTAGCTTTGTCCTTCTTTGGTGTAGCTTGCTTCTTCTCAGGAATTGCATGTCATGCATTCATCTTTTCTTTCCTAGTCCTAAGCTTTTTGGCTATGCTAAGGTTTACAGAAGCAATGATTTCTGTATCAGAATCATGCTCTAGGTTCACAACAGGAGGAGGTTGAGCAGTCTCTTCTTCAGCTGGTGGATCAACAGAGATTTGCTCTTCAGTGGAGGCCTTGTGCTGGTCCTCAGATGCTTCTTCATCATTATCAGTGGAGGTCTTTTTCTGGTCCTCAGATGTATCATCAGCAGTATCAGATGAGACCTTTTGCTGGTCTTCAGATGGTTCAACATCTATTGGGACATCCTGTTGAGCAGGAGTGTCCTTTTCAGCCTGAGTTTGTTGATCTTCTTGTGGAGCTGGCATGGTGTTCAGAGGGATAGATATGCCACTTACCACTATTTGCTCAGATAGGATCCTGTTTACCAACTCCTTTATGGAATCATCCACGTATTCAGAAGCTTTTGGAGTGGTGTTTGATGGTGAAGGTATGCCTTTGGCCTTGCTGAAAACAGGGTCTCTTGTCCTTTTAGGATTTCTTGGCTTTTGAGCAAGAGGAACACTTCCTCTGATTTCGTCCATTGGAGTTGAATCCATGGGTACCACAGAAATGGGGGTTGCATGCACCACATCTTCCTTGTTGAGGATTTCTTCAGAGATGTTAGGGTTTTGGTGATGAGCCATTTTGAGAATGTGGTGAAGAAAAAGATTGAGATTGGTTAAGTTTGATGATCTCAGAGAGTTAGCTATAGCAAGCAAGTTGTTGTGAGAGAATGCTGAGAAGATGAATAGCTGAATGTGAGCTGATATTCTTATAAGAGCCGTTACTTGGAGAATTTTTAAGAGTGGAATACACAAGGTGCTTGACCAGACTGGTGTTGCCATCTGGTGATCATGCCACACGATGTCATATGACATGTTGGCACATCTCCATAACTGCTAAATTTCACACAAACAGATTCCCAATTTACCCCTTAGGTTTTCAAATTGGGTAGCATCCAAGGCTTTAGTAAATATATCAGCCAATTGCAGATTTGTAGCTACATGTTCCAATGAGATCACTTTTTCTTCTACAAGATCTCTGATGAAATGGTGCCTGATATCAATATGCTTGGTCCTGCTATGTTGGATAGGATTTTTTGATATGTTGATAGCACTTAAGTTGTCACAGTACAATGTCATGACATCTTGTGGGACATTGTACTCAGTGAGCATTTGCTTCATCCAAACCAACTGTGAACAACTGCTTCCAGCTGCAATATATTCAGCTTCAGCAGTAGATAAGGATACACAATTTTGTTTCTTACTGAACCAAGAAATCAAATTGTTTCCTAGAAAGAAGCATCCTCCTGAAGTGCTTTTTCTGTCATCAGCACTTCCAGCCCAATCAGCATCACAGAAGCCAGTGAGAATTGGTTTGCATCCATGAAAGTACATTATGCCATAGTCACAAGTACCATTAACATATTTCAGAATTCTCTTGACTTGATTAAGATGACTAACTTTTGGATCAGCTTGATATCTTGCACATACACCTACTGCAAATGCTATGTCTGGTCTGCTAGCAGTCAGATATAACAAGCTTCCAATCATGCTTCTGTATAGGCTTTGATCTACATTCTCACCCTTGTCATCTTTAGTCAGCTTTAAATGTGTGGGGGCAGGAGTTCTCTTATGAGTAGCACTGTCCATCCCAAATTTTTTGACTATGTTCTTAGCATACTTGCTTTGGGAAATGAACATGGAGTCCTCCATTTGCTTTATTTGCAGTCCAAGAAAGTAGGTTAATTCTCCTACTAGGTGTAAACACCCCAAATTTGCCCTCACCCATTCACACCATGGCTTGTGATCATTCTCATATGCATAAACACAATCATATCATCTCACATCTCATTTTTGACTCACTGCATAGTTTCTAAGCCATCTGCACCTAGGGTTTGTGATCTGAGCAATCCAAGAGCCTCTTGAGCCACTCCAAAGGCAACCAATCACTTCAAAGGGATCCATGTGTGTTTAATCATCACAATACATCTTCTCAAAGTCAAAAATGCAAAAGAATCACAAGAACTAGGGTTTGAATGGATGCAGAGCCAGGTTTGACTGCACAGTTGACCTAAAAATTAGGGTTTTGGTTTCAGAGGCCATAACTCCAAATTTTTTGGCCATTCTTGTTTCCATTGGTCTCTATATGGTATAGGGAATATGCATATCAATTTTCATGAAGAAATTCCATGGGGAAGTCATCTGATCAAGGTTTGACTTTTCAGACAAGTCAGTGTAAAATCAGGGCATCTGAGGCCCCCAATGACCCAACCAATGGGTGATCTTCATCATTTTGAATGTATATGATCTTTATTTGATCATGGAAGAAGGTTGAAGTTCATAAAAATCAAGAATTTGGAGTTTTGGCAAATGTTGACTTTTTGGGCATAGTTGACTTTTCAAGAATGCCTCATTTTTGGTCATTTTTCAAGCCTTAATTCTTGATCCAAAAATGTTTCAAATGAAAAAACTTTGGTCATGAAAGTTGTAGATCTCATATTTCCCTTTTCAAAAAGTACAAGAACATGATCAAATTCTTTTTGGATCAAAAGTTATGGTGTGACAAAGTTGGCAAAAATCATTAATTTTCAAGTTATGCACCAAGTGTGAAAATTGCAAAATCATGTACCAAGGCAAATTGCAACTTCTAATTGGCATCAAACCCTCACATAAACATTCTACATGTCCTAAAAAGTCAGAATTGGACCAAAGATCACATGTGTTTAGTTCATGTAACAAGGCATTTTTCATGAAAATTTCAAAAGGTGACAACTTGCAAAAGCACTCATCACACTTCCTACAACTTGCAACCTTGGATGCTGACCTTGCTAGCTCTCTCACCACACCATGCTGCGCAGCCCCTAGCCCTTGTACCAAGCTAGCACCTCACCATACTTCTCTTACACAAAAGGTTGACATTTTGCAAAAGCAAACTTACCTATCACAGCAGGCCATGTCACATCATCCAGCCAATTGGATTAGTTTATACTTTTCATTTGCAAGCCATTTCATATACAAAGCAAGGCTGAAACACTTGACATCAACACATACACCAAAACACACCATTTTGCAAACTTCTTCGAATCTCTCTGCCCAGACTTCAAACATCCAAACCATTTTCACCAATCATCTCATCATGTCTCATTGAGTCAAAAGCAACCAAAACCAGGCCTGAAACAAGCAAGAACACCCCATTGCCATTTTTCACCTCAAGCTGCAGTTTCATTCGAATCTCTCTCCACAGCTCACAAACATCCAAACCAACTCTACAAACCTTCTCCACTCATCCCCTGAACCACAAACCACCCTTCATCCATGCCAGAAACAGCCTGAATCACCATTGCCATCTTCAACTGAGCTTGAGCAGGAGCTGTTCAAACTCCTCATCCAGCCAACTTAAACTCTTTCTAAGCATCCAAACATCATCAGGGGATCATAAGAAGTGGTTTTCATCAAAGGAAGGGGTCAGAAAGTTGCTGGAGTAAAAGCTTCGAAACTCAGGTAGCTCAAGAACTTTTTTTCCAGAAATGATTTTTTAAGTTCTCAATAGCTTCTGCATGCTTCCCTGATCATGAATATGTCATTGGTTTTGAAAATGGTGAAGAAATAAGAGTTTAATCGTGTTCTGAAACTTCCTGACCTAAAAAATGTTTTGTTTCGATTCATGTGATTGAGGGAATATAAATGAGTTTTGGCTTGGGGTTTTGGTTCAGTGAAGAATGGGAAGGATTTCTGTTTGTTTAGATTTCATTTTAGTTGCGTTTTGGGGGTTTTGGAAGTTTTCAGGTGGGGTTCCCACCGGAGAAGACGACCGGAGGTCTTCTCCGGCCACCTGAAAATGATTAGGGTTAACCAGCGTAATTAATGCAAGTTTGAATTTGGACCCTTGATCTGGCTGACTTTAGTTGACTCCCGCGTGAACCAATGGCTCAGATCTCTCATTAAACCCTAATCCTGATTATTTGAATTAATTAATTGGGATTAATTTTGAATTCCCCAGAATGAATCTCAGCCATTCAAACGCGCGCCAGTCAATTCCCGCGTGTCAAGTTTAAACCCTGGCCATTGGATTAGCATACTTTTCATTTAATTCAATTTTTATTTCATTTTATTTCATTTCTTTTCTCCAATTTATTTAAAATAGTAAAAAATGTCTAAAAATTATGAAACTTTTTCTCAAGAGTTTTAATAATTTTTATGACCCAAAAATATTTTCATTTTATTTTTTATCATTAAAAAAGTATTTTTAAATATTTAAAAGATTATTTTTAATGGATTAATGGGAATTAATTTATTAAAAATACTTTTAGGTATTTAAAAATCACCAAAAAATTCATGAAATGTTCTAAGACATTTAGAAACATTGTCCAACCTTCAAACCAAATTTCTTTTTTGATCTTGATGCATTTTGAGAATTTTCCATTGAATTAAATCATTTTTTGTGCATTAATTTGATCCAAAGTTCAAAAATTCATTTCTGCCTATCTAAGAAGAGTTGGACATTGATTCTTTTTGCATTGCATTCTATTTGGCATGTAGTTTTTGAGATAAAATGGCCATGATTTGATCTTGCATTTTCAATTTGTTTGGCATTTCTTTTGTTTAGGAACCCTAAAAACCCTAATAACTTAGAAAAATCATAACTTGAGATTGGTTAAGAGTTGAGACCTCCCCTTTGGACTTTGGTTTAGTATAGGTTTAGGGTTTCTTTGGGTGGCATTTTCCATTTTTTATCTTAGGGTTTGCTTCTGATTTTGAGTTTTGTTTGATGTTTGTTTCATAAACCCTAATTTGGGCTTTCTTTTGCATCCTTCTTGCATTCTCTTGCATAACATGACTTGCCATGACATTTCAAGCATCCACTTGATTCATTTGAGATCTTAAGACATATAGAAAGCATGTTTGATCATTGCATCTTGCATTTTCCATGTTATATGCCATGTATGTTTCATAACTTTTCATGTTCATTCATGCTCCTTAGCTTGCACCATTTGCATCCATGAACTTGCATGAACATCTCCATGCCTTGTCTCATGTTTGTATCACTTCATAGCATCATTATCATCATCAACATGCTTCTGGTTTTGTTCTCATCATGTCATCTCATCCTATTTTGCATGGCATTGCATCTCTCTTCTAACATTTTCAGGTGGTAAGTGGCTTGAGAAGTGAATTTGCCTTCACTTCTCATAACTTTTCTTTTCACCTCTCTTGCATCCATTGCTGCATTTTTGTTTGTGTTTGAGTTTGAGCTTGCTCATTCTTGTTCTTCTTACTTTCTTTCTTCAAGTGACTTGACTTCTTGAATGAAGCAAGTCACTTTGCTTCTCTTGATCCTGTTCATCTGCTTCCTGGTGGCTCCTTTGAAGATTTCTCTTGTAAACCTCACAAACCTTAGGAACAACCAAGCATGACAATGATTAGGGTTTTGATTAGTCTCCCCTCTTAGTTTTACCTTTGTGTCTCTTTGAGTCCTCTCTTCTCACCTCATAATCAGGGACTAAACCCTAAAGGCTTTAAGGCTTTGTGATTAAGCTTATGCCTGCATCCTTCTCTTAGGATGGAGTGTATAACTTTAATCCTAAGTGTTAAACCCTTAATGTGTTTAACTCCCTTAATCAATTCACTTAATAATCATCAAGACATCACACTTGTAACTTGGGCCTTGCATTAGGGTTCTAATTCTTCCTTAATTGGCTAAGAAGGACTAACCCTAGTGTTAATGGACAAGTCCCCCTCAAGTTGTCTTACAAACCCTAAAAATCACTTCTTCATCTCACCATTAAATAAAATCCACTTAATCAAAGGCTTGTTTTGTCATGAGTTTAATCCCTAATCATGGATTAAGTTGAGGAGCTTTCCTCAGCTTAAACACCCTCATCTATTATCCTTCTATTAGGATGGTGTAATGAGTCTGTTTAATCCTTGATTATGGCTTAACCTCATTACTCAACACTAAACAAAAACACCAAAAACATCTAAATAATCACAAATAGGTTAATGATCTTAATCCTACATCAAAGGTGATTAAGTGTGAGAACCTGACTTCACACTAAAGGTACTCTCATTACCCCTAAACAGAGGGAAGATGTGATGAGTTTACTAAATCCATTGGTTTAGACTTAGGCTCATTAACTTACGACAAATTTCAAAAAGCAATAAAAGACTGAAAACACAAAAAACAAACAATAATCGTCTCCTTCGGGATTCTTTTCTCATCTCACTCACTCATAAGCGAGAACTTGCTTTTTCCGTCTAATGCAAGACAGTTTGCACCTGAGCCAGACAGGTCATACACTTGAGCATAGACAAGTAAGCAGTTCACAAGTCAATTCATCTTTCAGTCTCTTTGGGTCGAACTACGGTGTTCTGACTTCCTCATTGCACGAGAGGATACGTAGGCATAACTTAACAGTTATCGAACAAAAGTCTCTGTATATTCCCCCTCTTTCCAGCTTTATTCTCTTAGCCTCATGATCATGAGCATACTCTTTCCTCACACTGACACATCATTTATACACTTCACTCTCTTTTACACTGACACCTGTACATCTTTTCCAGCTCTTTTATACACAGATTGCACTGACACTACCCCTTTAAAACACAAATCTTTTAAGCGTGGATCCCGTCGAGTACGGCGGACAATCTGGGTGCTAATACCTTCCCAGGTTGTAACCAACCCCCTTTCTCAGTCTCTCTGGTTCGCAAACCGTCTTATCCATCTTTTTCTAGGTCTATGCAGCATTGCCTTTCCTCCGGGATAAAAATGCCTAGCTGGCGACTCTATTCATCTCCGGTGAGTTCACGGCTGTGTGTTCTCACTGTCCCCTTCGCCGACCGTTCGCGTCTGTACCTTTATCTGGGCCCGTCCCACTTATCGGGAGCGACAGCTTGGCGACTCTGCTGGGGAACCTTATATTGCAACCAGGGTTTCTGGTTCTTTTTGTGGGTTCCTCCTAGCGCTTGTTTGATTTGTGTTTACTGGGGCGTTATGTGCTTATTTGTGTTTGTGTATTTGTATTTATTTTGTACAGTTTTGTTTATTGTTTTCTTATAGCTTTATGCATATATTATCATATTGTCATGCTGTGCTGGCTGGATTTGTTGTTTGCTTTGGTGGGTGGGGTTCTATTGAGAGTTAAGGTCCTATACCTGGGACCTGAGTGACACCTAGGCTAGAGTGAATCATATTCTTTCCCATTCCATCTCGGTCTGGTGCGGGAATATGAAACACGGTTCAGATATGGGTTTCTTCTTGAGAACTCTGTGTTGCAGATTTCCTGCAATGCTAGGGCTATTTGGGAAGCCTGCTAAGTCTGGATGACCTTTTAGTATTGACCTTCAGAAACTGAGGTGAATTAGAGGAGGAACTGTTATGGTTATTGTAAACACTGTACCTCCGGGTTGGAAGTGTTTACACTTCTCATAACTGATCCAAGTCTGAGGATCCTTGTTTTAGAACACCACCTGTGAGGGGGTTGGGCTGTTTACAGGTTTGCAGGTACCTTGACCTCAGAATACCCTGTTACTTTGATTGTTTAAGAGTGCTCCATTTTGGGTCAGTTCTTGTGATTCTAAAACCCTGGACATGTGGCTCTTTATTTGAGTCCCCCACCCTGGTTACTGGATTTATGGACCTCCATCTGGAATTCTTGAACACACATGGACTTATATCAGGGCATTTTGATCAGATCCAGCTCAGTCACAAACCCTTGCATATCATTTGCATACATAATCATTGCATCATATTGACATTTGCTTATTTGTGTTTTAGGGTATCCATCTTCATTTGGTTTTGGTTTTGACCCCATCTTCAGTATTGACCTATCTTCATCAGCACCTGCTTCAGCTATCACCTGCACCAGCCAATCAGTGGCCCATTCTTCAGTGTTATCATCAGCACTTGTCTCTACTCACCTTCAGCATCATGGCTCCTAAGAAGAGCAACATCACCTATCACTTTTTCCAGCCAGAGCTATCAGACATCAGGAGGATTCAAACCCTGATCACTCCAGATCACATACCATTGTTCAGGGAGAGTTATGGAGATATACTTGACATGGTTATGGATCTGGACCCATCACAGAGAAGCCTGATCCACACCTGCATTCAGTTTTATGATCCCCCACTGAGATGTTTCACTTTCCAAGACTTTCAGTTGGGCCCCCTTTTAGAAGAATACTCATCATTGGTTGGTTTGCCTATCAAGGGTGGAACCCCTTTCAACTCAGAGATGGTCTTTCCTAGCAATGAAGAAATAGCAAAGGCTCTGCATCTGGAACCTGTCCTGATTGAGCAGCATATGACTTCTAAAGCTGGGATCCCTGGCTTTCATCTGGATTTCTTAATCTCTCAAGCTACCCTGAAAGCTTCTCTAGGAGAGTGGAAAGCTGTTTGTGCTTTACTGGCCTTGAGCATATATGGAATTGTGTTGTTTGCAGATGAGCCTCGATTCATTAGCAAGAATGCAATCCATCTGTTCATCCTGAAGAACCCAGTACCAACTTTATTGGGGGACCTCTACTATTCAGTGCATCAAAGGAATGAAAAGCAGAGGGGAAGATTAGTGAGGTGTTGTGCTCCGTTGTTCCACACTTGGCTTCTCAGGCATCTACCCAGGACAGATGCATTTCTAAACCCTCATCAGCAGAGTAACTGGGCTAAGAGACTCACTGCCCTAACTTCAGCAGATATCAGATGGTGCACTCAAAGCACCAAGGGCAGGGATATCATCACCAGCTGTGGGCATTTTCCCAATGTGCCCTTAGTAGGAGTTAAGGGAAGTATCAATTACAACCCTCTGCTGTTCAGGAGGCAATTGGGCTATGCACTGGTCCATACTCCTAGGGCACAGGACCTGGTTGAGACTCTCTATTGTGAGAACAAGATTAATTTGACTATTGTTAGGCAGGCTGCCTGGGCCTGGGATCATGTTCAAACCAAGGGAGTCACCATTCTGGGGAAGTGAAATAATGTGGCATCAGCACAATATTATGAGTGGTCCCGTGCCAGGGCCCAATTCTCTGGGATGCCCTTTACCATAGAAGAAATGCCTGAGTCATCTTCAGCACCACCCCCTGCCACTATCAGTTTGGAGGAGTTTGAGAGCTTGAAAGAAAGAAATGAGAAGCTAACCCAGGCTTTGCAGAAGACCCTCCGTGAGAGGAGTGAAGGTATGAGGGAGATTGAGAGATTGAAGAAGTTGAGAGTGGAGCATTTGACTAAGATTGAAAAGTCTGGGGATTACATCAAAAAGTCTAAAGCTGGTGAACAAATTCTGAAGAATGCTTGCAAAGAAGCCCAGTTCCAGAGAGCAAGGACAGACTTGTATCTAAAGGAGAGTCAAGCCCGGTGGGTCAGGATCACCGAGGCTCGTACTCTAGAGGACAAGAGAGTTCAAGACAAGATGGAGCAACTGGAGGCTAGTGCAAAAGAACAGCAAGAGGCCCTGGCAGCAGCCCAGAGGGAGATATCAGAATTGAAGATCAAAGCAGGGGTGAAGAGGTCCAAGGACCAAACTCAGCACAAAAAGCTAGCAGCAGCTATTGCAACCCGGAACCTCCTTATCCGGAATCTTACAGAGCGTCCGGCTGATCCTGTGACCGAAGCACTTCTCAAGGAAGTTCGTGAGGATGAGTTTGGCCTTGGTGTTTGACCATTTGCTTGTTGTTGTTTCTATTCCATGTACTTTTACTCTTTTTATGATGTATTTTGACCCCTTAGGGGGCTTGTGTTGTAAGATGAACAAGTTGTATTATTTCACCTTCTGTAATATATTTGTGTTAGTTTGTTCCATCCAAGTTTACTTCGGAAGCAACATCAACAGCACCTTCAAGGGTCTGGAAGGGTCAAAACTGAAGGCCAAACCGGATACCTTGAGAACAAATAAGCATACTGCATTGCATGCTAACCCTTTGTTTGTTTTGTAGGTTTTGATTTATTGTTGCTAACCTCTGTTGTGGTGCCTCAGGAATTATTGCTAGGCGCCGGGTATTTCCCCTCAACCGTCCGCACCGTTATCCAACCCGAAATAACCTTCCGGGAATTCAAATGGATCAGGTACAGCAGGACCTTGCAGAGGTCAGAAATCAGATGGCAAACGAAAGATTAGAAATGAGAACACAGATGACGCAGTTCATGGAAGTGATGAACAACATGGCTCAGAGCCAGGAAAGACTGAGGGCCATAGTGGAAAGGCAAAATCAAGAGGATCCACATATAGGGACTGCCGGCACCAGTAACAATGAAAGGGTACAACCTCATGTTAATCCCCCTGTCTTCGGGCCACACCTCCATCCTGAGGTCAATATTCCTGCAAATGTTCAAGGGACTGCCACCGCAGCTAGGGTACTTCAAGAGGATCCCCAGGAGGACCAGTTCACAGTAATGGGTGCTGGGGAAGAAGCTTATGATAGGAGATTGGATGAGATAGCTGAGAAGTTGAGGTCCTTAGAATCTCAAAACTCTTTGGGCTTCGATGTCATGGACATGGGCTTGGTAGACGGGGTCAGGATCCCCCATAAGTTCAAACCTCCTTGCTTTGAAAAGTACAACGGGACTTCATGCCCCCGGACCCATTTACAATCATTTCTGGGAAGGCTGAAGGCCTATACTATGGATGAGAAGCTCTGGATGTTCTATTTCGAGGACAGCTTAACTGGAGCGTCAAGAGAATGGTACTTTCACTTGACAAAGGCAACTATTAGATGCTGGAAGGACCTGGCAGAGGCCTTCATCAGACAGTATCAGTATAACTTAGACATGGCACCTAACAGGACCCTCCTAATGGGGATGTCACAGTCGTCAAGGGAAAGTTTCCGAGAATATGCACAGAGATGGAGGCAACTGGCTGCTGCTGTTCAACCACCTATGTCTGAACGGGAAATGGCAGATATGTTCATGAACACCCTTCAGGGAACATATATTGACAGGTTGGCAACTTTCTCTTCCACTAGCTTCGCGGATGTTGTCATAGCTGGGGAGAGAATTGAGAGCCTGTTGAAGATGGGTAAGATCTCAGACAACGGTGCAAGCTCGTCCAGTAGTACAAGAAAGCCTTTTGCAGGCCCGAGAAGAACTGGCGAGACCAATGCCATCCACACCAACAGGGGCAGGCCCCAATATGTTCAAAGGTCAATAGCAGCAGTCACCATTCTTGCTCCAGCTCATCCTCAGCCAGTCTATCAACCTCCTCAACAAAATTATCAGCCGCAACCTCAGTACCATCAGCAAAATCAGTATCCTCCAAGGAACTACAACAACAGCAACACCAACAACAACAGTCAACAAAGGCCATTCCAACAGAGGCCATCTCAAGCTAACAGGGTGATCGATCCGATCCCTATGCCATATGCTACCCTGCTGCCACAACTCCTGAAACTCAACCTAGTTGAGCTAAGGACGCTGGCACCTCCAGATCCCAACAGTCTACCCAGGAACTATGACTCCAATGCTAGGTGTGCTTTTCATTCAAACGCACCTGGCCACAGTACAGAAAAGTGCAGAGCTCTGCATATGAAGGTACAAGACCTGGTAGACTCGAAAGCTCTGAATTTCGCACCACCGCCCAATGTTAATAAAAACCCCATGCCAAACCATGGTGGTCCCCGAATTAACGCTATTGAAGAAGACAAGCCGTCTTATTTAATAACCAGTGTGGGACAGATCAGGACACCATTGGTAGAAATCAAGGCTCAGCTCTTGGAATGTCAGATGTTCCCAGGGTGTGAATTGGGTTGTGCTTACTGCAATATTTCAGTAAATGGGTGCGATAATCTGAGGAATGGCATAGATGGCCTTATTCAGAGTGGCCAACTTCAGATCACCACATCATTTCCAACAAATCCAACAATATCATCAGCAACGGTTTCAGAACCTCCTACAACTGCAGCAACTATTGTTCCTGACAATTCTTCGGCTTCATCAACAAGTACTTCATCCGTCATTTCAACTGACCAGACGTCAACAAATGTTCCTCCTACAATTCCAGCACCACTCCATTATGAAGCTCCTACAACAACAACATCCATTCTGCCACCATTATCTCCTACAACTCCAGCAACAAATCATGAAGATGTCTCTACTGTCACAATATTTTATGATCCTGAAAACAACTCTGCCTACCATTCAGAAGGTGCTGCTCCCATCAGAGCACCAGTTACAATCTTTTACGATCCACAAACAATTGCAGTCCCTTCAGCAGCAGCAGTCAGTCCAGTCACTGTCACGGTGCCTGGACCAGTACCATATGAAAGCAATAGGGCCATCCCTTGGCACTATGGCTCTGACGTGTACTGCGAAGGAAAAAGAATCACTCTTGAAACATCAACACCTGCACCACAAATAGACAACGTGGGGGGAGGCGGAGGCTTCACTCGAAGCGGACGTCTCTTTGCTCCACCAATTCAAAGACCTACTGCCGAAGCAGAAGCTGCTGCCAAGGCAAAAGGAAAGAGCCCGGTGCAGGAAGATCAGGCTGTTAAAGAGGCCTTGAAAACACCGTTCGATCAAGAAGTTGATGAGTTTATGAGAATCATCAAAAAGAGTGATTACAAAATTGTGGATCAACTTCACCAAACGCCATCCAAAATCTCTATCCTCTCACTGCTTATGTGCTCCGAAGCCCATCGGAATGCACTACTCAAAGTCTTGCACGCAGCTTACGTGCCTGAAGAGATCACTGTCAATCAGCTGGAGGAAGTAGTTGGAAATGTTACTGCTAGCAACGGGCTAGGGTTCACCAATACTGATTTGACAGCGGATGGCCGCAACCACAACAAAGCCTTGCACATCACCATGGAATGCAAAGGAGCAGTCCTTTCTCATGTACTGGTAGACACGGGGTCGTCCCTTAATGTCTTACCAAAAAAGGCTTTAGTGAAGCTAGAGTATGACGAATTGGCGTTGAGACCCAGCAACCTGGTGGTGAGAGCTTTTGATGGCTCAAAGAGATCGGTTCTGGGAGAGATTGAGCTGCCCGTAACGATTGGCCCGCAGACCTTTAAAACTATCTTCTACGTGATGGATATACAGCCCGCCTACAGCTGTTTATTGGGTAGGCCATGGATTCACGCCGCTGGCGCCGTGACCTCCACCCTTCACCAGAAGTTAAAATATGAGTGGGAGGGTCAAATCGTTACAATCTGCGGAGAGGAGGACATTTTTGTCAGCCACCTGGCAACCTATAAGTACATTGAGATGGATGGGGAGATCCATGAAACAATGAGCCAGGGGTTTGAAGCCTTGAATGTGAATGAAACATCTGCTGTGTCTGGTACTTCAATATCATCATACCAACAAGCCCGGAAGGTTGTTGAGGAAGGAACTGCCCTAGGCTGGGGCAAGGTTTTAACTGTGGAGGAGAAGAAAGACAAATTTGGGTTGGGTTACAGACCAACTCAACATCAAGCAAAGGCTGCTGAGAAGCCCGGTTTTGTCAGTGGGGGGATGCTTACCCCCGATGCTATCAACTGTCTGGAAGACGAGCTGGAAGAGGAGCGCAACCTGGAAAGCTGGATTCGTCCAAAGATCCCGGGGAGCAGTGTCTCGAACTGGTCTTCCCAGGAAATTATAAGAGTTACTCATGCAGAGTAATTATTATTTCCTGTATTTTTATAAGCATGCATCAAAGTCTTGCATCTTGCCCAAGATGACAAGACTCATTTTGTAATCGGGCCATCTGTACTTTTTGTGCAAACAAGATTAATTAATGAAATATCAGACATCTTTTTGCAAACGAGTCTTTTTTTCTTTTCGTTCACTGTTTTTCCATTTTTTCTTTTTGTACAAAAAAATAAATGGCGGTGTTTTCAAAATGACAACTTCATTTCACTTTTCTAAATAAAGGCTAAAATCAGATCACTAAAATGAACAACTTAACCCTTGCAGAGAGTGCCTTCCAGACAGCACCGACAACAGCACGGCTATGACTTCGTATGACTTTGACAATCCAATCAATCAAGCTGATGAAGGGGTTGATGAAGAATATGAGCTTCCTGAAGAGCTAGCCAGGTTGTTAAGACAAGAGGAAAAGGTTATTACTCCTCACCAGGAGGAGGTTGAAGTGATCAATCTTGGTACAGATGAAGACGTGAAAGAAGTTAGAATCGGGGCCTGCCTGCAAGACTCAGTGAAGAGACAGCTGATAGACCTGCTTCAAGAGTATGTAGATGTGTTTGCTTGGTCGTACCAAGACATGCCAGGGTTGGATACCGATATTGTCGTGCACAAGCTGCCTTTGAGAGAAGAATGCCCGCCAGTTAAACAGAAACTGCGCCGTACTCGCCCAGACATGGCTATGAAAATCAAGGAGGAGGTACAAAAGCAATGGGACGCCGGGTTCCTTGCTGTAACTAGCTATCCGCCGTGGGTGGCTAACATAGTACCTGTGCCTAAGAAGGATGGCAAGGTAAGAATGTGTGTTGACTACCGGGATCTGAACAGAGCCAGCCCGAAAGATGATTTCCCATTACCTCACATTGATGTATTGGTGGATAACACGGCTCAGTTCTCGGTATTCTCCTTCATGGATGGATTTTCAGGATACAACCAGATTAAAATGTCACCTGAAGACATGGAGAAGACAACATTCATCACACCCTGGGGCACGTTCTGTTACAAGGTGATGCCATTCGGACTGAAGAATGCCGGTGCCACATATCAACGGGCTATGGTGACATTATTCCACGATATGATCCATAAAGAAATCGAGTGTTATGTGGATGACATGATTGCCAAGTCCCTTACGGAGGAAGATCACCTGGTAAATCTGCTGAAGTTGTTCAAGCGTCTGAGGAAATACCAACTAAAGCTGAACCCCAACAAATGCACATTCGGGGTGCGATCCGGTAAGCTGCTGGGCTTTATTGTAAGCGAGAGAGGGATTGAGGTAGACCCTGATAAAGTCAAAGCCATCCAAGAGATGCCTGCACCGAAAACTGAGAAAGAAGTTCGAGGGTTCTTAGGTCGATTGAACTACATTTCACGGTTCATATCTCACCTCACAGCAACCTGTGAACCCTTGTTCAAGCTGTTAAGAAAAGAACAGACGGTCAGGTGGAACGAAGACTGCCAAAGGGCTTTTGACAAGATCAAGGAGTATCTGCAAGAACCTCCAATCCTTATGCCACCAGTTGAAGGAAGACCTCTGATAATGTACTTGACAGTATTAGAAGAGTCGATGGGGTGTGTGCTGGGCCAGCATGACGAGTCTGGTCGAAAAGAGTATGCAATATACTACCTAAGCAAAAAGTTTACCGACTGTGAACAACGTTATTCACTGCTCGAGAAAACTTGTTGTGCTTTAGCGTGGGCTGCTCGCCGACTAAGACAGTATATGTTGACCCACACTACTTTATTGATCTCAAAAATGGACCCAGTTAAGTACATTTTCGAGAAGCCAGCTCTTACCGGACGGGTTGCAAGATGGCAAATGATTCTCACAGAATACGACATCCAGTACACTTCTCAGAAAGCCATCAAGGGCAGTGTATTGTCCGAATATCTTGCTGAGCAACCCATTGATGATTACCAGCCTATGAGGTTTGACTTCCCTGATAAAGACATCATGTTCATAAAAGCAAAAGATCATGAAGAGCCTATTCACACTGAAGGGCCTGACCCGGAAGAAGAATGGACTATGATGTTCGATGGGGCCGTTAACATGAATGGTCGTGGTGTTGGTGCAGTACTCATTACACCTAAAGGAGTTCACATGCCTTTCTCGGCAAAACTCACTTTCAACTGCACTAACAACGAAGCTGAATACGAAGCTAGCATTATGGGTCTTGAGGAAGCCATTGACCTCAGAATCAAGACATTGACCGTATTCGGAGATTCAGCTTTGGTAGTCAATCAGACCAACGGAAAATGGTACACCCACCAGGATCATCTGATACCTTACAGGGATTATACAAGGAGGTTATTGACTTTCTTCACAACAGTCAAACTTGAGTATATCCCTCGGGACGAGAATCAATTTGCAGATGCTCTGGCTACCATTTCATCCATGATCAAAGTGCAAGCTGCTAACTTCGTACCTCAGATCTCAGTGTCCAGACTGGAAAGACCAGCATATGTGTTTGCAACAGATGTTGTCAAAGATGATAAGCCTTGGTTCCATGACATTAAATGCCTCTTGGAGGATCAAACATACCCACCCGGGGCATCTTCCAATGATAAGAGGACTTTAAGAAGGCTTGCTGGGAGTTTCTTTCTGAACACTGATGGATCTTTATACAAAAGGAACTTTGATATGGTACTCCTCAGATGTGTTGACAAGACAGAAGCAGATTTGCTGATGCATGAAGTGCATGAAGGCTCTTTTGGTACCCATGCTGGAGGACATGCAATGGCGAAGAAGTTGTTAAGATCAGGCTATTATTGGATCACAATGGATGCAGACTGTTGTGCCTACGCCAGAAAATGCCATAAATGCCAGATCTATGCGGATAAGGTGCATGTGCCTCCCAATCCTTTGAACATCATGTCTTCACCATGGCCCTTTGCCATGTGGGGCATTGATATGATTGGCAAGATTGAGCCGACTGCTTCAAATGGCCACAGATTCATCTTGGTCGCCATCGACTATTTCACCAAGTGGGTTGAAGCAGCCTCATATGCAAACGTCACAAGACAAGTGGTAGCCAGATTTCTGAAGAGAGATATCATCTGTCGATACGGAGTGCCCGAGCGAACCATTACTGATAATGGTTCCAATCTAAACAATAAAATGATGGCAGAACTGTGTCGGGACTTCAAAATTCAGCATCACAATTCTTCTCCTTACAGGCCAAAGATGAATGGCGCTGTTGAGGCGGCAAACAAGAATATTAAGAAGATTGTGCAGAAGATGGTAGTCACCTACAAAGACTGGCATGAAATGCTACCGTTTGCCTTGCATGGGTACCGCACGTCAATCAGGACATCCACCGGGGCAACACCGTATCAACTTGTGTATGGTATGGAAGCAGTTCTACCTGTTGAAGTTGAATTAACCTCGTTACGGGTATTAATGGATGTTAAACTGAGTGAAGCAGAATGGGTTAGGTCCCGATACGAGCAACTGAGTCTGATCGAAGAGAAAAGATTGGCTGCAATCTGTCATGGGCAGTTATATCAGAAGAGAATGAAGAAAACCTTCGATCAGAAAGTCAGGCACCGAGAGTACCAAGTAGGAGATCTTGTGTTGAAAAGAATCCTCCCTCCTCATACAGACCACAGGGGCAAATGGACTCCAAATTATGAGGGACCATTCGTGGTAAAGAAAGTTTTCTCTGGTGGAGCACTGATGCTCAGCACCGTGGATGGTGAAGATTTCCCGTCCCCTGTGAATTCAGATGCAGTAAAAAAATACTTCGCATAAAAATGACCCGCTGGACACAAAAACAGAATGTAAGTCCAGGCAAAAATAGGGCATCCCGGCGAGTCAAAAACAGAATAAAAGACTCGGGCAAAAATAAGTGAAATAAATGAAAAGATGTACACCCGCTGAGTTGAAAAGCCGCATTGGACAACTCAGGCAAAAATGGGTATCCCGATGGATTGAAAACCCGAAAGGGCGATCCATGCAAAATAAGGGAATAAGCGAACAACTGCATTCTGAATTCGTCTGTATTGTCAGCAACTTGGTTAAGGCTCCAAAGGATCAAGCTTCAATCAGAATCAACTTTCTCCAGAAAGCAAGACGAGAAGAAAGTCAAAAGTCATACGAGTCATAGCAGGAGAGGAAGCTCCTTAAAGCGTCATCAACACTGCCAGCACTTTGTTTCTCAATTTGTAACAATCTCCTCATTTCAGGAGATATGTTTCTTTGACTGTATCTTGCCAATTCAGGGCACATGAATTAATAAAATCAGATTTTTCGTTTTGTATATTTTTATTTGCAAAGGATGTCTGATGTCTCTAAAAAATCAATTGCATAAGTACAGATGCTTTTCTCCCAAAAATAATAATAATAAAACACATGCTTACAGGGAATATACTTACTCTCGAAAGTACTTAACTCCTATGACGGAATCCAGTAAAGGATACCTCGGGACCTTTTGTGCGTTTCCTTATATTTGCAGGATCGCAGGTATACAGGACGCAACTTGGGGCATGCAAGCTACATCTCAGCAAGCTGGCAAATCAACAAAAGATCTCAGCATCCGAAATGCTCTATCCCCAGCTGAGTTGCCTCTTGTTGCTCTCCCCAGCTGAGTTGCCTCTCATAATTCCCCAGCCAAGTTGCCATTTCATCCTCAGCTGAGTACAAAAGTCAGGGAACCATCTCCCCACAGAGTTCCAGCCTCTATCCAGAAGAGCAATGCATGAAGATCACAACAGAGTGAAGAAGGCTTCTACAAACCCCAGCTGGGTCCCACATTATAAGGATATGTCAACCAAGTGGCATATATCCCCAAGTGGATACATCTCTCCAAGTCTATCAATGATCTCATCCCCAGCTGGGAGGTCCTTTTCAAACAGATCAGCCAGAGATCTTCACGGCAACGGGATCCGAATCCCGGTTTTGATATCTTTGCATAATCATGGCATTTGCATTATATTATCCCCTCAGAGCGTAGCATTCCGTCTAATACGGAGCATTACAGCAAAAATCAAACGCATAGCATAATCATAAGCCATGTTCTGAATTAACACTTGTGAATAATAACAGTTCATCAACATACAGAAGAAAAATCCCCACCAGAATCCCAGCAAAAGCAGTTGCCTCGCAAATCACAAACACCAGTATATACACTTCCTCGATACCCGTCCGTGTCATATCCCCAGCGTAGTCACTTACACTTTTACAACCTATATGCTTGTTGATATTACTATACTTTCTCTGACACCCGTCCGTGTCACTCTCCCCAGCAGGTAAATATTCACACTTATACAGATACTCGTTCGTATCTTGTATATACCAGTTATATCCCCACAGATTCGACAATAGTCCTTGTTCTTTGTTAACCAGTTGGTACTCGTCCGTATCATCATCTCAGAACATTGCGTCTAATGTTTGTTTCTACATGATACTCGTCCGTATCATAGTCTTAAGGATGCTCGTCCGCATCTTTAATCCATACATTGTGTCAAACACTTATGTCTTCTTGAATATAGAACACTCGTCCGTGTCTACTATTCCCCAGAAGAGTCCCTTCAGATGCAACACTCGTCCGTGTTCTTTGTTAACCAGATGGTACTCGTCCGTATCATCATCTCTGAACACGTGTCGGTATTTGTTTCTACATGATACTCGTCCGTATCATAGTCATAGAGATGCTCGTCCGCATCTTTGATCTACACACAATACCAAACACTTATACTTTCCTTTCTTGGTTGTGAACGCTCGTCCGTGTTCACCATATCCCCAGCAGATCACCAACAAAGCATTTTCTTTTATCTGACACTCGTCCTGTGTCATGATAACCTTGAGAGCAGCCGTACCCTGCTGAGTGGTCGTCCTCCACTTCTTGATGGTCGTCCTCCATCATGCTCATCCGATGGCCGTCCCCATCGTTGTCTTTTAGCAGCCGTCCCCTGCTAGGTGGTCGTCCTCCACCTTTTGATGATCGTCCTTCATCACTTTATCCAATGGCCGTCCCCATTGTTGATTTTGGTTATCTGACACTCGTCCTGTGTTATGATAAGCCTTGAGAGAAGCCGTACCCTGCTGAGTGGTCGTCCTCCACTTCTTGATGGTCGTCCTCCATCATGCTCGTCCGATGGCCGTCCCCATCGTTGACCTTTTCTATCCGACATTCGTCCTATGTCGCGATATTTTCGGCAGCCGTACCCTGCCAGGTGGTCGTCCTCCACCTTTGATGGCCGTCCCCATCATATTTCTTTTATTCCCAACAGAGCAGCCGTCCCCTGCTAGGTGATCGTCCTTCACCTTTGATGACCGTACCTCATCATCTGTTTATTTCATTTATTCTTTAACCCGATGGCCGTCCCCGTCGTGGTCCCTTTTCCTTTTTAGCCCGATGGCCGTCCCCATCGTTGGTTACCTTGCTTTATGAACTTGATGGCCGTCCCCGTCATGTTTCATTAAATCCTCAGAGAATTTTACAGCTTTACTTGATGGCCGTCCCCGTCATGATTTATTTTTCCCAGCTAGTCGACCGTCCCCGTCTTGGCTTTACCTTTTATTCCCAGCATGTCGGCCGTCCCCGTCATTGCTATTTGCCCAGCAGTCGTCCTCTGCTCGACGGTCGTCCTCCGTCGCCTACACTTTACAATATACTTTATTTTCCTTTACAATCTATATCCCTTTTCTTCTTTTTGTGAGTGCAAATTTTGGACTGTCTTTGGTATTCAACCACAAGTTATCTTGTTTGCCTGTTAAGCTGTCGCTTACATCCTGCACAGCTAACTCATGTTTGAATAGGGGCAGCTGTAAACACCCCAAATTTGCCCTCACCCATTCACACCATGGCT
This sequence comes from Lathyrus aphaca, assembly GCA_963966055.1. Taxonomy (NCBI): domain Eukaryota; kingdom Viridiplantae; phylum Streptophyta; class Magnoliopsida; order Fabales; family Fabaceae; genus Lathyrus; species Lathyrus aphaca. Next base: position 485,558,709 of record OZ014525.1, on the reverse strand, counting down.
TGTGATCATTCTCATATGCATAAACACAATCATATCATCTCACATCTCATTTTTGACTCACTGCATAGTTTCTAAGCCATCTGCACCTAGGGTTTGTGATCTGAGCAATCCAAGAGCCTCTTGAGCCACTCCAAAGGCAACCAATCACTTCAAAGGGATCCATGTGTGTTTAATCATCACAATACATCTTCTCAAAGTCAAAAATGCAAAAGAATCACAAGAACTAGGGTTTGAATGGATGCAGAGCCAGGTTTGACTGCACAGTTGACCTAAAAATTAGGGTTTTGGTTTCAGAGGCCATAACTCCAAATTTTTTGGCCATTCTTGTTTCCATTGGTCTCTATATGGTATAGGGAATATGCATATCAATTTTCATGAAGAAATTCCATGGGGAAGTCATCTGATCAAGGTTTGACTTTTCAGACAAGTCAGTGTAAAATCAGGGCATCTGAGGCCCCCAATGACCCAACCAATGGGTGATCTTCATCATTTTGAATGTATATGATCTTTATTGGATCATGGAAGAAGGTTGAAGTTCATAAAAATCAAGAATTTGGAGTTTTGGCAAATGTTGACTTTTTGGGCATAGTTGACTTTTCAAGAATGCCTCATTTTTGGTCATTTTTCAAGCCTTAATTCTTGATCCAAAAATGTTTCAAATGAAAAAACTTTGGTCATGAAAGTTGTAGATATCATCTTTCCCTTTTCAAAAAGTACAAGAACATGATCAAATTCTTTTTGGATCAAAAGTTATGGTGTGACAAAGTTGGCAAAAATCATTAATTTTCAAGTTATGCACCAAGTGTGAAAATTGCAAAATCATGTACCAAGGCAAATTGCAACTTCTAATTGGCATCAAACCCTCACATAAACATTCTACATGTCCTAAAAAGTCAGAATTGGACCAAAGATCACATGTGTTTAGTTCATGTAACAAGGCATTTTTCATGAAAATTTCAAAAGGTGACAACTTGCAAAAGCACTCATCACACTTCCTACAACTTGCAACCTTGGATGCTGACCTTGCTAGCTCTCTCACCACACCATGCTGCGCAGCCCCTAGCCCTTGTACCAAGCTATCACCTCACCATACTTCTCTTACACAAAAGGTTGACATTTTGCAAAAGCAAACTTACCTATCACAGCAGGCCATGTCACATCATCCAGCCAATTGGATTAGTTTATACTTTTCATTTGCAAGCCATTTCATATACCAAGCAAGGCTGAAACACTTGACATCAACACATACACCAAAACACACCATTTTGCAAACTTCTTCGAATCTCTCTGCCCAGACTTCAAACATCCAAACCATTTTCACCAATCATCTCATCATGTCTCATTGAGTCAAAAGCAACCAAAACCAGGCCTGAAACAAGCAAGAACACCCCATTGCCATTTTTCACCTCAAGCTGCAGTTTCATTCGAATCTCTCTCCACAGCTCACAAACATCCAAACCAACTCTACAAACCTTCTCCACTCATCCCCTGAACCACAAACCACCTTTCATCCATGCCAGAAACAGCCTGAATCACCATTGCCATCTTCAACTGAGCTTGAGCAGGAGCTGTTCAAACTCCTCATCCAGCCAACTTAAACTCTTTCTAAGCATCCAAACATCATCAGGGGATCATAAGAAGTGGTTTTCATCAAAGGAAGGGGTCAGAAAGTTGCTGGAGTAAAAGCTTCGAAACTCAGGTAGCTCAAGAACTTTTTTTCCAGAAATGATTTTTTAAGTTCTCAATAGCTTCTGCATGCTTCCCTGATCATGAATATGTCATTGGTTTTGAAAATGGTGAAGAAATAAGAGTTTAATCGTGTTCTGAAACTTCCTGACCTAAAAAATGTTTTGTTTCGATTCATGTGATTGAGGGAATATAAATGAGTTTTGGCTTGGGGTTTTGGTTCAGTGAAGAATGGGAAGGATTTCTGTTTGTTTAGATTTCATTTTAGTTGCGTTTTGGGGGTTTTGGAAGTTTTCAGGTGGGGTTCCCACCGGAGAAGACGACCGGAGGTCTTCTCCGGCCACCTGAAAATGATTAGGGTTAACCAGCGTAATTAATGCAAGTTTGAATTTGGACCCTTGATCTGGCTGACTTTAGTTGACTCCCGCGTGAACCAATGGCTCAGATCTCTCATTAAACCCTAATCCTGATTATTTGAATTAATTAATTGGGATTAATTTTGAATTCCCCAGAATGAATCTCAGCCATTCAAACGCGCGCCAGTCAATTCCCGCGTGTCAAGTTTAAACCCTGGCCATTGGATTAGCATACTTTTCATTTAATTCAGTTTTTATTTCATTTTATTTCATTTCTTTTCTCCAATTTATTTAAAATAGTAAAAAATGTCTAAAAATTATGAAACTTTTTCTCAAGAGTTTTAATAATTTTTATGACCCAAAAATATTTTCATTTTATTTTTTATCATTAAAAAAGTATTTTTAAATATTTAAAAGATTATTTTTAATGGATTAATGGGAATTAATTTATTAAAAATACTTTTAGGTATTTAAAAATCACCAAAAAATTCATGAAATGTTCTAAGACATTTAGAAACATTGTCCAACCTTCAAACCAAATTTCTTTTTTGATCTTGATGCATTTTGAGAATTTTCCATTGAATTAAATCATTTTTTGTGCATTAATTTGATCCAAAGTTCAAAAATTCATTTCTGCCTATCTAAGAAGAGTTGGACATTGATTCTTTTTGCATTGCATTCTATTTGGCATGTAGTTTTTGAGATAAAATGGCCATGATTTGATCTTGCATTTTCAATTTGTTTGGCATTTCTTTTGTTTAGGAACCCTAAAAACCCTAATAACTTAGAAAAATCATAACTTGAGATTGGTTAAGAGTTGAGACCTCCCCTTTGGACTTTAGTTTAGTATAGGTTTAGGGTTTCTTTGGGTGGCATTTTCCATTTTTTATCTTAGGGTTTGCTTCTGATTTTGAGTTTTGTTTGATGTTTGTTTCATAAACCCTAATTTGGGCTTTCTTTTGCATCCTTCTTGCATTCTCTTGCATAACATGACTTGCCATGACATTTCAAGCATCCACTTGATTCATTTGAGATCTTAAGACATATAGAAAGCATGTTTGATCATTGCATCTTGCATTTGCCATGTTATATGCCATGTATGTTTCATAACTTTTCATGTTCATTCATGCTCCTTAGCTTGCACCATTTGCATCCATGAACTTGTATGAACATCTCCATGCCTTGTCTCATGTTTGTATCACTTCATAGCATCATTATCATCATCAACATGCTTCTGGTTTTGTTCTCATCATGTCATCTCATCCTATTTTGCATGGCATTGCATCTCTCTTATAACATTTTCAGGTGGTAAGTGGCTTGAGAAGTGAATTTGCCTTCACTTCTCATAACTTTTCTTTTCACCTCTCTTGCATCCATTGCTGCATTTTTGTTTGTGTTTGAGTTTGAGCTTGCTCATTCTTGTTCTTCTTACTTTCTTTCTTCAAGTGACTTGACTTCTTGAATGAAGCAAGTCACTTTGCTTCTCTTGATCCTGTTCATCTGCTTCCTGGTGGCTCCTTTGAAGATTTCTCTTGTAAACCTCACAAACCTTAGGAACAACCAAGCATGACAATGATTAGGGTTTTGATTAGTCTCCCCTCTTAGTTTTACCTTTGTGTCTCTTTGAGTCCTCTCTTCTCACCTCATAATCAGGGACTAAACCCTAAAGGCTTTAAGGCTTTGTGATTAAGCTTATGCCTGCATCCTTCTCTTAGGATGGAGTGTATAACTTTAATCCTAAGTGTTAAACCCTTAATGTGTTTAACTCCCTTAATCAATTCACTTAATAATCATCAAGACATCACACTTGTAACTTGGGCCTTGCATTAGGGTTCTAATTCTTCCTTAATTGGCTAAGAAGGACTAACCCTAGTGTTAATGGACAAGTCCCCCTCAAGTTGTCTTACAAACCCTAAAAATCACTTCTTCATCTCACCATTAAATAAAATCCACTTAATCAAAGGCTTGTTTTGTCATGAGTTTAATCCCTAATCATGGATTAAGTTGAGGAGCTTTCCTCAGCTTAAACACCCTCATCTATTATCCTTCTATTAGGATGGTGTAATGAGTCTGTTTAATCCTTGATTATGGCTTAACCTCATTACTCAACACTAAACAAAAACACCAAAAACATCTAAATAATCACAAATAGGTTAATGATCTTAATCCTACATCAAAGGTGATTAAGTGTGAGAACCTGACTTCACACTAAAGGTACTCTCATTACCCCTAAACAGAGGGAAGATGTGATGAGTTTACTAAATCCATTGGTTTAGACTTAGGCTCATTAACTTACGACAAATTTCAAAAAGCAATAAAAGACTGAAAACACAAAAAACAAACAATAATCGTCTCCTTCGGGATTCTTTTCTCATCTCACTCACTCATAAGCGAGAACTTGCTTCTTCCGTCTAATGCAAGACAGTTTGCACCTGAGCCAGACAGGTCATACACTTGAGCATAGACAAGTAAGCAGTTCACAAGTCAATTCATCTTTCAGTCTCTTTGGGTCGAACTACGGTGTTCTGACTTCCTCATTGCACGAGAGGATACGTAGGCATAACTTAACAGTTATCGAACAAAAGTCTCTGTATATTCCCCCTCTTTCCAGCTTTATTCTCTTAGCCTCATGATCATGAGCATACTCTTTCCTCACACTGACACATCATTTATACACTTCACTCTCTTTTACACTGACACCTGTACATCTTTTCCAGCTCTTTTATACACAGATTGCACTGACACTACCCCTTTAAAACACAAATCTTTTAAGCGTGGATCCCGTCGAGTACGGCGGACAATCTGGGTGCTAATACCTTCCCAGGTTGTAACCAACCCCCTTTCTCAGTCTCTCTGGTTCGCAAACCGTCTTATCCATCTTTTTCTAGGTCTATGCAGCATTGCCTTTCCTCCGGGATAAAAATGCCTAGCTAGCGACTCTATTCATCTCCGGTGAGTTCACGGCTGTGTGTTCTCACTGTCCCCTTCACCGACCGTTCGCGTCTGTACCTTTATCTGGGTCCGTCCCACTTATCGGGAGCGACACTAGGCTAATTTCAAATTCAGATTCCATCTGATTGACAAAATGTTTCACCATCCTTTCTGACATCCCACCAAAAACAATGTCATCTACATATATTTGAGCAATCATGACATTTCCTTCTTCATCTTTAACAAATAAGGTTTTGTCAATTCCACCTTTCCTGTACCCTTGCTTGATAAGAAAAGTAGTTAGCCTTTCATACCATGCTCTTGGAGCTTGCTTCAAACCATAAAGAGCCTTCTTTAGTTTGTATACATGATTTGGACAGCTTGGATCAACAAATCCTTTAGGCTGTTCTACATATACCTCTTCATTAAGATATCCATTTAGAAAGGCACTTTTCACATCCATTTGAAATAACTTGAACTTCAAGATACAAGCAATTCCTAAAAGTAGTCTGATTGATTCAAGCCTTGCTACTGGTGCATGATCACACTAAATTTCACCGTGTTTCTGACTCCGGTTTCGCATGCATTCTTAGCTTTTATTGTTATTTTGTTTTGTTATTACTTTGTTTTCTTATGTTTTCAGGTTTTTATTGTAATCGGGGCTTGAATCGAGAAAAGGAGCAAAAAAGGAGTGGAAACGGACGAAAACCTAGAAATTCAGCGTTTTGCACTTACGGCACCCACTGTGGCGGGCGCCATGGGGTTAGCCATGACGTGGCCACGTCTCAAGACCACTCCACAACTTCCAAGACCCACGATCCCCACTCTCTCATCCCCTGTCAGCACCATGGCGGGCGCCATGACCTTGTGGCGGGCGCCACAAGGCAAAATTCAGTAACCTCCACTTTTTAGTGGAGGGGCATCCCGGTCTTTTCATGCTTTTAGTTTTCCTATAAATAGGACTTTAGTTTTTCGTTTTTCTTCATCCAAAATTAGATTTCTCTAGGCATATATCAGTTTTATAGCAGTTACCATTCCACATCGGGGTGTTTCTGCAATCGAGTGATCGAGTCTGTAATCTGTCTGTGCGATCGAGTTTTGGAGCACTCTGGAGGAAGTTAATCCTGCCGCCATTTTAATTCCAGTTCGTATTTTATCTTTTCCGCATTGCTTTACTTTCATTTATTTCTCGCACTGCTTTACTTTATTTATTATCCGCACTCGCTTTACTTTATTTATTTCCCGCACTCGCTTTACTTTCGTTTATTACCCGCACTTGCACTAAATTCCTTTATTACCCGCACTCACTTTAAATTACTTTATTTCTCGCACTCGCACTAAATTCATTTACTTTCTGCACTCGCACTAAATTACTTTTATGAAAAATTATAAAAAGAATCTTTACTTTATCATGTCTAACTAATTCCATAAAGGTTAGAATGTAAGGATCGTAATTGAACCAATAATCCGTATAATTGTTCGTGGAAACACCTAAGGGCTATTTTATCTTTCAATTCAAGTAATTGTTTTTAACTATTTCAAAAACAACCAAAAGCGCTTTGTCTAGTTCATTAGGAGTTTTTAGATTAAAAAGAAAAGAGATTTTAAAATGATTTTCGGACGCGTTATGAGATTTAGAGTCTGGTTCATAAGAACCTCTTTTTGCTAAGAAAGCCAGGTTAAGATACTTTTCAACTTAGTTAAGATACTACATTTCTTAAAAATAGGTTTACTACTCTAACGCAGTACGCACCTTTTTATCCGTGACAATAGGAGGGGTTGATTAGAGAGTACAACTCGGTTCTAAATACGCGAAAGCGACAGTTCCTGTTAAATTAGTTCTTTTCAAAGGAGAAAACATTGCCCATAAGTAGTTCCATTAACAAGTACTGGATTATCATTGATTACGTGAATTACATTCGAGCCTGTCTTTTATTTATTATTTAAAATTATAATTTTATTTACCATTGCACCCTTACTAAAACCCTTAAAATTAGTTGCCTTAGATACACACCATAACAACAGGTACGATAGATTGACATTTGGTCTCTGTGGATTCGACAATCTTTTATATTACTCTGACGTGTTCGTACACTTGCGAAAAACACGCATCAAGTTTTTGGCGCCGTTGCCGGGGACCAATATCGTCAAATTTCATTACCCTGTAGTTATACCGTTTAGACTAAGGTTGTTACCCACCGGTCAATGCGAAAGACTCGCAGTGCCGGAAGTTTAGTAGACCCTCTAGCTGAACCTGAACGTTACGCTCGCGCACGTTTATTTTTCCGTAGGAATAGGAAAGCTATGGCTGAAGATCAAAACCGAAGACCTCTTAAGGACTTCGCCCAACCATCAAACGAGGAACCTAGTTCCAGTATAGTAAACCCCGCTATCCCAGCCAATAATTTTGAACTTAAACCATCCCTGCTGCAATTAGTGCAACAGAGACAATTCGCAGGTCTCGCTACTGATAACCCGAACTAACATTTAAAAAACTTTCTTCAGTTAGCAAACACCTTTAAAACCAATGGAGCTTCTCCTGAGGCAATACGCTTAAGATTATTTGCCTTTTCCCTCAGAGATAAAGCTCTATCATGGTTAGATTCCCTTCCACCCAATTCAATAACAACTTGGGATGACCTTAGGAAAGTTTTACTTGCTAGATATTTTCCCCCAAGTAAGACCGCTCTTCTTCGAAACCTAATAACTAGATTTACCCAACATCAAGGAGAGTCGTTGTTCAAAGCCTGGGAGAGATATAAAGAACTATTAAGAGCATGCCCTCATCATGGCTTAGAGAATTGGCTAATCATCCAAACCTTCTATAACGGACTTCATTATAACACTAAGATGACCATCGACGCTGCCGCTGGTGGCGCACTGATGAACAAACCTTACCCTGAAGCTAGTGCCCTTATCGAGGATATGGCCCAAAACCATCAATCATGGGGAGTAGAACGAGCGACATTGGAAAAGAAGGAAGCCCAAGGAGGAATACATGAGCTAAACTCTATAGACATGATGCAGGCTAAAATGGACGCGTTGGCCCTTAGAGTCAAACATATGTGTACGACTCTGAATACTGTAGCCGCAGTTTCGCCGAATTGTGAGATATGTGGAACGCAAGGACACCAATCCGCCGAATGCAATTTGTTGAATGAAACCAATACTGAGCAAGTGAACTATACCCAAGGGAACCCATTTTCAAACACATATAACCCTGGATGGAGGAATCACCCAAACTTCTCCTACAAAAATAATAACCCTATTCAAAATACTGCACCTCCGAGACAACAAGGTTACCAAGCCCCAAGAACAAATCAACCTATGCAACCTGTACCACCAAGTCCGAGCTTCGATGAAGTTGTAAAATTTTTTATCACTGCTTAAACACAACAAAACAAAGAGTTCATGAACCAAAACGTCCATGTTAACGAACTGATTACCCAGTTAGGAACCAAGGTTGATCAAATTATTACTCATAATAAGATGCTTGAAACCCAGATCTCTCAGGTAGCGTTAAACCAAGCCCCACAGACTACACCTGGAGGACAGTTCCCTGGACAACCTCAACAAAACCCGAAAGGGCAAGCTAATGCCATTACTCTACGAAGTGGAACCGCTTATAAGGAACCTTTAAACCCTAGATTAAGTGAGCCCGAAACTTCTGAGAGGAATGAGGAGAAGGAACCAGAGGAGCCTGAAACCCCGGAAAGTCAAGAAAAAGGAGAAGAACCTAAAAATAAAACCTATGTACCACCACCGCCATACAAACCACCAATTCCTTACCCTCAAAGATTAAAGAAAACCCAAATCGATAATCAATATCAAAAATTCGTTAAGGTTATAGAAAAACTTCACGTAGAAATCCCCTTTACAGAAGCCATCACCCAAATACCTTCTTATGCTAAGTTTCTCAAAGACATACTTACGAATAAACGTAGACTTGAAGATCCGAAACCCGTGGAATGTAATTCTATTTCCGAAAATAGGTTAGCAAAGAAAGATAAAGATCCCGGAAATTTTTCCATTCCTTGTATTTTGGGGAATCATGTCATCGAAAAAGCTTTTCTAGACTTAGGAGCTAGTGTGAGCTTAATGCCTTTAGCAGTTTGTGAGAGATTAAACTTAGGAGAATTACAACCTACTAAGATGTCACTTCAATTAGCCGATAGATCCGTTAAATACCCTATGGGCATACTTGAAGACGTCCCTGTTAGGATAGGTCAGCTATTTATACCTACTGATTTTGTTGTCATGGACATTAAAGAAGATGACGACATACCAATCCTCCTAGGTAGACCGTTCTTATCAACTGCTGGAGCCGTAATAGATGTTAAAAAAGGGAAACTAACTTTTGAGGTAGGTGACGAGAAGATAGAATTTATATTGTCAAAATTTCTTATGGCACCTGTGATAGGAGATGCTTGTTATGCCTTAGATATCATCGAAGAATGCATTAGGGAATTAGAACAAGAAGAAGAAACTGAATCTATAAAATTGCCATCAACCCTTATTTTGGAAGATGACAATTATAAAAGACCCTACATTGATGATAACCTTCACGAATGTTTATCTCTTACCCCAGATCCTATGCCTTGCCCTATGAAACCAACCGTAAAACTTAAGGAACTGCCTAAAAACCTGAGATATGAATTTCTCGATGAAGATATGAACCGTCCAGTTATAGTCAGTGCTACCTTAAACCAAGAAGAAACCGATCAATTATTAGAAGTTTTACGTAAGTACCCCTCAGCCTTAGGATATAAGATCTCTGATCTAAAAGGAATAAGCCCATCCATATGCATGCATCGGATTTTTCTTGAAGAAGATTCAAAACCTTCCAGAGAACATCAACGAAGAATAAATCCTATTATGAGTACTGTAGTTAAGACTGAAGTTCTTAAGTTACTAGAGGCAGGTATAATATATCAGATCTCGGACAGCAAATGGGTAAGTCCTATGCATGTAGTACCTAAAAAGGGAGGCATCACAGTCGTGCAAAACGAGAAGGGCGAACCTGTAGCAAAAAGAACCGATGGAGGTTGGCGTATGTGCATAGATTATAGAAAATTAAATAAAGCAACTAGGAAGGACCATTTCCCATTACCATTCATAGACCAAATGTTGGAGCGCCTAGCCAGACACTCTTACTTTTGTTACCTAGATGGATATTCAGGATTCTTCCAAATACCTATTCACCCCGAAGATCAAGAAAAAACTACCTTTACATGCCCAGTTGGAACCTTTGCCTATAGAAGAATGCCTTTTGGACTTTGTAATGCTCCTGCCACTTTCCAACGCTGCATGATGTCTATCTTTCCTGATTATTTAGATGGAATTATGGAAGTATTTATGGACGATTTCTCAGTTTGTGGATCAGATTTCAAAAATTGTCTTGTCAACCTTGAGAAAATCCTGGAGAGATGTGTGGAGGTAAACCTTGTGCTAAATTGGGAAAAATGTCATTTCATGGTCACCGAAGGGATTGTTTTAGGACATATAGTTTCCGAAAAAGGTATAGAGGTAGATAAAGCAAAAATAGAAGTCATAGAGAATCTAAAACCGCCGAAGACTATCAGGGAGATAAGAATTTTTCTTGGACATGCCGGATTTTACCGACGTTTCATCAAGGATTTCTCCAAAATAACAAAGCCCTTAACTGGTCTTTTAATGAAAGATGCTGAATTTATCTTCGATGAAAAATGTACTGAAGCATTTAATCTTCTGAAGCAAGCTCTGATTTCAGCACCTATAATGAAACCCCCTGATTGGTCAGAACCGTTTGAGATAATGTGTGACGCCAGTGATTATGCTGTTGGAGCCGTTCTAGGTCAGAGAAAAGATAAGAAGTTACACGTAATTTATTATGCCAGTAGAACCCTAGACGCTGCACAACTTAACTACGCAACAACCGAAAAAGAGCTCCTAGCTGTAGTTTTTGCAATAGACAAATTTAGATCTTATCTAGTAGGAGCCAAAATTATAGTTTATACCGACCATGCTGCCATTCGTTACTTACTAAGCAAAAAGGATGCCAAGCCTAGGTTACTTCGATGGATTCTGTTACTACAAGAGTTTGATTTGAATATTCGTGATAAGAAAGGCACTGATAATGTGGTAGCTGATCACCTATCTAGGCTAGAATACCTGAAACCTGACCCAGTACCCATAAATGACGATTTTGCCTATGATAGACTGATAGCCCAACGAGAAACTATTGAAGATGATAACCCAGACCCTCATGAGCATTTTCATAAATCCTTAGCTATAAGCAATGTACCTTGGTATGCAGACTTTGTTAATTACCTAGCCGCTGACATCATACCCCCTGATCTAAACTACCACCGGAAGAAGAAGTTCTATAGTGATGTGAGAAATTTCTATTGGGACGAACCATTTCTTTTCAAGAGAGGTAAAGATGGCATTTTCCGCCGTTGTGTTCCAGAAGAAGAGGTAAATAATATAATTGAGCATTGTCACTCTGCACCCTATGGTGGACATGCAAGCACATCTAAGACCTACACCAAGATTCTTCAAGCTGGCCTATTCTGGCCTACTATGTGGCGTGATGTCCATGCTTTCATTGTCAAGTGTGACAGATGCCAACGCACAGGAAATATTTCAAGACGTAATGAAATGCCGTTAAGAAATATCCAAGAAGTAGAACTCTTCGACGTATGGGGTATAGACTTTATGGGACCGTTCCCACCATCTTTTGGAAATCAGTACATCTTAGTAGCCGTTGACTACGTGTCTAAATGGATTGAAGCTATCGCCTCACCCACAAACGACACCAGAGTAGTCATCAAATTATTCAAAAACTATATATTTCCCAGGTTTGGAACCCCCCGTTTAGTCATAAGTGATGGAGGATCACACTTCATATCGAGAATATTTGATAAACTTTTAAGCAAGTATGGAGTTAAGCATAGAGTAACAACACCATACCACCCACAGACCAATGGACAAGTGGAAGTATCTAATAGGGAGATCAAACAAATCCTCGAGAAGACTGTCTCTATATCTAGAAAGGATTTGTCACAGAAACTTCAAGAAGCATTATGGGCCTATATAACCGCTTTCAAAACTCCTATAGGAACAACCCCTTATCAACTGGTCTATGGAAAATCATGTCACTTACCTTTTGAATTGGAGCATAAGGCGTATTGGGCCATCAAAACTTTGAATTTGGATTACTTAACTGCTGGTCAAAAACGTATCCTTGATATCCACAAATTAGAAGAGCTCAGACAATCTGCCTACGAAAATGCCATCATATACAAAGAAAGAACAAAAGCTTGGCATGACAAAAGAATCATAAGAAGAGACTTCAAGATAGGCGATCCTGTTCTCCTGTTCGATTCTAGGTTACGACTTTTTCCAGGAAAACTTCGTTCGAGATGGACTGGCCCTTTCGAAGTATCTAAGATCCTAAGATCCGGTGCTATTGAAATCAAGAACCAAACATGTAAACCGTTCATCGTCAATGGACAGATGTTGAAGCCCTACGAAGGAGGTGAGATCCCAACAACATACACCTGCCATACTCTGAGTGATCCACCATATCCTTCCAATGATGTTTAAATATCGGTCGTCGAGCTAATGACGTTAAACAAGCGCTGCATGGGAGGCAACCCATGGTTTTTCTTATTTATGTACTTTTTATTTATTTTTACTTTATTTTAAATTTGTTTGTTTTATTATTATGTCAGGACTAACGATTGAATGTTTTATGTGCTTTCAGGACTTGTTTGCTAACCTTGTACAGAATGCAGAACCCTGATGACATGCACGTGGCCTTTAGAGACGACGCACAGAGAGAGAGAGCGTTACTATGTCCACATGAGACGCCCTATGGATCCTACCAGGTATCCTGACCATGACTGCATGGATGCCTTGGGGATAGAGCCAAGCGTCAGATTCTTATGCCATCAACTCCAGTGGGACCAGTTTGACTACAGGAACAACACTTATAGGAACTTGACTCTTGAGTTCCTCAGCTCGTTTCATCATCACCCTTGGGCTGGACCCGATGGATTCGCTGTTTTCAGGTTGTTCGGGATTGACTACTCATTCTCTCACAAAGAGTTTGGTGATTTGCTAGGTTTCCAGACTACTCCTGATGCTATTCCAGAGACACCGATGGGGTATTTTATGAGCAGAGAAGTGGAAAAGTTTTGGACTAAAATATCAGGTGGAGGGAGCCAAGATCCTTCTACCCAGTTTTCTCAGGTAATCCACAACCCTGCATTGAGGTACTTCCAGATGATTCTGGCGCATTCTTTCCTAGGTTTGCCAGATATAGAGACCCTTCTATGTGAAGAGGAGATTTTCCTAATGTTTTGTGCGACTCAGTCTCGCCCTGTTGCTTATGGCAACTTTCTGTTGAAGGGCCTTGCTAGTGTTGCCAGATCATCAGTAGGCATCATACATGTCGGTGGGATTGTTACACAGATAGCTACTGCATTGGGTTTGTCTCGCAAGTTATTGCACCTCAGGACCTTCTGCTGCTACATCACCCTCGATGTTGATTTTTGTCTTGATAGAGGACTGATGAGGAGGGCTTCTTTTGAGCCCAACATGTTTAAATTACTGATCGACGGCGAAGCGATACACTATTTTACATTACCAGATCCGCTGATGACCAGTGTCCATGATCCTGCCAATTGGAGTTATGCTCTAGAGGGTTATGGAGAGACTGTCGAAGAGCCGAAATCGCCTCCCGCCGCTGAGTACACTCCTACACCTCTTACTCCCCGAATCACTATTATGTCTAACAATATATCTCTGCAGCCACCTGACCTACAAACACAGATTTACGAGCTCCGTAAGGAGACTGCCCTGCTCAAGCAGGAAGTGGCAGACTTAGAGTTACAAATGCAGGTTTCTGATCTCACTCATGCCTCAGAGGCTGATGCTCTATATCAGGCGATTGAAGAGCTTCGGAGGGAGATAGCTGAGATTCGTGGATCGAGCCAGGAAAAGAAACCTACCACATGACTCATTCTACACTCACAGCTCTAACCTAGTATTTAATTTCCTTTTATATGCTTTATTTTATTTATCGCATTTCCAGACATATATTACCTTTTTGCATCTATTATATTTTCATGTACTTTGAATTCCTCATATATATACGTATTATGCACTAATGTCGATTTTTCTTTTTCTTTTTTTCTTTTTAATTATTTTATATTTGTCGTGCAAAGAAAAAAAAATAAGACAAAAATATTTTCATTTTTGTCTTCACAAAAAAAAATGCAAGCCTCATGCTTTGAAAAGAAGAAGAAAACGCTATCCAGCCCCCCCCCCCTAAGACCAAAGGTGCAAGGAAGGCCCAAAAAGGAGGATTCAAAAACCCAAGGCCCAGGAAATGGCCTTGTGGCGGGCGCCACACCGTACCTACAACAAATACGGGGCTGATCCCCCATTTCCACCATTTTCATCCCTTTCTTCACCAAAAACCCATTTTTGCAACCTTCCAAAACCTCCTTGAACCCCATTAAAGCTCCCCCATTTCCAAAATACCCTCCATCCATAAAACATATCCAACACCCATTTCCATTTTCATCCACCAAAAACCATAAAAATCAAAACTTTATCATTCCCCTCATAAACCACTTTTCTACCATTTTCACTACCTAAGGAGCAACCAACAATGGAGTTCAATGGATTTCTTCTTCGTGATGGAAGACCGGGCGATAGGCAACGGAAAATTATTCAGAGGCTTCAAAGTCGAGAAATTTTCTCGACTAGGTACGTCGACGATAACTGTCTGTATGCTTTGGGTATTTATCATAGTGTTTTTAATTTATTAGAATTTCTAGGCTTGCATAATATTTTCATTAATCAGGAACCTACCTATGAGAGGCTGACAATTGAGTTTTTGAGTTCTTTGATATACACTATCAGTCCTAACACTGCTAGCACTGTCGGTACTGTTATTTTTAAACTGTTTGGAATTGAATATGAATTCAGTACCAACGAGCTAGCAGGTTTGTTAGGAATCCCTCATAGGGAAGGTGCGATTTGTGAGGCACCTTTGGATGCGGAATGGTCGGCCGAGGTATTTACCTTCTGGCAAAGGCTTTCAAGTACTTCAATTAATTCTTTTGAAGGGATACTTGCGTCGACCATTCACAACCCGGCCATAAGAGTTTTTAGACTTCTTTTGGCATGTACTATTTTTGGCCGGGAAAGTCCAAACAAGGTAAATGCTAGAGAACTCCTATTTTTGCAAGGATGCCTCACTAGAACCCACATCAATCCGGTCCCGTTTATGCTTGCCCACATGACTTTATTTACTAATAAAACAGGACCGATTGTTTTTGGAGGGCTTGTTACGTCTATTGCTCGGGCTCTTGGCCTGAACAATGAGATAGCTACACTTGAACCACTACCTCCTCGCACAATTAATTTAAAATTTCTGAAAGACATGAAATTGTGCCGAACGAGGAGAGAAGGTGGTTATGAGTTGATGGTTCATGGGGTAGCTATCCCATCTGTTTCTTTACCATGCAGTAGACGCACTGATGTACGTGATGAAAGGAACTGGACCTATGATCTTAATGCTCCACGTGTTTTGGGTTCACTTCCTCCTAATATTCCCGATGGGGAGGCACATGACACTGATGAAGAGTATGATCGGAGAGAGCAGTCTCCCATCCCTCACATGTCCCCCCATCGTCCTTCACAGTCACACACCGCACCATCTTCCTCTAACCCTGTTGCAGGTACTGCTCCTGGATTCTTTGTCACCGAGGAGATGTGGCGTGATATGACAGCTAGAGAAGAAAGGCGTGATGGCCTTCTCTCTACTATTTCACAACAGCTGACGGACAACATGAGCTTCATGCAACAATCGCGATTGGTTTCGGATCGTGCTTATAGCAACGTTTGCCGTACCTTGAACGATATCTCATTAGAGCAGAACCGTCAGAGAGAGTTCAACAGCCGACACTACCAGCTTGTAGAGGCCACTCAAGGTTCCATCTTAGGTAACCTTCGAGAGGTCCGGAGTGCTCAGGCTGCTTTATCAGCACGACTTGACCGGAGGGACCAGCATCGTAGTAGATCCCGTCGTTCCAGACCATCACAGCAGGACGGCGAGGGCACCAGTGCTCCTCCTCAGTAGTCTTTTTCAGGTTACCCCCCTTATCTTATTTCGAAACATTGGGGACAATGTTCGATTTAAGTGTGGGAGGGGATTTTATTGCTTTCTGTCATTTCCCTTTTTAGTTAATTATTTCCTTTCAGTTATTTCCTTTTTCAGTAATTTATTTTTCTTAGATAATGCATGAGTCTGACGAGTCACCAGTATAGTGTATTTTTAGTTCATCTTCATTTTTTCCCATTTCCTTAGCCTTACCAGAAAAATTTTAAAAAGAAAATAATGTTGTTTCACATGTTTTTTTGGGCTTTGAGACAGGTTTAGATTAGGATGTGGTGACTTAGGTCAACTTTTTGAAACATCAGCACCATTTTTAGCACCATAGACCTCTTGAATATAGGAATCACTCCTAAACCCCACCACCATGTCCTTTATTATCATTTAAAAAATTGTCCTAAGTAGTTTATCCTAGCAGTCAGCTCCGGCCTAAGCATGCTCTACGTAGGGGGCCGATGAACATAAGTGAATGATCCAGTGCTAATAAAAAAAAGAAAAAAGGCAAACTCTGGTATAGGTGACCCTCACAAAGTCATTTAAACCGAAAAAAAAAGAGAAGAAAAAAATTTTTGCCACAAAAAGAAAAAAATTGCAAAGTCACCTATTGTTAGTTGGTTCAGAGGTATCTGGCACTGAACTTGGTAGGGCGGATTACGATCCGATCCCCCGCAACTACAACTAGGTCAAATAAAACAGGTTTACACATGCTT
Source organism: Lathyrus aphaca (assembly GCA_963966055.1). Lineage (NCBI taxonomy): Eukaryota > Viridiplantae > Streptophyta > Magnoliopsida > Fabales > Fabaceae > Lathyrus > Lathyrus aphaca. Next base: position 485,541,856 of record OZ014525.1, on the reverse strand, counting down.
ATGTGCCAGAAACCTTATGTTATGGATCAGAATCACTAACCGGTCACTCTACTATGAAGCATGTACGGATAACGGGCTTAATGTGATTGCGCCTGAATGAAAAGGACACAAAAAGATGAGAAGATAGGCCTAGGTATTGTGGGATGATATGGAGTGGTTAATATAGGATTGAAGTTTGTGTTTGTGTTACTATGGTACCCTTGGTTCACTTAGTTAGTACCTGTCACTGCATCCTGACTTGAACTTAGAAGCCCTTTAGCCCAAAGACACGTGTTGACACCATATTTTCTTAAGCTTTAATATTTGCTTGAGGACAAGAAAAGGTTTAAGTGTGGGAGAATTTGATCACACTAAATTTCACCGTGTTTCTGACTCCGATTTCGCATGCATTCTTAGCTTTTATTGTTATTTTGTTTTGTTATTACTTTGTTTTCTTATGTTTTCAGGTTTTTATTGTAATCGGGGCTTGAATCGAGAAAAGGAGCGAAAAAGGAGTGGAAACGGACGAAAACCTATAAATTCAGCGTTTTGCACTTACGGCACCCACTGTGGCGGGCGCCATGGGGTTAGCCATGACGTGGCCACGTCTCAAGACCACTCCACAACTGCCAAGACCCACGATCCCCACTCTCTCATCCCCTGTCAGCACCATGGCGGGCGCCATGACCTTGTGGCGGGCGCCACAAGGCAAAATTCAGTAACCTCCACTTTTTAGTGGAGGGGCATCCCGGTCTTTTCATGCTTTTAGTTTTCCTATAAATAGGACTTTAGTTTTTCGTTTTTCTTCATCCAAAATTAGATTTCTCTAGGCATATATCAGTTTTATAGCAGTTACCATTCCACATCGGGGTGTTTCTGCAATCGAGTGATCGAGTCTGTAATCTGTCTGTGCGATCGAGTTTTGGAGCACTCTGGAGGAAGTTAATCCTGCCGCCATTTTAATTCCAGTTTGTATTTTATCTTTTCCGCATTGCTTTACTTTCATTTATTTCTCACACTGCTTTACTTTATTTATTATCCGCACTCGCTTTACTTTATTTATTTCCCGCACTCGTTTTACTTTCGTTTATTACCCGCACTTGCACTAAATTCCTTTATTACCCGCACTCGCTTTAAATTACTTTATTTCTCGCACTCGCACTAAATTCATTTACTTTCCGCACTCGCACTAAATTACTTTTATGAAAAATTATAAAAAGAATCTTTACTTTATCATGTCTAACTAATTCCATAAAGGTTAGAATGTAAGGATCGTAATTGAACCAGTAATCCGTATAATTGTTCGTGGAAACACCTAAGGGCTATTTTATCTTTCAATTCAAGTAATTGTTTTTAACTATTTCAAAAACAGCAAAAAGCGCTTTGTCTAGTTCATTAGGAGTTTTTAGATTAAAAAGAAAAGAGATTTTAAAACGATTTTCGGACGCGTTATGAGATTTAGAGTCTGGTTCATAAGAACCTCTTTTTGCTAAGAAAGCCAGGTTAAGATACTTTTCAACTTAGTTAAGATACTACATTTCTTAAAAATAGGTTTACTACTCTAACGCAGTACGCACCTTTTTATCCGTGACAATAGGAGGGGTTGATTAGAGAGTACAACTCGGTTCTGAATACGCGAAAGCGACAGTTCCTGTTAAATTAGTTCTTTTCAAAGGAGAAAACATTGCCCATAAGTAGTTCCATTAACAAGTACTGGATTATCATTGATTACGTGAATTACATTCGAGCCTGTCTTTTATTTATTATTTAAAATTATAATTTTATTTACCATTGCACCCTTACTAAAACCCTTAAAATTAGTTGCCTTAGATACACACCATAACAACAGGTACGATAGATTGACACTTGGTCTTTGTGGATTCGACAATCTTTTATATTACTCTGACGTGTTCGTACACTTGCGAAAAACACGCATCAGTGCAAAGGTTTCATCAAAGTCTACTCCTTCAATTTGTGTGTATCCTTGAGCTACAAGTCTAGCTTTGTTCTTTGTAACAACTCCTTGTTCATTTGACTTGTTCTTATACACCCATTTAGTGCCAATCACATTTATGTCATCAGGTCTAGGAACAAGATTCCACACTTAATTCCTTGTGAATTGACCTAATTCCTCTTGCATAGCACAAATCCAGTATTCATCAGTGAGAGCTTCCTTGATGTTTTTAGGTTCTATTTTTGAAACAAAACAGGAACCTGAAATCACTTCTCTTGATCTAGTGCTTACACCTCTGTTGGGATCACCAATTATCAAATCTTTGGGATGATCCTTCTGGATTCTGATGGAGGGAGGTTTGCTGGATTGTTCTGTCCTTGCATCAGTTTGAGTAAAGTCAGAATGATCACTCTTTTCTTCAGCTTCAGTTTTGCTGTCAGCAGATGTTCCAACATCTTCTGGAACATATGTAGAAGCATCATCAATTATCACATTTATGGACTCCATGATAACCTTGGTTCTAGAATTAAATACTCTATAAGCTCTGCTGTTTATAGAGTATCCAAGAAAAATCCCTTCATCACTTTTAGGATCCATTTTTCTTCTTTGCTCCCTATCTTCCAGAATATAACAGTTACTTCCAAACACATGGAAGTACTTAACTGTGGGTTTTCTGCCCTTCCATACTTCATAGATTGTGGACAAAGTTCCTTTCCCTAGAGTAACTCTGTTATGGATGTAACAAGCTGTGTTCATAGCTTCAGCCCAGAAGTACAAAGGTAACTTTTTAGCATGGATCATAGCTCTTGCTGATTCTTGAATAGTTCTATTCTTCCTCTCAACAATCCCATTCTGTTGAGGAGTGATTGGTGAAGAGTATTCATGATTGATTCCTTCTGAAGAACAGAAATCTAAGAATTTTTGGTTCTCAAATTCTTTTCCATGATCACTTCTTATTCTGATCACATAGCTGACTTTTTCCCTTTGTATTCTTTGGCATAAGTCTTTGAATACATCAAATACATCAGACTTTTCTTTGATGAAATTTATCCATGTATACCTTGAAAAATCATCAACCACCACATAGGCATACCTCTTACCACCAAGGCTTTCAACCTGCATAGGTCCCATAAGATCCATATGCAATAATTCCAAAACTTTGGAAGTTGTCAGATGTTGGAGCTTTGGATGGGACATCTTGGTTTGCTTGCCTATTTGACATTCACCACATATTTTGCCATCATCAATCTTCAGTTTAGGAATACCTCTCACAGCTTCCATAGATATGATTTTCTTTATGCCTCTGAAATGAAGATGACCTAGTCTTTGGTGCCATAGTTTCACTTCTTCTTCTTTAGCTAAAGAACAAGTTGAAGTGAGACTGAAGTCTTGAGGTTCCCACATGTAACAGTTGTCTTTAGATCTGGCTCCTCTTATGACAACCTTTTGTTCTTTGTTAGTCACTATGCATTCAGTTTTGGTAAAGTTTACACTGTACCCTTGATCACATAATTGACTTATGCTGATCAGGTTAGCAGTTAAACCTTTTACCAGCAGCACATCATCTAGTCTTGGTACATCTGGACAGTCCAAGGTCCCAACTCCCTTGATTTCTCCTTTAGCTCCATCTCCAAAGGTTACATATCTGGATGAATATGACTTTAAGTCTACTAGCAGATTCTTCAATCCAGTCATGTGTCTTGAACATCCACTGTCAAAGTACCAGTCTTCTTTAGCTGATACTCTGAGTGATGTATGAGCTATATATGCAACACCTTTCTTTGACCATTTGTGTTGAGATTTCTTTTGATACTTCTGCCCTGTGCATTGTTCATCAGTAGAGCTCCAAGGTTGTTTGTTGATCTTGTTCTTGGGCATGTAGCTTTGATCAGCATGAAGACTAGCTTTTGGTCTCCATACCTTCTTGATGACCTCTGTCTTCTGCTTAGGGGGTTGCTGATCTTTTTGATGTCTATGCAGCACTTTCTTGGTAACTTCTATCTTCTGCTTAGGAGGTTGCTGATACATCTGATTTGGATATCCATGCAACTTGTAGCAATGAGGTTTGATATGTCCAAATCTTCCACAATGATGACATCTCCATCTTTGATACTTCTTCTTCATTATGTTCTTTTCAGGATGTTGAGACATCTATTGGAACATTATGTTTGACTTTGTGTTCTTTTCATGATGTTGAAGCATCTGTTGGGACATCTTGTTTGACTGTATGGACTTTGAAGTAGTTTTGCTAGAGCTAGCTTCAACCTTATGAGCTTTGTAAAATCCGAGTCCACTTTTATCCCCTGAATGCTTATTGTTGTTGAGAATAACATCCAGTGTGCTTGAGCTACTGTTCAACATTCTAACAGATTTGGACATATGTTCCAACTTGGAGTTGAGAAGACTTACTTCACTTTTCAAGGTGTCAATGATCTCTAGATCACTTGCTTTTTCATCCTTTAGTGTCTCAATCTGCTTCTTTAGCTTTATACTCTCCCTGCATATTTCAGTGCTTCTTTTGACTAGCTCTCTGTATGATTGCTCAAGTTCTTCAAAAGTAAGCTCCCCATCACTTGATTCACTTTCAGATTCACATAATCCATCTAGAGCAGTGATATGCTTAGCTGATTCTTCTTCTGAATCACCTCCTGAGTCTTCATCAGACCAGGTTACAGAGAGACCTTTTTTTTTCCTTTTTAAATAGGTAGGACATTCATTCCTAATGTGTCCATATCCTTCACATCCATGGCATTTAATTCCTTTTTCTTGACTGGTCTTTTCATCATAATTTGACCTTCTATTAGCATCATAAGGTCTTTTGTTCTTAGAAGAGTTTGTGTATCTTCCACTTGGTCTGGACTTGTCTTCCATCCTTCTGAGAATCTTTTTGAATTGTCTTCCAAGCATAGCAATGTTTTCTGATAAGTTTTCATCAGTTTCTGATTCATCATTTTCTTCATCTTTATCAGTATTTGTCACCAAGGCTATGCTTTTGTTCTTCTTTACACTTGTGTCATTCATTCCCATCTCAAATGTTTGAAGGGAACCAATGAGCTCTTCAACTTTCATTTTGCATATGTCTTGAGCTTCTTCTATTGCTGTGACCTTCATGTCAAATCTTTTTGGTAAAGATCTGAGAATCTTTCTTACAAGCTTTTCATCAGTCATCTTTTCTCCCAAAGCTCCAGAAGTATTGGCTATTTCTAAGATGTTCATGTAGAATTCATGAATTGTCTCATCTTCCTTCATTCTCAAGTTTTCAAACTTGGTGGTGAGAAGTTGAAGTCTTGACATCTTCACCTTTGATGTTCCTTCATGAGTTGTTTTGAGAGTGTCCCAAACATCTTTGGCCAACTCACAGTGATGCACAAGTCTAAAGATGTTCCTATCAATGCCATTGAATAAAGCATTTAAGGCCTTGGAGTTGCCAAGTGCTGAATCTTCTTCCTCCTTACTCCATTCTTCTTCAGGTTTCAACACTTTTGCTCCATCTTTGGTGTCTTGGACAGGGTGTTCCCATCCATTGTTGACTGCTTTCCAGGCCCTATTGTCAAGTGATCTTAAGAATGCAATCATTCTTGGCTTCCAGTAGTCATAATTAGATCCATCCAGTATAGGTGGTCTATTTACTGATCCTACATCTCTGTCCATGTTTCCAGAATTTGTATTCCCTAGATCTCACCCAGTATAAACAGGCAGGGTGCCTGCTCTGATGCCAATTGAAATTATGTGATCAGGTATGAGATGTCGAATGAGATGTTTGAACACTTGACAACTTAGCCAAAACTTAAAGTGCAGGAAAATTAAACAACACAGTAATTTGTTAACCCAGTTCAGTGTATAACCACACTTACATCTGGAGGCTACCAAGCCAGGAGGAAATCCACTATAAGTAATATTAATTCTAGACTTAAACCACCCAGTTTAATCTTTCACTTAATATCTACCCAATGCAATTTCTATCTAAGACACAACTTAGATATGAGTACCAACTCACTCCCCCTCAATCACACAGTGATCTTGTTTACAAGTTTAATAAAATTGAAGTCATACTTCAAACAAAACAGCTTGATCTTACTTCACAGTTTCAATCAAGACACAAATACACTTTTGCTTAAAAGCTCATAAAGTGGTACAATAAAAACAACCTGCTATTAAAACACAAAACACCCTATTTTGTCTTCTTAAATTTGCACTCTATTCTGAGAGTTTCTGTTGCTTAAATAGGTGTATGGATTTTGGGCTTTCTGTAGGTTTTTCCAATCCTGAAACGCATGCAGCTTCCACCTTGAATTAGGGTTTGTTACTTCCTAGATTCTAGGTGATTCAGTTCTTCTGATTATGCTGAAGTCTCATAACAACACTCCTTACAGATGCGCCTTATTCTGTTTTGTCCATCCATAATTAATTCCAGATAACTTTCCTTAAATTACTCAGTTCTGTTAGTCATTAATTAATTCTGGTAGCAGGTTTGAGATGTCACAACATCTGTTGGGACAACTGAAAAATTGAACTTAAATCATTAACACAATGTCCCAACATCTGGTGTGACATCCTAAATTAAGTTCATTTACTTATACTCTGTTTGATAATGTCCCAACATCTGATAGGACATCCTGAACTGAATTCAACATTTCTTGTTGGTCAAAAATTCTGCCAATTCTAAACATCTACAAATTGCCTGCTTGATTTCAAGCCTTAAACCATTCTCGAGCTTAACACACTTCGAGAACTCAGCAGTCGCTTCACTATAGTGTGAATAGAAATTTTCCAGGTCAAAAAATTTGGCAGCATACTCTGTAATCGACATACTCCCTTGCTTTAATTCCAGGAACTCAATTTCTTTCTTTCCTTGAACATCTTTAGGAAAATACTTCCTCATGAATTCCCTTCTAAACACAGTCCAGGTAATTACCTCATTAGACGCTTCCAACCGCTGATAAGTACCAACCCACCACTCATCAGCTTCTCCCACTAACTCGTGAGAACCCAACCACAATTTTTGGCCTTCAGAACATTCCATCACTTGGAATATCCTCTCGATCTCCCTGAGCAACTCTTGTGCTCCATCCGGGTCATAGTTTCCCTTGAATGTAGGTGGATCATTCTTCCAAAAATCATCATTCTTATGATCCCCAACATTCATCAGATTCTGCAAAGCTTGGGCCATAGCCTGCATAGAGGTGGAAAATTCAACATCATTCCTCCCAACCATTCTAAATCTGCCATGCAACAACAACCAAAACACTACAACAACACTCAACAACGACTCAACGACTCACAACTTGGTCGGACCGACCGACCTGCTCTGATACCACTTTGTAACACCCTTATTATTCCCCACAAAATTTCAGTTTAAATTCAGAGTAGTTAAAATATAAAACGAAATTCGAGTGTTACATTCACTTCTAAAATATGGCTCAACTGATACGTAATACAAATAGTATACTTGCAGCGGTAATCTAAAAAGAAAACATAAAAATAAAGGTTCAATAACATCATATTTTTTTCTAAGAAAAATAAACAAAAAATTTCAATCATCGTTCCCGACACCCCAAAGTACGTATCAGAGCTGACTCCTCTAATGTGAAGTGCATCGACTTCACCGATAATGGACTATACTATTCCTGATCACCTGTATGTTACCAAAATAAGGTAACATTCAAACAGAAGGGGATGAGATACTTACACCAATAAAAGAGAAAAATAATACAAATAAAATCTAAGTATCATCAAGTGTTCACCACTTCTCATTAATCAACAAATTAAACACTCACGTCGGAACACCTAACAATATTATGCACACAAGCAACAATCAATGCAAATGAGACTCCACCAGACTCTATGCATGTGGTACCATTTAACGATCCCTGTTTCATGATCCCGTTCCCGTCGGAACTCTCGACCCCTATTTCATGGTCCAGTATGATCCATCTTTCATGATCACACCCACGACCCCTGTTTCATGGTCACGTACGATCCTATTTCATGACCATACTGTAACACGGTGGGAGAACTGACTTGGGTGTTTTTGTTTGACAAAAACATGTGTGGATAGCAAGAGTCGCCACCGACTTTTATTTTATCCAATTTAGGAAAGGGTATAAAAGAACAGGAAATACCTTAAAAATATTTTGAGTTTGGGGGTAGGTTATATAAAGGGAAGGTGTTAGCACCCTTTATATCCATGGTTATCCATGGGCTCTTATTTACTTAGCTCACTTTAAATTGTTTGAAAAATGTGCAGTGTGTGTTTAGAAAATTTTCATAAGTCTTTGTAATGATCCTCGTATGGATGTATACAAAGTCTTGAGTTTGAAAAGATTTTTAAAAGTGGGGTGTGAAAAGAATTTTGAAAGAGTGAGCAAGTAATTAAGTGCTACCTACCCTAACTTTGTAAGGTTTTTATTTTTATTTATTTCCTTTAAGGGTAAGACTGTCCTTACTATTAGTGAGTAAGTAATCTTTACCTTGGATGTTTAAAGGGACGAGTGTATGGTCATCGTATGCTCATAGAAGGCAACCTGTAGGGGTGTCTTAGTAATTCGAAGGGACTATCATCATTTTCGTAGGGTCATCGAGGGACAAGATTATTTATTCGTAGGAAACTTAGAAGGGACTATGATCTTTTATCTTGAAGGGACTATGATGATTTTTAATCTGTAGGGACATTTATTAAGACACCCCCACTTTCGAGGGACTTGACCATTTGTTAAAGGCAACCAATAGGGGAAACCCTAGGAGGTTCAGATGGTGATCGTAGAACGATCGACTTACTTGTGTGAATAGAGTGTGTTAATTACAATTATTATAATCTTTGAGTTAGTGATCTAACGGTTGATTTTATCTTACCATACAATCCTATTATTTATACATCTAACAGTTATATGGTGCAAAAAGTAAAGTGCGGAAAATAAATCCTAAGACTATTACAGGGCTTTGGGGCAATTACATAATAAGGTGCGAAAAATAAATCCTAAGACTATTACAGGGCTTTGGGGCAATTACATAATAAGGTGCGGAAAATAAAAATCCTATGATATTACATCTCATGAGCAGTTACATCATTGAGAGGAAAAAATGCAAGAAAATAAATATACATTATTACATAATTTGCACACCCTATACAATTTTCTAAGAAATTAAATAGCATAAAAGAAAATTAAAATCAAAGAGGAATAAGGATGAAGCAGGAAGAAATATCGAAAATTCGCGTAAAAACGATTAATGAGATTTTTTGGAAAAGATAAATCTTAATGATTGATTTTTTTTATAGAAAATTTAGTTTTAAGAAAATTTAATTTTAAGAAAATAAATTCAATTATATTATTAAGATTAAAAAAAAAATATTGATATTTTATGGTTTTATAAAGAAAATATTAAGTTTTCCTATTTCTTTATTGGTTAAAACATTCATCAAATTAATTATTTGGTTTAAAATAAATAAAAGAAATAAAAAACATGGAAAGAAATAAGAAAAGAACTAAAAAATATATATGTTAGAAAAAAAACACGTTAGAACATTATATATATATATATATATATATATATATATATATATATATATATATATATATATAAGAAACATATGTTAAAAAAAAACCTGTGTATGTTAACAAAAAAAAAAGTTAGTATATTATATATAAAAACAAGTATGCTAATAACATATAGAGCAATAGTAGAATAACATATAGAATAATAGTAATTGAAAAAAAAACTTATGATATATGTTAACATGATATAATAATAGTAATTGAAAAAACGTAAGTTAACATATACAGATTTGAAAAAACCTTATGATGAGAAACAGCTAGCCGCACTGCCACAATGTACTTTTTCTTTTTAATTCTTTTTCCGGTTTGTTTTTTTTCGTCATCTTCCAGTTCCCTGAGGCAAGATTTTTTTTATTGTGGGTGAGAGAGTCATGGGTTTATATAGGAGAAGGAAATAGGTTTAAAAAGTCGGGCCTTGTTGATGGATTTGAGTTTGCTTGAGGATGAAGTTAGGAAGTTTCCATTTTGGTCAAAATTTGGTATTAAGACATACTCTTTTGGTTTTGAACGAAATTGGATCCTTATAATGATCATAAACATCAAATATTTGATCCTAAAATAGTCCTAAGATCAAATATTTGATTTTTCAATATTTATCTTAATTAAAATTGAATTTAAATGAATTAAATCCAATATAATATAAAATAAATATAAAAAATCAGATATTATGATCTATGGGTCGTGCATGATCTTATAATTGAGTTTGGGTTAGAAAAATATGGGCCCATTTGGAAGAAACATGAGTTTAGACCCTTTTTTCTTCATAAACCTCTTGAAAATTTCTCAACTTTGACAGTGCATAACTTCTTCAATTTTGACCCCATGAAGGTGTTCTTAGACTTTTTAGAAAGCTTAGAGTGTCCTCTAATCAACCCTTTTGGTACCACATCCATATCATTTACCATTTTCAAATTATGATCTTTGGAAAAAAGTTGACTTTTTGTTGACTTTCAAAAAGACCTATAATGTCTTGGCTCATATCTTTCAAATGAAGAATTTTTGGACTTGGCTTGTGAGACACAAAGTTGTAGAGAATTGAATTTACTTCAAAATGAGATTTGGATGAGAAATTTCTAATGAAGTATGTGAAAGTTATGATTGGTCAAAGTTCAGTTGATTTTTTGCACAAAACCCTAATTTAGTAACTCCCGATTCTTGATGATTCCGAGGTTTCCTTGATGAATCATGATCAACCCTTGATAAATTGATGAATTTTAACTCATAAACTTGTTGTTGACCAAAAATATTGAAGTTTGACTTTATGTTGACCACAATTGACTTTTTGACCAAGTTAACTAATTTTTGGGTATCTGAGCATCTGACTGGCCAAACTTGTGAGGAAAGCTTTGAAACTTTACATGAGGATTATTTAAGGTATGTAGGATGTTAAAAAGTCTACTTGTGGCTTTGGAAGTCCACTTTGATTGGGGAAACTAAAGACCCTAGTCTTAAGATCCATTGTTCAGGAGGATGCTTTGTCTGATGAAACCTTCAATCCCTTTGACCAATTGAGAATCTTGTGACTATTAGGAGAGGATAAATTTTGGGGTACAACACGTACCAACAACGATTCCCTTTGGAAATCGAATAGATATTGTTACCCTACCTTGGTACACCATCCATAACTATACACATGCCATGCACCATCAATGACAATATGAAATGACTACAACAACGACCTCATGCAACAACATCAACAACAACATATAACAACAACTACAACAACAAATAACAACATCAACAACGTGTAATAACAACTCCAACGACATATAACAACTATATCATGTAACAACAATGACAACAACAACATATAACAACATCAAGGTACATATATACATGTTAACTCATGTTTCTACAACATTATTTTCAACATCCTTCAAAACAATCATGTAACGTGTCAATACATGCCCCTAACGTAACTATGTCAATCCAAACCCACTAGTGTATGAAATAAAGGATTTTATGGAAATTTACAGAATAAAAATAATTTATTTTCACTCCAGGTCTCGCTAAGCGACCTCTCCTCTCGATAAGCGCTCAAACTTCTTCCAAGAAGGGTAAAAAATTCTCAAGCGCCCGCTAACCGAGCTACATCTCGTCATGCGAGAACTGCGAATTCGGCTGAATTCCTCTACAAATTCAGTCCAATTTTGCTGCGATTTTTCCTCTCCAAAACCTTTCCTAATTCCAAAAAAAACACAAAAAATATCCATACAATCCATTCCTCCTACAATTAATCGTCTAAGTCAAATAATTTCAACGATTTCAACCATTCCTGATTGTTCTATCATACTTTTCATCAATTTTCTCTATCTTCATGGATTCTCACTTAACAATTTTATGCTCAATACTCATATTATAATACCCTTAGGAGATGAAAGAAATACCACCCTTACCTTAATTTGATGGACAATGTTTCTCCCTTACCAGAATTCTCCTATTCTAGTTCTTGCCCTAGCTCCTTCTTTCTCCCTATGCTCAAGCTTTTCTCAATTTACGACCAGTTTCTACGAACTGACTTCTCTTTTCTCTAAATTCTCAACATAACCCTTAGACCCCTAATAATAATTTCCCATCTTGCCCTTATTATTTCCTCATCTAATTACCAACCTACCATTTCCCTTCACATTCCAATATTTATTCAATATAATATAAATTATTTAAAATCATATAAATTAAAATAACATCATTCTTCCCTCAACATACCACCAACTTCACAATTCACACAACACACAATGATTTCCAATTATTCAAATTAAATAAATAACTAAATAAATAAACGGGGGCGTTACAAGGAGCATCCATGATAGCCCAAGACAATAGACCGAGGGGGTCGTCCTCGTCGCTCCGGCCCGGTGATGGCGGTGGATTATAGTTGTCATTCCTGCCCCTACGTCGAGGATAATTATCTCGTCAAGGAGATGGGCTTCTCAGTCCGCCCCTTGATTTTTTGGCCACCCGGGAGAGCTAGTCTCTCCGAGGAGGGGTGTGATCAGGTTTTCTGATTGTATGACATTCTGGTCCTTCAAGCCTCCGAGGATTCTATCTTTTTAGGTGAGGAACACTACGAGACCCCCTGTGCTCGTGCCTTGGTGGGGAAGATCTTGGACGTCAGGCATCTTCCAACGCTACAATCCTCTCATTTTGTTGGAGGATTAGGATGTTTGTCTGGTCAAGAGCATCAACTAGGGCTGCCAAGGTCGGATATGCGTTGGGCAGTATTGGGATGAGGGGGAGATCCTTGGGCGTGGTATCTGAGTTGATGAGAGGATCTAGAGAGGGTGAGGAGGTAGGTCTGTCTCTTTCTTGACGTGTGTTGTCCCCAAGAAAGGGGTTTACTTCGTCATTGTCCATCTACTTGACGGGGACATTTGTTTTTGTTCGAGCATCAGTAACGTCATCACGATTGTCCATGATCTGAATCTTGAATATCTATTTTGATCTTTGGTTTCTGGGGAAAGAGATATGGGGAGAGCAGAATTTCCACATATGGTGCCACTGATCTTTCCGGTTGATCATAACCTTTGTAGGTCACAACCTGTGTCGTCGATGTTGGATTGTCGAGGAGAGGATGACGTATACCTGCAAGACATTTTGATGCCAAAGTAAGACATGGCAGAAGAATGAGAAAGTACAAGAAAGTGAGTTATGAGAGTGAATATTGGATATATGGTCCTCTCAAGTGAGAGGCTTTATATAGAGCCCCCATCGCTTAGTTATTGGTCCCTATTTTGGGCTTGGATCTTGAATCCCCCGAAAATAGGTAACTGCCAAAACTATTTGTTGGAACGAGTATACCTGGTCGGATGAGATCTACGTCGAGTATAGAGAAATACGAGTGGGAGCTATTCCTCGACCAAATCTGGGTTACTTCTTCGGATGTCGAGAAAAAGCCTAGAAGGAGCAGAGGAAACCGACCACATGTGATTGTGGTCGATAGTTCCTCCTCGGCTGAGGGGCACAAAGCCAGTGGATCCTTTGACATTGGGCTATTGGGCCATCCTGGAAGCAAGAGTGTATTGGGCCATGCCTAGTCATTGGGTCAGTCCGGAACACTTTAGTTGCATCCAGTTTTTACTGTCTGTACATTTGTTTGAATTGCTAATGTTACAATCGCGAGTACATTATCGAGAATTGTTGGAACTGACTTTGGAACTAAATTTTATTGTTTTTATTTATTTTAGGTTTAAAATAGGGGGACCAAAACTAAAAAAAAACTAAAAATAGAGGGACAAAAATTTCGGATTTTAAAATGGGGGGGGGGGGGGGGGGGTTGGATCAAAACTAAAAAAAATTAAAATAGAGCGACCAAAATTACAATTAAGCCTTAATTTTATTTGCAATTTTATTTGATGTTACACTTTTTTATTTCCACTTGTGACTATTTTGACTGCCAGGATAGTTAGAAAAATATATAAAAAAATAACTATTTTCATTGCCATGATAGTTCCCGGAGACTGAAATTCATTGCTTTCTTTGCACTTTTAAGATTTTCTTAAATAGATAGAAAAATGAATCCATATTGTTTCATTTTGTGTAACTGCGTAACACTTCCTTTTCAAATCCTTACCACTAAGTTAATGTTTTTCATTTTCTGTTTGACGTAGAAGAACAACATATTTAAGGAAATCATGCATATTTAAGGAAATCAAGCATGCAATGATTAAATAGAAAGGATGTGTGTTTTTTATACGATTATGTATAACTGGGAAGACTTTCATGTGGAACACACTATCAACAACTTTATGTTCAAACCGTGCCATTTTTTTTTAATGTTGCTTCAAGTGGAATCACAAGTCTACTTTTACTGGGGAGGAAGAACAACTCTAGTTCAAAATTCATGTACCATACCTAGAATCTTCAATCTGTAACATTGAGAAAAATCTGACCTTGCTGGGTTGTTGCAGATAACAATGTGAATAAGAATTAGTTTGTTCCTATAATAAGGGTTTGTTCCTATAATAAGAGAAATAAATTAGAAATTGATATGTTCTCGTTAAATGTAATATTTAGTGTAATCACTTGTATAACCATGTAACCTATCTATATACAAGAAATACCAACGAGAAAGGCATTAAGCCAAATATTATTGACATGGTATTAGTAGGTTTTCGATCAAACCTGTGAGTTTTAGGTAAATTTTGGCTTTATTCAGCGACACCCCACTATCACTCTTGAAACCGTCTCGATAGATCTCAGTTCTCAGTAATTGAAATCATCTCGATAGATCTTGATTCTCGGTAATCTCTTCCGAGATTACGATTCTAATCTCTAGTGCTTACAATCGTGTTCTTGGTAGTGATGTCGTATCGGAGTCGGCAATTATCCTAAATTGGGGTGTTTATTTGGTGCCGACAAGTATTTTCTTCAGTGTTCTGTAACTTTGTTTCACGTTTTCTTCCGTTGGTATTTTTTGTTTCACGTTAACAAAATTGTTACGTGTTGTTTCAGATTGATTAAAACAAATTCATTTTTCTATACAACATGTTGTGCATCTCATAAATAGAATCCTTTCTCCCATATAAAATAATAGGTCTCCTTTTCAACTTTTATACAAGAAACCTCATACATTATTATTTCACCTAAAATGTTTTAGTTGTCTTGATTTTTCTTATACTCTTCATGCACATATAATTAAGTTTGATACTCATGATAGAAAAACAATTTTTTGGATTTTAGAAAAGGTACAAAAGGATACTTTCTATATGATTTACATTCATGTATTTTTGTTTTTTAGAAATTGAGTCTTCTATGAGAGTGTTTTCCCTTCAAACAACATTGTTATACCAACCAACAACTCCTTCGTATCTCTAACTATAACACTTGAACCTGACCTTAAACCTCTTCTTCCTTCATAATCTATTCAGCTCCTCATTCCTCATTCACCTCAATCTATTTCACCTACTCCTAATCATACTTCTTATAATACTCCACCATTCGCCTCCTTAAGACACTCCACCAGGATTACCTGACCACATAATTACCTTAATGAATATATCATTGTGACCTTTGTCAACAACATCATACTGCTAACACTATTTCTTATGGTTCTCTCTCTCTCTCTCTCTCTCCCTCTCTCTCTCTCTTTTTGAAATATGACAATTGTTCTGATTTTGAAATATAACACTATTTCTTATGTGTGTGGTTCTGATTTTGAAGCTAGTGCTGAAGTTGTTATCTTATGATAACCAAGAGCCGATGAACTCGGAAGACTTGAGTTTCTATTGAACAAAGTACTGAAGGTTCTAAAGACTTAAGGTTTATGAATATTAAGGTTCTGAAGACCAAGTGTTGAAGACTCTTAAGACAAGGTTCTGAGTGAATAAGGTTCTAAAGATTCTGAAGACTTGAAGTTCTGAAGACCAATGGTTTCAAAGACAAGTGCTAAAGTTCTATAGATAAGGTTTAGAGTGAACAAGGTTTTGAAGACACTGAATACTTGAGATTATGAAGACCCAATTATCACGTTGTTACTCATGCTTCAATCATATCACAATCAAAAGCCTCTAAAGATTAGAAGACAAGGTTAACGTTAACAAGGAAAGTACACAATACAAAATGCTTTATTCCACTACCTTTCCAATAACCTTAAATTATGGAAAAGGACAGACGTGGTTGTACAATTTATATCCTTGTGTAATGACATTCCTTCAGTAGCCAGTTGCTCTCCAACGAATCTATTTTTGGCTATATAACAAAGTAATCAAGTGAAGAAACACAACTATTGGACAATTGATGAGTCGATTTTGTTGGATGGTTGATGACCACCACTGATGATGACACAAGTTCATGTTATTCATTAATGAATATGCATCCAAAGGTTGATAATGATTAGACAGCAAACTGCTAATGCAGAAGTTGTTGATTCACTTATGTGCTCAATTGTATATGCTGAAAAGGCTTGTAAAGATGCAGAAGACAACCAAGAAGATGATCATGGAAATTGAATGTCAGATGCACAACTAAAGGTTGTGTTCTTATGTGATCATTGAAATAAGAGGATAAAATTATTTTCCATAATGTTCTTCTTATGTGAATCAAGCAACACAAAGAGCTTGGGCTAATGCCTGTGAAAAAGCTCCTTATCAAAGAAGAAGAAGACTCCACATTATGCTTTCGCTAGAATAAAATGTAATATTCTTAGTGTGTATAAATGATCTTCTGATCCAATGTTTTTAACTGTGTTTACTCAAGCTTATGTAAGAAGCAAACAATTGTAAATGTTACCCTTCTAAAAACTGAATGTTTTTCCCCTAAAGGAGCGAGTGAAAGTTGTAACACCCTTTCTACCCCGTCACAAATATAAAACAATTTAAATCAATTATCAGAGTTCCCTCATGAAAGGGCATCACATTTTCTTCGTAACTTAAACATCTTAAAACATCATATTAGTCATGTCCCGTAACACTGGTTATAAAATCATGAACGACCAAAAACACTTTTCAACAATTACGCAGCGGAAAAACAAAACATCGTCTTTCATTAAAAGAAAACCTCACAGACTAGTCCTAAACATAATTTAGATCTCAATAAAATCATAAGAAATAACATTTAATTCAAGTAGACAAAATAAAAAAACATATTAATTCAATAACACATTAAACTCAAGCGAAACCCATCCCGCTGTTACTGGACATAGAGCATGACCCCACTTCTATCTACAACGACAAACTCACTAACTCCGAATTAAACACGCACCGAGCTAATCTTGAGTATCTACAAGATGGCATAATAGACCATCACCAGAAGGCAGACTGGGTGAGTAAATTCACAATCAATAAAGTAATATAAAAATGAGAATTTATAAACATGGATTCACCAAAGATAATCATATCATCATACGACTCATTAATTCACAACATCAAATACATCACATGTTCACAACCTCAAATACATCACGACATTACACAACTCAATGTAATTCATGCCATGTCATTTAAAATGGAATGCAAACTCTTAATATGCACGTGGTACCTAAACATACTCATGGATGGACACTGGGCCATCAACCCTCTACAAGGGAGCACATCATAACATCATATCACTTCAATATGCACAATAGGATTAAAGCTACCAATGGACCGAAGTCCCCTCATAAATTAATGCCATGAATGCAAGATGCAATAATACACACATCATCATCAAAACATCATAAGCTTTGCATCTGCATTCATCATCAATCATCACATTACCCACTCATTTAACCTCTTGCTCTACATCATGTCATCATAATTCATAAACTCTTAAACCTCTTAAATTAATCATACATAATTTTATCACCAAGTCTTACTCATATAGCCTCTAGACACATCACACAGCATCACTAAAACATCATAGCAACTTAAAACAACAAAGCACACAAATTACCTAATTTTTCAAAATTAAATAATTTTTCAAAATATGTAAAGTCTCGCTAAGCGAGCTAGGCCCCTGGCTAAGCGAACAACTCAGGGTTTTTGATTTCTAAAATTCTTACTTGCTCGCTAAGCGAGCTGTAGCAATTTCTCCAAATTATCTGTGATTTTATAATCGCTCCTTTGTGACAAAACCCACTAAAAATCATTTTTCAATAACAATAACCCAGAAAAATCGCATTGTTATTGTGCAATTAGTCATGGAAGGTAGTTGTGCAAGTGAAGTCGCATCAGCTGTTTGTGCAATGTTGTAATTTGCATCAGTTGGTTGCGTAGTTAGTCACAGGTAGTGATGTACCTTGTAATCAGTTTGATTATAGTGGATTAAGTCCTTGGCTAAGGAAAAATCATCTTGACGGATGGATTAGATTAGCTTGGGCTTTTCAAGTGAACCAGGATATATCGTGTGTCTCTTTCTTTTGTTTATGCTCTAGTTTATTTACTTATACTTCCGCAACAAACGATGAAAAAGTTAACAAGAGTGAAAACTCCAATTCAAACCCCCTTTTCTTGTGTTTTTCTCACACCTTAATTTGGTATCATAGCTCTGATTCTGTTATTGATGGATATCAAACACTTAACAATGTTTGATAAAGATCAAATGTGTTGTGAGAAATATTATGGGATTGAATTGATAAACTAGAAAGTTTTACATTGAGCAAGTAATTGATTCTTGGAGTTTGAAGTTTTCAACAAAATATTCTCTATTGAAGGTTATAAGAAGATTGAAGAATCAATTGATAAGATAGTTTCATCAGATAAGAAGAAATATCTACTTAATGTTATTCTTTGTGAGTATGAGATGTTCTCAAAAACCAAATTCATCTACTTTTGACTTTCTCATATAAACTCATTAGGAATTTCTTTATGTAAAAAAGAAAGATTGCTAACTTCATGATTCTGAAGCATGAGGACTTCAAGATGAAGTTTGCTGAAGATTGTCAGAAGTCATGAACTGAGAATCCAAAGTTTTGAATGATGATTTCTCTTTGTCAGAATTTCTGAAGATGATCAGATGTTAGTTAAGCGATCAGAAGCTTACAATAACTGATCAGGAAGTTAGAAGATCTTAAAGATGGTTCTACTACAAAATGAGATCAGAAGTAGAAGACAAAGAAAATCCTTATTTCATCAAAAGAAAAGGATAACTAACATAACTCTGACAGTTATGGTTAGGAAATCTAATGTATGGAAATGCTCTAAATGTTCAAAAAAGGCTAAAAAGTACCAGGATATTCCTTCTGAGAATCCAGATTATATCATTAGTCATAAGGAGCTTATGTCCTTCAAAATAAGAATGTAAAGAGTACTTCAAAAGAAATCTAAGACATTAGAACAATATCCTCTTTGAACTTCAAGGATATCATTCTGAAGAAAGAAGAAAGAGAAAAGGATGTGTCAGAAGTAAGCTGGAGTCAAAATTAGAATGGAAAGAATTCAAAAGTTATATAAAGGATCCACAAGAAGATGTTCAAAATCACAAAGGTAATGTTTTCTTTATTTACGAATTATTTTAATTTTCTTCTGATAAAGATGCTTGTACAAGTTAGAAGTTGTTTTAATCAGAAACAAATCTAGTCAGATATTTGTAAAATTGTGAAATATGAACTTTCTGATGAGTGAAAGCTTCATAAGTTATAACATTTTCTTTCCAAAAGAAAATCTTTTTTATTTACCCTTATTGTGAACAGTTACAACATTTAAAGTTGTCATTTCATCCAAAATCATGTGAACATGATTGTGACAGTTGTTCCACTCACTAATCATGCGTAATTATGAATTGACACATTGGGCTTAGTCAGTAGTTTTGAAAATAGGTATAAATCTTTACGCTTTCCCATTTATGTTTTGCATTTATTATTTGTAATCATGTTTAATGGACTATTACTTTTCTGAGTAACACACACACACACACACACACACACACACACACACACACACACACATCTTCTCACTTCACACACTACGCTACTTATCTTCTACACTTTGCTCCTAGATAACCTAAAACCCTAAAAACCCTTTGATTTCATGATTTCCTTTAACCTCTCCAAATGGATGCTCAACAATAATATGTCTACAAGTTTTCTCAATGATCCGAACAAGCAGAAAACATTGTATCTTCTCCAATGGCTTCAATGACTGATCTAACTACAACTCTGCCTGCGAAATCAGTTGAAATACCTATTTTGGATCGTCCTGATCAAGTTCATATCAGTACTCCATTTCCTAAATTGGAAGTTTTCTATGAAGCTTTATTAGATTTTGACAACCTTCACAACAATGGAGTCAATTTAACTAAGCAACCGGAGGCTCAAGGGTGGAAGACTTACTTCGATCGCTTACATGGTCTTATTTGTAAGAACAAGATTTGTCTCTGCATTCCATCTCTATGTCTTGATGATAACAATGGAGTATTTATGAAAGAACCATTTTATGTTATGATGTTTGTTAAAATGTAGATCATGAATATTATATATATATGGAGTATTTATGAAAGAACCATTTTATGTTATGATGTTTGTTAAAGGGTAGATCATGAATATTATATATATATATATATATATATATAAAGATCAAACAAACATTATGAATGAGTACAAAAATGATAATATGCAAAGTTATTATGTCTAACATTAGTCACAAGCGTGCTGAAGAAGCAAGTGTGCTTATTAATCTGAACACAGTTAGAAAGATCCAAGGATGCGGATATTGCATTGTCAATGCTCTAGTGGATGTTGTATTGAACATGGTTCTGACCAGATAGTAAAGCAAAGCTTTTGAAATTAATCTTCTGAAGAACTAAATTCAGAAGAATCTGATGACTTGAAATTCTGAAGACTTAACGTCTGAAGACCAAGTGCCTGAAAGATTCTGAAGACTTACGAATTCTAAAAATTAAGGTTCTAAAGAACTAAGTTCCGAAGAACTAAGTTTTGAAGACTCTGATCACTTGAAGTTCTGAAGACCAAGTGCCTGGAAGATTCTGAAGACTTACGAGTTCTAAAGATTAAGGTTCTGAAGAACCAAGTGCTGAAGACTATGAAGACAATATTTTATGTGAACAAAGTTATGAAGACTCTAAAACTTGAAGTTCTGAAGATCATGGGTTTCAAGCCAAGTGCCGAAGTCCTGAAGAACGTATTTCTATGTGAACAACTTCTGAAGAGTAAAGACTTAAATTCTCTAAAAACCCAAGTATCATTGTCTCTAGCTCATGCTTCATTCATCAATTTATAACTAGAAGCCTCTGAAGTTCAGATGACAATGTTACCATTGGCAAGGATAGTACACAATATGATAATGCTTTATTCCACTATCTTTCCACTATATTTGAATTGTGGAAAAGGATAATACGTGGCTATATTATTTGATTCCTTGTGTAACAGATTCCTCAGTAGCCGAATGGGGTTGTCACGACTCTTTTATGTTTGGATATAAAAGAAAAACATCACATGGTTTGTGATGTTGTTGATTCCTATTGAATCCTTATTGGTTCAAACGAACAAACACACTTTTGGGTGTTGTTGATTTTGAATTGGAACTCAATCTGGTCGATTATCCACAAACTGAATATTCTTCTATGTGGAGTAATCATGGATACAACCATTGGTTTATGTGTTGGTGTTGATTGATATAACCGAAAGGTTTATGAACACACATACAACCAATTTGTCAAATGGACTTTGAACCATGTTGTTGATGTTGTCATACTATCACATAAGGTTGATGATAAACAAAGATAACATTGGAACAAGCCGCAAAGAGTTTACTTGAATATGCAACTCTTCTAGCTGATTACTCTTTGACAATAATCTGCTGAAAGCAGAGAGATCTTGAATTTATGATGTGCTTAACTTCATATGCTGCAGAAAACTTGCAAAGTTGCATAAGACAATGAAGATGATCATGCAAGCTTCAACTATAAATCAACTACTAAAGTGAACATTGGATTGAAGAAGAACATGGGCTGTTGTCCAGAAATGTTCTTAAGTGAATCAAGACGAAGAAGTCCTTCTTGTGCTCAAATGAAGATCAACAAGCTTGCAAAGCTTTTGAAGAATAAGTAGACTTCAACCTTTAAGTGCTCAAATGAAGAAGAAACTTGAAGGAGCAGAAGACCACACGATAGATCAAGAATACAATGTAATATTCTTAGTGTGTATTTAGGTTCTTCTGATGTACTTAAGTGAGTTTACAATATGCTTATGTAAAAAGCACAACATTTGTAAACAACCCTTTCCCTAAAGAAGCAAGTGAAGGTCAGGACTTTAGGAAGACACATAAATTAGTTGCTAGTGTATTCATGAACTATGTGTTATGATGATATGTTCTGGGGCTAAGGTTTTGGTACAACTTAGAACAATTGGTTATGGAGTCTGAAGTCAAGACACAAGGTGTTGTGAAGTTAGTCATGGTTGTAGGCCGCGCAAGAAGTCACGACACGTGGTATTGTGTAGTTAGTCACGACAGGTTGTCGCGCAGGAATTCATAGAGGTTTTGTGCAGTTAGTCACGGTAGTTGGCTGCATGATTGTAATCATATTGATTTGGTTATAGTGGATTAAGTCCTTGTTTAAGGTGAAAGCACCTTGGCGGGTGGACTGGATTAGCTTGGGAAGTTATCAAGTGAACCATGATATATCGTGTGTTCTTTACTCTTGCTTTATGCTTTACATTCTTTTATGCTTCCACAATGCATTCATAGCATAACTTGATGCAACTCATCAAATTGCAAAAAGTAGCCAATAGTGAAAGCCTCAATTCAATCCCCCATTTCTTGTGTTTTTCTCACACCTTCACTATTTACCCATTTCTCATTAAAGAATTTTGGACACATGCTGAAGCAAATGAGTATGTCATTGTGTCACACGTTTTGGAAAACAAGATCATCATTACTGAGAAGTCTATTGCAACACTTCTGGGTATGGAGAACGCAAGTGGAAAGTCTCTCTACAAAATGAAGAACAAAACAGAGTCTCTGAAAGGAAAAGTCAGTCATGCTATTTTCACAAACTCTGCAACTGGGAAGGATCCATATAAACCTCATGATCTGTCTAAAAATCTGGCATAAAATCATTTTGGGAACCATCTATCACAGACCAACTACTAGATCTTCAGACTTCATCAACACTGATCAGAAGTACATGCTATATAATATTCTGAATAACATGAAAATATGTCTTCCACCTGTGTTATTCAAGTATCTCAGAGATATAATGATGGAAACTAGAAAATTCAGTAGAAAGCAAAAGAACTACATTCCCATGGGAAAGGCTGATATCAAACATTCTAATAGAGAGCAAGCTGATTGAAAGCCTGGACAAAACTAAGCACCAAGAAAAATTAGAGATTGTTATTAGATATCCTATAAATGGAAAAACTATGGTTAGAATGAAGTTTATTGATGTCATCAAGGCTGAACCGACAACTACAGATTCTGAAATTTTGAAGGAACAGAAAACTCAGGTTGAGATGTATCCTCTGTTCACTAAGAAAAAACCTTTGGAAGCCATTGAACACTATGTTAAGATACGTGAAAACGACGACCATGACATGTCCAAATTTAACATGCAAATGATTCCAGAAAATGCTCCAGATCTGTTGACAAGCAAGAAGCGCTCAAGAAACTTATAATCCCAAAAACAATTCACTAAGAAACACAAGGGAGAAGGAAGTCACTCTACCAATGCTCTGAAGTTTCAACCAGAAGCTTTAAGTAAGACTTCTGAATCTGCTTCTGTTGTTGTCAAAGGAAGCAATATAGCTATATGCCATCCTATTCCACCCCCATTTTTCTCAACTGTCATGACAATCACATCACTTGTAACACCTTCAATTCAAACTATAAATGTCTTTGCACATGTGTAATATGAAATTATCCATCCTTCAATAACAACAACTCAAATCATTCCTCTACCCTCTACATCACTATTACCACTCACTACTACCATGCCTGATCAAACCATTACACAAGTCACCTTACCATTCGTTTCACCTATCATTAATCTATCACCAACAATTATTATATCCAATTCTAGAGAAATACCCAATTTTGAGGAAATACCAACACTAGAACCAGAATCAACAAAATCCAACAATCTATCTGAACAACATGCTTCATCCTCTTCATCAGACTCTCAATCATTTACAGACTCTATCCAAATCAATTCGGATCAACCTATCCCTACCTTTGAGGAGGAAATCATTGGGTTTAAGGACAATGTAGTCAAAATATTTCAGGAGGATTATGAGGAGTCTAGCTCCAACATAGATCCTCAAGCCCTTAGTGTTAACTTGACTAGGTTCAATGATTGGATGTCTGAGGAATTTCTAAAGGTTCATAAATGCTACGATCAGTTTAAAGAGAATGAGGTTCATCAAGCTGAAAAACGACTACAAGCTCAATGTGTAGCTGGCTGCCGAAAAGGAAAAAGGTTGCTAAGGAGGTTGTTGAAAAGGAGGCTGCTGAAAAGGAGACTGCTCTGAAAGAAAAGCATGATGCGTCAAAAGCTCTTGATTGTTCTAATTCTGATCCAATGCTGCAAGTTCTAGAAACTCTTAAAAGGAATTAGGAGCTCCTTGAATCAAGAACGGATAAGCAGGATGAATTTGTTGTCGACATAACGAATGCCTTTAATCATCTCCTTATGAGGCTCCATCCATCTCCCCAACCTTAGGAAATCTTAGGCCAACCCTTTAGGATATCAATTATGTTTATATTTTGTTGGTTTTATTGCATATGCTTAACAACATTTTCTCTTAATATGAATGAAATTCTCTTTTGTTATGCTTGACTTACTTTAAAATTCTTATATACTCATTATCATTTTGCACATGCTTAACTGTTATAACCTTTTTGATGATGTAAAAAAGGGGGAGAAAGCTTAAGATGATTTTGATAATATTTATTTTCAGAATCAAAATTCAAACACAATTTAAATTGATAAAATGCATTTATTGCTAACGATTGTTAGATGTTAAGGAACTTTCATAAAAGTTCACTAAGAGTTCTAAGACAAGTCAAATGAAAAGAACTTTGTTTCTAACTAGAAGATCTTAAGGATAATAGATCATACAATCAAAGTTGCACACTTCGTGAACATATGTGTTCAAATCAGACAAACCCAATATTGTTCAGAAGTTGAGAACTTTCAGAAAGGTAAAGTTATCTAGATTTTGGTATCATAGTGTTCAGAAGTTGTAAACTGTCTGAGAATATGAAATTCAGAACATTAGGAATCAGAAGCAGAAATCTGCATGAAAGCAGTCAAAGTCAACTTTTCAATTCAAAGATGCTATTCAAAACATATTAGCTAATCAGAAGTCGCATACTATCTGAAGAATCAGGGAAATGAAGTTAGGATACAAAAGCGATGTTATACCTTATCAAACTCAAAATCAAGCTTTGATCGTTCATCAAATAATATATCTAATCAGATTCAGAATCAAGCTTTGATCAATCATCAAGTTCTGATAGAAACCAAGTTTTGAGATGAAAACCATATGTTCTAGTCAGACTCTGATGAGTCACCATTGAGAAGTATTCCTTCTACATTCTATGTTCTGAAAACTCAAAATTTTATTTTGTGAGTCTTGGGATCAGGGGGAGACTCTGAATAAGCATAAATGAAATTTTGGGGTTAACACATTCAGGGGGAGCTATTGATTGAAACTCTGAATATGTTATGTTTGGTGATTACCCTATATAAATTGTTCTATTAAAATACATAGTTTTGTCACCATAAAAAAGGGAGATTGTAAGAACAAGAATTGCTTTTGCATCTTATCTCTATGTTTTGATGATAATAATGGAGTATTTGTGGAAGAACAATTTTATTTTCTAATGTTTGTTATTGTGCAAATCTTGTTAAAGAAGTTCTTAGACCTAACAAACATAATTCAAATTATCGTTAAAGACCATATGCGAGTTATTATGTGTAACACAAGTCGTCAGCAAGCTAAATAAGAATGGATGCCTCTATATCTGATCACAATCAGAAATATCTTGAGATTCCTTATGTTGTTGTTGAAATGCTCTCTTAGATTATACTATATGCATGGTTCTGATTTTGAAGCTAGAGACGCTTCTGAAGTTGTTATCTTCTGATGACCAAGTGTTGAAGAACTCTGAAGACTTGAGGTTTTGTTGAATGAAGTGTCGAAGGTTCTGAAAACTTAAGGTTTATAATATAATTGAGCTTCTGAAGACCAAGTGTTGAAGACTGTGAAGACAGGGTTCTGATTGAACAAGGTTATGAAGACTTTGAATACTCGAAGTTCTGAAGACCAAAGGTTTCAAAGACAAGTGCTAAAGTTCTGAAGACACTAAAGACTTGAGATTTTGAAGATCAGAAGACAAGGTTACTATTAACAAGGAAAGTACAAAGTACAAAATGTTTTATTCCACTACCTCTCCGCTAACCTTAAATTATGGAAAAAGACAGACGTGGCAATATGATTTCCATCCTTGTGTAACAAAATTACTTCAGTCGCCAACTTTTCTCTGACGAGTCTATTTTTGGCTATATAAGGAATTAATCAGGTGAAGAAACGCACCTGTTAGACAGTTGATGAGTCGATTTTGTTGGATGGTTGATGACCACCAATGATGACAACGCAAGTCCATGTTGTGCATTAATGAATATGCATCCAAAGACTGATAAGTGTTAAACAAAAAACTACTGATGCAGAAGTTGTTGATTCACTTATGAGCTTAATTGTATATGTTACAAAGGCTTGTAAAGCTGCAAAAGACAACCAAGAAGATGATCATGGAAATTGAATTCCAGATGCACAACTGAAGGTTATGTTCTTATGTGATCATTGAAATAAGAGAATATGGCTGTTGTCCATAATGTTCTTCTTATGTGAATCAAGATGAATAAGTCCTTCTATATGCTACATCAATATAAATTAAGCTTTCACGAGCTTAGAATAAGAAGACTTCAAGCAACATAGAGAGCTTGGGTTGTTTTCCATGAAGAAGCTCTTGATCGAAGAAGAAGAAGTCTCCACCCTATTTTTGAGCTACAATAAAATGTAATATTCTTAGCGTGTATAGGTGATCTTCTGATCCAATGTTCTTAATTTTGTTTACTCAAGCTTATGTAAGAACAAAACAATTGTAAACGTTACCCTTCTACAAATTGAACGTTTGTATTCCCTAAAGGACCGAGTGAAGGTCAGAATCTTTAGGAAGCTTAGGATTATGTGTATTGGTGCTTCAAGTTGCAACGGTTGTTGTGCAGTTAGTCATGGCAGGTAGCCACACAGTAGAAGTCGCATTGTTGTTGCGCAGTTAGTCACAACAGGTAGTCACGCAAGGAAGTCACATCAGCTAATTATGCAACATTGTATGTCGCATCAGTTGGTTGTGCAGTTAGTCACAGGTAGTGTTGTGCCTTGTAATCAGTTTGGTTATAGTGGATTAAGTCATTGGCTAAGGAAAAATCACCTTGACGGGTGGACTAGATTAAATTAAGCTTTTCAAGTGAACCAAGTTATACCTTATGCCTCTTTCTCTTGTTTATGCTTTAGTTTATTCATTTATGCTTCTGCAACAAACGACGAAAAAGTTAATAAGAGTGAAACCCCCAATTCAAACCCCTTATTTCTTGTGTTTTTCTCACACCTTCAGTTTATTTTATTTTCCTTCCACTAATTTAATCTTATTTGGCTTTGCAGACTCATATTATACTACCTGTTTTGTTTCAAGAAAATTAATAACAGGGTAAGCATTACTCTTATGGAGATATTTACTTTCATGGAAGTCCAAGAAGCAAAACACAATTTCTCACAGGAGTTCTGATGCTGAATACAAGGCCATTGGTAAGTTTGGCTTGTGAAATTCAATGACTCCATTACATATTTAAAGATCTCAATTTCTCATTTACTCAGCCCACTTTTGTATATTGTGACAAAAATTCTGCCATCTATCTCGCTCACAAAGCTTCATTCCATGAGAAGTCAAAATACATGGAGATTAATTTCCACGTCTTTCGTGACAAAATTAAAGTTGACCTCATCAGGCTCTTCCTCATTAGTTCACATCATCAAATTGCATATTTTTTATAGGGTTAATAGTCATTTACCCCCTGCAATATATGCGAAATTTGATTTACCCCCTTTAAAAAAATAATTTTGGATTACCCCCTGAAAATTTTGGGTACCCCCTAAACGTGTATAAACCAAGGGTTTAAGTAAAAATATTTTTTTTACAGGGGGGTAAGTTTTCCACCTGAGGGGCAAAAGACTTAGAATTTTAAAATTACAGGGGGATAATCCAAAATTATTTTTTTAAAGGGGGTAAATCAAAACACACATATATTGCAGAGAGATAAATGACTATTAAACATTTTTTAAATTATACAAATCTTCTTTTGATTTTTTCACTTTCAATCTTAAACTTATTAATTTCCATAGTTCAACTTGTGGAGGTCACTTACGTATAGATGTGTTATCCTAATTAATCTCACAAGATTAACTAACTCTTTTGTTTAATTTTGACCAATAGTTCAACTCTAACAACATTTTGTTAACCTTCTTTGTATATAGATTAAAGTGGTTATGCGGGTTTATATATATATATATATATATATATATATATATATATATATATATATATATATATATATATATATATATATATATATATATTCCTAGCAAGCAAACATTACAAGTTCACCATAAACATACCTTGTTGATCGTACCTGGAGATCAGGATCCGATATGGCTTGCGTCGAGCGTTGTTGAAGGACGGTTGATAAGGAGAGGAGGTGGTGTACCTGCAAGGCACTTTGATGCTAAAGTAAGATATTGAGCAGAAAGCGTGCAAGTACAAGAATTAAGGTGAGAGAATTGAATACCTGGCCCTCTACTCTGAGATGGTTTATATATTGTCGTTATTGAATGGTTATTGGTTCAAACCGTTTGGCACGGATCGTGGAATCCACACATATAGGTAACGGTCAAAACTAGCCGTTGGGGGATTTCATTCTGGTCGGTACAACCCTTGGTCGACAATGACCGCTCTCCTTGGCATGGTGCTCGACGACGAGCGTGTCAGTTTGTCACTTTGTCTGACCCAACTCTGGAAGTTGGGCTTGCCTGGAACAGGAGCCCCCAAGTCGTTGCTTCCGCGGAGGAGCGATGACTTAGTGATAGTTTTCTGTCTAAGGCGTACGCATTACGTCCGATGTTTTTCGTGTGTGGACCAGGGAATGATCGTTCGATGACCCACAATAGGCGGGCAGTTGTTCAGTTGCTCGACGAAGGACGGATATGAAACGAAAAGTTGGCGTGTCTGGGAATTCGCGTCTATTCAATGTTCTGACGGCTAGCCTAGGGCTAGAGCGTAGGTAATCATTACCTAGGGATAGGGGTCACGCGTTTCTGCACGTGCTCCCTTCCCTATAAATAATAACCCAAGGTATTCTGTAAGCTTTTTCGCTTCGTCTTCCTCTCTACCGTATTGCTCGTAGATCAGCCACCGTTCTCAGCCACTGACCACCGCATTTACCTGTCGACCACCACGTTTTCAAGCCAACTTCTTCTGTAATGGCCTCTCAAGCTCAAGGTACGGCTCTTTTTGCGTTTTTCTTAGTCATAGGCTTGATATTTTAGCAATGTATGTGGTTTATGATAGATTTTCCGGTAGTTTAGACTAGAATAAGTAAATTAGTGACCTTCTGTTATCGTTGCTCGTCGACTGCGAACCCTAATTCGTGGTTGGCGATGGTCTCGGTCGACCTTGACCTGGGACCTGATAAGCATTTAGGATTTGATCATACCCTAGCTGTCGTCGGGCGCTGGCCATCGCCTTGAGCGATGGTTAACCGAGGGCTATGGCTCGGGATGCTACTCCTGGGTCGATACGCGCCATTTCACTTGTTGAGCGATGGAAGGGTGAATTTGATATTCTAATCGAATTCACTGACGCCTTTCCTCTACTTTTCAGGTGAGACTACGTTTATCGACCTGCTCGAGATTTCCTCGGAGGAGGTGTCCTCGGAAGATTCCAGCTCTACCGCATCAATCCCTTCTGACTCCGGAAGCGCGTCGGACGAATCAGACGCGACCACGGCGGAGGATGGAGCCCCTGATTCTAGAGAGACGACCGATACTCCTCGGGGTTTATAAAAAATAATCGCGCCCGAGGAATGGGTAGTGAAGGACCTGCTCGACAAGGTATCGTCCTTTTTGAGACCCCGTGAGGAGCCTTTGCCCGCTGTTGGTGATCCTGAGGACTGGGTTGTCACCTCCCCGGGGGATGATGATCGAATATTCTCAGACTTTGGCGGCCAAAAGTTCTCAATGTGCGAGTATGCGACATCGATTCTGGGGGTAACATTTCCCTTTAGTGGTCTGGTTTGTGCCATGCTCGGGCATTTGGGTGTAGCCCCGTCTCAGATGCACCCCAATTCTTACGCGTTCCTGAGAGCGTTCGAGGTGACGTGCACTCATCTGGGTGTTAGGGCCACGCTTCCTCTGTTCTTCCGATTATTCTCGCTGTAGCGCCAGGTAGAGCGGGGAACCGACCGAAAGGGTTTTATTTCCTTCAAGCAGCAGACCAAGATATTCAAGGCTCACTCGGAGTCTATCCGGGCTTTCAAGACATATTACTTTCTGGTAAAGCCGGCGAGCGATGAAGCTGTGAGAGCGCTGAGTTTCCTGGGGGTAGATACTAATGAAAATGATGAGCCCAAAATCGACGACTGAGGGCAGGTGATTCCCATTAGGCTCTGGTTGTTTCCCTTCTCATGGAATTACTCACATTACGGACGCCCGGTTAGTGAGTTCGTCCAAGTGGGGGATTCCCTGAACGGGGACGATGCAGCTAGCTTCGAGGAGTTTCGGAAGTTGGTGGCCTCTTTTACTCCGACCCCTCTGCTGGACGGGGAGGGTAAGATAATGTTGGATCAGGACGGGGGAGAGGTTGTGGAGCGTCCTTTGATAGACGTCACAGATCTCCTGGCGTGTAACACCGGGCAAGAAGTATCTGAGTTCTTTGGTATTTGCTTTCATTTCTGTTTGTTATTGTGTTTCAATAATATTGGCGTTCGTGACTAATTTGTATTCTTTTCTTTGCAGGCTCCATGGCGAATCCCTTAGACAAAATCCAGGAACGACTGCGCCAAAACCAAAAGAAGAGGTCCCGGGTTTTTCAAACCAAGCTGACCGAAACGAGCGGCTCAGGGTCGGCCCCCCTGGTCCAAGGGTATCCTAGTGCGTCTACTGGATCGCTCATGAAGAGGCATAAATCTGCAGCGACCGTGGATTTGACGGTCAATGCTCCCCCCAAACCGAAGTACGTGTTGCCGCCTTGCTTTGTGAAGCGGAACTTCTTCGAAGGGACAAGCATGGAGGTCGACCAGGCGGACTCTTTGTTTGTCGAGGCAATGGATCACCCTGCCCAGCATCTATCTCTAGCCCAGGATGCGAGCACGGTCATGCGGGTATTGTCCATGGCTTGGCTGACGGCCGAAGGAAACCCCGGGCAGGAAATGGAGGTGATAAAGTTGAAAGAGCTCCTGGCTGCTGCCGAAGGAAAGATGGTCAAGGCCTATGAGGAAGCTGTTGCCTCTGTTAGGGAGTTGACTGATCAGGGGAACATTATCACCAAGATGGAGGTCGACAAAAGGAGGGCCTTGGACCAGAACAAAAAACTGAAGGATGTCTTTTGCCCGAAGGATGATGAGGAGGTTGATACCAAGGATTTGGTGACCAGGGCCCAGTTTATTGCTCAGATTGACCAGGATATGGAAGATCTGAACTCGTCAACTGAGCTCAGTTTCCAAAATGTTGTAGATCAGATACAAGCCCTTCATCCCGAACTGGCTCTGGATACCGGCCGCATCAACTATCCTTACAAAGTTGAAAACAGTCAGATAGTGGTCCCTGCAGACTTGGTCGTGGAAGATTCTCAGCCCGGGGTTATTTCTCAGCCTGGACAACCTGAGACGCAGTTTCCCCAAAGTTAAGGTCAACCTGATGCTCCAAAAGGGGAGGGGAACTAGTCTGGCCTGCATGCCGTAACTTGTAATTTATCATGTTTTTGTTTTGCTCGGGGATGTGGTCCCCTTTGAATGTAATTATGAACAAGTTGGCCCTTCGGGATCGCAACCTTTTGGTAAAATAGTCTGACCTTGGTGGTCGTTTGTCACTTCATAATGTTTTTATTTACAAGTATTCGTAACGGTGCGTCTGTCGGAGGACATCCTTCCTTTGATATTTCTATAAACGTTAAGTGTTTGATGTCTGTGTGACTGTTATGAGGGTCAGATGTAATTGGGAAGATACGGGGTATGTGTTTGTAATCCGTCGGTTTGAGGGACCAATCAGATGTTGGAGGCTGACTCCTGGTCGGTGCCCGGGCCAAGATAATGACTCGGGCTCCGAGGCTTGAACGTCCCATCGCGAGCTGGGGTTCTGCCTGGTCGTGGTACATAAGCAACGTCGGACTCGTTTGAGTATCCGCCCATGCAATAGTCACCTTCTTCTTCTAGAAGAATATCATGATAATCATATTATTTGGGCTGCTGTGCTTGTACCTGGGCACACAGGTTTAGTCGGACCTATTGCTCCTCGCTTGACAGCCGAGCAAGGTGACTCTGTAATTAACTATAATATTTTTTGAGCTTCTCGGCGTTCCACGACCGAGCAAGTTCTTCACCGTGAAGATTTTCTAAATAATAGGTGAAATTCTGGTATGACAGACTCAGATGTCGAATATGATGTTGAGACATCTTATCTGTTACTTATAAACATGGTAAGGCATACATATCAGTACTTAAATAATTCTGATATATCAGAGTCAAACATGCTTCAGGATGTTGGGACATCTGATAGGACATTCAGTTCAGGTACTGCATAAAACATAAAAGATATAAAGAACACAGCAGAATTGTTGACCCAGTTCAGTGTATCTCCACACTTACATCTGGGGGCTACCAAGCCAGGAGGAAATCCATTATAAGTAATATTAATTCTAGACTTAAACCACCCTGTTTAATCTTTCACTTAATAACTACCCAATGCAATTTCTACCTAAGACACAACTTAGATATGAGTACCCTACTCACTCCCCCTCAATCACACAGTGATCTTTTACAATGATTAATAAAATTGAAGTCACACTTCAAACACAACAGCTTGATCTTACTTAGAAGTTTCAATCAAGACACAATACTTCTCTTGCTTACAAGCTTCGAGAATCACAAGTGAAACAGCCACAATAGAGTTACTTGTTACGCACGGCTGACACAAGGACACAACCCTAATAATGTTTACATTTTCGGTTGATTGGGTTCATTCCTAAACTAGGTTACAAGGTTTCTTTTATAACCTATTCCCAACTGGATTTGGGCCTAAACAATCACAACAATAGCTGCTACAAATATGCAGAAAAAATCTGCTACAAATATTCCAAAAGATCTTCAACTCCTAAAATATCTCTAAATATAGAAACCTATATTTTTCAATATTTGTCTTCAATTTAAATTGAGTCTTTAAGATCTTCTAAATCAGCACCACATATGATTGCATAATATCTCCAGAATATTCTGCATAATTCAGATCTGATAAATCCAATGTCATCACCTTGAATTAGGGTTAGTTAGTTTGCTACCTCCTTAATTCAAGGTGAATTAGTTATTCTGTTATACTGAAATCAGATAACTAATCTCCCTAAAGATGCGCCTTGTATTGCTTATCTCTTTCCAATTAATTCCAGATAGATTCCCCTGAATTTACTCAGTTCTGTTATGCATTAATTAATTCTGGTAGCAGGTCTGAGATGTCACAACATCTGTTGGGACATCCTGAAAAAACTGAACTTACTTCATTTACTGATACAATATCACAACATCTGATGTGACATCCTGTAAACTGAACTTATTCCATTAACTGATACAATGTCCTAACATCTGGTGTGACATCCTGATATCTTGACTTAAGTTCATTAACTGTTACTCTGTTTGACAGTGTCACAACATCTGGTGTGACATCCTGAACTAAGTTCAACACTTCTTGTTTGATATCTATATGTAACATATGACAGTAATGTTGTCATGACAGTTACAGATGTTTCAACATTTTCTTTGACATCTGTCATGACATTTGCAGATGTTTCAACATCTTCTTTGACATCTGTCTGTAACATATGACAGTAATTCTGTCATGACATTTGCAGATGCTCCAACATCTTCTTTGACATCTGACTGTAACATATGACAGTAATTCTGTCATGACATTTGCAGATGCTCCAACATCTTCTTTGACATCTGACTGTAACATATGACAACATCTGTTGGGACATCCTGAATTAAGTTCTTATACTCTGTTTGATAATGTCCCAACATCTGATAGGACATTCTGAACTGAATTCAACATCTTCTTTGACAACTTCCTTAATCATGTCTTGACTTGTTCTTCCAGAGTCTATACCATGTTAATTTAACATATGGAACTTCTTATTCAACATTTTCCAGCCATATTAGTTTTACCAAACATAATGCCAATCATAAAATAATAGCATTAACAATCTCCCCCTTTGGCTTATTTTGGCTAAAACTAATTTACATACAGGTGTAGTAGTACCTTATGTAGAAGTTCCTTAACATCACATCTTCATATCAGACCTCACACTATAACTTCTCCCCCTTTTTAGCCATAAAAAGACAAAGGTACCATAATAAAAATAGAGGTATATAATCTCCATAAGCTTGAAACACACACAAGCTTCACAATTCCTCAAGAATCAAACATAAACTGCAGAGAGCAGCTTTATATAATATAGCCTTCTAGACTCTTAGGATTCTCCTTATCTGGTTAAGGTATTACTCCCCCTTAGCACCACAAAATCAAGTGCACATACTTGTAACACACTCCCCCTATCTATGATACTCCATGCTTCTCTGTACATTGATGAAAGGAAAACATAAGACGCATCTTCATGTCTTCAAGAGCTCCCTCTCTGTTCAATTCCCAATCGAACACATTCACTTCTTGTACCAAAGCATACCTGATTCCTTTCTGGGTTTGTAGTTACCACAGACTACACAAGATGAACATCTTCTAGCACACAGGTTCTTGACACTAAGCCTTTACACACCAAAGGCCATACAATCCAGATAAAACACATCCAAACTAATTATGAAATTAGAATGAATGTCCACAAACAAACTTCCAAGCAATCAATACCTGATATACTTCTGGTGGATCAACAGAGATGTGCTATTCAGTTGAGGCCTTGTGCTGATCCTCATATGCTTCTTCATCACAATTATTGAAGGCCTTTTTCTGGTCCTCAGATGTTTCAACATCTATTGGGACATCCTGTTGAGCAGGAGTGTCCTTTGCAGCCTGAGTTTGTTGATCTTCTTGTGGGGCTGGCATAGTGTTCAGAGGGATAGATATGCCACTTACCACTCTTTGCTCAGATAGGATCTTGGTTACCAACTCCTTTATGGAATCATCCACATATTCAGAAGCTTTTGGAGTGTTGTACAATGGTGAAGGTATGCCTTTGGTCTTGCTGAAAACTTGATCTTTTTGGAGTTCTTGGCTTTTTAGCATGAGGAACACTTCCAGTCTCTTCTACATGTTTCTTCCAATATAGATCATCTACTTCATCATTCTCCCATATGATTAGGTAGTCTAATAATAGAAACCATGTAGATAAACACCCCAGATAATGTACTAACACTTAGTTAGAACATTTTTTCATACACCAAGACCTTATCACCATGATCCTAGATGTGCTCCACCAACTGGACTTACTATAGCATAGTAATCCAAGAACTGAAAATCTTCAACTACACTGTGCCACCAGTTAGAATCAGAAATCCAGAAAGAGTGATAAACTCTCATCCACCTTCAAGAAGAATAAATCCTCTTGAGTCTTCAACTCATCACTCCTCTGCCCAAGAGCAATTTGTTCCAAGACAATCCTCAAGAACAACCAGCTGCCACACTCTGATTATCTTGATTCTTCGAATCCACTTTAAAGATCAACCAATTACCACATTTTGATAACCTTCTTTATGAATCCTCATATGAAAAAGCCAATTGCCACTTTTGTCTTCTTCACGTTTATAATAAATCTTCCAAAGATATCCTGATCAAAAAAGTTGATCTTCACCAATTAGACTCTGATGTTGAACTAGATGTTTAAACATTATTAGCCCACATCCATCTGTTAAATTCAGTTCCTTCTTCTGCCACTTGAAAGAACCTCCTTCCTTTATAGAACAAGAGTTCCATGCTCTCATAGACTTGATTTATCCATCAAGTTTGAGTAAACAACCTCCATTCTATTGTTTTTGCAGAAGTTCTTACCAATAACACATATTGATGAGAAACTTCCAATGTTTCTCCAAAGTCTTCAAACCTGCCACTGTCTGATTATTCAGAAGGAATAGTTAAGAACTACACCTCAAAACTATACCAAGGATGCCACCTTTCCTTGAGTAAGGCAGTCTAAACAAATTTATGATATCTCCACCTATCTTAACTCCATGATGAGCATTCTGGACTACACCTAGATCAGAAATAAACCAATCCAAGTAGTCACCAAGATTATGATATGTTCATGGTCTTTCATCTCCATCTTCAGAATCAACAATATCCAGACAAGTTCTTGCCAAGAAACTTTCCAGAAATACATAACTCCTGTCACACAAGACTGAAGCCAATGCTACAGCTTATGCAATACCTCTCCCATGATTCTGCACAAACTCTGATGATAAGATGTTCCAACATCTTTTTGAACATCACCAATCTTGAATCACAAGGATAATCAATCAAATATTTGTGAATTCCACAAACAACAATTGATCTTAAATCCTTGTATAATAGTTCTACACAATCTGATCTTTTACTTTTGAAGGATTTTAAGGTTAGCTCCAGATAAGATTAGCAAGATCTCCTCATGTCATGGATAAACAATACTCCAGCTGAGCATGTACTCCACAAATTCTCAATTTCACACCCCTGATGAACATACAAAGAGCACAACTGATAAATATCCACACTTGATTTTATATTCCAAAATAGATGCTCTTAGTTTGCTTGCTACAAAGGGTTTATACTGCCACTATCCATGACTAGTAGTGGAAGAGACTACCAGTTCAACAACCATTCTGATCAGACTTCCCAATCTGACATTCTTCCCTTGCTTCTAGCAATTGTTGGTCACATTACTAGCTTTAATCATGACCAAAGTCATGCATTTATCACCCACATTTGTAAATACATTTAGAAGCTTCTTCATCTTCAGATTCACCATCAGATTCATCAGTATTCTGAGCAACCTCTTCCAGCTCCAGCCTTTGAAATACTTCCTCAAGCTTTTTCTTCCTAGCATCCAGCTTTTTGCAAGTGTTCTTCAGATCTGCAATCAAGGCAGCTTTGGATATGGGAGTCTTTGCTTTTGAAGGTCCAGCAGATGTCATAGTGGAAGCTTCAACATCAGCAGCATGATGGCTCAAGAAAAGTTTGTAATGGAAGGCCATAGGACTTTTTCTTTTGCATACTGAATCCTTCTTAGTGAGGATACCTGGATACTGGCTTAGTATGATTCCACATAGCAGAGAGGTAAAAGCAATGGGAAGATTTGTTGCTGATGTTCCTGCATGCTTTAGGGTTTGATCAAAGATGTAAGCCCCAAAGTTCAGCTTTGTTTGGGTGCCCACAACATATATGAATCTGCCCAATCCAGTTGCTATTGAAAAAGTATGGTTGGTAGGGACCCTGTTTACAGTGCCAATCCTATGCAGCATTGCATACTTCCTTGTTAGCAATCTAACATAAATTTTGCCCTTGACTGGCCAAGCTTTGACTTGATTGGCAGTAATGACCTTGCACACCTGGTTATCTGTCTTACCCAGCTCATTAGGTCCATCAGATTCTTTCCCTAGATAATGGTTGATAACCCTAGGAGAGAATTCCACACATCTCCCTCTTACATAGACTTTTCTGAATTCATCTGATTTACCTTCAGCACAGTCCTCTTATAGGTTGACACTGAATTCCTTGACTAGCAGCTCATAGCAAAGTGAAAAGTTTGATACTGTTTTGAATAAACCAGCAGAAGAAATTAGGTCAATTACCTCAGTGCACTCAAGTGCATTTATGGTTTCTTCTTTGGTTGGGATGTTGGAACATCCTCTTCAACATCTAAATCTGGTGGAGTTACAACTTTCCTCTTTTGGGTATTCACCTTGCTCCATTGTTTAGTAGGACCAAATACCACTTTGGCCTTGTCTTTCTTTGGAGTAGGCTGCTTCTTTTCAGGAGTTGAATGTCCTGCAGTCTTCTTTTCCTTTCTAGCCCTAAGCCTTTTGGCTATGCTAGGGTCCACAGAAGCAATGATCTCTGTGTCAGAGTCATTATCTAAATCTTCAACATGTAGCATAGATGCCTCCTCTTCCAGGTTAGGAGTAGGTTCCAAACATATGTGATCATCACACATTTGTCTAGCACCCAAAGCATCCATCATGTTAGCAGGATATCACACCAGTTTCCTTCTTCTGGAACACAAAACTAAGCTTGGTTCTGAAACATTATTGCTTTCAAGATTACTATCTTTTCTTCAATCAGCTCCAACATAAACTGTTGATGTGTAGTGTGGTGTCAAGCCATTAGGATTGACATATCAATTCAGCTTCTTTCTTGATGAAACTTCCTTCAGTTCATGATTTAGACAATCATAAACATGTATCTTCACAAGAGAGATTTTCTCCAGCTATACCTAAACAACATATGACACCATAACCAGGAAGAATATCCTCATTAGGTCACCATAAATAAGCTTAAGAGATAACTTATCAAGATTTTCACTCCCGCATGAAAATTTTGATAATTATACTCTTTTGTTTTGGCTCCAACCTCTTCTTTCATCAAGAACCACACCATTCTGAACTAAGTTTCTTCCAGTTCTGTAATCACATGATAGAACATCAAACTTGACATTATGAACTGAAGTTTTACAACAGCCTTTGTAGGAAGTACTGGGAAACCACTATCAAACACATCATAAGTAATAGAGCAATTCCTTATAAATTGTATGATCATCAATTCAGATATAGATATAACTCCCCATACAAGAACAACTAGAACATTTCCCAAACACAGTGCATCTAATCCAAGTAACACACAAAATTGGTATAACTTCAGAAAATATCAGAGGCATATGCAGCAGTACAAAAATTGAACCCAAACCTCACAGACAACAAAATACAAGCTTCCTTCAAATATAGAATTCTCTGAACCAAGATGTCAGGACATTCTGTCGGACATCATAGCTACACAACAATTCACCAGCAAATTTCCAGCCCTGATAACACCAGACTGGTCCAATATACACCATATGATGAATAGTCCATCCTCCACTTCTAGGGACCATTCAAACTCCAATATGAACCTCTCAAGTTCCAACAGCTTTTCATTATATCATCCTTCTTCCTTTACCATGAACCAGAAAGTATCCCCCTTAGATCTCATCCAGAAACAGACCAGGATGCCTGCTCTGATACCAATTGAAATTCTGGTATGACAGACTCAGATGTCGAATATGATGTTGAGACATCTTATCTGTTACTTATAAACATGGTAAGGCATACATATCAGTACTTAAATAATTCTGATATATCAGAGTCAAACATGCTTCAGGATGTTGGGACATCTGATAGGACATTCAGTTCAGGTATTGCATAAAACATAAAAGATATAAAGAACACAGCAGAATTGTTGACCCAGTTCAGTGTATCTCCACACTTACATCTGGGGGCTACCAAGCCAGGAGGAAATCCATTATAAGTAATATTAATTCTAGACTTAAACCACCCTGTTTAATCTTTCACTTAATAACTACCCAATGCAATTTCTACCTAAGACACAACTTAGATATGAGTACCCTACTCACTCCCCCTCAATCACACAGTGATCTTTTACAATGATTAATAAAATTGAAGTCACACTTCAAACACAACAGCTTGATCTTACTTAGAAGTTTCAATCAAGACACAATACTTCTCTTGCTTACAAGCTTCGAGAATCACAAGTGAAACAACCACAATAGAGTTACTTGTTACGCACGGCTGACACAAGGACACAACCCTAATAATGTTTACATTTTCGGTTGATTGGGTTCATTCCTAAACTAGGTTACAAGGTTTCTTTTATAACCTATTCCCAACTGGATTTGGGCCTAAACAATCACAACAATAGCTGCTACAAATATGCAGAAAAAATCTGCTACAAATATTCCAAAAGATCTTCAACTCCTAAAATATCTCTAAATATAGAAACCTATATTTTTCAATATTTGTCTTCAATTTAAATTGAGTCTTTAAGATCTTCTAAATCAGCACCACATATGATTGCATAATATCTCCAGAATATTCTGCATAATTCAGATCTGATAAATCCAATGTCATCACCTTGAATTAGGGTTAGTTAGTTTGCTACCTCCTTAATTCAAGGTGAATTAGTTATTCTGTTATACTGAAATCAGATAACTAATCTCCCTAAAGATGCACCTTGTATTGCTTATCTCTTTCCAATTAATTCCAGATAGATTCCCCTGAATTTACTCAGTTCTGTTATGCATTAATTAATTCTGGTAGCAGGTCTGAGATGTCACAACATCTGTTGGGACATCCTGAAAAAACTGAACTTACTTCATTTACTGATAAAATATCACAACATCTGATGTGACATCCTGTAAACTGAACTTATTCCATTAACTGATACAATGTCCTAACATCTGGTGTGACATCCTGATATCTTGACTTAAGTTCATTAACTGTTACTCTGTTTGACAGTGTCACAACATCTGGTGTGACATCCTGAACTAAGTTTAACACTTCTTGTTTGATATCTATATGTAACATATGACAGTAATGTTGTCATGACAGTTGCAGATGTTTCAACATTTTCTTTGACATCTGTCATGACATTTGCAGATGTTTCAACATCTTCTTTGACATCTGTCTGTAACATATGACAGTAATTCTGTCATGACATTTGCAGATGCTCCAACATCTTCTTTGACATCTGACTGTAACATATGACAGTAATTCTGTCATGACATTTGCAGATGCTCCAACATCTTCTTTGACATCTGACTGTAACATATGACAACATCTGTTGGGACATCCTGAATTAAGTTCTTATACTCTGTTTGATAATGTCCCAACATCTGATAGGACATTCTGAACTGAATTCAACATCTTCTTTGACAACTTCCTTAATCATGTCTTGACTTGTTCTTCCAGAGTCTATACCATGTTAATTTAACATATGGAACTTCTTATTCAACATTTTCCAGCCATATTAGTTTTACCAAACATAATGCCAATCATAAAATAATAGCATTAACAATAGGCCCCGTTTTCGGTCTTTTCCCGGACACGATACGGGCCCTCCCAATTTGGCGTTAGTTTTCCTTCGTGGGAATCTCTATGATTCCTTCTTAGAACAAGACTACCCACCTCGAGTGCTCGTCTTATGACTTTAGAGTCATACCGAGCTGCTATTTTCTGTTTAAGAGTGGCCTTTCGGAGAGCAGCTTCTGATCAGATTTCTTCGACCAGGTCAAGCTCATCTCTTAAAGCTTCGGAGTTGGTGTCTTTGTCCATTGGGGACTCTGTTCGTCTAGATCGGATGTGCATTTCTACAGGAATTACTGCTTCGGTCCCATATGCCAACCGGAATGGAGATTCACCGGTCGTTGAGTGGGGAATGGTTCTATATGCCCAAAGTATGCTGTGTAATTTTTTCGACCCAATGTTTCTTGTGTTCGTCCAGTCTTCGCTTTAGACCTCTTAGGATTACCCTATTTGCAGCTTCCGCTTGTCCGTTGGTTTGGGGATGCTCAACCGAAGCGAAATTCTATTTTGTTCCTACCGAAGCAACAAATTCTTTGAAATGTCTATCGGTGAATTGGGTACCGTTATCTGTTACAATAGCGAGCGGTACTCCGAACCGAGCGAGAATGCTCCTCTTAAAGAAGCGCAGTATGTTGAGTGCAGTAATCTTGGCTAAGGCCTCGGCTTCTATCCATTTGGTGAAATAATCGACGCCCACAATGA
Organism: Lathyrus aphaca; assembly: GCA_963966055.1. Classification (NCBI taxonomy): domain Eukaryota; kingdom Viridiplantae; phylum Streptophyta; class Magnoliopsida; order Fabales; family Fabaceae; genus Lathyrus; species Lathyrus aphaca. Next base: position 485,499,865 of record OZ014525.1, on the reverse strand, counting down.
GGTATTTACTTTGGCCGGATCCGACGACGAATGACCCAAAAATGTCCATCCCCCACCATGCGAATGGCCATGGGGAAGATAGAGATTTTAGTTCGGTAGGGGGTGCTACGTGCACGTCCCCATGTCGTTGGCATTTGTCGCATCTTTTTACGTGCTCTTTTGCGTCGTGCTAGAGTGTCGGCCAATAGTATCCTGCCCGGAGGATCTTTCGGGATAACGATCTTTCGCCCAGGTGTTGTGCGTTGATTCCTTCATGGACTTCTCTTAGTACGTGTGGGATGTTCTCTTCCTCTACGCACCCGAGGAGTGGCGTGGAAAAACCATATCGATACATACGCCCACCGACTAAAGAGTACGAGCATGACCTTCGACGCACGGTACTGGCCGTTTTCGGGTCTGTTGGTAATTCACCATTGGTCAGGTAGTTAAACACTGGGGTCATCCAGCAGTTGGCGTTGCCCACGAGATTAACGTCAAGGTGGGTTGAAGATTGTCCGATGCTTGGTCGAGGGAGAACTTCTTGTATGACGGACTTGTTGTTTCCCTTTCTTTTAGTGCCTTCTAACTTGGAAAGGATATCAACTCGAGTATTATTCTCTCGTGGGACGTGTTTGACCTCTATGGTTGTGAATCGTTTTAGCTTGTCCTTGACAAGGGCCAGATATTCGGCCATATTGTCGTTTTTGGCCTGGAAATCTCCTCGGACTTGGTTAGCGACCAGCTGGGAGTCCGTGCACATTGTGATTTCTTCCGCCTCCAGGTCGATCGCGAGCTGTAGGCCGGCCAGGAAGGCCTCATACTCCGCCTGGTTGTTGGATGTGGGGAAGGACAAAGTTAAAGATACTTTGATGATGTTTCCCTCTTTGTTTTCCAGATAATTCCAGCTCCACTACCCGCCGGGCCAGATGCTCCGTCTACGAAGATGGTCCATTTGGACGGAGATTTTGGCTCCTGCTCGGTGAAAGTGAGTTATGCCACAAAGTCGGATAGTGCTTGAGCCTTGAGAGATTGTCTCCCTTCGAATTTGATATCGAACTCGGACAGTTCCAACAACCATTTTAACATTCGCCCGGCCATATCTGGTCGTCCGAGTAATTGTCTTATGGGTTGGTCTGTTCTTACGATAATGGTGTGGGCTAGGAAATAATGTCATAGTCTTATGGTTGCAAAAAGGAGGGCCAGGGCCACCTTTTCTACCTGGAGGTACCGAAGCTCGGGGTCGTGGAACGCCTTGCTTGTAAAGTAAATAGGTTTCTGTCCCTCGGGTAGGTCGCATACGAGGGTTGCGCTTACGGTCTCGTTCGCTACGGTGAGATAGAGGTAAAGCGTCTCCCCTTCGTTGGGCCTGGACAAAACTGGGGGCTCAAATAATTCCTTTTTCAAGTGGGACAAGGCTTGCTCGCACTCCTCCGTCCATTCAAATATAGCCTCTTTGCAGAGGAGTTTGTAAAAGGGGAGGGCGTGCTGAGCGGATTTTGCCACAAACCGGGCGAGGGAAGCGAGGACCCCGTTTAACAATTGTATGGACTTTTTAGAATCAGGATTAGGAAGTTCCGTAAATGCCCGACATTTGTCAGGGTTGGCTTCAATACCTCATTGGGTTAAATAGAATCCGAGGAACTTCCCTGCTCGGACCCCAAACGTGCACTTCTCGGGATTGAAACACATTTTGCATTTCCGTGCTTGACCGAATACTTTTCGTAAGTGGGACGCGTGGTCCGTATCTTGTTGAGATTTGACGATCATGTCGTCCATGTATACTTCAAGCATGTCCCCGATTTCTGTTCGAAATCCCTTGTTCATCATGCGCTGATATGTCGCGCCTGCGTTTTTTAAACCAAAGGGCATAACATTATAATAATAGTTGTCCGATTCGGTCATGAAGGCCGTGTATTTTTTGTCGGACACGGCCATAGGGATTTGATTGTACCCTAAGTAGGCGTCCATAAAGGACAACAGTTTGAAACCGGCCGAATTGTCGACCAATTTGTCAATGTTGGGAAAAGGATACGCGTCTTTCGGGCAAGCCCGGTTAAGATTGGTATAGTCAACACACATTCTACATTTTCCATTAGACTTTTTAACAAGTACAACATTTGAGAGCCAGGTTGTATACCTAGCCTCAGTTACAAAATTTGCCTTTAGGAGGTCTTTAACAGCTGACTCGACCGCTTTGGTTTTCTCGGTCGACTGCTTCCTCCTACACTGGGCAACTGATTTGTGCGTTGGGTCGATGGAGAGGTGATGACAGGCTGTCTCGGGATCGAGCCCTGGCATTTTTGCGGCGCTCCAAGCAAACAGATCAGAGTTTCCCTTGAGGCATGCCTCAAATTGTCGTTTCGCCAAGTCGGGCAGATTGGCTCCGATCTTAACGCACCGAGCCGGATCATCCCCCAAAGGAATTAGCTCGAACTCTCCGTCAGGAATTGGCCGGGAAAGTGGATCGGTCAGCATCCGTTAGCCCTCGTCTTCATCTGAGAACCTGTAATCCAGATCGATTGAGTTGACCTGAGGAAAAGCCTTGGATGTTTGCGGAGTATCTGAAGATGTTAGGGCTGATGGGTTTGGTTGGTAAGATATCAAGCTGAGACCCCTGGATGCTGCTTCAAAGTATCGGCGAGTAGCTTCGATGTCACCATGTAGTGTAGAGACTTTGCCTGAAGTAGTATAATACTTCATTTTTAGGTGAACGGTGGATGGAACATCAATTAGCTCGGCCAATGTTGGTCATGCCAAAATACATTGGTACAACGAAGGACAATCCACGACCAAGAATTGGATGCGAACAGATCTGGCGGTTTCGGACGCCCCGAAGGTGACGAAGAGATCGACGTAACCCCACGGTCGGGAGACTGCTCCGTTGAAGCCCTGTAAGTCTGATCCGACGTATGGAGTCAGGTGTGTTTCATTCAACTTGAGTGTTGAAAATAATTGGGAGTATATGATGTCGCATGAGCTACCCTGGTCAACCAGGATTCTTCTGACATCAAAATTTGCCATCCGTGCACGGATGAGTAATGGGATGCTGGCATTCGGTGCTCCTCCCAAGAGTTCCTCTCGGTAAAAAGCAAGGGGTATTGAGCTCTCTCTCGGGGGGTCCAGGGTTGCGTTTTGAGCAGGTCCTTTTGCGATCAATTGGTCAAATTTCCTCTTTACGGATCCGACCGTGATTTTGTTAAATCCTCCCCCCGAGATGACCATTGCAGAGGGAAAGGTCTCCCACGGGCTGTGGGAGGAAAAATATCCTAGGCTCCCCGTGTGGTCGGGCAGGAAGAAGTCTTCCGGGCGGTAGATGCTCAGGGTAACTTGCATGTTCGCATCTGATGGTATGGGTACAACCTCTTCGATCTTCTGAGCCTCCTGCGCCTCTTGGCGAGGGGTGTCTCTTGATTTAGTAAACTGCTTGAGGTGCCCGTCTTTAATAAGTATCTCGGTTGCATCTTTGAGATGGATGAAGTCTTCGGTATTATGGCCGTGACTCTTATGGAATCTACAGTACTTCGTCTTGTCCGTGCCCGGTTTACTAGGAAACTGCTTCGAGAAGCGTACTCCTGCTCGCCTGAACTCCGAGTTGGCACATTCGGACATGATCTTCTCTCTAGAGACCAGGAGAGGGGTTTATTCATGAAACCGACCGACAGGTCCTCTGTGCTCCCGCGGTTCACGAGGGCGATCCTCCTTTCTTTTGTCTCATCCCCGACGAGATGTCGAGGGTTCATCGACTCGGGGGGGCTTTGCGTCCTCACGACGCCGGGCGTCTCGGACGGAGCCAGCAGTATGCTTTTCCTCGTATTGGATGTAAGCTTGGGATTTTAACAAGAAAGCGTCAAGGGTGGCCGGGGTCTCGATGCCAACCACGCGGTGGAAATCGGTCGACAGGCGCAGACCTTGCTCCAACAAGTACTTCTTCATGTCGTCCGTTGTGGATACCTGGACCGCTTCTTTGTTTAACCTCTCGATATAGGTTCGCAGAGGCTCGTCTTTCCCTTGGATGATTGCTTCGAGCGATGCTTCTGTCTTCGGGTGGCGTCTAGAAGCGGTGAAGTGCCTGGAAAACGTGCGTCTGAGCTGTTTCCAGGAAGTGATAGACTCTGCCTCGAGGCTTTTGTACCACGTCATCGCACCTTTCCTCAGAGTTGTAGGAAAAAGGCGACATTTGATTTCCCCTTGCACCCCTCGGTAGTCGAGCAAAGCATCAATATTCTTGATATGCCCGTCAGGATCGGTGATCCCATCATACGAGCCTAAGGGTGGAGGTTTTTCTAAATCCCGTGGGAGTTTAGCTGCCATGATTTCCGACGAGAGGGGGCCCCTGGTGTCTTCATCATCGCTGGAATTGAATGAAGGAGACCTGGGCATGTGCTTCTCGGTTCTCCGGGGTGATGCGGATCTTGATCTGCTCTTTCTTGACTTTCTTGGAGGGGAAGATCGAGGATGAGATGGGAGGGACCGTTAGTTACTAGTGGATTCATCATGGCGTCCTTTCCTCTTCTTCTTAGAAGGGGAGGGACTATGTCTTCTTTGATGTCTCGCGGGAGACTGGGACGATCGAGGAAGGGGGACCTCCGGGCGACTTTCTAGAGGCTGGTCGCGATCGGGGGAAGGTGAAGTTGTCTTCCTATCCGTGTGGTCCTGCACGGTTTCTTCGTGCGGAGGATTATTAACGTCGCCCTCACGTTGTGTGAGGAGCATATCGTCGTTCAATCGATTATCTGGATTGTTGTCTCGAGAAGCCATGGATCTTGGTAAAAGACTTTGGTTCTTGAAGATCTAGAGGGAGAAGAACGGGGAAATCAGTGATTCCCACAGACGGCGCCACCTGATCGTACCTGGAGATCAGGATCCGATATGGATGGCGTCGAGCGTTGTTGAAGGACGATTGATGAAGAGAGGAGGGGGTGTACCTGCAAGGCACTCCGATGCTAAAGTAAGATACTGAGCAGAGAGCGTGCAAGTACGAGAATTAAGGTGAGAGAATTGAATACCTGACCCTCTCCTCTGAGAGGGTTTATATACTGTCGTTATTGGATGGTTATTGGTTCAAACCGTTTGGCGCGGATCGTGGAATCCGCACGAATAGGTAACGGTCAAAACTAGCCGTTGGGGGATTTCATTCTGGTCGGTACAACCCTTGGTCGACAAGGACCGTTCTCCTCGGCACGGTGCTCGACGACGAGCATGTCAGTTTGTCACTTTGTCCGGCCCAACTCTGGAAGTTGGGCTTGCCCGGAACACTTGTATTTCTATCTTACATGTTCATTTACTCAATTTGACATAGATTATTTTGGAAATAAAAAAAATTCTCACAACTCACATTGTCTAACTTCACTAACATCATATAATTTTAGCCAAATTTATATACTTTAGTTATTAGCACATAATCAAAATCTAAATTCTCTAATTGACAAGTTAATATTATTTATGTGCATATGAATCATGATTAAACCCTTGTTTTATTATATTTGAATAATGTTAATTTTATATATCTATACTAAGAAACTACAATATGACATACAAAATATGAGTTTGCCCAATTTTAGATAAAATAAATAAAATATTTATAATTCTTGTTAATTCAAGTTTTTCCTTTGAGTGTCATAGCCTCTTCTATCATTTGAAAATTACAAAAAGCAAAATAGTATAAATATTAAAATCTCAACAAAAAAAATGTTTTTATATTAAGTATAAAATAAAGATTCAAACACAACATCATCACAAACATAAAAATATCCAATTATAGTTCGTTACATATTCCTTTTATTACTATTTTATGCTACTAGTTTGGCAAATGGTTCTGAATAATAAAGCAATTCAAAAATAATAAAAAAATGCTAAAGGAAAAAGATAACAATTCAAAGCATAAAAGCTTTAAAATAAAAAATAGAAATCAAAATTTGAAAATAGATTATTAAGAGATCTCTCCACTACACATATTATTTTTTAGCATCATATGTGCTCCTTGCAGCATTTGCAGCCTCTTGTGCTTTTTCCTTCATTTGTTGACCAGCCTACAACAGTAAAACATTGTCATCATCACAAAGATTTCTAAATAAATATTAACTAGTTACATGTTTTTTTTACTCGGATCATCTTTGAGGATGTACACGAAGGATAGCCACACAAGAATTCAAATTTTCCAGAGTTAAATTATAGTAAAATAGGATCTCATAAAATATTTATCGGATTAAATTATGATTAAATAAAACCTCTATTTATTTTATCATGGTTAAATTATACTTAACCACATGATCTTAAAAAACTTGACTGTATTTCTACTCTCTTTCTCTCTCTCTCTCTCTATAATTTAAATTCTACATTTCCATTATCCTTGAAAGTACTTGTTGAATCTAAATAAGATTGTACAAACCTCTAGAAAAGATTTTTTTGCAGATTGAGTAGCATTGCTTGCCGTGTCCATCATATTGCTTCCCTTCTCCTAAATCAATAAACTTTATATCAAATAATCATGCTACAATAATTTTAAACATATATAGTAAATAAAATTAATATAATCAAATCGTTAGTTGGATTTAGTAAGGAGGATTACAGTTCAATCCCCCACAATTACAATCGAAAGGGACTATAATTATTTGATATTAGAATTGACCCTTAAATCAGATTAGACGATTTAGATACTGATAAGGAAAATAAAAAAATTATAATATAATTACTTAATGTTGACACTAATAAGCAACCTGAGCTTGTCCTGCGGCTTGACCCGCTTGATGGCTCATATCTTGGGATTGATTCATTTTTTATTTCTCTTTTAAGATTTTGAAAAGGAATGAAAGTAACTCAAACAATTCTACTTTTTTTGTTGATTGTAATTCATAATTGTGTGATGTATATATAGTTTTTCATATTTGTGAGGAGAATAACACATGTAATTATTTGCATCATTTATTAAAGATGCTTTAGTTTGGGCTTAAGACTAGGAAATTTTGTAGGACTCTATTTTTAAAATTGACTCTTATTACAATCATCCTACTAAAAATAGAAAGTACATTACTATCAAATATTTTAACGTGTTAAAAAATAAAACAAGAAATGTAAAAGTAATAAATTTTAAAATGTTTAATACTTTTTTAGTCATTTATATTAATTTTAGGATTCATTTTCATCCCTTAATTTTAAAAAGGTCCATATTGATTTCTTAATTATTCAAAACATTCTATATTAATCATTTTTGTCTTATTAGTGACGGAAAAAAAATCAAAACTCCATCGTTAAATTTGTGGTTAATAAGACAAAAATGATTAATATGGAACGTTTTGAGAAGTTAAGAGATCAATATGAATATTTTTAAAGTTAAGAGACTAAAATGAATCTTGAAATTAAGATACAAAACTAAAAAGAGTATTATACCATTTTAAAACTATCAAATTGATTATAGCGACTTCATTTTTAATTAGGTTTAATCTTGAATTTTCTTTTATCAATTTTGCTATATTATCTTTTGAACAATCTTGTTATATCAAATCAAGATGTTTATTACAATTTCATAGCTAATCTTTTATTTTCTTTCTTCAAAATTTTAAGATTCTTAATAGAAAAATCACTATCAAGTAACCCATTGATAATTACTCATATATCTATGAGGATTGTTGGTAGTGAAATGAAATAACATTCCAAACATTTATTGTCATCATGTTATAGGTATAAAATGTCTATCTACATAGTTTAACAACAAATAATCTTCAACCACTAAATAATTTATTGCACATACAAGATGAATTTTCTTCTCTTAGCCATAATTTTTCATATGTAATACTCGTCTTTTGAGTCCAAGACTGTCATAAAATGTTGTAGCTTAAGAATCACGTACCACAAAATACTTCATCCTAATATGCTATAGTCAAATGGGATGCATAATGGGTCTTAGATAAGAAGCAGTGGATACATATCGAATAATTTAATGGGTATTTACGAGTAAAATAAACAGATATTTAATTACCCGTTTCTGTACGAATATAGATTTGATGGTACTCGTACTGAAGCCGTCAAAATGGACATGGGCCAACCCATAAGCCCTTAATTTTAACACAGACCAGATCATAAAAAATATTTAAAAAATACAATCATATCATATCTTTTTAAGCCAGTCCATCAGGTCGATAGTTTTTTATGGATCGAACCGGGCCATCCAAGCGGGTTTCGGGATAACCCATTAAATATTAAAATTAATAATTTGTTTTGATAAATAAATTAGAGAACTATTTTTATTAACAAGGGTATTCATGCACCACAAGGTGGTAATTTAATGTTCATCTACTACATTAGAAATAAAAAGACTGGATAAAGAGGTAGAAGCATATTAAAACATAAATGTTTTGCCATTTGGTTTCAAGTTATTGACTTATCATGTATTATGAATTACATATATTGTAGAAGTGGAAGAGAAACAATTGTTGCATTCAGCAAGGGTTCAAGAGACTTAGGCCACAACATTGTCTACTTTATAGTTTGTTTCGTTATATATTTTGAATTGTTAGGTGATTAATTATTTAGTTTTGTACGTATTCTATTCTTTCTAAAGTTACATTATATGACAATTGTTGAATTTATCAAGTGTTCATGGGACTTAGTCAAAACATTGTCTACTCTTTAATTTATTTTATATCTATTTTGTTATGTATGATTGTATTTTATTGTCTCTAAATTTAAAATTAAAAATATAATATTGAAATATATAGGCGGGCCTGACCCATCAGGTTGCACGACCTATAAGGAACTGGGTCAGACTCAATTTTGATAGTCCATAAAGTAATCAGGCCGACCCACTTCAGCCCATTTATAATTGGGTCGGGTCGGTCCACCAGGCTGATGCGGAGTGGGTCGGGTTGGTCCATTTGACAGCTCTCGTACCTGTGGGTATCTGTATTGTATTCGTTAATAAATTATAAAATTATTATACTTGATAAATTTTTTCATTCATTTAATCTCCTTTTACTATTGTGTTTAAGACATTAACACTATTATTTGGTACTTTAAGTTATTGTATCAGTGATATAATGTTATTTAAACTGTGATATTCCTATTATGCTCATGTGTGTGATTATTGTTAGTGATTTTCTTTAGTGATTTATGTTTAGTCTCATTCTATAATAATATTATTTTGTGTTAAATTTTGAATTTTTTTTCTTCTTATAAAGAAGTATTAGTTACAGTATTTTTCAATATAAGATTCATTTAAATTTAATATGGTAAATGTATTTAAAGATAAAAAAATTATTTAAAATTATAAAAATTATAAAATTACAATTTAAAACAAATATATCCATGGGTACCCATAAATATCCACGGGTATCTAAAAATCTACAGATACCTGTCTAACGAATACCCGCACAAATATGAGGCGGATACGATTATCATATTTGTTAAACGGGACGGAAATTGGATGACTAGTACCTGTCCCCACGGGTACCCATTGTCATCCCTTATTACAACTATTTTACTCATAACAAGTATAGTTGGTGCACATCACGAGTCTCAATAAAATGTTCATTTGCAGCCTCTTGTGCTTTTTCCTTCATTTGTTGACCAACCTATAACAATAAAACATTGTCATCAATCACCAAGATTTCTAAAGTAATATTAATCATTTACATGTTTTTCTATAGGACGTGCAAGACGGGTTACCACACAGAGGTCCAAATTTATCAGGGTTAAATTATAGTTAAATAGAGTCTCATAAAATATTTGTCAGATTAAATCATGATTAAATAAGATCTCTATTTATTTTAGCATAATTAAACTGTAATTAACCTATACAGCACCTTTAAAAACTTAAGACGACTATGTTCTTACTCTATATTTAAAAATAAAAAAACTACATTTCCATTACTATTATCATGGGAAGAACTTGTTGATTTTGAATAAGATTGTACAAACCTTTAAAAAAGATTCTTTTGCAGATTGGACAACATTACTTGCCTTCCCTTGTCCAAACAGAACTATATGTAGAAGTTCTAATGGTCTAAAAGTAGAAACAATTTTTTATTTATTTAAAAGCAAGTTTAGCAAACTTGCCTTTCTGACATGCCTCACACAGAGCATCTGAGATGAACTTCAGGTTAGGAAGTCCTCTGACCAGATTGAGTTTGTTAATCTGAGATATTCTTATCATACTAACATGCCCAAATCTTATGTGCCAGACCCATTGCTCGTCCTTAACAGACATAAGGCATTTTACATTCTGACTTTTTAGTTCAGAAAGTTTTATATTGTAAATGTTGTTCTTTCTCATTCCATTAAATATAATAGTTCCATCTTTCTGACTAACTGCTTTGCAGAATTTTTAATTGAAGATTATATCATAACCGTTATCACTTAATTGATTAATTGATAACATGTTATGCATTAATCCATCTACTAACAGAACATTAGAAATAGAGGGAAGAGTAGCATTACCAATGGTTCTAGAGCCAATAATATTTCCTTTCTGATTACCTCCAAAACCTATGTAACCTCTAACTTTAAGTTCTAGACTTTGGAACATATGCTTTCTTCCCGTCATGTGTCGCGAGCATCCAGAGTCCAGGTACCAAGATTGGTGTTTCAATCTTGTTGTTAAAGACATGTGCATCATAGCAGATTTTATCTTTGGGTACTCATATCTTTTTGGGTCCTTGTTTGTTAGATTTTACATAATTATGCTTGAGTTTAGGTTTCTCAATAGAATTTGTAGAGTAAGATGATTCACTGGTGTATTAAGTCATGTTTGTATCCATAAGTGAAGTGAGAGTTTAAGGTGTGTATTTTATGACCATGCCATCAACTTGCTTTGATTGATGTGGTGCTTCTCCTTTTGGTTTAACATATCCTATGCCTCTTCTACCATTTCTGCTAACTCCATAGATCATTGAAGCCATTTGCTCCTGTTTATGTTTTTAGCTAGAAATTTTTGAAAATTGTGATCATAATGTTATATGATGCTATCAGAACTAGTTAGAACTCCCGAGTTAGGTTCTATCTGAGCTTTAAGTTTTTCAGAAGTATTTTCAAGTTTTGAAATAGTATCTTTTAGCTCATAGTTTTCTGCTTTCAGTTTTCTAGTTTCTTCAAACTCAGATACTAGACCATGTTTCAGGTTTTTGTATTTGAGTTGAAGTTGCTAATATTTTTCAAGAATTTATGATAAACTATCTTCTAATTGAGATCTAAATAGTTTAGAAAATACCTCTTCTGTTTATGAGTTTGATCCAGACACTGAAGAGTTAACATCATCTAATATGTTGGCCATTAAAGCAAAGTTGGCATGTTCATTTTCTGATTCGGATTCAGCTTCAGAATATTCTGAGTCATCCCAAGTAGCCATAAGACTTTTCTTCTTTTTTGTTTTAAATTTCTTCTTTGGTTTTTCTTTCTGCAATTTAGGACAGTCACTTTTGTAATGTCCAGGTTCCTTACATTCATAACATATCACTTTTTTGCTTCTTGACTTTTTGTAGCCAGAGGATGATTCAGAATGACTGCTTGATCTTCTAGGGTTTCTGAATTTCTTTTGTCTATGCTTCCAAAGTTGTTGGACCCTTCTTGAAAGGAGTGATAGTTCTTCTTCTTCTAATGAGCCACCAAAGCTTTCTTCTTCTTGAAAAGCTTTAGATTCATATTTATTATATTTAAGAGCAACATACTTACATTTATTTTGGGGTTCATCTTCTTAGAGTTCTATCTCGTGACTTCTCAGAGAGCTGATCAATTCTTCAAGAGATATATCATTCAATTTTTTTGAAAGTTTTAGAGTTGTGACCATGGGTCTCTATGCCTTTGGCAAGCTTCTAATTATCTTCTTCACGTGATCTACTATTGAGTATCCTTTGTCCAGAAATTTTGGTCTATCAACCAGAATTTGAAACCTTGAGAACATTTTCTCAATTGTTTCATCTTATTCCATTTTGAACACTTCATACTTTTGGATGAGTGTTAGAGCTTTAGTCTCCTTGACTTGAGTGTTGCCTTCATGCGTTATTCTCAAAGAGTCGAACATGTGCTTAGCAGATTCTCTGTTTGTGATCTTCTCATATTATGTGTGTGAGATGGAACTCAAAAGAATTATTCTGGCCTTGTGATGATTTTTGAATTCTTTCTTTTGTTGAGCTGTCATATTTCTTCTCTCAATCTTCTGACCATTTTCCCCAACTGGATGAGTGTAACCGTCAATCACTATATCCTAGAGATCTCCATCATGATCCATAAAGAAACTTTCCAGAACATCTTTCCAATAGTCAAAGTTCTCACCATCGAACACTGGGGGTTTTCGTTCAAAGTTCAAATTTATTTTCAGCATCGTCTTTATTTTCCTTTACCAATCCCAAGTGATAGTTTCCATCATTAGGAAGCTATCACTATTTTAATTGTTTCTAGCCACTGAATAATCGTTTTAGTTTCTAAATTTATGCAAGTTTGGTTGATCAAGAACATTGCAACCCTGTTTCTAATTTTAATGCTTTATTATTTAGTTATTATTGCATTTATTTATATTATGAAATTCTTCTCCTTCTACCTTTATTTGTTTTTATTTAATATGTCTGGCTAAACCGTTAATCGGTATGTAATTGTCTAACCGGAACGAATTTAGTAGAATTAGGCTAATACTTTAAATTAAGTTACTTTCTGGCTTTGATTTCTTAATATAAACAACTTTCGTTACGAGAGTAAGAAAGTATAAAAGATTAGGATTAAGACCACGAGAGTGTGAGATCATAATCAAATAGCTGAAATCGGGTATTGTTTTAAATACAGCGGGAGCGCTTTAAAACCAATTAGAACCCTTAGGTTTCCAAAAAGTATTTCTAACTTGAATTGACACAGCGAGAGCACTCAATTGAACTTAGGAGTATAGTAATAGGAAAGACCACAAGAGTGTGAGTTAAACGACTTTTAAACCAAGAGTTTCTACAGAAAGATAATTTAATAAACCATAACACGCCGACCCTTTATTGAATTCACGAAGGCGAATCAATTACGTACTGATATTCTTATTATTAATTTAACTTAATTAATTTTTCACCTTATAAAACTAAAAACATCACTCGTCTTAGCTAAACATAGTAAGTAACACCCGATAGCACTAGGTTGATTATCGAGTCTCTTCGGGATCAGTATCTTTTATTACTATACGATAGACTCAAAAAGTCGCGACCAGATCTTTTTCTGACACGGTTAAGTGTTAGCACCCAGAACTAGGCGCTCTGATACCAATTGAAGAAACAAAAAAACACAAGAAATTGGGGGTTTGAATTGGGGTTTTACAAAATTAAAGCAAAGGACACGTTTGGTTATCCTGGTTCGTTTGAACTCAAACTACTCCAGTCCGCCCACCAAGGTGATTTCGCGTCTCTCAAGAGAGGTCTTAATCCACTATTCAAAAAATATATTACAACACAAAGAACTATTGTCAATGTCTTCTTGAGTCTACTGACTAACATTTTAATCACTCAAGGAATTTCAATAATAATAAAATAAGAATGTGTATAATATTGCTTCTAAAAAGCTATAATCACTACTGTGATATTTTACACAAAATTTTAATACACAAAGGCTTGAGGATGTTGAAATGTTCGTATATGCGCACAAGAGTAGTGCACCTTTTTCTTCCAAGATATTCCTTTTTATAGATGAGGAAGTATTGATCCGTTGGAGACGCATATGGATATTTTTGGAGGATGATATATGATGTTATGATGTTTCCAAAAATAGTGATCCTTGTCTGATATGCTATTAAATCTTGATACTAATTTAATGAAGGATGATGCTAAAGATCAGAGTTTTGCTTCTTATAAGAACATCATAGTCTTTTCAAAAGTGCAGCTGGTGCTAAGAGCGTAATAATTCTTCAGATCTTCTATATCATACTTTCATGACTTGCCTTTGTTTGGTTCTTCTATGTTCAATCTTCAGAACTTCTATATTAAGTATTAGAATATTCTCGCTTTGCATCAGAACTTCATGTTCATCAAAATAAAAACTTTAGAGGGCATATTTGTTCTTTAAATTAATCATGGTATTTGTTATCATAAAAAATTATTAAGAATGTAGAATCAATTCTTGTTCTAACAATGTATCCAAACACCTTCAGGTGACTTAAACTTTAATTGACACTAGACCAACATTCTTTTGATTTGATTCCTTATAGGTTCTTAGTCATACATTTGTTTAGAATGTATGTTGGAGCAACTTAAAACTTGTTTGTTAGAACAAGTTATTTTGTGTTATCTTGACACAATTGGTGTTTGACCAAATTTTGGTAAAACCTAATAGTAAAAAATATGAAATGAACCCATTTAGGGTCGGGTAGCCCGTAGCTATGACATGGATGGACTTAAGTAGTAAAGTTAAAGCCTATATTCAATTTGAGTTTAAAGCCCAAACTGGCTCTAAAAACCCGAGGCCCGCCAGGGTCCCGGGTAGCCCATTTTAACACAACTCTTAAGATAAAAACAAAATAATAATATAATAACGTATAAATGTAGCTTAACCACCATGGATGTAATGTCACATTGAAATAAATCAACAAAGGTTAACTATCACAAAACAATAAGGAACATATCATCGTATGATTTAAATAAAAAATAAATTATAAAAAACATTAAGATAAAATTGTTGTCTCTCTTAATTCAAGTTACTGGTATACAATGATTCATATAATAAAACCATGTAGAAAAAAATGAAAAAGATAACAATTCATTGCATATAAGACCAAAAACAAAAAACAAAAATCAAAAGTCATAAATGTCTTCTTAAGAGAAAAGTGACATATTTAAATAATAAAACTAGAGCATTAAAATATTTTAATTTGTAAAATAATTATAAATAAACTCTACCAATATCTAATTATTGTCTACACTCTTCCCTCACGGTAACACACCCCCATTCACATTTATTCTCTACACCTCTATCTATAAGACATACGCTCATACCCTTTTATTTATCTATTCACACACATAGAAATCACAAAGAATTCACAAATAACTTAACTAAAATAATTTAATAAAAACCGGGGTGTTACAACTCTCCCTCACTTAAATAATTTCCGCTCTAAAAATTTCCTTAAGCAATAGAGTCAGATACGACCCCCTCTTTTGGCCCTCAAGCTTCCAAATAAGCAATATCAGTCAAGGGAATACTATTAATAAACATATGCCTATAATCAATCAGTCCTCGGTGGTAGCCTTTAAACTAGAAAAAGTAAAAACCGTTCCTCCAGACTTAGCCTTCTTAGGTTTTTGACTATTAGTACTGATATGGCCTTGCTTCCCGCAGTTGTAGTAAGTCATATCATTTCTCTTATATCATCAATAAGATGTCATGTCTTCCTGCATTGTAACACTTATTCTAATAATTGGAACACTCATTGGCATGATGACCAATAACACCACACATGTAGCACTGGACTGTAGTAGGAGCTCCTCCCCCACTTGGGTTCTCCTCACCTATAGCTTCTTGTTTTCCTTTGTCTGTAGGAGTTACATAAGGCTTTCCTTGGAACTGTCCCATCCATTTCTTCTCACTCGGACTCTTATAGTGAGCAGGCTGGGCTCTACTGTAACGCCCTGTTTATTTAATTAAATATCTTTATATTATTTGTGTTGGTTTGTGTTGACCTTCGAATTTGTGTGGTGTTGAATTGTTATGTTGGTTTTATTCAAACTAATTAAGTTGTGGAAAAGTCGATTTAAGTGGTGTTGTTGTTAGTTAAGTGAATTAATTGATTAAGTCGAAGAAATAGTGTTGGAATGATACTAGTATTATTAGTGGGCTTACTTGTGGTTATAAGTAGTAAGTAGTAGGGGTGTATGACTAATAACGTAGAGATTGGTGGTGTGTGGAGTAATGTTAATTATATTATTTTTAATTAATATTTGCTCAACCATGGTATAAAATGGATAGTTAGCATAATTATAGGAGTGATGGTCATTATTATTATAGTATTATTAGTATTATAATAATAATAATTATTATTATTATTTTAATAATTAAAAAGTCAAAGTGAATTGGTATTGGTGAGTGGAGGGAAATAAGGAGAGTTATAAGGCCAGATGAATAAAGGAAATTAGGTTAATTAGAAGTGGCAGTATGAGAAAATAGTTTAGCAGTGAAGTAAATAAGGTTTTAGGTCCAGTAACATGATTAATTAGTTTTGAAGACCACCTTAAGAGTTGGAGTAGCAGTAGCAATGATATTAGTTGACAAGAATTAATTAGTAGCAGTAACCATATTATTTAATTGACAGAAAATTAATAGTAATATTGTGATGAATTAATAAGGGAATAATTAAGAAACAGTGAGGTAGTATTTGGTAGCTGAATTTGGTAAGTTGTTTTAATGAAAATGTTGCAGAAAATTAACAGAAGCATAATAAGAGTTATTAAGAGGTAGAATTATAGAGTTTTGGTAGGTAATTAGTTAACCGATTTTAGTCGAAACTTTGTGAGTAATAGGGTGGTGTAATTGGGTGTTATTGGGTTGTGTTTCTTTTGTTGTAAGTTGGGAAGTTGGTGGTTATGGATTGTTTGCAGTGCCTTACTCATGGCAAGAATACCAGTTGCAAGCCTTTGGCCAAAAGTTGATTGTTGTTGTTGTTAAAGTTGTAGGCCTCGAGCCAATGTTGGTTTGTTGTTATTGCTAAGTTGTTGTAGTATAAAGTTGTTGTTGAGTTATTATAGTATGTTGTTCTTGTGTGGTTATATAACCATTATTGTTGTTATGTTGATATTTGAGTCGAATTACATAGCATATCAAGTTGGAGCTGTTGCTCGGTAAGTTGGTCTGGATTGGCAATATTTAAGTTGAAGGCTTATGCCTTGTTGATGACTCTATTAATTGGAAAATTATTAAGTTGGGAGTTCTGCTCCAATGGTACCACATGCATGTGCATTTGTCTAAGTTGCATTTCGAAGTTGTATAATATGTTGTTGTGTTGCATCTTGTGTTGATTTAAGTTATTTGTGAGTTGTGAAGCAGTGATTTATATAATTCAATTTAATATGTTATTTATCATACAATTGATTATATTGTTAGATATCTCACCCCTTCTGTTTGAATGTTGCTCTCTGTTGGTAACATGCAGGTAATCCAGAGTAGGGCTGCTTACTTTAGTAGATTTGAGTCGGTGTTGTTGCTCTGATACGTAGCACTTGGGGGGGATAACACATGTTTTCTGTTGATTTGTTGGATTTTATTATACTTGTTGAATCTTAAAGTTGTTTCATTAAAGAATTATTGCATACGAGTTGTGCTATTAAAATGTTGAATTTTATGAATTTGTTGCAAAGTAATGAAAGTATTCTATTTTTAAGACTAATCACTTGTTAGATGTTAATTTTAAGGTGGAAAATGTAATCATCTCATTTGTTTGTTGAAACTTTTATACTCTAATTTTATTAATAATTATTGGGTAGAAATTGGGTGTTACATCTACTATCCTCATAAAAAATCCCGCACTTATTCACCAATATATGGTTTTGGCGAATCTCTTAGTATCCAATACCCTGCTTAATCTCTGGATGCTAGCCGTTCTCAAACTTGATGCACTTAGATCCATCAGCTTCCGCACTATTATAATGTGGACAAAATTTCACCACTTCTTCAAACTTGGTGGCATACTCAACAACAGTTGAATTCCCTTGTTTCAGCTCAAGGAATTTAATCTCATTCTTACCATGCACATATTCAAGAAAGTACTTCTCCATAAATTCATCTCTGAACACAACCCAAGTGATATCTGCATCCCACTATTTCCATCCTCTAGTGTGCATTACCCCACCAGTCCACAGCCTCTTCTTCCAACATATGAGTACCAAACTATATGTTTTGCTCCTTTGAGAAAGCCATCACCCAAAATATCTTCTCAATCCCTTTGAGCCACGCTTGCGCACCATCTGGATCATGTTGTCCCTTGAAAGTTGGTGGGTTGTTTCACTGAAACTTCCCCAAATCACGAAACTCATCAATCTCTCCAGCATTATGATTTTTCTGTTGATTCTGATATATTGCTTGAGCCAAAGACTCTAAATCTTCAGCAATTGCATAATTGTTCCTCCCTCTAGCCATAACTCTAGTGAATCCAACAAACAAACAAACCAACATCAAAATAAACAAAGTATCGAAAATGTTCACATACACTTATCGCATACAAGGGAACAAACATCATGCAAACTTGGTTGGAGTGACTGACCTGCTCTGATACCACTATGTAACACCCTAAAACCATGCACTTATAATTATAAAATAAATCATGTATAATACACATATTCATACTTAGAATGTTACTCGACATCAAACACATTTGCTCTACAACACTTAAATTTAAAATGAAACATTCAACACCTATCATCACATGCTCACCTTCACTCAGGGCATCATCACAACAGAATTATAAAGATAAAGATGCTCTGCAAACATATAAGTCTCATGAATCTATTTTATTAAGCTCAAATGAAATACGATAAAAATCTCCTCCAAACAACATAAGCATCATATATAAGATACTATAACATCCAACTCTCCATTTAACATAAACAGAATGAAAAGACATCGTTCTCCCCACCCAGTGTTACAAATCAGAGCATGTAATTCTAAGACGCAAACGAGAATAAAAGAAGAACAACCTCGCGCCATCCTCCACTCTTAGCAAGCACTCTTGGCATATTTTCATACATATAAAATCAAGGTAAATCAAATATAATTTTAGTCACACAATCATACATATGAACACCATAAATCATCATTCAAATATTGATTCATGGGAAAACTCGATAATTATCATATAAAAACTATCATAGTGTCACAATTCAGAATTATGAATCAAAAAACCTAACCCTAAGGAGGTTAAGGACTCCTCTACCCTACCCCTCATCCATATACCCTTTATTAAGATTATTATCCCCCTTACCTTGTGATTCCAGCAAAAGGAAGAAATCTCAATGGTCTCCTCTCCGAAGCTCTAGCTCTCCTCTTGTTCTTCTCTTTGCCCTATTTATTTTTCTTTTCTTGCTTCTTTTCCTTTTTTCCTTTTTTTTGTACGAACTGATAAAAGCTCTTCATCTTAACTCTCTCTTTAAAGTAAAAACATAATTCCCTCATTAGAAAATTCCTACCTTACCCTCACATTTTTCCCTTAATTCCTACATTGTCCTTAATGTAACACCCATATATAACACATTACATACATTTAAATGCTTGAAGTACAAAAGTCTAAAACTAAGGCATAATGAATACAAGATGCTCAAAAATAAAATACTAAGAAATAGATCAACAATGATCTCAAAATAAACTCCATCAGCGGAAGTCATGCCATGCTCAAAATATCAACTAGTAAGGATAAGTCAAACGACTTTATCCTTACCCTTCTCAGAACCTGAAGTACCTGAAACAATAATCAACAACGTGGGGTGAGATGACAAAATCTCAGTGAGTCCCTATCTTATGGATTCTTTCGGCTTAACGAGGTTCTATAAAAATCCTACTCAAGTCAGAAAAAGACTAAGACTTTGAGTTCACAACTCTCACACTCATATAGAAACATATCTTGAGTTCACTAACTCAAACGTATCACTAATCCGGAAACTAAACAAAGGCATCCCCTATTCCCGTCCTCTCCCACGTCTAAGAGTCGGCATGATTCATGGATCCTTGTAACTTACTTGACATACAAAATGGATTCGGATCCTAGGTCTGTTAACCCAAAATCGTCACTCCCCATTGCTTGTTAACCATCACAAATCTCTACCCATAGGTTCCATTCGTACTAAACACAAGAATCAAACCTGCCAAGTAATTATGCATACATTTCAGAGGAACCCCGGGTTCATTTAACGGAAACTCAGGGAAACGGTTTTGATTATGTGATTTCAACACAAACGTGATTGCACATACCAACCACAAGGCCACATTCGTCGTAACACATAAAGAATGCATATGGCATTCATAAGGCCACATACGCCTTTTACAAGAAAATTACTCCCAACGGGTTGACACACATGTTTCATATAGCGTTTACTCCCCACTAGACCCTTACTCGACTAACGTACACATCTATATACCAAATGTTTGAGCATCACCATCTAGTTCTAACATCTTCCTAGTCACACTACTAGATCTCACTAGTGTAATATATAAAGGTTTCCTTATTCACCTTAGCTTTTACACTTTATGTAATTATGTTCCATAAACCACATAATTGTAAAAAAAACAGATTAAAAACCGTAATTAATTAAATTCTTCAACAAAAGAAATAATTTCACATTCCAATAGATAAATTATCATTTTAGCTTTCTATCCGTATAAAGTTTCCTCAAATTAGATACCCATATAGAAAGTTATGAATTTTCAAAGAAAATAATTTTTCCAAAACTTACAGTGTTAACCGGTTAACCATTAGGTGGTAACCGGCTAACCATGCAATATTCTCCAGACAGTAGCGAAATGAGAGTTAGAGGCACATTTTGGTAACCGGTTAACCAGTTCATTTTTCAAATTTAAAACCAGATTTTACACACATTAACCGATTAACCATTAGGTGTTAACTGGTTAACACTGAACCAGAACCAC
Source organism: Lathyrus aphaca (assembly GCA_963966055.1). Taxonomy (NCBI): domain Eukaryota; kingdom Viridiplantae; phylum Streptophyta; class Magnoliopsida; order Fabales; family Fabaceae; genus Lathyrus; species Lathyrus aphaca. The sequence continues at coordinate 485,479,312 of OZ014525.1, read as the reverse complement.
AAATTTCTATGTGTTCAATGTTAAAAACCAGTGGAATTCATTTCAACACATAATGACAACATAGTAATTATCATGTATCACATTTATAACACCCATTCTACCCCATCATCAAGTTAAGCAATTTAAATCAAATATCAGAGTAAAACTCATGAAAAAGGGCATCACATTACTTCTTAAATAAAAAGTCATAAACATCACATTGAGTCCTGTCCTGTAACACGGGTTAATAAAATCATGAAAACACTTTAAATCCTTTCTCACTAAATATGCAGCGGAAAAACAATACGTCATAAATTCCTCTTTAATAAAATAAACTCATAAATTATCCCAAATAATCATTTTATCAAAGTACTTAAACACAATTAACATCTTATTCCAAATAAAGCAAAATCAACTCAAGCGAGAACATATCCCGGTGTTACTGGACACAGAGCATGACTCCACTTCTAACTAACTCGACAATTCACTACCTCGGAGTTAAGCACGCACCAAACTAACCTTGATTATCTGCGGAATGACATAATAGACCATCACCAGAAGTCAGGCAAGGTGAGTAAATTCATATTCAATAAAATAATATAGATAATGAGAATTTAGAAACATAACAACAATATCAATCTATCATCCTAGCTCAATTATACATAACATCACTATCATCACATCATAATAACATTCATCATAACTCTTTTATACACAACATCAAGTACATCTCATCATCACACAAAACCAATACAACTCATGCTATGTCATTTAGAATGATATGCAACCTCTTAATAATGCATGTGGTACCGAAACATCCTCATGGATGGACACTGGGCCATCAACCCTCACATAAGGGAGCACATCATAACATCATATCACTTCAATTCGCACAATTGCATTGAAGCTACCAATGGACCGAAGTCCCCTCATAATTCAATGCCATGAATGCAAGACGCAATTACATACATCACCATCAAAACATTATAACATTGCATCCGCATTCACCATTAATCATAATTCTCATACTCACTCATGTCATCATACTTCCACATCATGTAATCATACCTCATAACTCAAAGGAAATCAATTTAATTCATCATACCTCATTTTATTACTAACTCTACTCATACTTCATAACTCATAAAAATTAAGAAAAATCTTCACACATCATATAATCATTAATTTCCCTCATATACCCCCAAAACACATCCTACAATATTTCTATAGCCTCATAGCAGCCTACACCGTAAAGCGCCTCGAGAAAAACATTTTTCAGAATAATAAATAAAAATAATAATTTTTCAAAACTCTCCAGGGCTCGCTAAGCGAGGCATCTTGCTCGCTAAGCGCCCAACTCCCTGTTTGTGCTTGCTAAGCGAGCTTCGCGAATTCTGCAGATTTCTCTGCGATTTCCAGCATTCCTCTTCTGCAATAAACCCAACAAAAACCCACTTTTCACATCAGCAAGCAGTAAAATCACATTTAACTCCAACATTCTTTACCATAACATCAAACACATCATCTAACATCATTATATTCATCAATTTATCATGTAATCATCATCAAAACACAAAGTCATCAATCAAAACCCTATACCCTAAAACTACACCACAAAACCCCCAATTATATTCCCACATTATAATATCGAAAGGAAAATACTTCCCATACCTTAGGTTCCTTAATTCCTTCGTTAATATTCTCAAAACTTCAAGCCTCTTGCCCTAGCTTTCTCAGAGCTTTTCTCCTTCTCTCCAAAAAATGCGATCATTTCCAATTGATCGTTTCACAAAACCCCCTTTAGTCTTTTTGTCACTTTTTCCCCTAAGACCTCAATAGACCTTCACCAAAATACCCTCACTAAGGCAATCTCTTTACCTCTTAATCACTTCTTTTCTATACCGTCTATTCGTACTGGTGAAACCTCTACAGTCAAATTATCTCTTACCCGAATATCATCCATCTGAATCACATGCGACAAATCTGCAATATACTTCCTCAACTGAGACACATGAAACACATCATGCAAACTTGCAAGTGACGGTGGTAATGCAATCCGATATGCCACCTCCCCGGCCCTCTGTGAAATCTGATACGGTCCAATGAAACACTGAGTGAGCTTCCTGGACTTTAAATCTCTTTTGACACCAGTCATTGGAGTAACCCTTAAGAAAACACGATCTCCCTCTTGAAATTCAAGTGCTTTCCTCCTCTTATCATGGTAACTCTTTTGACGACTTTGCGAAGTCTTCATTCTCTCTCGAATCATCTTAATCTTCTCAGTCATCTCCTGCACAATCTCAGGTCTGAGCATAACACTCTCGCCTGACTCATACCAACACAATGGAGTCCTACACCACCTCCCATACAATGCTTCATACGGAGCCATACCAATGCTCGCATGAAAACTATTATTATAAGTAAACTCAATCAATGGTAAATGACTATCCCACACACCCCCATGATCCAACACACAAGCCCTCAGCAAATCCTCTAAAGATTGGATAGTCCGTTCTGTCTGACCGTCCGTTTGTGGATGATAAGCATAACTCATCCTCAACTTGGTTCCTAAAGCATCGTAAACTCTTCCAAAATCTCGATGTAAACCGCATATCTCTATCTGACACAATACTCGACGGTATCCCATGCAACTTCACAATCTCATCAATATACATATCTGCTAACTTCGACGTGGAATAATTAATCTTCATCAGCAAGAAATGCGCCAAATTAGTTAATCGGTCAACAATGACCCAAATGGAATCATTCCCCTTCACCGTCTTCGACAAAACTGTCACAAAATCCATAGAAATGCTATCCCATTTCCATTCTGGAATACTCAACAGTTGCATCATACATAAAGGCTTTTGATGTTCAACCTTCGATTTCTGACAAACTAAATAAGCATATACAAACTCTGCAACATCTCTCTTCATACCCGGACATCAGAACAACTTCTGCAAATCATGATACATCTTAGTTGTACCAGGGTGAATACTCAATCTACTTTGGTGCCCTTCTTCAAGAATACTTTTCTTCAACTCTGGAATATCAAGAATACACACGTGATTCCGAAACCTCATCATACTATTTTCATCAATTCGGAATTCTCCTCCGTTTCCTTGGTTAATCAAAGTCATCTGATCAACCAACCTCAAATCTTATTGTTGTCCTAAACTGATCTCATCCATAATATCATTCGTCAATTTCAACATACCCAGCTTCACACTTTCAGACGTAGTTTCACACAACAAACTCATGTCTCTGAATTGTTCAATCATCTCAAGTTTTTTCACCATCATCATCGACATATGCAAAGTCTTCCTACTCAAAGCGTCTGCGACCACATTAGCTTTACCAGGGTGGTAACTCAAATCAAAATCCTTCAACATCTCTAACCATCTTCTTTGCCTCGTGTTTAGTTCTTTCTGATCAAACAAGTATTTCAAACTCTTATGATCGTTGAACATACCAAATCTCGATCCAAACAGATAATGTCTCCAAATCTTTAACACAAAAACCATGGCTGCTAACTCTAAGTCATGGATATGATAGTTCCTCTCATGAACACATAACTGTCTAGAAGCATAGGCAACCACTTGACCATTTTGCATCAACACACCACCAAGACCCATTATTGAAGCATCACAATACACCACAAAGGATTCATTCAGATTCGGAAAAATAAAAACTGGAGAAGTAGTCAACCTCTTCTTCAACTCAACAAAACTCTTCTCGCAAGAAACATCCCATACATAATCCTGACCCTTTCGAGTTAACTTAGTCAGAGGCAATGCCAACTTAGAAAAAACCTCTATGAACTTTCGATAATAATCGGCCAAACCAAGAAAACTTATGATCTCGGTAGCAAACTTCAGAGTTTCCCAATTCAACACGACATCAATCTTAGAAGGATCCGGTGAAATCCCACCACTAGAAATCACATGGCCAAGGAAACTTACTTCCTTCAACCAAAACTTACACTTCGACAACTTAGCATAAAGTTTCTTCTCTCTCAACACTTGTAATACAATCCTTAGATGTCCTTCATGTTCTTCTTCCGACTTTGAATAAATCAGAATGTCATCAATAAAAACCACTACAAACGTATCCAAATACTCATGAAAAGTCTGGTTCATATACTTCATGAATATACTAGGTGCATTGGATACACCAAAAGGCATCACAATATATTCATAGTGACCATATCTCTTCCAAAAAGATGTCTTTAGAATATCATCTACTTTAACTCGAATCTGACGATAACCCGACCTTAAATCAGTCTTGCTAAAAACGCGAGCTCCCACCAACTGATCCATCCAATCATCAATCCTCGGAAGTGGATATTTATTCTTGATAGTCAACTTATTCAATTGTCGATAATCGACACAAAACCTTATGCTACCATCCTTTTTCTTAACCAACAACACAGGAGCACCCCACAGAGAAACACTTGGACGGACAAATTTCTTCTCAAGAAGTTCCTCAAGTTGTTTCTTCAACTCACTCAACTCTGAAGCTGACATCCGATAAGGAGCCATCGACACTGAACTAGTACCCGATAATAAATCCACAACAAAATCTACTTCACACTCCGGTGGTAAATCACTAATGTTGTCTGGAAATATATCAAGAAACTCTCATACAATAGGTAACTCAACACCCACTTGTTCACGGTCCACTTGTAACACCGTAAACAAGCAAACATATGTGCTTCATCTGCTAGAAGTTCACCCACTTGCTTTGCGGATAGAAACATCATTTCCCCACCATCTCCAAACTCTGGAAACTCTACCGTCTTTGCATAGTAGTTGATATGCACGAAGTTAAATTCTAACCAATTCATTCCCAGTACAACATCCATATGGTCCAAAGGCAAACACACTAAATTCATCAATAAATCCCTACCATAGATGGTCAAAGGACATTTCAAACACACGTGGTTAATCGTAACTGAACCGTCAACAGGCATTTCAATCAACATATTACCATTCATAACAGTCAAAGGCAAATTCAACCTGGTTGCACACTCAATCGAAATAAACGAATGAGTAGCCCTAGTATCAATTATAGCAACCAACTCAACATCATTAATAAAACAAGTACCTCTAATCAAGTTGTCTTTCTTCTGAGCATCTGAACCACTCAAACGAACACCCTATCAGTAGTCTGAGCCATTGTAGCAACCTTCTTTGGTTTCTGGCACTGAGTACTGATATGTCCCTCTTAACCACAATTGAAACAAGTTGGTTCAGTATTCTTACACTCATTCTTCATATGGACCTTCTTACCACACCTATAACATCTTATCACAATAGTAGTGCACACATCAGATTTGTGACCTGCTTCGCCACACTTATAGCACTTGAGAGGAGTGGAACTCGCTCCCCCACTTGGCTTCTTCCCATCATTACCCTTCGGCTTCCCCTTGTCATTTGGAGTCGCATAAGGCTTCCCTCGAAACAGACCCTTGTCTTTCTTCTCACTCACCTACTTATAGTGAGCAGATTGAGCTCGACTATCCTCATCATAGATCCTACTCTTATCCATAAGCTCAACATACCTGTGGATCTGCTGACACCTAATCACTTGCTTGATTTCTGGTTTCATCCCATTCTCAAACTTCAAACACTTGATTAACTCAGCATTATCACGGTTGTAGTGAGGGCAAAACTTCACAAAAACCTCAAAGTTGGAATCATACTCTGCCACCGTCATGTTCCCCTGCTTCAACTCTAAGAACTCGACCTCTTTCTTGCCACAAGCATCTTCAGGAAAATACTTACTCAAAAATTATCTCTTGAATACATTCCAAGTTACCGCAGCCCCATCTTCCTTTAACCTATGATGGGTATTATTCCACCAATCCTCAGCCTCTTCATCCAGCATATGGGTGCCAAACTACACCTTCTGAGCATCGGAGCATGCCATAGTTCTGAAAATCTTCTCAATCGCCTTCAGCCACTTATACGCGTTCTCCGGTTCATGGGAACCCTCGAACTTAGGCGGGTTATTCCTCTGGAAAAACCCCAAAGCATGAAACTCATCACGAACGTTGTTCTGCACCGTAGCCTGGCAAGTGCAGCTATCGCATCCGCAAGAGCATGATTTGAAGCCATTCTAAAAATCACCAACAACATCAGAAAATAACTCGATCCTCAAAACACTCAAACGCAAAAACTGACACGACTAATAATGACACAACACGATTGGACAAACCGACCTGCTCTGATACCACTAATGTAACACCCTTTCTACCCCATCATCAAATTAAGCAATTTAAATCAAATATCAGAGTAAAACTCATGAAAAAGGGCATCACATTACTTCTTAAATCAACAATCGTAAACATCACATTGAGTCCTTCCCCGTAACACAGTTTAATAAAATCATGAAAACACTTTAAATCTTTTCTCAATAAATATAGAGCGGAAAAACAATACGTCAAAAATTCCTCTTTAATAAAATAAACCTCATAAATGATCCCAAATAATCATTTTATCAAAGTACTTAAACACAATTAACATCTTATTCCAAATAAAGCAAAATCAACTCAAGCGAGAACCCATCCCGATGTTACTGGACACAGTGCAGGACTCCACTTCTAACTAACTCGACGACTCACTACCTCAGAGTTAAGCACACACCGAGCTAACCTTGATTATCTGCAGGATGGCATAATAGACCATCACCAGAAGGCAGGCAGGGTGAGAAAATTCACATTCAATAAAATAATATAGATAATGAGAATTTAGAAACATAACAACAATATCAATCTACCATATATCCTAGCTCAGTTATACATAACATCATTATCATCACATCATAATAACATTAATCATAACTCTTTTATACACAACATCAAGTACATCTCATCATCACACAAAATCAATGCAACTCATGTTATGTCATTTAGAATGATATGCAACCTCTTAATAATGCATGTGGTACCGAAACATCCTCATGGATGGACACTGGGCCATCAACCCTCCCCTAAAGGAGCACGTTGTAACACGGTGGGAGAACTAACTTTAGTTAAATGTTGCGGATAGCAAGAGTCGCCACCGACTTTTATTTTATCCAAACGAAAGGGCATAAAAGAACAGGAAAGACCTTAAAAGATTTTTGGGTTCGGGGGGTAGGTTATGTAAAGGGAAGGTGTTAGCACCCTTTACATCCATGGTTATCCATGGGCTCTTAGTTACTTAGCTCACTTTAAACTGTTTTGAGAAGTGTAGTGTGTGATTAAAAATTTTCTTAAGTACTTTATAATGATCCTTGTATGGATATATATAAAAACTTTATTTTTGAAAATTGTTTGAAAATGTGAAGTGTTATGAAATGTTTTTGAAGAAGTGAGCAAGTACTTAAGAGGAACCTACCCTATGATTAAATCTTTACTGTTCTTGAATGCTTTTTTCAATGATAAGACTATCCCTATTTTTAAGGAATAGGTAGTCATTACCTTGGATGTTTAAAGGGACATGTGAAGGGACATCTGTATTTAGGCAACTGTAAGGTGTCTTAGCAATACGAAGGGACTTATCATCTTTTATTCGAAAGGGACAAGATCATTTACGAAGGCAACGTCGAAGGGACTTAATCTTATAATCTTTAAAGGGACTAGATGATTTTTTAGGAGAAGGGACCTTGCTTTTAGACACCTTACTTGACCTTTTGGTTTAGGCAACATGAGGGATATCCCTTAAGAAGTGAGATGGCGATCAAAGATCGACTTACGTGTGTGCATGTATAAGTTCATATATTTATCTTATAATTAATGATATAAATTAATTTTAAAATACAAACATATTATCACTCCCTATTTTACTAACCATAACAATATATAAATAAATAAACAATAAAATACTACGACTATTACAATGCTTTCACAGTTACATAATAATAAAAACAATTTAAATAATAATTATATAATAAAATAAACAATAAAAGGTTAGTGATAAAATAATGATAAAAAAGAGGTTAGCACAAAATATAAAATATATACAAATTAATTAAAATTAAATAAACATTTTTTAGAATTTTTTGAGATAAAAATAGAATAATGAAGATAATAATAATAAATCATATATTAATTTGCTTACAAAATAAAACATGATTAATGATTTAATTATATATATTGGAAATATTTATTAAGTATAATATTTAAACAAAAAATAATTAAAGTGAGAAATTAAAGTTTTAAAAGAAATTAGGTTTTTTTAGAAATTAGAAAATAAATTAGGGTTAAGGATAATTAGGGTTACTTAATTTAGAAAAATAAAACTAGGGTTTATAATTTAATTTACATAACTAATTTGATTATTAAATAAATATATACAGATTTTAATTCAAATATATAATAAAAAAAACTAAGTTTAGAATTTAGAAAATAATTTAGAGGTTTTTTTTTTAGAAAATATAAAACATTTACATATTATTTTCCTAGAATTATTTAAATATAAATATTAACATGATTATATTTAATTAACAATAAAATAATTAAACAAAATAATTGAACAAAACAAAAATTGAAACTTACCTGGGGCAGGGATCGAACCCACGCCCTAGGCTTCATCATCCTTGGACCAGCAAGCCATCCACCAGGCTATGTGTGCGTTGGTGATAGTGATCCAGGTGGTAACCATTTTGTTCTTTAACCTGCGAGAATATAGAAAATAAAAACAAAACCAAAATGGCCTGGGGAGGTTTTGATCCCATGACCATTCATTCATCAGCCAAACATACAAACCAACAGAGGCAAACGCGCTAGTTGTCATATACATAAAACACATTCGTTTTAATCCTTTTTGAAATTTCAAATATTTTATGCGCGCTAACCAGCTTCGTCCCCTACCTCCTGACCTTCGCATTTACCTGCGAATTCTTCCACGAATTTTCCTGCGTTATCAAAACCTGCGAATTCTCAAACTTCACCAAAACAGTGAAATTTCTTCAAATTAATTAGTGAAATATGATCCTTAGAACTCATACAATCTTCCTATGTTCTTAGAATTAATTTATTTTAGCCTAATCGCAAAACCCTAAAGGAAACCGCAAACCCTAACAATGGTCATTCTTCAAACCTGTACCAAAAATCAAATTAACTTGCCCAGAAACAATCACGAGCTTATTATGAACACAAAACAATGATCAAATTCAATTTATATTGCACAAATATATGAGAACGAGAAATTCATAAAAGTGTTAGAAGTTTGATTCGGTTTGAGCCATTCATGAGGTTTGGGATGCATATGAGTATTGATACATGATCAGTGATGTCCAAGGATCCCTCCTATGTTCTTAAAATACCTTTAAATGCCTTGTAAGGATGAAACCGAATTTGAGTTTTTGGATGATTTTTGTGAAGTTTGAATATGGTGTAAGAGGCTGGGAATTCGTGGCTTTGAGGCTGCTAAAGGTTGTTTATATATGAGTCAATCAAATTAGGTCAAGAGCTTTCACAAACTTGTGGATATTTGATCTTTGGGAGATTGAAAAAGATTGGTTCTTAAATTTCTAATATCCTTGATCTAGCCTTGCTATTTTGGTATGATCCTCATTATTTTTGTATCAATCAAGTCTAAATATGATTTAAGACTTTCTAGAAACCAAATCAAATCAAATATCCCTCATTTTATATTTTATTTGAATTTAAAATGATTTTTAACATAAAAAATCATAATAAATAAAAATAAAATGAATAAAACTATGAATAAATAAATTTAATTTCGTGCATGATGTCATGGAAGTGTTTGGGTCATAAAAAAGCAAGCCCATTTGGTGAATTATGGTTTTAAGACCCCATTTGCTTCATAAACCTCTCAAAAATTTCCCAACTTTGCAAGGGCACAAATCCTTCAATTTTAATGCTATGAAGGTGTTCTTGGACATTTTGGAAAGATTAAAGAGTCCTCTAACCAACCTCTTTGGTCTCATGTCCATATCTTTTACCATTCTCAAGTTATGCTCTTTGGAAGTTGTTGACTTTATGTTGACTTTTAAAAGGACCTATAATGTCTTAGCTCATACCTTCCAAATGAAGCATTTTTGGGCTTGGCTTGTGAGACACAAAGTTGTAGAGAATTCAATTTCCTTCAAAATGAGATTTGGATGGGAAATTTTTGATGAAGCATGTGAAAGTTATGGCTGGTCAAAGTTCAGTTGACTTTTCCTATGAAAACCCTAATTTAGAAACTCCTGATTCTTGATGATCTGAAATCTCCTTGATGAATCATGATCAACCCTTGATCAAATGATGAACTTTACTTCATATACTTGATGTTGGTAAAAAATCATGAAGTTTGACTTTGGTTTGACCACAGTTGACCTCAGTTTGACTTTTTAACTACTTTGACTGATTTTAGCCTATCTGATCATCTGACTGAGCAAACCTTTGGGGAAAGTCTTGAAACTTGACATAGGGATTCTTGAACACCTATAGGATGCTATGAAGCTCACTTGAGGTCTTGGAAGTCCATTTATCCCGATGAAAGTCAAAACCCTGGTTTAAGATGCATTGCTTAGGAGGATGCATTATTTGAGGGAATTGTCAAATTTTCTGACTAATTGTGACCCCTGGGAACCTTGTGAACCTCATGAGATGTCTTGTGAAAATTGTAAACCTTGTGAACCTCTTGAGACATAATGTATTATCTTGTGGAGGGCAAATTTTGGGGTGCAACAGCTGCCCCTGTTCAATTTTCTGAAACCTGAGGGGTTAGATTGGTACATGTGCCAGTCGTGACCTGGAAGGTTGAAGGGGATTGAACACAAAAGCCAAAAAATTTGCACTCGCCAGTGCGTAAAGTAACACTGATGATTAGTTGTACATGCTTGAGTGGGCTTAAATATGCCACTTGGAAGAACTGGAGATGGGCTTAGAGATGCCATCTAAAGTATCAGGATGTGATGATAGCTTTATGTTGATACTGGATATCAGTACTAGGTCTTTGTATAGGCCGTCTCTGAATCGTTTATGCAACATAGTTTGAATTTTTGAATTGACCCGTAGAAATAAATCTTCATGACGATTATCTCCTCTGGAAATATCTTGGATTAGGGAATGGATCTTTGTATAGACCGTTTGCCTACTCTCCAAGGTCAAAAGAACGTCAGGATTAGTTCTTCTGAAAATTATCTTGAACCAGGGAATGGATCTTTGTACAGATCGTTTTCCTGCTATTCAAGGGCCAAAAGAACGTCAGGATTAGTTCTTCTGAAAATTATCTTGAACCAGGGAATGGACCTTTATACAGATCGTTTTCCTGCTATTCAAGGGCCAAAAGAACGTCAGGATTAGTTCTTCTGAAAATTATCTTGAACCAGGGAATGGATCTTTATACAGATCGTTTGCCTGCTATTCAAGGGCCAAAAGAACGTCAGGATTAGTTCTTCTGAAAAATATCTTGAAACAGGGAATGGATCTTTGTATAGACCGTTTGCCTGCTATTTAAGGACATCTTGTAATGTATGGATCATTTCTGACCTGTTGTGAATTGTTGATATTGTTTTATCTGCATACAACTATCCTGCAAGGAGAATGTTAGTTTATGCAATATGTATGCATGCATAGTATGATGCACCTAAATAAATGTATTATGCATTTATGGATATGTTATGGTATGATATGATGTAAATGATGTATGTATGAATCATGTAGCCTGAAGCGTCTGGATATCTTCGTATAACAACTGCTGGCTAGGGAAAATAAATCCCGATTCGTTACTGAAGAATATGAGGAACTTGTTCCCGTCTTGATAGTATAGTATTTATAACCTCCCGTCTTCGTTTGTCGTACTTCTATTGAAGGAATAAGTTCCTGAGTATCCCGACTGAGGATAAAAGAGATGGACATAAATTCAAGGGGAGATGTAACTTGAAGCATGGATTTGCTGTATTGGAGATTTGTAGTTATCTTGTGGGGATGAACCGGTGAATCTTCGTTGAATTCCTTCCCTCGTTCGTCCTTAGTAAATACTATTGCCGCATTTTCATGCATTTCTTGTAAACATCAATCATATTCAAGCATTTTATGCATTTCTGGTAAAAATCAATCATATTCAAAAGCATACATACATTCAAACACAACCAATGGACGTTTCGCTTATGTAAATAGGGTAAAAGTAAATCTGGATTCAAAGATGAAATTTTATTTATATCACAAAGTGACCTATACATGGGCAAGTTTGTACAAGGAGACAGAAATCCTAGTAAGAGGAATTCGTCGTAAATTTTTTACAAAACAAAGAAAATCAGCTATGTGGGAAATAATCCTATTGAGTTTCAATTCTACTATTGCCATTATCTTCAAGTATCTCATCTTCTGCTGTTTGAGACGAAAACAATTGGATTGAGCTTTATCGGTTCGAGCTTGAGTTAGGTAGCACAACTGGTTGGAGTTTTCATGGGTGATCCAAACGAGACATAGTCATACGCTTTAATCCCTAACTTTTTCCTGGATTTCCCTTTCAGGTTTTCAATCCACCGGGATACCCTTTTTTGCCCAAGCCGCCTTTTCAGGTTTTCGACTTGCCGGGTGTACATTTTATATATATATCCCTAATTTTTGCCCGAACCCTTTTGGTTCGTCGGGATGCCCTTATTTTTCCCTAGGCCAGTCAACCTAGCGGGTCTCTTTTTATGCGTAGTATTTTTTAACTATGTCTGCGTTTACAGGCTGTGGGAAGTCTTCACCATCCATAGTAGTAAGTATCATGGCACCTCCTGAGAATACTGTTTTGACCACAAATGGTCCTTCATATGTAGGAGTCCACTTGCCCCTAGGATCACCCTGTGGTAATATGGTACGCTTGATCACCAAGTCACCAGCCTGATATACCTTTGGTTTAACCTTCTTATTAAAAGCTTTGATCATCCGTTTCTGGTACATCTGACCATGACAAACAGTTGCTAACCTTTTCTCATCAATCAAATTTATCTGGTCGAGTCTGAATCCACTCATCTTCATCCAAGCCTGCATCCTTCATGATTCTTAGGGAGGGTATCTGAACTTCAATGGGCAAAACTGCTTCCATACCATAGACTAAGGAGAATGGGGTTGCCCCTGTTGAGGTACGTATTGTAGTACGATAACCATGAAGAGCAAATGGTAACATCTCATGCCAATCCTTGTAAGTAACAGTCATCTTCTGTAGAATCTTCTTAATGTTCTTATTAGCAACTTCTACTTCCCCATTCATCTTTGGACAATACAGAGAAGAGTTGTGATGCTTAATCTTAAACTGCATGCAGAGATCAGTAATCATAGTATTGTTCAGATTATAGCCATTGTCAGTAATAATCCTTTCAGGGATGCCATACCTACATATACGATTATTCTTAATGAATCGATCCACCACATTCTTCGTAACAGATGCAAATGAAGCTGCCTCCACCCACCTTGTAAAGTAATCAATAGCAACCAGGATGAAACGATGCCCATTAGAAGCAGTAGGCTTGATCTCACCAATCATATCAATGCCCCACATGGAAAAAGGCCAAGGAGCAGTCAACACATTCAATGGTGATGGAGGTATATGTACTTTGTCAGCATAGATTTGACACTTGTGACATGTTCTGGAATGTTGATAGCAGTCAGCTTCCATGGTAGACCAATAGTAACTTGCTCTCAATATCTTCTTTGCCATAGTATGACCACTAGAATGAGTGCCAAAGATCCCATCATGCATGTCTTCCATAATCTTTGTTGCTTCCTTCTTATCCACACAACAAAGCAAAGTTGAATCATGATTGCGCTTGTACAAAATTCCATTACTCAAGAAGAACTTAGCAGAAAACCTCCTCAGAAACTTCTTATCTTTGACAGATGCTCCTTCAGGGAACTCTTGAGCTTCAAGATATCTTTTCACTTCATAGAACCAAGGCTTCTCTTCTGCTTCTTTAGTGTCAATCTCATTGCAGTATGCAGGCTTCTCAAATCTATCAATAGTAATCTTGGGAGCTTCATCATCCCAGCTAATCTCAAACATAAATGCCATGGTGGCTAGTGCATCTGCCAATTGATTTTCTCTTCGTGGAATATGTCCAAAGGTAATCTCTTCAAAATATGGGATCAAAGACAACACATACTCTCTGTAAGGAATGAGATTATCATGCTTGGTATCCCAATCTCCTTTGATCTGACTTACTACCAGGGCATAATCTCCACATACATCTAGGAACTGAATCTTCATATCAATGGCAGCTTTGATACCCAGGATACATGCCTCATACTCAGCCATGTTATTGGTACAATAGAAACAAAGTCTGGCAGTAATCAGGGTATGACAAACTTCAGGGGAACTGATCACAACACCAACACCATTGCCAAGTGCATTAGAAACTCCATCAAAAACCATAGTCCATCGGGATCCTTGTTCAGGTCCGTCATATTGTCCAGGTTCTTTGGTAATAATCATAATGTCTTCATCAGGGAACTCAAAACTCATTGACTGGTAATCATCCACTGCTTGATGAGCCAAATGATCAACTACAACACTACCCTTAATGGCCTTCTGAGTAGTGTATTGTATATCATATTCTGTTAAGATCATTTTCCATCTCGCTATTTGTCCGGAGAGAGCAAGTTTCTCGAATATGTACTTGATTGGATCCATCTTTGAAATCAACAAGGTAGTATGAGTCAACATATATTGTCTTAGTCGGCGAGAAGCCCATGCCAAAGCGCAACAAGTTTTCTCGAGCAGTGAGTATCTGGTCTCACAGTCGGTAAACTTTTTGCTAAGGTAGTATATTGCCTGCTCTTTTCGACCAGACTCGTCATGTTGCCCCAATACACACCCCATTGAGTTGTCTAATATTGTTAAGTACATAATCAAGGGTCTTCCATCAACTGGTGGCATCAAAATTGGAGGTTCTAGGAGATATTTCTTGATTTCATCAAAGGCTGTTTGGCATTCATCATTCCATTCTACTACCTGATCTTTCTTCAACAACTTGAAGATTGGCTCACAGGTAGCAGTTAATTGGGAAATAAATCTTGCAATGTAGTTCAATTGTCCCAAGAAACCTCTAACTTCCTTCTCAGTACGGGGAGCTGGCATCTCTTGTATAGCTTTCACTTTTGCAGGGTCTACTTCAATACCTTTCCCACTGACAATGAAACCCAGGAGTTTACCAGGTCTAACTCCAAAAGTACATTTGTTTGGGTTCAATCTTAACTTGTATTTCTTCAACCTTTCAAACAACTTATGCAGATGATCAAGATGTTGCTCTTCATTCTGGGACCTAGCTATCATATCATCCACATATACCTCTATCTCATGATGAATCATATCGTGAAACAAAGCCACCATAGCACGCTGATATGTTGCCCCAACATTCTTCAAACCAAAGGGCATCACTTTATAACAAAAAGTGCCCCACTGTGTAACAAATGTTGTCTTCTCCATATCTTCAGGTGTCATCTTGATTTGATTGTAACCAGAGAAACCATCCATGAAAGAGAATACCTTATGCTGAGCAGTGTTGTCTACCATAACATCAATATGAGGAAGTGGAAAGTCATCTTTGGGGCTGGCCTTATTCAAATCCCTGTAGTCTACGCACATACGTACCTTACCATCTTTCTTAGGTACCGGTACCACATTTGCAACCCATTGAGGATAAGAAGTTACAGCTAAGAACCCTGCATCAAACTGTTTCATTACCTCTGCTTTAATCTTCTCTGACATCTCAGGACGCATGCGACGAACCTTCTGCTTCTTTGGACGACAATCTTCTTTTACCGGTAAACGGTGAACCACAATGTCTGTATCCAAACCTGGCATATCTTCATAAGACCAAGCAAAGATCTCCACATAGTCATGTAACATCTGAATCAATCTGCTCTTAACACCATCCTCTAATTCATCCCCTATCTTGACCTCTTTCCTGTTTTCTTCAGTTCCCAAATTCTCAACTTTGACTAGCTCTTCATGTGGCTGTATAGCTTTCTCTTCTTGTTGTAACAACCTAGCAAGCTCTATAGGCACTTCACAATCGTCCTCCTTTCCATCTTCAGCTTGATAGATCGGATTCTCGAAATTATAATTGGCAATAGTAGAACTGTTGTCAACAGGATCCAGAGTGGATGAGGATCTGCATTTTAGTGATGTGGGTGTGTGTAAGAACACATAACTGATAAAACAAAAATAAAATAAAAGAAAGACAAGGAACACAATATTTACGAAAACGAAACGTCCACTGATTTTTATTGAATGAAGTATGCAAATGAAATAACATCCCGAAACAAGCATACCATTGTGCCCCGGGTAAGGCACAAGGCTTAAGAGTTTAATTGTTCAAAAATTACAAACTTAAAAATAACAACACAGTAATACTATTTACTCCTGACTAAAGGAGATAGGAACAACGTCTTCAGCCTTCCAATTATTGAGCCCATCACCCACAGTAGGAAAGATCCAGTCATCCAGGTTGTAGTCTTCATTATAGTCACCCACAACATTGATCTGATCTTTCATAACCCCTTGATTGGTGATACGAACAGCACGAGCACGACGAAAAACCTTCTGGGACTCTACAGTGAAACCCAAACCAAACTTTTCAGACTTGTAAGGAATGTCAGGAAGCTGACCCCAAATAGTACAACCACCTTCTTCAACCACAACTCTGGCATCTTTGAGGGAGGCCATTGTAGGAGGTACTCTGGTGACCACATGAACTCTTTTGACAATAGGAGGAGCTTCAGTAGCAGGAACAACCCAAGGAACCACTTCAAATGTCTGGCACGGGGTCTCAACATATTCACCTTCCACTTCAACATACTTAAACATATTCACATGACTGATCATATATTCTTCTTCTCCGTAAACAGTGACAACCTTTCCCTTCACTGGATATCTCAATTTCTGATGTAGAGTGGAGGTCACAGCACCTGCCCCATGAATCCAAGGGCGCCTAAGCAAACAAGAGTACGAAGGACGAATATCCATCACATAGAATGTAGAATTGAAGACTTGAGAACCTACTTTGATTGGGAGATCAATTTCTCCATGCACCACCCTTCTTGAACCATCAAAAGCCCTTACCACTATATTACTCGGTCTCAACACAGCACCTTCGGGACTAAGCTTGTTCAGAACCTCTTTTGGAAGTACGTTCAGTGAAGAACCATTGTCTATCAACACATGAGACAGGGGAGTGCCCCTACACTCAATAGAGATATGTAAAGCTCTGTTATGATTTCTCTTGGCAGGAGTCAAATCAGCATCAGAGAAGCCTAACCCATTATCATAGGTCAGGTGTGCAACACAATTTTCAAACTGATCTACAGAAATCTCATTTGGTACATGAGCAGTCTTCAAGAATTTAATCAAGGCTTTAGCATGAGCCTCAGAACACAACAACAAAGACAACATGGAAATCTTGGAGGGAGTATGCCCCAATTGGTCAACAACATCATAATCACTCTTGCGAATGATCTTCAACACTTCTTCCATCTGCTTAGAAAGATTCTCAGCAGTTGGTGCATCAGTTTGTACCGGTTTAATAACAGGACCTTTTCCCCGGGCATCAGTATTTGTCGCAACAGTGGAGGTAGTAGTTGGAGTAACCGTATTCTTGGAGGTAGCCGAAGGAGAGAAAATTCTTCCACTTCTTGTAATCTTACTAGATCCAGCAATATTATTAACATCAAGGTTTTCATCAGCAACAGGTGTATCAGCTAAGGGTTCCTGTTTAACACCATGGATATAAACATCGGAACCGTAATGCCAAGGTATAGATTTATCAGAAGTATACGGAATAGGACCAGGAGTGGTAATAATCATTGGAGCTACCCTAGCCTCAGCAACAGTCTTTACTGGACCTTCAACAGTAATCTTGATAGGACCCTTATGAGTGATCTTGACAGGGCCCTTGGAAGTAATCCTCACTGGCACTTTATCAACCATATCCAACTCTTCAACCTTCGCACCTTGAGTTATATGTTCAACCATACTCTCCACAGAAGGTGTCCTCTCAAACAATATGGTGTAATTGTCCATGAGGAGTTGGATACCATCCTTCAACTTCCAGCAGCTATCCGGTTTATAAGCACAATAGAAACAATCTTCATTACAACCTGGAAAGAACCCAGCTTGTACCAACTTCTTCTTGATAACAGATAACGGTGTAGTCACATCTGCAACCGAGGAAATATATGAAACTTCATCAATAGCATTGACAGTCTTCTCATGATTGGCATGGGAGCAGTAATCACATTTGGAGTTCCAGGAGGGTCAAATTCAATCTCTCCAGCATCAATCATATCCTGAATCTTGTTCTTCAATATCCAGCAGTTGTTGGTATCATGTCCCTGACAATTAGAATGATATGCACATCGTGCATTAGGATTGTACCTAGGAGAGGTAACATTAGGATTCTGAGGAGGGTCCTTCAAAGTAATGAGCTCCCCTTTCAACAAGTGTTGCAAGGCTTGGGCCAGTGACATGTTGATCTTGGTGAACTGTCTTCTAGGCTTCTGCTGATTGCCCTGTGGTGGTTCTGGTGTTGCAGGAGTAGGATTGGAGATATGAACTGCACTCACAGATTGGTGCCTCCTATTACGACCAGGTTGACCATAAACAACATTTGACTCTTTCTTCCCACTAGGGGGCTTCTTTGCAGTACTTGATAAAGAGGCACCCACCTGTATTTTGCCACTTCTTAAGCCACTTTCTACACGCTCTCTAGTCATTATCAGCTCAGTGAAGCCAGATGACGAGCTTCCAATGAGATGACTATAAAAAGGACCATTCAACGTACTCATAAACATATCCACTAACTCCCTGTCAGTCAGAGGAGGTTGAACTCTACCAGCTAAGTCTCTCCACTTCTGGGCATACTCCTTGAAATTCTCCTTAGCACCCATGGACATGCTTTGGAGTTGCATGCGAGTTGGTGCTAAATCAGCATTGTATTGGTATTGCCTATAGAAGGCCTCAGCAAGATCATTCCAATCACGGATGTTGACACTCTCCAATTGATAGTACCATTCCAATTGAGCTCCAGACAAGCTTTCTTGGAAGAAATGAATCCACAACTTCTTATCAGCAGTATGGGGTTGAATCCTCCGGACATAGGACCTTAGATGCAGCTTGGGACACGAGACACCATCATATACTACAAAAGTAGGGACCTTGAAACCAATGGGTATAACCACTCCAGATATCAAACTCAGATCTTCAAAATCCAGCCCAAAAGACTTTTGTAATTCCATAGCATTCATTCTATCCACCAACATCTTGAACTTATCTTCATTAGGATCATGATAGTAATTTGCTTCAGAATCAGAATCCCCCATAGTATTATGGAGACTGCCTCCCTCTTTCTCAAACTCTTCAGACTCATAATCTTCAACCTGTTCCTTGGTCTTGACAGGACCTTTGAACCTTCTTCCCAGATTAATAAGACCTCCTGATCTTCTAGTCTTCTTAGTCTTCTTAGCCAGCAGTTTCTTCAATTCATCTTGTCCCTTGGACAAGTTCAGGATCAGCTCTTGGAATTGTGCATTCTGTGCCTGGAGATCTTTGACTGTTTGTTCAAGAATCATTTCTGCTGAAATAAACAGCGAGAAGATAAGATACCTGTACATAAGAAACCTGTGATGCAATGATATGGTGTATAAATGCAAATGCAATGTTTTCAAGGACCGCAGGACTTAAATTTGTTTAAACAACCAAAAAGTAAACTTTTATTATTAATAAATTTGTTTGCCCCTTGGGCGTACAATAAAAATGAAATGAATACAAAAGATGGGGTTTTAAGTCTCCCATGGACGTTTCCTCTTTGTACTAAGGTATGAGTTGAGATTCCGCTCCTCGTGAAGTTGCTTTGTTAGCTCCAGGATTCTTTCTTGACTTGCTTTGTAATGAGTCTCAAAAGTATCCCTTTGCTCCTTCAACCGGATCCAGGAACTCTGTAAGTCTTCCATGTCAGTGGGCATGTCTGGGTGAAGGATGGTATAAGAAGTATCTCCTTCAGCAACAGGCTCCATGGTAACTGGCAGGATGGCAGGATATGGCATCATAAGAGTCTGAGCACGAGATCGCACCCATCTGAGATAAGCTTCCATAGGAATAGTGTACTTGGGCTCCAGAGTCTTGCTGCCAACCTTGTTCACTTTCCCCCATGCTCGTATGAACCTTTGATGGTAACCTTGCAGATCATTGTCGTAGTCAAACACAATACCCTGAATCAACATGTCATGAGGACCATCACTCCGAGCATAACCAAACTGACGTAGAGCTAAGGAAGGATTGTAGGTAATGCCCCCTCTTATGCCCAGGAGTGGCACATTAGGAAACTCCCCACAACGGTCAATGATAGTAACATTCTCCATAGAGCGAGAGCACCAATGAATATTTGAATGAGAGAGTGACATAATCCTCTTGGACCACCTAAACCCTTGTTCATTCTTCATCACTGATCGAGGAAGGTGAGAAATAAACCACCTAGACAATAAAGGTATGCAGCACATCAGAGTTCCTCGTGCCTTTTTAGTACGAGTATGAAGAGAGTGTAAGATGTCTCCAAGTAATGTAGGCACTGGATTGTGAGTCAGAAATATGTTGATGGCGTGTACGTCTATGAACTGGTCTGGATTGGGGAGCAACACTAAGCCATAAATCAACAAGGCTAAGATCTCCTCAAAAGCATCATAACTCATAGCCTTCAGGAACACTTGAGCTTTCTCCATCAATACCTTAGCAAGAATACCCTTAACCCCACTCCTTATTTCTAGGACAATGTCTGATTTCTGTAAATGTAGGGCTGCATCAATGACTTCAGGTTTAGGTTATTTTTCCAAGCCTGTGAAAGGTTTCTGATCAAGGATAGGTATACCCAGAAGTTTAGAGAACTCTTCCATGGTAGGAACCAGCTGATAGTCGGGGAATGTGAAGCAATGATGTTTAGGATCAAAGAACTGAAATAGGACACTCATCATGTCTTCATTGAACCCTGAAGTGACTAGATCCAGTAGGTGACCATGCCTCTTGATGAACTGGGAGTTTTCAGAAACCTGAGAGACCAATTATTTAAGCTTAGAAGGTATTCCTACAAAGTTGATCCTGATAGTATTCCTACGAGTAGGAGCCATGACCTGTAACAAAGAACAAAGATAAATCCTTTGGTCCTTGAAATGGTTAGTGAAAATGCTATGCTTATGATGCATGATGATGTTATGATGTTATGCTCAATCACAGACATCTGACACACACAAACAAGTCACACAATAGCCCTAGGTTTGAAGGCTTGTATGAGGTTTAAAGGTAAGTACCCTCCCCTGAAGTTTAGTTGGTTCATCCTGTCCTACAAAAGTAACTAGGTTCTAAGGGATCTCAATATCATTGATCCTTCACAAGGGTGGTTGTTCAGTAGGCAACTTACTTGCCAACCAAAACCCTCCAAGGTTAGAATCTCAATGAGTGTAGCATCGAGTATCAACCAACTTCAGTCTTCACCAAAGCCAGTTATCTCACTACTTTTCTAAAGGCCAAGATGGGATGACTAGGGTTCTAAAAGTTAGTTAGTGCATTGACAACATATGGCAGCCTCATATTATCCTCAACTTGACTTAAGGAACATAAGCACCAACCAAGAAGTCACACTAACTATGGCCACCAGATCAACCATATCGGTATACGCCGTACAGTTTCCTTGGTCTATTGCCATTTACCTAAGATACACTAGATCCGGGTTAGGATCTTTCACACATAAGAACACCCAACAGATAAGTATAAATCAAACAAGGCAAACAATTTTATAGTGATCTAATTCCTAAGGGTACCCCTCTTTTATTAAATCCCCAGCAGAGTCGCCAGTTCTGTAACACGGTGGGAGAACTGACTTTAGTTAAATGTTGCGGATAGCAAGAGTCGCCACCGACTTTTATTTTATCCAAAGGAAAGGGCATAAAAGAACAGGAAAGACCTTAAAATATTTTTGGGTTCGGGGGGTAGGTTACGTAAAGGGAAGGTGTTAGCACCCTTTACATCCATGGTTATCCATGGGCTCTTAGTTACTTAGCTCACTTTAAACTGTTTTGAGAAGTGTAGTGTGTGATTAAAAATTTTCTTAAGTACTTTATAATGATCCTTGTATGGATATATATAAAAACTTTGTTTTTGAATTTTTTTTGAAAATGTGAAGTGTTATGAAATGTTTTTGAAGGAGTGAGCAAGTACTTAAGAGGAACCTACCCTATGATTAAATCTTTACTGTTCTTGAATGCTTTTTTCAATGATAAGACTATCCCTATTTATAAGGAATAGGTAGTCATTACCTTGAATGTTTAAAGGGACACGTGAAGGGACATCTGTATTTAGGCAACTGTAAGGTGTCTTAGCAATACGAAGGGACTTATCATCTTTTATTCGAAAGGGACAAGATCATTTACGAAGGCAACGTCGAAGGGACTTGATCTTATAATCTTTAAAGGGACTAGATGATTTTTTAGGAGAAGGGACCTTGCTTTTAGACACCTTACTTGACCTTTTGGTTTAGGCAACATGAGGGATAACCCTTAAGAAGTGAGATGGCGATCAAAGATCGACTTACGTGTGTGCATGTATAAGTTCATATATTTATCTTATAATTAGTGATCTAAATTAATTTTAAAATACAAACATGTTATCACTCCCTATTTTACTAACCATAGCAATATATAAATAAATAAACAATAAAATACTACGACTATTACAATGCTTTCACAGTTACATAATAATAAAAACAATTTAAATAATAATTATATAATAAAATAAACAATAAAAGGTTAGTGATAAAACAATGATAAAAAAAGAGGTTAGCACAAAATATAAAATATATACAAATTAATTAAAATTAAATAAACATTTTTTAGAATTTTTTGAGATAAAAATAGAATAATGAAGATAATAATAATAAATCATATATTAATTTGCTTACAAAATAAAACATGATTAATGATTTAATTATATATATTGGAAATATTTATTAAGTATAATATTTAAACAAAAAATAATTAAAGTGAGAAATTAAAGTTGTAAAAGAAATTAGGTTTTTTTAGAAATTAGAAAATAAATTAGGGTTAAGGATAATTAGAGTTACTTAATTTAGAAAAATAAAACTAGGGTTTATAATTTAATTTACATTACTAATTTGATTATTAAATAAATATATACATATTTTAATTCAAATATATAAAAAAAACTAAGTTTAGAATTTAGAAAATAATTTAGAGGTTTTTTTTATAGAAAATATAAAACATTTACATATTATTTTCCTAGAATTATTTAAATATATATATTAACATGATTATATTTAATTAACAATAAAATAATTAAACAAAATAATTGAACAAAACAAAAATTGAAACTTACCTGGGGCAGGGATCGAACCCACGCCCTAGGCTTCATCATCCTTGGACCAGCAAACCATCCACCAGGCTATGTGTGCGTTGGTGATAGTGATCCAGGTGGTAACCATTTTGTTCTTTAACCTGCGAAAATATAGAAAATAAAAACAAAACCAAAATGGCCTGGGGAGGTTTTGATCCCAGGACCATTCATTCATCAGCCAAACATACAAACCAACGGAGCCAAACGCGCTAGTTGTCATATACATAAAACACATTCGTTTTAATCCTTTTTGAAATTTCAAATATTTTCTGCGCGCCAACCAGCTTCGTCCCCTACCTCCTGACCTTCGCATTTACCTGCGAATTCTTCCACGAATTTTCCTGCGTTGTCAAAACCTGCGAATTCTCAAACTTCACCAAAACAGTGAAATTTCTTCAAATTAATTAGTGAAATATGATCCTTAGAACTCATACAATCTTCCTATGTTCTTAGAATTAATTTATTTTAGCCTAATCGCAAAACCCTAAAGGAAGCCGCAAACCCTAACAATGGCCATTCTTCAAACTTGTACCAAAAATTAAATTAACTTGCCCAGAAACAATCACGAGCTTATTATGAACACAAAACAATGATCAAATTCAATTTATATTGCACAAATATATGAGAACGAGAAATTCATAAAAGTGTTAGAAGTTTGATTCGGTTTGAGCCATTCATGAGATTTGGGATGCATATGAGTATTGATACATGATCAGTGATGTCCAAGGATCCCTCCTATGTTCTTAAAATACCTTTAAATGCCTTGTAAGGATGAAACCGAATTTGATCATCTTCTGGTTTAGGTACTATGGCACCTGCCTCATTCATCATGGTAATTTGAAAAGGACCATTTTGAATGGCAGCCCATACGCGCCTATCAACAGAATTTATGTGAACTCGCATGCAGTCTTTCCAGTAGCCATAATTTTCACCATTGAAAACAGGAGCTCTTTGGTTCAGAATCCATAACGTTACAGGCAGCCACAAAGCACCAGCGAACCGGTGCTCTAATACCACTTGTTAGACGCTGTGGCTAGTGATCTAGAGGGGGGGGTGAATGGATCACCTCCTTGTTTACAAGGATTTAAAATATTTTTCAGAGTTTTCGAAAGTTAACGGAAACAACGGTCCCAAATATACAAGCGTCTATTCTGGACCAGCCACTAGAAGACCGGACATGTGATAACGTGCTGGATTTACGATTGAGATGATAAAGGATTAAACACACAAAATGAAAAACAGTTGAATGCACCTATCATAAAAGCTATTTCCAATGAATCAAAAACAATTGAAAGCGTAAATAGAGATAGAGAAGAGATACAATACGCAGAGATTTGGTAAGGAAGTTCCCCACGTTCGTCCTCGCGTGTGGGTACGTCTCCCTCTCAATTTCAAACCGAAATTGAGAACTTTTATATCAATATTGCTGAATTCGTCGATTACAAGGTTGCTGTACAAATACCAGAAATTTATACACCTAGATCTTCCTATTGTATCAACCTTCACTTGATCTGAGCCCAATCAAGATTCCCTGCAAGTAATATAAGCAATTCACCGGTTCCACGACCTATTTGCGAAATCCCCCGATTTCCAAATCTTACGCTGCGGCTGAATCTGTCTTGTAAATGTGACTAACAAACCCTCAAGAACACGCCCGTTCTTGAAGGAAAACCCAGCTGGTTTTTCCTTGAAACCTTCTATCAAACTTCAACTCAGCTGGATCTCCGATCGTACCACTGAACGTTATCTCGAAAGCCTTCAATTCACAGAGCAGCACACACTTCCTTGTTGATGTTCTTGAATTAAGGTCTTTGAGAAGATGATGAAGATGATTGATTCTAGGTTTCAATCCCGCTCAACATTGAATTGTCCAACACTCCAAAATCCTTTTCTTGATGTGTTCTTCAATGATCTATCACTGTAAAATTCGTTTGCAATTTTCTGTGATCTGTTATTTCACTAAATGAAACACTCCACATATATATGCAGATTCTGTTAGAAGAAAAACAGACTAATGAATCGATTCAAGACATGATGAATCGATACATATTGAACAGATTTATAAAAACAGATAATAGAACAAGCAATGAATCGATGCATGTTTGTATGTGTCGATTCATAGAAGAAAAACCAGAACCATTCAAACAGCATGAATCGATACATCATAAGATGAATCGATTCATTTTGCGAATTTCCAGAATCCTTCAAACAGCATGAATCGATTCATTTTGCGTATTTTTCAAAAGATCAAAAACATTGAAAACAAATGAAACAAAAGATCTAAAGGCAAGCATTTTTCTTAATATGAAGAAAACACAAACACTTAAAAATTATAATCAATCAAAACTAAGGTTTCTCACAGGAATGATGTTGGATGATATGTAGTATGATATTTTGTGATGTCTATATTATGATGGCATGAATGAGCATGAAAAGTGATGATTAATGATGAATGCAAATGCAATGTTTGTGATGTTTTGAGGATGATGTGTGAAATTGCGTCTTGCATTCATGGCATTGAATTATGAGGGGACTTCGGTCCATTGGTAGCTTCAATCCCATTGTGTGGATTGAAGTGATATGATGTATGATGTGCTCCCTTAGGGGAGGGTTGATGGCCCAGTGTCCATCCATGAGGATGTTTCGGTACCACATGCATATTTAGAGGTTGCATACCATTCTAAATGACATAGCATGATTTGCATTGATTATTTTTGTGTGATGATGAGATTTACTTGATGATGTGTATAAATGAGTTATAAATGAATTGTTTTTGTTGTTGTTGTTGATGTTTTAAATTCTTATTTTTATATTATTTTATTGAATGTGAATTTACTCACCCTGTCTGCCTTCTGGTGATGGTCTATTATTCCATTCTGTAGATAATCAAGGTTAGCTCGGTGTGTGCTTAACTCGGAGATAGTGAGTCGTCGAGTTAGTTAGAAGTGGAGTCATGTTATGTGTCCAGTAACATTTGGGATTGGGTTTGGCTTATTTGATTGGTTTTAAGAGAATTAAGATATTATTTATTTCGATTACTTTTGATTTCGATGATGTTTGGATTAAACGATGAAGTTTCCTTTTTATAAAAGATGGGATATGATGTTTTGTTTGTTTTTCGCTGCGTATTATTTCAAAAATAAATACAAATGAGTTTGATGATTTTATTAACCCGTGTTACGGGACAAAACTCAATGTAATTTATGATTTAAGAAGTAATGTGATGCCCTTTTTATGAGTTTTACTCTGATATTTGATTTAAATCGCTTAACTGATTATAAGGTAGAAAAGGTGTTAGATCAACACTTTATCATTATATTCTAGCTCAACGTAAGCATCATTTAACCTTCAAGACATAATTAACACCCAAAGTCGTTAGCACTTAATTATCATCGTCTATTAATCGGAATCCACTACAAACAACCTAATCGCTTTACCTACACCTCTACATTAATATAACTCATTCCTAAACATCATCTTTACTATCCCTAGTCATAGGACATAACCATTCTCCCATTTAGAACAAGATTCATCGTCTATAGCAACATGTCTTTAGTTCAATATACAACGACTCACCTTCCAACATCAATTCATATTATCTAAATTGTTTCTAGCAACATGAAATTATTTTTAAATGAAAGTACATTGTCTTAGCTTTGCACGGCTTCGAACGGCGTGCAAATCGGACACCTGAAGCTCAAGATATGAATTATCAAAGTTTTCAAGATAATGCTGTCAGGAGCCACTCACTGAGCGAGCTTGGAGCTTGCTTAGCGAGCTATTCGCTGTCCCAACGAGTTTCTACGATGACAGAACTTCTCCCACAATGGTTTCACACCTTTAAACTGTCTTATTAACCCCAATAACCCCCGTTTGAGTCCTTAAACCCCTATCTAACACATATACATCAATCGCATCAAACATCACAAAACAAATAATCATATTCATCAATTCTACATCTTTAATCCTAGGTTTTCTCTTAAAAACCCAAATCCCCGACATAACCCTTCAATACATCTACATCATAATCTTCAACAATATAAACATCTACAACAAATATCTCCACAACACATACATTAATAACAACAATCACAACACATCAATTCATCCAAATTCACTCAACCCCCAAACATCTAATCAACAACACAACCTAATTCTCATTATTGAACCCTTAAGAGACGGAAGAATCCCACCCTTACCTTGGTTTCAACAAGAATTATCTTATTCCCCGCAGATTCTTCTCTTCGAGCCTTTCACCTTCTCTTTCTTCTTCTCTCTATTCACGATCGGTACATCGCTTCACAAAAACACGATTCTCTTTTCTCTTTTCCTTAATTCCAACATAACCCCTTAGACCCAATCTATGGTCTTCCACATTTACCCTCACTATTTTCACCAAACGACCACCTTACCCTTATCTATTTATTTTCCAATTATTTAATTATTCACCAAATAATTATTCAATATAATATAATATAATTCATATAATTAAATATCATATTGAATAATATTTCTTTCTTCCACACACAAAATACCACAAATCCAATTTAATTAACTAAATAAAATTTGGGGCATTACATTAGTTTCTTGGATCATGGTTCAATCCATTTCTTGCAAAGTACTATCCTTCCTATCCACAACCCCATTTTGTTGTGAAGTTCTGGGATATGAGAAATCATGGGAAATGCCTTCGAAATAAAACAATTCCTCAAAAGTATATGTTCTCGAACTCACTGCCTTGATCACTTCTAACTTTGACAATTTTGCAACCTTTTTTTTGAACTTGAGATTAAAAGGTAGAGAACACAAAAATGAGGCTCATCCTTGTGTTTTAAGAATTTTATCCATGTCGATCGACTGTAATCATCCACAATGACTACTCCATACTTATTTCCATTGATTAATGTTGTTTTCACCAGACCAAACAAATCAATGTGAAGAAGTTCTAATGGTTTTGAGGACGTGACAACATTCTTATCTCTGAAAGCAATTTTGAAAATTTTCATTTCTGACAAGCCTCACAAAAAGCATTTGAAGAATACTTCAGGTTTAGCATGCCTCTGACCAAATCAAGTTTGTTTAGCTGAGAAATCATTCTCAAGCTAACATGTCCTAATCAACAATGCCAAATCCATTGCTATTCGAAAACAAATAGAAGTCACTGAACTTTTTAGATCCAGAAGATCATAAAATATGATCTTATAAATGTTGTTCTTCCTTTTTCCACTAAACAAAACAGAGCCATCTTTCTGACTCACAACTTTACAACATTGTTGATTAAACACAATACCATAGTCTATGTCACTAAATTGACTTATTGACAATATATTATGCTCTAGACCATAAACTAATAAAACATTTTTTAAAGAGGGAATTCTATCATTACCTAATGTTCCAATGCCAATAATCTTACCCTTCTGTTTCCCTCTGAAGATGACATTGCCTCTAGACTTAAGTTCCAAGTCTTGGAACATATGCCTTATTCCCGTCATGTGTCGTGAGTATCCACTATCCAGGTACCATGATTGGTGTTTCAATTTTGTTGTTAAGGATATCTGCAACATAAACTATTTTATCTTTAGGTACCCACATCTTGGGTCCCGTTCTGTTAGTCTTCCTAGAGTTTCTTTAAACATTGGGTCTTCATGCAGAATGATAAACAAAAGGAATTTATGCATTGCGCCTAGATTTATGTTTAGGATTTTGTGTTCGTGAAGGTGAAAATTCCCTCTCAGAACAGTTATGTTCAATACCAAAAGGTATAAACTGATCATATAGAGGTGTTATCTTTAGGGTTTTGTCTCATCAGATTTAACAAACTTTTTACACCCTAAACCTTTGTTACCGTTTCCGCCAACAATATAGATCATCGAAGATAACTTGCTTTTGTCTATGCTTTTAGCTAAAAACTGTTGGAAAGCTCTATCATACTCGTTGATACAACTAGTATTAGAGACCTTAGACATCAATTCTTCTTCTAGAAAGGAGTTTTATTTTTCAAAGTGATGTTAACATTTTTCAATGATAAAATGGTTTCATCTAAAGAAGAATTACTCTGTTTAAGCTTATCTCTTTCTTCCAACATAGTTACATGGATTTTTGTTAAGATCCTTGTATTTACCTTGGAGTTTGTGACAATGTTCCAACATATCAGAGAGCCACACTTTTAATTCACTATGAGTAAGTTTAGAAAGTACCTCTTTTGTATCTGAGTCTGAATCTGATTATGACATTTCTCAATCTTCTGGTTCTTTGAATCCATTAGAACTAGTTGTTGCAACAAAAGCAACATTATCACGTTCTTCATTAGAATCTCCTTCATCAGAGTCAGAATCTTCCCAAGTAGATAAAATTCTTTCTTCACATGGGTGACATTCTTCTTTGAATTTTTCTCCTTCTTGAGAAGCTTTAGACAGCCAGTTCTGAAGTGGTCTAGTTCATTACATCCGTAGCATGTAGGCTCCTTTCCAGATCCTTGTCTTATTTGAGTAGAAGATGATTCAGAATGCCTATTATTTCTCTTAGAACCTCTGATTCTATCATATATGTGTTTCCACATTCTTTTAAGTCTTCTAGAGATCAAAGATAGTTCTTGAGTCAACATCAAAACCATCTGATTCTTCTTTAGCTTGACATGCCTTTGTCATTTTAGTCTTTGACTTGATAGTAACAAATATAACCTTCCTCTGAGGTTCGTCTTGTTGTAGCTCAATCTCGTGAATTCTCAAAGAACTAATGAGTTCTTCAAGACTCAGGTTGTTCAGATCTCTAGTTAGCTTCAAAGGGGTTACCATTAGTCTCCATTTTGAGGGGATACTTCTGATAATTTTATTGACGTGATCTATAGTTGAATATCCTTTGTCCAATACTTTAAGCCCATCTACAAGCATCTAAAATCTGGAAAACATGGTTTCCACAACTTCATCATCTTCCATTTTGAAGGCTTCATATTTTTGGATCAAGGCAAGAGCCTTAATATCTTTAACTTGAGTGTTCCCTTCATGGGTCGTCTATTATGAGTCAAAAATGGATTTGGCGGTTTCTCTATTGGTTATCTTCTCATACTCAGTATAAGAGATAACGTTGAGCATAGTCGTTCTTGCCTTGTGATTATTTTTGTAGTCCTTTTTTTGTTGGTCACTCATTGAACTTCTAGTGACTTTCTTTCTAGCGACATCTACCGGATGATTATAGCCATCGACTACCATATCCCATAGATCCATGTCATAACCAAGGAAAAAAATTTCAATCCTATCCTTACAATAGTCAAACTTTTCGCCATCGAAGATAGTGGTTACCACTATAATGATCTTTATCATATGAAGTTGAGGTTGTAGCAGTTGTAGATGTTGGAACCATAATAGTAAAGATAACTCACATAAATACATATCGATATTGACACGGTGAAGTGTATGATAAACTTTTATCACAATCAGAACCGAAGCTCAGATGCCAATTAAAGGTGTGAGAAAACACTATAAAGGAGTAGGGGGTTGAATGTGTTTGAAAAGTGAAGGCTTTTTATGAAACCACAACAAATAAATCAAATAGTGAAAGAAAGAAAGAATATAGAGATTTATCCTGGTTCACTTGTCAACCACAAGCTACATCTAGTCCACCCGCCAAGGTGATTTTGACTTCAATAAGGACTTAATCCACTATAACCATTACATATTACAATCGCACATAACCTCTGACTAACTGCACACTCAGCTAAAACCAGCTGACGCGACTTCCACAATGCACAACCAACAGTTGTGACTGGCAACCACTAAGACTCATAACCTTAGTCTTCCTAAAACATCTGACATTCACCCAGTCCTTTAGGGAATGAAAACAACAGTTTTCTACAAGGTTTGTTTACAATAAAGTGCTTCTAAAATAAGCAGAGTAAACACAGTTTAAGAGCTTTTGGAAATTTGCATTATTGATAGAAAATTTGCTTTGTATGTGTGTTTCAATTTTGCGTAGTCTTGTGTTGTGCTTGTTCCTTCATGTGACAATCCTTATATAGGCGCTTGAGAAATATATACGTTAAATCACAGTTGGCCGAATAAATGTCGTTGTTGAGGGTGAAAAATAGTACACATAGTCATCCTCTCGTACCACAAAATCAGGGTAGTGGAGTAGTAGAATTAATTGTGGAATGAAATGTCTTTGTACTATTATATAATTCCCCTTTATCTGTTAATCTTTATCTTCTGGTCTTCAGAGGCTTCTGGTTGATAGGCGTGTGAAGCATGAATAAATTTCTTGACAATTATTTCTTTTCTTCAGAACTTCAAAGGCTTCTGGTTGATAGACGTTTGAAGCATGAACTAAGAAAAGAATAACTCTTGGTCCTATTCATCAGAACAACAAAGGCTTCTGATTGATAGATGTTTGAAGCATGAGTAGATGAAAGGATTGTTGGGTCTTCAGAATCTCAAGTCTTCAGTCTCCAGAACTTTGTTCACTCAGAACCACTTCTTCAGAACTTTAACATTTGTCTTCGAAACCCTCATTTTAAGCCTTCATAATCTTTATGCATTTGGTCTTTAGATTATTTTGTCTTCAGAACTTCAAGTCATAGGAAACTTCAACACTTGGTCTTTAGAACTAGACGTATCAGAGTCTTACTCACTCAGATTCATAATCCTAAAAAACATTGCAACAACAATATCGGTTTTCTCAAGATCTTTCTGATGAGTTGGTACATGAGCATCCTTGCTTATATTTAGTGCATAAGCAAATATCATCATGTCAGAATCTTTGGTTCATAAGAACTCCCTCAGAGTCAGAACCGGTTTGTTAAAACTTATAGAATAACACATGTTAGAGTATCAAAATTGTTTTCATACAAATATTTTGTTTTTATTATCAAAACATAAAGATATTGAGCATAACCAAATCTTGTTCTCACACGAGCGTGGTAGTAGATTTCTACTATCAGAAATTATGCTACACATCAGTTCCAAATCCCTACGAATTCCATCCTTTTGGGTACGAATTCTTATCAACAAACACCAAAGTTTCACAACAAATGACTTATACAACATTATGGCAACATTATTCATCAAATAACACTTATATACTTCATTCTAATCTCTAGTTTCCTTCAAAACCCCTCAAACCCTCATAAACTCAAACACCATTCATAATTTATTCATTATACCAAAATAATAAACAATGGTTCTCCCATACCTTAAGGTAGAATCTGACATCTCTTCTCCTTCTACAAACCTCCAAACCCTAGCCTCCTTGTTCTTCAGACTTTTCTCCAGAAACGCTCTTGAACCTCCCAAAATGCGAATAATAAAAACCTTTTTCACAATTCCCTCACTTAACTCCCATATACCCCTAATTATGATCTTCCATCTTTACCATCACTTATACCTTCACAATTGACCATAATACCCTCAATCCTACTAACTTCCTTATCTTAATTTAATAATAATATTTAAATAATATACCATACATTATTCTAATATCACTATCAATTAAAATAATTTCATCATAACAATTAAACAACACAACAACATATTAACACAATTTCCATATATTCATAAATAATTAACCAATAATTAAATTATGAATTTCAGGGCGTTACAGGCGACGTATGGTGGCGACCACGGGGAAGCACACGTGGGAGGGTTGTAATAAAGCGAGGCGCACGACAAAGCCGCAAGAGGGAAAACATGTGGTTGAGGTGGGCCGCATGGGTAATAAAATGCATCTACTAATAATGCCTCTAGTCAAGAAGGCTTGAGGTGATAAGACTCTAGACATGATGTCTCTAATGAACCAGACGATGTTAGTGGCTATTATCCTGATCCTCGGTTTAATTTATCATCTCTTAAAAAGCTAAAATTATTCAAAAAGTGTGATTGTTTGTCGTAATCAAAAAAGGGGGGAGATTGTTGAATCAAATATAGTTTGAATAATAATTATATTTAATTTGGTATTGATGATAACACAATGTAAGAGAATAATTTTACTGTCTAATGTTTGTTATATATGCATAAACCTTTTAAATATATTAAATGTAACTTATCATTTGAATAGAGTAAATAAGTTATTTGAAACGATAGTCTTAAAGATAAATTAGGAAGATATCATGTGCATAATGATCGTTAATCATTTTGGTATTGTTGAAACATTTTATGGGCACGCGTCATGAAGAATTACTTCTAGTAGGGGTTGCTACATGATGTCTACACAATCATATGGGCATTAGTACTCATAAGTCCCATCTAGTCAACTTGAAGCTTAAAGTTAAATGTTTGATCCTCTGTTAGAAGATAAAGTTTCCATCCTCTAGTGACTATTAGTGAAGTTTACTATTAGGAGAATAAATTTGATGATTTTATGAAGTCAAGCTTCTTCAACATCATGTTTTGATAAAGACAACTACTATGTGCATTTATCAAATGATGAGAAAAAGCATCATGAAGCAATATGACTATGGATCAAGATTGCAACATTATGAAGACTTGAATTGATCTTTATTTATTGAAGTATAAGCATGCGATATATATTGATAAAATAGTGCTCACAATAATCTCCAAAATTCACTTGCATGCACTGTTCATTTGGTTGAAAATATATCACTATTTCTAGCTTTAAGAAATAAAATATTTTTTTATCATACATTTAAAAATTTATTTTTCATATTTGAACCATGTTAAATCACTTTCAAATATAATCTATTGACTTGGATAAATCAATAGAT
The DNA here is from genome assembly GCA_963966055.1 of Lathyrus aphaca. Classification (NCBI taxonomy): domain Eukaryota; kingdom Viridiplantae; phylum Streptophyta; class Magnoliopsida; order Fabales; family Fabaceae; genus Lathyrus; species Lathyrus aphaca. Next base: position 485,445,241 of record OZ014525.1, on the reverse strand, counting down.
GTTGTATAAGGTTGGTTCAAAAATTTATACAATTTTCAATTTTTTAAAACATGCAGTTTTTGGTAAACTATGGCGTTTTGAACGGTTGTAACAACACTAAAAACTGCCCTAATTTGCTTTGGTCTGAAGCAGTATTTTAATTTTGAAACTCAAAACTTGTTCTGCATTTGTTAAGTCAGGTATCTTTTAAAAATGAGTTAACAAGTCCTGTAAAAATTTGAAAAAATAATAATTTTTTAACACATTTCCATGCATCTTTTTATGAAACCATTTCTTTTTAACTTGACAATTGTTCATGATATTTTTGTATAACTTTATCATGTTTCATAGAGATATTATGCACTTATAAATACATGAAATTTAAAATTAAATTCAACCTCTTCCATTGCAATTTAACATCATTATAATCATTCAATTTTTAAAACAAGTGTTTGTGTTCTTAAACTTTCACCAGGAATTTTTTTGCATGTATTTCCATATCAATCCAGAAAAATTCATACCATATTTACAAATACTTGAGAACTATATTCTATCATTATAAGTTGTTTTTTTGGAAGATAAGATCAATTATATTGATACATCACTCAAAGTGATAATTGTTCTACAAATTTCATTATTCTTAAAAACTCTTGTTATATTCATATCTTATTTTTCAGGATTGTTGGAATTAAGATTACTTGGTTTTATATTTCTTATTGTTCAGGATTGTTGGAAGCAAAAGTTTAAAAGTTAGAAGATTGTTCTCATTTCAACTTGGTTGATCTAAGAGAATTGTTCTTGAATATCATGTGTGCTGGCTATATAGATTGAATAATATTTATTAGGATATGCATTGTTGAGCCATTGGCCGGTCCAAAACACATCCTCTGTTGAGTGACTTTTTAAATACCTTATAAATTTTTTATTAATTTGATTTTATTTTCTTAAAGAGCTAAGTATTAGCCAATTTTTTTAGACAACAACGCGACCTAGTTAGAATAAGTTCTTTATGTTTAAGAAATCTAAGGTATATGTCACTTGGAGCAGAAGATGTCTTAATAATATTTTAATCAATTGGATTATGGTTAAAATCTCTCGAGTGTGAGGGGAATGGACGTAACTCCATGTTATGAGGTTGAAATAGAATAAATTTTATGTGTCAATCCTTTTTCCCTTATCTCTTTAACATTCAACATTCAACATTCAAATTTGACTTATAGTTTTATTTGAAACAAATTATGAAAAGTTTCAAACACTTACCTCTTATTGTGTTTTTCTGAACTTTATAGAGAAGATTTTACTAGTTTAAATGAATCAACGTACAAGTTTTAGTGGTCTTAAAGAAGAAATCATATTTTTAGAATGAAAGAAGTTTTCACAAGTTTCTATTTTGACCTGTCTCACATAGAACATATGTTTGATATTTTAGATTACAAGATAAAACTTGTTAAACTTTAAAATTAATCTCAAACTTACATGTCTTAATTCTATGTGTCATAACCATTTCTCTTCATTTATGTAATGCCCTAAACTGCTTTCAGAGTTACTGACTGATCCCATAAATCAACATGAGTATTTTTCAGCTGGTTTGTGCTCACTTACACGTTTTCCGAGAAACTTTTCAGAAAGTGTAATACCCCGTATTTAATTAAGTGTTATAGATAATATTAAATGGACTCAATTGAATTTAGGTATGCTCCGAGAATTATCTGTTCAGATAATTAGAGCAACTGTTGAACTCAAATTAATTGATTAATATTATTCGACCCTGAGGTTTTATTATTTGTTACATTAGAGATATTTTTGTTAACTCTAATAATTTAGCAATTGGTGTTGGACGATAAAATATCAATTTGAGATATTTTATATCATTGGATTATATATATATATATATATATATATATATATATATATATATATATATATATATATATATATATATATATATATATATTTGTGTAATACCCCGTATTTTATTTAATGCTCAAAATAATATTAAGTGGTAATAATATTATTCCGGATTACTCTAAGAAATTTTAACGGAACTAAATAGAGTAACCAACATGATATTATTTTATTAATTGATATTAGCTGACTCAGAGGTTTTATGAAATATCGGATTAAGAGATATTTTTGGATACTCCCTAATTTTGGACGCAAAGGTAAAAATATATTTTTTTATATTTATTAATAGAAAGGAAATAAGAAGAAGAAGAAGTTAGTAAGGAGAAGAATAGAAAATAAGAAGAAAGAAAAGAGAGAGAAGAGAAGAAAATGAGGAAAAACCCCAAGACTTCAAATTCATCTTGTTTCGCCATCCGTCCGTCGAATCGACTCAATCTTTCCGCCAATCTTCATCTCCCGAGGTGGATTCTTAGTTAGAAACTTTTATCTTTGAGTTTGGTTGAATTTTAGAGATTTTGTGGTTTAGGGTTTTATTGGAAAATCTAAGAAATCGAAAGTTTAACGGTTAAAACTCGATTAAAACTTAACTATAATACTCACACTATGTCTATGAATATGTTTGGCTATGTTTTTCTGCATTGGTTGATGTTTGGAGTTGAGTTTGGTTTGGAGAAGTGATTTCCCGTAAGTATGGAATTTCCTGAACTGGTATAGCTCGCTCAGCGAGCAGTTCCTCGCTCAGCGAGAATTCCAAGAGATTTTTCGCTCAGCGAGACCTGTAGGTTTCAAGTGTGGTATTTAATTTCGTAACTTTTGATTCGGGCATCTGTTTTTAATGTTCCACATACCGTTTTGAAGCTAAAACTAGGTATTTTCTTATGATGTCGAAAAATATTATTTTTACCCGACTTTCTCCTGATTTTCTGACTAAACCGTAAGAATGCGAAATTATGAAAAGTGTGAGCATAAAGAAATGAAATGGTAAGACTTGTGAGGTACCTAGAATTTCCGTAGACTAGCAAGAAATGAGAATCGCATTCGATCGTATTTTCCCTTGTTAGCTTGAGGTGGGTATTACTTTGAGTCCCACGGGAAGCGAGAGTTAGCTTGAGGTGGGTATTACATGAGTCCCACGGGAAGCGAGAGTTAGCTTGAGGTGGGTATTACATTGAGTCCCACGGGAAGCGAAAGTTAGCTTGAGGTGGGTATTACATTGAGTCCCACGGGAAGCGAGTGTTGGCTTGAGATGGGTATTTCATTGAGTCCCATGAAAAGTCTAGTGGTTCATACTTGAGGTGGGTGTTTCACTGAGTCCCACGGGAAGTGTTGTGCAAAGTATTGCTTGAGTGTTCCGTTTCGACTTAGTTACTTTGAGAGGAGCCTTTCGTTTTCGTAGAATTATTATGTTTGACCCTTAGAGCCAAGAGAACTCTAAGATAGGGAACCCACTGAAATGTTTTATCTCACCCCATGTTGATGTTGTTATTTCAGGTACTTCAAGTTCCGTTAAGGATAAGAATAAGGCGACTTGATTATCCTTACTAGTTGATGGATTTGTCTTCCGTTATGGATTTTGAGATCTTCAGATCTAGTTCTTAGATTTTTGTGGTTGAACATCTTGTATTATTTCATAGCCTTGTTTTAGTACCTTATGTTGTAGTGGCTATACTTATACAATGTGTTGCTAAGAACTTATTTGTATTTCAGTACCAAATTTTAAATATTTATATATGAAGAATATGATTTATGTATGTATTTTGTATATGGGTATTACAATTGGTATCAGAGCAGGTCGTATCCTCGACCTAGCCTTGAAATATTATAAGTGTTTCCTTCCATTCATACATGTGGACTTGCGGTAGGACTAAATGTTATGTTTATGGTATTGAGCCTGATCAACTTAATCCTGTTTTGATGACATTTAGGAATATGGCTGGTAGACGTGGAACTCGTGCTCGACCCAGTGTCACTCCTCCCGGTAGCGATCAAGCAGGTGGTAATGGGAATGCCTCTATGTTCCAATTTATGCAGCAGATGCAGCAACAGCAGCACCAAATCATGCAAGAAATGATGCATCAGATGAGTGGGGCCTTCACCCTCACGTGGTTTCTCCTGGAGCTATGGGTGAGACATTTAGAGACTTCTTCCGCATGAACCCTCAGGAGTTTCATGGTGGATTGGACCCGGTTAAGGCTCATGAATGAGTGACTGGAATGGAGAGAATATTCCAGATTGTGATTTGTGTCACATTTACTAAAGGGTCATGCTGCTAGGTGGTGGGAGAGCGCTTCCAATTTGTTGATGGTGCAAGGGATTCCGAGAGTGTGGCAACAATTTAAGACAGTTTTTATGGATAAGTATTTCCCGAGTTCCTTGAGGACACAAAAGGAGTTTGAATTTCAACAATTGAGGCAAGGGAGCATGACTGTGTCCAGTTATGCTGAGAAGTTTGAGAACATGGCAACCTACTCTAGGAAAGCTATATATGCCCCTGATTAAAGGTGGAAAATTGACCAGTTCTTGTTTGGATTAAGGGCCGAAATCTTGCATAGTGTCTCTCAAAGGGAGTTCACTACCTACTCCGAGATGTTGAGACAATGCTATGTTGTAGAACATAGTTTGATGAAAGTGCAAACAGAAGCTAGTGCCGGAAGGGCGGTTCAAGGAGATAGGGGGAGAGCTAGTCAATCTTTTAGGCCGAGGCCTCAACCCTTCAAGGGGAAACAGGTGTCGAGTCCTAGATCTAGTGCTCCTCCTTCTTGCTCCCGATGTTATAAGAATCATTTTGGAAGATGCAATCAGGGTGCCGTGATTTGTTTCTTTTGTTAGAGAGAATGAAATTTTTCTAGGGATTGTCCCCAGAAGAAGGACCAAGTGCAAGCGAGAGTTTATACTATGGACGCCAGGAAGACGAAGGGCGACAATTCCTTGATTACAGGTAATTGTCTTGTTAACAATCATCCTTGTCTTGTTTTATTTGATTGTGGAGCTACGCATTATTTTATATCTACTAGTTGTGTGAAACGACTTGGGTTGCGGGTATTTCCTTTGTCTCCTCCGATGGTGGTTACTACCGCCATGGATGAAACTGTTGAGACACCCCTTAAGTGCGAGAATTGTACGTTGTCCGTGGATGGTAGAATCTTTCAGATTGACCTCATTTGTTTGCCTCTTAAGAAAATTGATGTTATCCTGGGAATAGACTAGTTGTCTGCTAATTCTGTGTTTATTGGATGTGAAGAAAAGTTGATCCTTATTCCCTATGTTGAAGTGCCTCCGAAAGATGTTTTGACAACGATCTTAGAAGGTACGGTTGGAATGGTAAATTTTTTGTTTGAACAAGAGAAATTTGTTTTGCTTGTCCTTACTAAAGAGGAGATTAATGACCAGCAAGTTTTGAACATTCCGTTAGTTTGTGAATTTCCCGATGTTTTTCCTGAAGATGTCATTTCCTTACCTCCGGTGAGGGAAGTTGAGTTCTCAGTTGACCTGATACCGGGAACGGCTCCTATATTTGTGTCCCCTTATCGGATGGCTCCGCTTGAGTTAAAAGAGTTGAAGGATCAATTGGAGGATTTGATGGCAAAGCATTTTGTAAGGCCTAGTGTTTCACCGTAGGGAGCTCCTGTGTTATTAGTAAAGAAGAAGGATGGTGGTATGCGACTGTGCATCGATTATCGTCAGTTGAACAAGGTTACAATCAAGAATAAATACCCCAAAACCGAGGATAGACGATCTTCTAGATCAATTGAAAGGATCCTGCGTGTTCTCGAAGATTGATCTGAGATCGGGCTATCACCAGATTCGTGTGAAGAGTTCTGATGTTCCGAAGACTGAGTTCAGGACCCGTTACGGTCATTACGAATTCTTAGTGATGCCCTTCGGTGTGACGAATGCTCCAACTGTTTTTATGGACTACATGAATAGGATATTTCAGAATTATTTGGATCAATTTGTAGTGATCTTTATCGATGACATTCTTATCTATTCTCGTACTCCGCAAGAGCACGGAGAGCATCTAAGGATTGTCTTATCGATACTGCAAGAACAACAACTTTTTGCTAAGTTTAGTAAGTGTGAATTCTGGATGTCAGAAGTCAAGTTCCTTAGACATGTTATATCACAGGGAGGTGTAGCAGTGAATCCATCAAAGATAGAAGTTGTAATTAATTGGGAGAGACCGAAGAATGTTATCGAAGTGAGAAGCTTCCTAGGTTTGGCAGGTTACTGTCGCCCCCACTAAATGAGGCTAGGTCAAATAGGGTACGGACGCGAACGATCGGCGAAAGAGAGAGAACACACAAGGGTGAACTGAAAAGAAAAGAGTCTCCAGCTAGGCATTTTTATCCCGAAGGAAAGGTAATGCTGCATAAACCTAGAAAGATATGGATAAGACGGTTGCGAACCAGAGAAACTGAGAAAGGGGGTTGGTTACAACCTGGGAAGGTATTAGCACCCAGATTGTCCGCCGTACTCGACGGGATCCACGCTTGAAAGATTTGTGTTTAAAAGGGGTAGTGTCAGTGCTATTTTGTGTGCAAAAGCTGGAAAAGAATGCAAGTGTCAGTATAAAAGAAATGTGAATTGAACAAGATAAGTGTCAGTGTAAGAAAAGAGTATGAAACTCAAGACTATGAGGCTTTAAAGAATAATGCTAGAAGAGGGGGAATATACAGAGACTTTTGTTCGATAACTGTTAAGTTATGCCTACGTATCCTCTCGTGCAATGAGGAAGTCAGAACACCGTAGTTCGACTCAAAGAGACTAAAAGATGAATTGACTTGTGAATTGCTTACTTGTCTATGCTCAAGTGTATGACCTGTCTGGCTCAGGTGCAAACTGTCTTGCATTAGACGGAAGAAGCAAGTTCTCGTTTGTGAGTGAATGAGGTGAGAAAAGAATCCCGGAGGAGACGATTATTGTTTGTTTTTGTGTTTTCAGTCTTTTATTGCTTTTTGGAGTTTGTCATAAGAAAATGAGCTTAAGCCTAAACCAAGGGTTAGTAAACTCATCACATCCTCCCTCTGATTAGAGGTAATGAGAATACCTTAAGTGTGAAGTAAACACCTCACACTTATTCACCATGATGTAGGATTAAGATCATTAACCTACTTGCATTTATTTAGATGTTTTTGGAGTTTTTGTTTGGTGTTAAGTCATGAGTTTAAGCCATAATTAAGGATTTAATGGACTCATTACACCATCCTAATAGAAGAATAATAGATGAGAACATTTAAGTTGAGGAAGGCTCCTCAACTTAATCCATGATTAGGGATTAACCTCATGACAAAACAAAAGCCTTTATTAAATGGATTTTAGTTAATGGTAAAATTAAGAAATGGATTTAATATTTTGTAAGACAACTTGAGGGGGACTTGTCCATTAACACTAGGGTTAGTCCTTCTTAACTAATTAAGGAAGAATTAGAACCCTAATGCAAGGCCCAAGTTACAAGTTTGATGTCTTATTGATTATTAGATGGATTGATTAAAGGATTTAAACACATTAAGGGTTTAACACTTAGGATTAAAGTTATACACTCCATCCTAATAGAAGGGATACAGGTATAACCCTAATCACAAAGCCTTAAAACCTTTAAGGTTTAGTCCTTGATTAGGAGATGAGAAGAGAAGACACAAAGATGACACAAAGGTAAAACTAATGGGGGACTAATCAAACCCTAATTGTGATCATGCTTGGGTATTCCTAGGGTTTATGAGGCTTGCAAAATATCTTCAAGAGAAAAGCCACCAAGGAAGAAGCAGATGAAAGGAGGAGAAGCAGAAAGAAGCAAGACAACTTGCTTCACTTAAGAAGACAAGTTGCTTGGAGAAAGAAAGTGGGGAGGGAGCATGGATGAGCAAGCTCACTCTAATACAAATACAAAATGCAGCAATGGTACATAAAATATGAGAAGAGATTATGAGAAGTAAAGGCAAATTCACTTCTCAAAGTAACTTACCACCTGAAAAGTTAGTGAAAGGAAATGAAATGAAATAAAAATGAGAAAGATGTAATGATGCAAACTAAAACCAGAAGCATGATCAAGGTATAAATGATGCAAAGAGATGATGCAAATGTATGTCATGAGATGTGGATGATCATACAAAAGATGAGAATGCAAATGAGACATGAAAGAAGCATGAAAGTTCATGAAAACTTATGAAATGCAATGGATGCATAACATGGCAAATGGATGATGCAATGATCAAACATGATTCTAATGTGTCCTAAGATGTCTTATATGTCATGTAGGTGCACAAAATGTCACGGCAAGTGAATGTATGCAAGCATATGGAGGATGAATGCAAATGAAGGCAAAAATTAGGGTTTATACATAACATGCAATGCAAAATCCAAAACCAGAAGCAAATGACATGATAAAAAATTGAAAATGGAATCAAAGGAACCCTAAACCTATACAAGTTCACTGCCCAAAGGAGGAGACCTAAATCTTAACCTAATGGAAGTTATGATTTTCTCAAGTTTTCTAGGGTTTTAAGGTACCTCTCAATGAAAAATGCAGAACAAATTGAAAATGAAAGATAAATTCAAACCAATTTTATCCTAGAAACTAAATGACATGAGGAATGCAATGCAAAAAGAACCATCATCAAACTCTTCAAGGTTAGGCAGAATGGATTTTCCTAAGTTAGGGCAAAAATATTGACTTTTAAGAACCCTAAATCCAAAGAAAAATGTCGAAATAGGTCAAGAACCAAAAATAAATTTGTTTGAAGGGTTTGATAATGTCTCTAAATGTATCAAAGTGCAATATGACTTTTTTGGTGATTTTTAGAAACTTAAATGCTATTTTAATTAATTAATTCTCATTAACTAATTAAAATATACACTTAAATATTTTAAAAATACGAATTTTATGCAAAAAAATAAAATAAAAATTATTTTCAGAATGAGAAAAATATTTGAAAGAGAAATGCAAAATATGAAATTTTTTAGAAGTGTTTTACTATTTTAAATAAAATGCACAAGAAAAATGAATTAAAATGCAATAAAAATTAATTAAAAAGAAAGTATGTAGATCTGATGGCCTAGATTTGAACTGAAGAAGAAAAGGTTGACTGCGCGCTCCTTTTAAAGGCTGAGATTCATTTCAGTTTAATTAACCTAATTACATTTAATTAAATTAATAAAACTGAATTAGGGTTAAATGACTTGATCTGGACCACTCACCTCACGCGGGAAGGACTAATCCAAGGGCCAATATTCAAATTTCATTAATTACGCAGATTAGGGCTAAGTACTTTCAGGTGACCGGAACAGTGTTCCGGTCATCTTCTCCGGTGAACTCAAACCCTAGTTTCTTCCCTAAGCCTCTAATCTTCAAATTTCTTGCCCAGAAATGATCCCCTAACAATCCTAAACCTAAACCCTCAATCAAATAACATTTATTTCGCATCATGAGCAAGAATCGAACCAAAACGTGAAACGGGCATAAATTTCAGAGCTTGCATACATGGTGGTTTCTCAACCATTTTCAATAATAATCATATCCCCATGACCAGGGGAACTCAAGGAATCATAAAAGAACTTAAAAACAAGCTTCTGAGAAAAAAGTTCATGAGCTATACCTGAGGTTGAACCTTCTGGTTCTGGGCTTTCTGGCATTTCCTTTGCTGCAAGTCCACCTCTTTGAACCCCCTGATGATGAAATGAAGCTTAGAAAACCTTGGGAGTGGCTGGCTTTGAAGTTCCAGCTCTGGTATAGCAGGTTTTGAAGTTTTGGTATGTGGTGTTTCAGGATGTTTTGATGGTTGATTATTGTTCCTTGGATGATATGTGACTCATTGGTGAAGGAAAAATGGAAGTTTGATGGCTGTGGGAGAAGTTTCGAAGAGGTGAAGATTTTGACAGTTTTTGTGAATCCTTGCTTATGGGAGGATGCTGGCTTGTGTGTGTTGTGTGTTGGGTTGCTTTTGGTACACTATCATGTTTGGATAGGTCAGAGGGTGGGTGTTGGCCTAGGTTGATTGGTATGGGCAAGTTGCAAAAATGTCACGAACTTGTGTACTTGAGGTATGGGCTGGTCCAGTGGCTGTTTCAAGGCATGGCTCGAGTCAGCTTGCTTCAAGGAGGTCCATGGAAGTCATAGTTTGTAGCTGGCACAAGTGGCTGAAGGGATTTGATCCATTTTGCAATTTTGGGGAAGTTTGGCCCCTTTTGAATTACTTGAAGTTCAAGGCATGAAACTTGTGATCTCTTTGTGCAATTCTGATTTTTAGGTCATGTGTTATGTTTGTGTAATGGTTAGAAGTCACTTTGAGGTCACATTTGACTTTGGCAAGTGTTTTTGCAAACTTCCTTCTTTGGTGCATAAGTGAAAATTTGTGATTTTTCCCAACTTTGCAAGACCATAACTTGAGTTCTATGATGAATTAGGTCAAGTTCTTGTACTTTTTGAAAATGGGAGGATCCAATCTACAACTTTCATGACCAAGAATTTTTCATTTGAATCATTTTTGAATCAAAAAGAGGAGGTTGAAAAAGTTTCCCAAAATGGCAAGTTTTCATTACAAGTCACTTCCCCAAAATGGCAACTTTGCAAATGGCTTGAAATTCTTCAATTTTGTGAACTTCTAACTTCTTCTAAGATAAAATAAAGATCATGTACATCCAAAATGATGGAGAAGACCCTTTGGTTGGGTGATTGGGGGCCTCAGATGCCCTGATTTTGCACTGACTTGCTCAAGAAGTCATCTATTGGTCAGATGCCTTCCCCATTGAATTTCTTCATAAAAATTGGTGTGCATGATCCTCATAACATATAGAGACCAATAGAAACAAGAATGACCAAAAAATTTGGAGTTATGGCCCTTGAAACCAAAACCCTAATTTTAGGTCATCTGTGCAGTTAAGCTTGGCTCTGCTTCCATGCCTTTCTCAGTTCTTGTGATTTTCTGACTTTCTTGATCTTGGGAGGATATAATATGATGTTTGAACATACATGGACCCTCTTGAGATGATTGAAGACCTTTGGAATTGCTCAAATAGCTCAGGGATTGCTCATATCACAAACCCTAGATGCAGATGACTTTGAACCAATGCAGTGAAGCAAAAATGTAATATGAGATGATATGATTGAACTTATGCAAATGGAAAGAATAAAAAGCCATGGTGAAATGAGTGAGGGAAAATTTGGGGTGTTTACAGCTGCCCCTATTCAAACATGAGTTAGCTGTGTAGGATGTAAGCCACGGCTTAACAGACAAACAAGATAACTTGTGGTTGAATACCAAAGACAGTCCAAGATTTGCACTCACTGGTTATGAAGAAGAAAAGGGATATAGATTGTAAAAGGAAGTAAAGTGTGATTTAAAAAAGTGTGGGCGACGGAGGACGACCGGCGAGCAGAGGACGACTGCTGGCGATGAAGCAATGACGGGGACGACCGACATGCTGGGGAAATAAAGAGATTATGATGGGGACGGCCATCAGGCAAAGAAATAAGACTCTCTGGGGATTAAAGGTAAAGGAAATGATGGGGACGACCACCAGGTTGAAGAAGTAAATGGTGAGGGACGGTCATCAGTGGTGAAGGACAATCACCTAGCAGGGGACGGCTGCTCTGTTGGGGATGAAATGAGGGACGATCATCTAAGGTGAAGGACGATCACCTGGCAAGGTTCGGTTGCCGAATGTATCACGACATAGGACGAATGTCGGATAGAAAAGGTCGACGATGGGGACGACCATCGGATAAACATGATGAAGGACGATCATCAAGAGGTGAAGGAAGATCACCTAGCAGGGTACGGCTGCTCTCGGGTTTTATCATGACATAGGACGAATGTCAGATAACAAGATCAACGATGGGGACGACCATCAGATAGAATGATGAAGGACGATCATCAGAAGGTGAAGGACGATCACCTAGTAGGGGACGGCTGCTAAAGTATCACGACATAGGACGAATGTCAGATAGGAAGGGGTTCTAATAAATAGAGACTCCGCTGGGGATGATGAAGGACGATCATCAAAAAGGTGAAGGACGATCACCTGGCAGGGTACGGCTGCCGGAAGTATCATGACATAGGACGAATGTCAGATAGAAAGGAGATAATTTATCGGGATTTGCCGGGAACTCTTCTGGGGAATGGTAGACATAGACGAGTGTCTAATTTCAAGAAGATATAAGTGTTTGACGCGGTGTATAGATTAAAAATGCGGACGAGCATCCTTAGGACCATGATACGGACGAGTATCGGTAGAAACAGACGCTGACGCACGTTCAGAGATGGTGATACGGACGAGTATCAACTGGTTTAATCAAAGAATACGGACGAGTTTCAACTCTGAGGGGGAAAAAAGGTGTGTATGAAAGATACGGACGAGTATCTATTATGAGTGAGAAGTGTGAGACACAGGCGAGTGTTCAACTTGCAGGGGGAGAATATGATACAGACGAGTATCGTAAGAGAAAGTGTATAAATTATGAACTTATAAATGCGAGAGATACTCTGACAATCTGCGGGGATAGGATGACACGAACGGGTGTCGAAAGATATAATAAGCAAGGTTTTAGGCAACTGTGTTGGGGATATGACACAGACAAGTGTCAAGAAGTATCCGTTATGTGGAAGTATCTGTTTGTATAAAAGGTTCTGGCGACTTTACTGGGGAAAATGACACGGACGAGTGTCGAGTGAGTATATATGCTTGTGTTAGAGAATGCAAAGGGGACGCTTTGGCTTTCTGTCGGGGAATTTGAGAGGTATTTTGTATATTGTTGATGGAATATCAGTATTTCCAAGTGTTTGATTCAAAACATGGCTTATGACTATGCAATATGTTTGATTTTTGCTGTAATGCTCCGTATTAGACAGAATGCTACGCTCTGGGGGGAAATATGATGCGAATGCTATGATTGTGCAAAGATTCCGATCCGGGATTCGGATCCCGTTGCTGCGAAGATCCCTGATTGATCTTGTTTTGGGAGAATATCCCAGCTGGGAATGAGATCATTGGTAGATCTGATATATATGACTCTGCTTGGGGATATAGGTCACTGATAGACCTATCTTGGTAATGAGGGGCCCAGCTGGGGTCTGTGGGAGCTTTCATCACTTAGTTGTGAAATCTTCAACATTGCTCTTCTGGATATAGGCTGAGATTCTGCGGGGAGATGGCTCCCTGCTTAACACTTGGCTGGGGAGGAAGGATCACTGAACGATCTTCCTAAAGTCCTGTAGGGATTCTGTTGACGATGATTTTGACAACTCAGCTGGGGAGGATGAACATCTGCAATCCTGTTATGACAAAAAACGCACAAGTACCCCGAGGTATCCCTCACCGGATTCCGTCATAGGAATTTAGACACTCCCGGGAGCAAATATATTTCCTGTAAGCATTTAATTTAGAAAAGACGCATCTGTATTAATTCAATCAATATTTATAAGGACATCGGACATTTTTGCAAACGAAAATAAAATGTACGAGACGAAATCTGACTGAAAATCTGATTCTACTAAATCGGGGTGCCCTGAATTGGCAAGTACAGTCGAAGAAACAAATCCCCTGAAATGAGGAGATTGTTACAAATTGAGAAAAGAAAAAAGGTACTGGCGATGTTGATGACGCTTCAGTATTTCCCTTTTGCTATGACCTGTATGACATTGACGTTCTTCTCATCTTGCTTTTTGAAGAAGGCTGATCCTGACCGATGCTTTAACCTTTCGAAGCTTGCCATGTTGTGGGTGATACAGACAAATTCCGAATGCAGTTGTTCGCTTATTCCCTTATTTTGCGTGGATCGCCCTTTCGGGTTTTCAATCCACTGGGATATCCTTTTTTGCCTGAGCTGTCCAATGTGGCTTTTCAACTCAGCGGGTGTACACTTTTTTTTTATTTTCCCTTATTTTTGCCCGAGTCTTTTATTCTGTTTTTGACTCGCCGGGATGCCCTATTTTTGCCTGGACTTACATTCTGTTTTTATGTCCAGCGGGTCATTTAATGCGAAGTATTTTTTAACTGCATCTGAATTCACAGGGGACAGGAAGTCTTCACCATCCATAGTACTGAGCATCAGTGCTCCACCAGAGAAAACTTTCTTCACTATGAATGGACTATCATAATTCGGAGTCCACTTGCCCCTGTGGTCTGTATGAGGAGGAAGGAGTCTTTTCAGCACAAGATCTCCTACTTGGTATTCTCGAAGCCTGACTTTCTGATCGAAGGCTTTCTTCATTCTTTTCTGATACAGCTGCCTATGACAAATTGTAGCCAATCTCTTCTCTTCGATCAGACTCAGCTGTTCGTATCGGGATCGAACCCATTCTGCTTCGTTCAGCTTAACATCCATCAATACCCGTAAAGAGGGTAATTCAACTTCAACAGGTAGGACTGCCTCCATACCATATACAAGCTGATACGGTGTTGCCCCAGTGGATGTTTTGATTGAAGTACGGTACCCATGCAAGGCAAATGGTAGCATTTCATGCCAGTCTTTGTAGGTGACCACCATTTTCTGCACAATCTTCTTGATATTCTTGTTATCTGCCTCTACAACGCCATTCATCTTTGGTCTGTAAGGAGAAGAGTTGTGGTGTTGGATATTGAAGTCCCGACATAGCTCTGCCATCATCTTGTTGTTCAAATTGGAACCATTATCAGTAATGATTCGCTCGGGCACTCCATATCGACAGATGATGTCTCTCTTCAGGAATCTGGCTACCACTTGCCTGGTAACATTTGCATACGAAGCTGCTTCGACCCACTTGGTAAAATAGTCAATGGCTACCAGGATGAATCTGTGGCCATTTGAAGCAGTCGGTTCGATCTTGCCGATCATATCAATGCCCCACATAGCAAAGGGCCAGGGTGAAGACATCACATTCAAATGATTCGGAGGCACATGCACTTTATCTGCATAAATCTGGCATTTATGGCATTTTCTGGCATAAGCACAACAATCTGCATCCATTGTGATCCAATAATAATCTGATCTTAGCAACTTTTTAGCCATAGCATGCCCTCCGGCATGGGTACCAAAAGATCCTTCGTGCACCTCGTGCATCAATAAGTCTACTTCTGCCCTATCAACATATCTGAGGAGTACCATATCAAAGTTCCGCTTGTACAAGGAACCATCAGCATTCAGGAAGAAACTACCAACTAGCCTTCTTAATGTCTTTTTATCATTGGAAGATGCCCCAGGTGGGTATGTTTGATCCTCCAAGAAGCATTTGATGTCATAGAACCAGGGCTTATCATCTTTAACAACATCTGCTGAAAATACGTATGCTGGTCTATCAAGTCTGGACACTGAAATCCGAGGCACAAATTTGGCAGCTTGAACTTTGATCATGGAGGAAATGGTAGCCAGAGCATCTGCAAACTGATTTTCATCTCGAGGGATATACTCAAGCTTGACCGTAGTGAAGAAAGTCAATAACCTCCTTGTATAATCCCGATAAGGTATCAGATGATCTTGGTGAGTGTACCATTTGTCGTTGGTTTGATTAATTACCAGAGCTGAATCCCTGAAAACAGTCAAGGTCTTGATCCTGAGGTCAATGGCTTCCTCGAGACCCATAATACAAGCTTCGTATTCAGCTTCGTTGTTAGTGCGGTTAAAAGTGAGTTTTGCCGAGAAAGGCATGTGAACTCCTTTAGGTGTAATGAGTACTGCACCAACACCACGACCATTCATATTAAGAGCCCCATCAAACATCATAGTCCATTCTTCTTCTGGGTCAGGCCCTTCAGTGTGAACAGGCTCTTCATGATCTTTTGCTTTTATGAACATGATGTCTTCATCAGGGAAGTCAAATCTCATAGGCTGGTAATCATCAATGGGTTGCTCAGTGTAACACGGTGGGAGAACTGACTTTAGTTATGTTGCGGATAGCAAGAGTCGCCACCGACTTTTATTTTATCCAAAGGAAAGGCATAAAAGAACAGGAAAGACCTTTAAAAGATTTTTGGGTCCGGGGGGTAGGTTATGTAAAGGGAAGGTGTTAGCACCCTTTACATCCATGGTTATCCATGGGCTCTTAGTTACTTAGCTCACTTTAAAATGTTTTTGAAATGTGAAGTGTGTGAATAGAAATTTTCTTAAGTATTTTATAATGATCCATGTACGGATGCGTATAAAACCTTTGTTTTGAAAATTGTTTGAAGTGTATGAAATGTTTGAAATGCTTTGAAGAGCGAGCAAGTATCTAAGAGGAACCTACCCTAAGTTTAAGTCTTTTCTGTTCTTGAATCCTTTAAATGGTAAGACTATCCCTATTATTAAGGAATAGGTAGTCATTACCTTGGATGTAAGGGACAACTGAAGGGACATCTGTTATTTAGGCAACTGTGGGGTGTATAAGCAATCTGAAGGGACTGTCATCTTTATTCGAAAGGGACAAGATCATTACGAAGGCAACCGTTATGGGACTTGATCTTTTATTGTTAAGGGACTAGATGACTTTATTTTGAGGGACTTTTGCTTTATACACCCTACTTAACCTTTAGGCAACAATGAGAGGTAACCCTAGAAAGTGAAATGGCGATCAGAGATCGACTTACGTGTGTGAGTGTTTAATTTAATATTTATCTTGTAATTTAAATGACCTAAATTAATTTTAAATAAACATACATGTTACACTCCCTATTTTTACTAACCATGGCATAAAATAAATAATTTGAACATTATAAAATATTACATCCAGGAGCAATTACAATAATAATAATAATAAAGCAATTTAAATAAATAAGCAAAATAAATAAATAGTTATAATTGGGTTAGTGAAAATAATAATAATAATAACAATTTAAAAATAAATGGGGTTAGTAATAAACATGTAAACATAATTAATAATAATAATAATGAAATAAGCAAAAATATTATAATGAACAAAATTTAAAAGTTAATAAGAGAATACAAACAATCATATTAAAAATTAAATCAATTATGAACAAATTATTATAATTATTAAATTTGCAATTTTTTTAGAAATTATTTACATGCATAATTAATTATAAACAATTAGTGAAAAAAATAAATAAATTAAGCATTTCAATTTTCAAACATATTTATATACAAAATTTTAAATTATAAACAAAAAATTAAATCAAGAATTTTAATTAAATTATAAATATAATATATACCAATAATAATATTAAACAAATAGAAGAAGAAAAAATTAGGGTTGGAAAGTTATTAGGGTTTTATAAAAATATATTTTTTAGGTTTTTAAAAAAAATAGGGTTTTAGGAATTTATAGAATAAAATTAAGGGTTTACCTTTTAATTTACAAAAATAAACAATTTATTGAAAAATATACATATATATATGTAAATGTAAACAATTTAAAGTTTTTTTTTTTAATAAAATCAATTATGATAATGGTATTTTTATATTTTTAGGTTTTTAATAATTTAAACAAAATAGCATGAATATAATAAATAAATTGAAAATAATAGTAAAATACAAAAAAAATGAAGAAATTGACCAAAAAGTAAGGACCTGGGATTTGAACCCAGGTCCTTTACCTGGCTGAAGAATTCTCAAAACCAACAGAGCCACTGCACGCAGCTAGTATGTAATCCACTTCACTTTGTTTTGTTGCATATCCTGGAAATAATCATGGTAAAAAAAAATAAAACAACACAAAAGCACCTGGGGGGATTCGAACCCAAGTCCCTTGCACTACACACAAACGCTCTTTCCATCCAGCTGGGAGGGCACTACTGGTAACATGTTCATAATATCATATAATATATTAAGTACAACGATTAAAATATGAAAAAAATAAAAAAAACCACTGCAGCCAGGTTTCGAACCAGTGCCCTCAAGCAACACACACGCGTTTCTTACCACCAAGCCAACGTTGCACCTGTGAATAAAAACAGAAACAATGGAATAAAATATTATAATCAATATTTAAATTCTCCAAACGCGCGCGCTGGCTTCGTCTTCCTCAAATCTCCTGCGAAATCAGCTGCACTTTTTCTTACAAAGTTACCTGCGAATTTGGTTTGACAGGATTTCCTAGGTTCATGTCAACGAACACGATAACTGTACAATTTTGTTAAATTGAAACCACAAATGTAATCACCACATCATTTACAGTATCATCATGTTATCATAATTCATTTATAGTTGTTAAATCATAAGATCCCAATCTGAGCTTCAAAACCCTAATAATGGCGTCTTAAGTTTTAGGCTCTAAACTTTCAATCAAATAGTCCAGAAAGTATCTCTAGATCATAACTAACACGAATCACACAACAAAATCAGTTAATATTGGTTAGATATGTGAAATCGAAAAGCATAAAATTTTGAACAAAAATGGATTCGGTTAGAGCATTCGGCCATGGATGCAATGATAATGATGATGGAGATAGCTTATGGACCTCCCAAAGAACAAATTTACACCTTTAAATCGTGCTGAATGATACTCAATGGCAGAAACCAAATTTCAATTTTGGAGTGATTTTTGAAAGTTTGAATGTTCACTTGGAGGCTGAAAAATCGTGCCTTGTCATTAGGGTTGTCTCAAGTACTTATAGAGTGATCAATTAGGTCAGAAAAACTTGATAGTTGTGTGAGAAGTTTGATCCAAAAAGATTCAAAAAGATAAGCCTTAAAAATCAAATATTTTTGCATAAACACTTGCTATTTTAGGCCAATCATCATGATCTTCTTACCACTTTAATTCCAATCATATTTATGAATTTCTAGAAGCTTAATCCATTTTAAATCTTAGACTTTTATATTTTATTTTAATTTAAAATGATTTTTAATGAATTAAATCAAAATAAATAAAAATAAAATGATAAAAAATCTGATTTTTGTTGACTTGGGTCGTGCATGAGGTTATAGTATGGATTGGGTCATCATATGGCAAGCCCATTTAGAAGAAATTAGTCTTAGACCTCCATTTTCTTCATAAACCAACCAAAAATTTCCCAACTTTGCAAGGGCACACATCCTTCAATTTTAATGCTATGAGGGTGTTCTTGGACACTTTGGAAAGCTTGAAGAGTCCTCTAACCAACCCCACTGGTTTCATGTCCATATCATTTACCATTCTCAAGTTATGCCCTTTTGAAGTTGTTGACTTTTTGTTGACTTTCAAAAGGACCTATAATGTCTTAGCTCATACCTTCCAAATGAAGCATTTTTGGGCTTGGCTTGTGAGACACGAAGTTGTAGAGAATTCAATTTCCTTAAAAATGAGCTTTGGATGGAGGCTTGGTGATGAAGCATGTGAAAGTTATGGCTGGTCAAAGTTCAGTTGACTTTTACTGAGGAAACCCTAATTTAGAAACTCCTGATTCTTGATGATCTGAAATATCCTTGATGAATCATGATCAACCCTTGATCAAATGATGAATTTTACTTCACATACTTGATGTTGGCAAAAAATAATGAAATTTGACTTTGGTTTGACCACAGTTGACCTCAGTTTGACTTTTTAACTGCTTTGAATGATTTTGACTTATCTGATCATCTGACTGAGTAAAATTTTTGAGAAAAGTCTTGAAACATGTCATGGGGGTTCTTACACACATACAAGATTTTATGAAGCTCACTTGAAGTCTTGGAAGTCCATTTAGCCTGATTAAAGTCAAAACCCTAGTTTTAGATGCACTGCTTAGGAGGTGCATTGTCTGAGGGAATTGTCAACTTTTCTGACCAATTGTGAACTTTGTGAACCTTGTGAACCATCATAAGATGTCTTGTGAACCTTGTGAACCTCATGGGAGGTCTCGTGAACCTTGTGAACCTCATAAAGTGTCTTGTAGACTTCATGAACCTCATGAAAGGTCTTGTAAGCATTGTGAACCTTGTGAACCTTGTGAACCTCATGAAGTGTCTTGTAAACTTCATGAACTTCATGAAAGGTCTTGTAAGCATTGTGAATCTTGTGAACCTTCTTAGCACACAAAGTCTTGTATTTGTGAGGGCAAATTTTGGGGTGCAACACTCAGCAAGATAATCAGACAACACACTGCCCTTGATGGCTTTCTGAGATGTGTATTGAATGTCATATTCTGTGAGGATCATTTGCCATCTTGCAACCCGTCCGGTAAGTGCTGGCTTCTCAAAAATGTACTTAACTGGGTCCATTTTGGAGATCAATAAAGTGGTGTGGGTCAACATATACTGCCTTAGTCGGCGAGCAGCCCACGCTATAGCACAACAAGTTTTCTCGAGCAGTGAATAACGTTGTTCATAGTCGGTAAAATTTTTGCTTAGGTAATAAATTGCATACTCTTTTCGACCAGACTCGTCATCCTGGCCCAGCACACACCCCATTGATCCTTCTAATACTGTCAAGTACATTATCAGAGGTCTTCCTTCAACTGGAGGCATAAGGATCGGAGGCTCTTGTAAGTATTCCTTGATTTTGTCAAAAGCCCTTTGGCAGTCTTCGTTCCACCTGACCGTTTGTTCTTTTCTTAACAACTTGAATAAAGGTTCACAGGTTGCTGTAAGGTGAGATATGAACCGTGAAATGTAGTTCAATCTACCTAGGAACCCCCGAACTTCTTTCTCAGTCTTCGGTGCAGGCATTTCTTGAATGGCTTTGACTTTATCAGGGTCAACTTTAATCCCTTTCTCACTCACAATAAATCCCAGCAGCTTACCGGATCGCACCCCGAATGTGCATTTGTTGGGGTTTAACTTCAATTGGTACTTCCTCAGACGCTTGAATAGCTTCAACAGATTCACTAGGTGGTCTTCTTCTGTGAGGGACTTGGCAATCATGTCATCCACGTAACACTCAATTTCCTTGTGGATCATGTCATGGAATAATGTTACCATAGCCCGTTGATAAGTGGCACCAGCATTCTTCAGTCCGAATAACATCACCTTATAACAGAATGTGCCCCAGGGTGTGATGAAAGTTGTCTTCTCCATGTCTTCAGGTGACATTTTGATCTGATTATATCCTGAAAATCCATCCATGAAGGAGAATACCGAGAATTGGGCCGTATTATCGACCAATACATCAATGTGAGGTAATGGGAAATCATCTTTCGGGCTGGCTCTGTTCAGATCCCGGTAATCCACACACATTCTCACCTTGCCATCCTTCTCAGGCACAGGTACAATATTAGCAACCCACGGCGGGTAACTAGTCACAGCAAGGAAACCAGCGTCCCACTGTTTTTGTACCTCTTCTTTTATCTTCATTGCCATATCTGGGCGAGTGCGGCGCATCTTCTGTTTTACTGGCGGACAGTCTTCTTTCAGAGGTAGCTTGTGCATAACAATGTCGGTGTCCAACCCTGGCATATCCTGATAAGACCAAGCAAAAACATCCGCATACTCACGAAGCATGTCAATCAGTTGCTCTTTCACTGAATCTTGCAGGCAGGCCCCGATCTTAACTTCCTTCAAGTCTTCTTCCGTACCAAGATTAACTGTTTCAACTTCCTCCTGATGAGGAGTGATAACCTTCTCCTCTTGTCTCAACAACCTGGCTAGCTCTTCAGGTAGCTCATAATCTTCTTCAACCCCTTCATCGGCTTGATTAATCGGATTGTCAAAGTCATACGAAGTCATAGCGGAGTCGTTGTCGGTGCAGTCTGGAGGGCATGTTCTGCAAGGGTTTAGATTTGTTCATTTTAGTGATCAGTTTTATCTTATTTAGAAAAAGTGAAAATGAATTTATTTATTTTAAAAAGCATTGCCATTTTATTTTTGTACAAAAAATGAAAAATGAAAAACAGTGAGCGAAAAAGAAAGGACTCATTTGCAAAAGATGTCCTGATATTCATTAATTGATCTTTGCACAAAATACAAGATGGCCCGATTACAAAATGAGTCCTGACACCTTGGGCAAGATGCAGGACTTGATGCATGCTTCAAAAACACAGGAAATAATAATTACTCTGCAGGAGTAACCCTTATAATTTCCTGGGAAGACCAGTTTGAGACATAGCTCCCCGGGATCCTTGGACGTATCCAGCTTTCCAGGTTGCGCTCGTCTTCTAACTCATCTTCCAAGCTATTCACAGCATTCGGGGTGAGCATCCCCCCGCTGACAAACTTGGGCTCCTTTGCAGCCTCTGGTTGATCTTGTCGAGTTGGTCTGTAACCCAACCCGAATCGGTCTTCTTTCTTCTCCACGGGCAGCAGCTTGCCCTAGCCTTGGGCGGTACCTTCCTCAAAAACCTTCCGGGCTTGCTGATATGATGTGATGGAGGTCCCAAGCACAGTAGATGTTTCATTAATATTAAGGGCCTCAAACCCTTGGCTCATGGTTTCATGGATCTCCCCATCCATTTTAATGTATTTGAAAGTAGCCAGCTGGCTAACAAAAATATCCTTCTCCCCACAAATAGTAATGACTTGGCCTTCCCACTCGAATTTTAACTTCTGGTGAAGGGTTGACGTCACGGCGCCAGCGACGTGTATCCATGGTCTACCCAATAGACAGCTGTAGGCAGGCTGTATATCCATCACAAAGAAGGTCGTTTTGAAAACCTGTGGGCCAATCATTATAGGCAACTCTATCTCTCCCAGAACTGATCTCTTAGAACCGTCAAAGGCCCTTACTACTAAGTTGCTTGGGCGTAGTGCCAATCCATCATACTCCAGCTTCACAAGGGCTTTCTTGGGTAGGACATTGAGGGATGACCCTGTGTCTACCAACACATGAGAAAGCACTGCACCCTTACACTCCAAAGTAATGTGCAAAGCCTTGTTGTGGTTGCGACCTTCCGTTGTCAGATCAGTGTTGGTAAATCCTAGTCCATGACTAGCGTTGACATTTCCAACCACAGCCTCTAACTGATTGACGGTAATCTCCTTCGGCACATAAGCTGCGTGCAGGACCTTTAATAGTGCGTTCCGATGAGCCTCGGAGCACATTAGTAATTATAGTATGGAGATTTTGGAAGGTGTTTGGTGAAGCTGGTCTACCACCTTGTAATCACTTCTCTTTATGATTCTCATGAATTCATCAACTTCTTGATCAAAAGGAGTCTTCAAAGCTTCTCTAGCAACTGGTTCTTCTTGCACCATGCTCTTCCCTTTTGCCTTAGCAGCAGCTTCTGCTTCAACAACGGGTCTTGGTATTTGCGAGGCAAAGAGACGTCCGCTTCTAGTGAAGCCTCCGCCTCCCCCCACATTGTCTATCTGAGGTGAAGAAGTTGATGACTCTAAAGTGATTTTCTGCCCCTCGCAGTACAGATCTGAGCCATAATGCCAAAGGATGACATTATTGCTTTCGTAAGGAACTGGCCCAGGTACTGTGATAGTGACTGGACTGATAGCAGCTGCAGAGGGGACCACAATGGTGTGTAGATCATAGTATATGGTAACTGGTGCTCTAACAGGAGTAACATTTTGTTGTGAATTGTTGGTAGGAACATTTGCAGGATCGTAATATATTGTAACCGCTGAGACGCTTTCATTAACTGTTGCTGATGTTGTACGCGGTACTGTTGGAATAATGGGTGTTGTCATTGTAGAAGGAGTTGTGACTGAATTTGTATCCGTTGAAGTGATTGATTGAGCAGTTGTCGGAGTTGTAGTAGAATCTGTTGGAACAATGGTTGTTGACGTTGTAGGAATACCTGCGATTGTTGGTGAAGGAATTGTTGGAGTTGTAGTCGCTGTTGTCGTAATCTGAAGGATACCATCCTTAATAAGACCATCTATGCCGTTTCTCAGCCTTTCACACCCATTGACGGCAATATTGCAATATCCACAGTCGAGCTCACACCCGGGGAACACTTGGCATTCTAACAGTTGAGCTTTGATTTCAACCAAAGGTGTTCGAATCTATGCAACACTGGTGATTAAGGTGAAGGGTTTGCCTTCCTCAATAGCATTAATCCTAGGCCCGTTGTGACTAGGCATTGGATTTCTGGTGACGTTCGGAGGAGGTGCAAAGTTGAGATATTTTGAGTCCACTAGATCTTGGACTTTCATCTGTAGGGCCCTGCATTTTTCAGTATTATGCCCCGGTGCGTTTGAGTGGAATGCACACCTGGCATTTGCATCATAGTTCTTTGGCATATTGGTGGGATCCGGAGGTGCCAATGTCCTTAAATCAACTAGGTTGAGCTTCAGGAGTTGTGGCAAGAGTGCAACATATGGCATTGGGATTTGGTCAATCACCCTGTTTGCATGTGATGGCCTTTGTTGGAAAGGACGCTGTTGTTGGTTGTTATTGCTGTTGTTGTAGGTTCTCTGTTGTGGATAATGAACTTGTTGTTGATACTGTGGTTGTTGTTGTTGAGGATATGCTGATTGTTGAGGAATCGGAGCTGGAATGGTAACTGCTGCTACTAACCGGTGAACATACTGAGGCCTGCCCCTACTTGCATGAATGGAATTTGTTTCACTAGCCCTTCGGGGTCCCACAAAAGGCTTTCTGGGATTGCTGAATGAACTTGCGCCACTGTCGGAAATTTTGCCCATCTTTAAGAGGCTTTCAATCCTTTCACCAGCTATGACCACGTCAGCAAAACTGGTAGAGGAAAAAGCAGCCAGTCTATCAATATAGGTCCCTTGCAATGTGTTCATGAACATGTCAACCATTTCCCTCTCTGACATGGGTGGTTGGACAGCAGCAGCAAGCTGTCTCCACCTTTGGGCATATTCCCTGAAGCTCTCTCTAGAAGACTGAGACATTCCCATTAGAAGGGTCCTATTGGGAGCCATGTCCAGGTTATATTGATACTGACGGATGAAAGCCTCAGCCAAATCCTTCCAGCATCTTATGGTGGCCCTAGACAAATGTGAATACCACTCTCTTGAAGCCCCAGTCAGACTGTCTTCAAAGTAGAACATCCACAACTTTTCATCCATAGTATAAGCTTTAAGTCTTCCCAGGAAAGACTGCAGGTGAGTTCGTGGACAGGAGGTTCCATTGTACTTCTCAAAGCATGGGGGTTTGAATTTGTGGGGAATTCTCACCCCATCCACTAGTCCCATGTCCATCACATCGAAGCCCAAAGAATTCTGAGACTCCAAAGATCTTAACTTTTCAGCAATTTCGTCTAATCTCCTGTCATATACTTCATCTCCAGCCCCTATGACAATGAACTGTTCTTCCTGGGGATCCTCTTGTAGGATCCTGCCCCCAGTGGTGTTACCTTGAACATTCCTCGGTTTGTTAACTTCGGGATTCAAGTGAGGTCCAAATTCTGGTGGGTTGATACGAGGTTGGCCCCCCTCATTGTTGCTAGTTCCTCCTGTTCCAAGATGAGGCTCCTCAGGAGTTTGTCTTTCCACCAGCTCTCTTAACCTTTCTTGACTCTGGGCTAAGCCAGTCATCACTGCCATGAACTGAGACATCTGATTTCTCATCTCTACTATCTCACTAGCCATCTGATTTCTGACCTCAGTCAGATCCTGCTGTACTTATTCCATTTGAATACCAGGAAGGTTGTTACGAGTCGGGTACCGGTGCGTGCGGTTGACAGGGAACACTCGGCGACGAGCAATGTTTCCTGAAGTCACAACAAAGTTAGAAATGATAATAATAAACCTACAAAACAAAAAAAGTTAGTATGCAATGCAGTATGCTTATTTGTTTTCCAAGGTATCCGGTTTGGTTCTTGGTTTTGACCTTTCCATACCTCGAGGAAGATGCTTGATGTTGTTGAGATGAAAGCCCAAAAGGAAACAAGCTAAAATATATTACAAATGATGAACAATACATACTTTGTTTTACAACACATGCCCATGGAGGGTCAAAATACAATAAAAGGAAAAGTACATCAAATGGAAACAACAACAAACAAAGGATCAGACATCCAGTCCAAACTCATCCTCTTTGACCTCCTTCAGGAGTGCCTCAGTCACTGGACCAACTGGGTGCTCTGTAATGGTCCTAATGAGGAGGTTCCTGGTAGCAATGGCAGTGGTCAACTTCTTATGCCTGTCCTGGTCCTTTGATCTCTTCAATCCTGCTCTGAGCTTCAACTCTGAAATCTCCTTCTGGGCTGCCAACAGAGCTTCATGCTGCTTCTTCTCATTGGCCTCTAGCTGTTCAATCTTGGCTTGAGTCTTCTGGTCTTCTTGTGTACGGGCCTCAGTGATTCTAACCCACCTAGCCTGACTCTCTTGCAGATAGAGCTCAGTCATAGCCTTCTGAACTTTGGCCTCTTTACAGGAATTCTTCAATATCTGTTCCCCAGCTCTTGCTTTCCTGATGTAGTCCTCTGCCTTCTCAATTTTGGCAAGATGCTCCACCCTAAGCTTCTCCAATCTCTCAATGTCCAGACGACCATCACTTCTTTCCCAAAGAGTCTTCTTCAAGGCTTGAGATAAGTTCTCATTCCTTTCTTTCAGCTTCTCAAATTCTTCTAGGCTGACAGTTGCTGCAGGTTGTACTGTAGATGGTCCAGGCATGTCTTCCAAGATAAAAGGCATTCCGGTAATCTGAGCCCTAGTACAGGACCAGTCATAGTACTGAGCTGAAGCAACATTATTACACTTTCCAAGAATAGCCATCTCTTTTGTCTGGATGTTGTCCCAAGCCCAGGATGCTTGTCTGACAGCAGCTGAATTAGGTTTCACTTCACAGTACAGGGTCTCAGCTAAATCTTGTCCTCTAGGAGGGTGGACCAAGGCATAGCCCAGTTGTCTCTTAAATAGCAAAAGATTGTAGTTGATGCAACCCTTTACTCCTATCTGTAACACGGTGGGAGAACTGACTTTAGTTATGTTGCGGATAGCAAGAGTCGCCACCGACTTTTATTTTATCCAAAGGAAAGGCATAAAAGAACAGGAAAGACCTTTTAAAAGATTTTTGGGTCCGGGGGGTAGGTTATGTAAAGGGAAGGTGTTAGCACCCTTTACATCCATGGTTATCCATGGGCTCTTAGTTACTTAGCTCACTTTAAAATGTTTTCGAAATGTGAAGTGTGTGAATAGAAATTTTCTTAAGTATTTTATAATGGATTCTCCTGACATAAGACCTTAGATGCAGCTTGGGACAAGAGACACCATCATAAACAACAAAAGTAGGAACCTTGAAACCAATGGGTATGACCACCCCAGATATCAGACTCAGGTCTTCAAAATCCAGCCCAGAAGACTTTTGTAATTCCATAGCATCCATTCTATCCACCAGCATCTTGAACTTATCCTCATTAGGCTCATGATAGTAGTTAGCTTCAGAATCAGAGTCCCCCATTATGTTGTGGAGACTGCCTCCCTTTTTCTCAGATTCTTCAGACTTATAATCTTCAACTGGTTCCTTGGTCTTGACAGGATCCCTGAACCTTCTTCCCATGTTGATCAGGCCACCTGACCTTCTAGTCTTCTTGGTCTTTTTGGCCAGCAGTGTCTTCAATTCATCCTGCCCCTTGGACAGGTTCAGGATCAGCTCTTGGAACTGTGCATTTTGTGCCTGGAGATCTTTAACTGTTTGCTCAAGAGCCATTGCTGAAATAAACAGCGAGAAGATGAGAAACTTGTGCACAATAAACCTGTGATGCAATGATATGATATGTAAATGTATATGCAATGTTTTCAAGGACCGCAGGATTTAAATTTGCTTAAAGAAACAAGAAGGTAAAATTTTTATTAGTAATAAATTTGTTTTGCCTCTTGGGCTTACAGAAAATGAAATGAAATAGATACAAGAGATGGGGTTTTAAGTCTCCCATGGACGTTTCCTCTTTGTGTTGAGGTATGAGTTGAGATTCCGTTACTCATGAAGCTGCTTTGTTAGCTCTAGGATTTTTTCTTGGCTTGCTTTGTAATGAGCCTCGAAGGTATCCCTTTGCTCCTTCAACTGGATCCAGGACCTCTGTAAATCTTCCATGTCAGTAGGCATGTCTGGGTGAAGGATGGTATAAGAAGTATCTCCTTCAGCAACAGGTTCCATGGTAACTGGAAGGATAGCAGGATATGGCATCATGAGGGTCTGAGCACGAGATCGCACCCATCTGAGATAAGCTTCCATAGGAATAGTGTACTTAGGCTCCAGAGTCTTGCTGTCAACCTTGTTCATTTTTCCCCATGCTCGTATGAATCTCTGACGGTAACCTTGAAGATCATTGTCATAGTCAAATACAATACCCTGAATCAACATGTCATGTGGGCCATCACTCTGAGCATAACCAAATTGACGTAGAGCTAAGGAAGGATTGTAGGTGATGCCCCCTCTTATGCCTAGAAGTGGCACATTAGGAAACTCCCCACACCGGTCAATGATAGTGACATTCTCCATAGATCTGGAACACCAATGAATATCTGAATGCGAGAGTGACATGATCCTCTTGGACCACTTGAACCCTTGCTCATTCTTCATCACTGAGCGAGGAAGGTGAGAAATAAACCACCTAGATAGCAAAGGTATGCAACACATCAAAGTTCCTCTTGCCCTTGTAGTACGGGTGTGAAGAGAATGTAGGACGTCTCCAAGCAATGTAGGCACTGGATTGTGACTAAGAAATATGTTGATGGCATGAACGTCTATGAACTGATCAGGATTGGGGAACAATACTAAGCCATAAATCAGCAAGGCTAAGATCTCCTCAAAAGCATCATAGCTCATAGCCTTCAATAACACTTGAGCTTTATCCATTAACACCTTGGCAAGAATACCCTTAACTCCGCTTCTCATTTCTAGAACAATGTCAGACTTCTTCAGATGTAGAGCTGCAGCAATAACCTCAGGTTTAGGCTCTTTTTCCAAGCCTGTGAATGGTTTCTGATCAAGTACAGGTATACCCAGAAGTTTAGAGAACTCTTCCATTG
The DNA here is from genome assembly GCA_963966055.1 of Lathyrus aphaca. Taxonomy (NCBI): domain Eukaryota; kingdom Viridiplantae; phylum Streptophyta; class Magnoliopsida; order Fabales; family Fabaceae; genus Lathyrus; species Lathyrus aphaca. The sequence continues at coordinate 485,416,665 of OZ014525.1, read as the reverse complement.
TAGGAACCAGCTGATAGTCAGGGAGCGTGAAGCAATGGTGCTTAGGATCAAAGAACTGGAACAAGACACTCATCATGTCTTCATTGAATCCTGAGGTGACTAGATCCAATAGGTGACCATGTCTCTTGATGAACCGGGAGTGTTCAGACACTTGAGAAACCAACTCTTTAAGCTTAGCAGGTATCCCTACAAAGTTGATCCTGATGGTGTTTCTACGAGCAGAAGCCATGACCTGCAATAAAGAACAAAGATAAATCCTTTGGTCCTTGAAATGGTTAGTGAAAATGCTATGCTTATGATGCATGATGATGTCATGATGTTATGCTCAATCACAAACATGTGGCACACACAAACAAGTCACACAATAGCCCTAGGTTTGAAGGCTTGCATGAGGTTTAAAGGTAAGTACCCTCCCCTGAAGTTAGTTGGTTCATCCTGTCCTATGAAAGTAACCATGTTCTAAGGGATCTCAATATCATTGATCCTTCACAAGGGTGGTTGTTCAGTAGGCAACTTACTTGCCAACCAAAACCCTCCAAGTTTAGGATCTCAATGAGCGTAGTATCGAGTATCAACCAACTTCAGTCTGCACCAAAGCCGGTTATCTCACTACTTTTCTAAAGGCCAAGATGGGATAACTAGGGTTCTAAAAGTTAGTTAGTGTATTGACAACATATGGCAGCCTCATATTATCGTCAACTTAACTTAAGGAACATAAGCACCAACCAAGAAGTCACACTAACTATGGCCACCAGATCAACCATATCGGTATACGCCGTACAGTTTCCTTGGTCTATTGCCATTTACCTAAGGTACACTAGATCCGGGTTAGGATCTTTCACACATAAAGCCCAACAAGTAATATAAAGCAAACAAGGCAAACAATTTAAGTGATCTAATTCTTAAGGGTACCCCTCTTTTATTAAGTCCCCAGCAGAGTCGCCAGTTCTGTAACACGGTGGGAGAACTGACTTTAGTTATGTTGCGGATAGCAAGAGTCGCCACCGACTTTTATTTTATCTAAAGGAAAGGCATAAAAGAACAGGAAAGACCTTTTAAAAGATTTTTGGGTCCGGGGGTAGGTTATGTAAAGGGAAGGTGTTAGCACCCTTTACATCCATGGTTATCCATGGGCTCTTAGTTACTTAGCTCACTTTAAAATGTTTTCGAAATGTGAAGTGTGTGAATAGAAATTTTCTTAAGTATTTTATAATGATCCATGTACGGATGCGTATAAAACCTTTGTTTTGAAAATTATTTGAAATGTATGAAGTGTTTGAAATGTTTTAAAGAGTGAGCAAGTATCTAAGAAGAACCTACCCTAAGTTTAAGTCTTTTCTGTTCTTGAATCCTTTAAATGGTAAGACTATCCCTATTATTAAGGAATAGGTAGTCATTACCTTGGATGTATGGGACAAGTGAAGGGACATCTGTTATTTAGGCAACTGTAAGGTGTATAAGCAATTCGAGGGGACTTATCATCTTTATTCGAAAGGGACAAGATCATTACGAAGGCAACATTCGAAGGGACGTGATCTTTTTATCTGTTTAAAAGGGACTAGATGATGTGAAATAAGGGACTTTGCTTTATACACCCTACTTGACCTTTTGTTTTAGGCAACATGAGAGGTATCCTTAAGGAAGTGAGATGGCGATCAAAGATCGACTTACGTGTGTGAGTGTACAATTTTAAATATTTATCTTTTAAATTAGTGATCTAAATTAATTTTAAAATACAAACATGTTTCACTCCCTATTTTACTAACCATAACATTTAAAATAAATATTAAATATTACTAATAAAATATTACATAAAGGAAACAATTACATAATAATAATAATTAACAAATTAAATAAATAAGCAAAATAAATAATAATAAATAATTGGGTTAGTAATAATAATAATAATAAATCACAATATATAAATGGGGTTAGTAATAATAAAATAAATATTATATGAAAATAAATAGCATTAATAATAAAATAAAAATATTAGCATAATAATTAAAAGATCAATTTTTTTATATAAACAATTATTTTTTAAGATTAATAAGAAAATATAAACAATTATATACTAATTATTATAAAATTTTAAATTATATACATGTTATAAAAATTAAGTTAATTATAAACATATTATGAAAATAAATTATATTTACAAAATTAAATTAGCTAATTTCAATTATTTTTAAGCATATATTAAAAATTATTTACATTCAAGAATTAAATTATAAACAAATTATAAAATATATACATATTATGAGAATAAGGTTCATTATAATTGAATAATCATATTATTATATTTAAAAAATTAAATTATCAAGTTTTAATTAATTATGTATATACAAGAATTACATTAAATAAAAATATGGACATAATTAATATTTACATAAAATAATTAGGGTTTAAAAGTATTATTAGGGTTTATAAAAAATTAATTAGGTTTCTTACAAAATATTTTAGGTTTTTAGAAAATTAGGGTTTTATAAATTTAGGGTTTATATATATATATATTTTTAGAATAACAAAATAACTATATATAATTTTACAATATTAATAATTTACAAAAATAAATAATTTTTCTTATAAGATTAAAATTAAAAAGAATGAATTCTAAAATATGATAATAATATAAACATTCTACATTTTTTTATTATTTAAATTTGTTTAATTATAATATAAACTAATTGAATAAAAAAAACAAGAAAAAGAGAAAAAGGAACTTACCTGGGCTGGGATTTGAACCCAGTCCCTAAGCTTTCACAACCATCAAGCCAACCAAGCTAACCACTGGGCCATGCGCGCGTAGGTGTTAAGGAAAGAATTCCATTAGATTTTGTTGTTTGACCTGAAAAACCATGAAAAAAACAAAGCAAATAATACAAAAAGGCCTGGGGGGATTCGAACCCAGGACCTTCTCATAACACACAGGCGTACTTACCATCCAGCCGGGAGGGCGCAACTGGTAGTTAATCCACAACAATTCATTATATATTAAGTCTAACAATTAAAATAAAAAAACAAGAAAAATTGCTACAGCCAGGATTCGAACACAAGCCTTCAAGGTCATACGCGTACGTCTCTCACCACTGGGCTAGCGCTGCAGCTGTGATAAAATTCCAATAGTATACCATAAAATATTATAATAAAATTTGAATTTGAAATCTGGCGCGCAGACTTCATCTTCAACCTCTGGCACTGCAAAATTTCCTGCGAAATTATCCACAAACTTTCCTGCGAAATTTCAAATGGCAGTAATTCCTACGAAACTCAAACATCATCATTCAAGCAAAATTTTGTCAAATTAATTACACAAACACAATCCAGAGGTTATTTAAGATTGATCCATGGTCTTAGAATTTATTTATACTTATTAAATCATGAAACCCTAAATTGAAAACCAAGAACCCTAAAATGGCACTACTCATTCCAGCCACGGTTTCTTCAATTGGGCTGCCCAGAATTCATCACAAACCTTCATGGAATACAAATCACTAAACAAAATCCATTAATAACATGTAAATAATCATAAACGAAAAAATCAAAATATGATGCAAAGGGGAATTCGGATTATGCAAATGGAGATGTTTTAGATGTTGTTTATGATCCAAAATCACTCTATGAACATCCAGGAACAAATTGCAACCTTCAAATTGTCTTGAAAGGGCTTGTATGAGGGAATCCAAATTTGAGTTTTGGTGAGATTTTTGAATGTATGAACTTACTCTTTGAGGCAGGGAATTCGTGGCCTTTGCATTGGGATCTCTTGTATACTTATACTAGACTGAATTAGGTCAAAAATAATGGATCATTGTGTGGATCTTTTGACTTTTTGAGATTGAAAAAGATTAAGTCTTAAATTTCAAATATTTGTGAATTCAACCTTTCTATTTCAAGCCAATCTTCATCAATATTTTATCAATTCAATCCAAATTATATTTATGACTTTCTAGAAGCAATATCTCATTTAAATATTTGATTTATCTATTTTATTTTGATTTAAAGTGATTTTAAATGAATAAAATCAAAATAAATAAAATAAAATGATAAAAAATCTGAATAAATGAGGTTTGGGTTGTGCATGAGGTATTTGTATGGATTGGATCATCACATGGCAAGCCCATTTGGAAAAATTTGGTTTTAAGCCCCCATTTGCTTCATAAACTTCCCTAAAATTTCCCAACTTTGCAAGGGCGCAACTCCTTAAATTTTAATGATATGGAGGTGTTCTTGGACATTTTGGAAATCTTGAAGAGTCCTCTAACCAACCCCATTGGTTTCATGTCCATATCATTTACCATTCTCAAGTTATGCCCTTTTGAAGTTGTTGACTTTTTGTTGACTTTCAAAAGGACCTATAATGTCTTAGCTCATACCTTCCAAATGAAGCATTTTTGGGCTTGGATTGTGAGACACAAAGTTGTAGAGAATCCAATTTCCTTCAAAATGAGCTTTGGATGGGAAAAATGTGATGAAGCATGTGAAAGTTATGGCTGGTCAAAGTTCAGTTGACTTTTCCTGAGGAAACCCTAATTTAGAAACCTCTGATTCTTGATGATCTGAAATCTCCTTGATGAATCATGATCAACCCTTGATCAAATGATGAATTTTACTTCATATACTTGATGTTGGCAAAAAATTATGAAGTTTGACTTTGGTTTGACCATAGTTGACCTCAGTTTGACTTTTTAAATGCTTTGACTGATTTTGACTTATTTGATCATCTGACTGAGCAAACCTTTGAGAAAAGTTCTGAAATTTGTCATGGGGATTCTTAGACACATATAAGATGTTATGAAGCTCACTTGAAGTCTTGGAAATCCATTTAGCCTGACTAAAGTCAAAACCCTAGTTTTGGATGCACTGCTTAGGAGAATGCCTTGTCTGAGGGATTTGTCAAATCTTCTGACCCATGATGAACTTTGTGAACCTTGTGAACCTCATAATATGTCTTGTGAACCTTGTGAACCTCATAAAGTGTCTTGTAGACTTCATGAACCTCGTGAAAGGTCTTGTGAACCTCATAAAATGTCTTGTAGACTTCATGAACCTCATGAAAGGTCTTGTGAACCTTGTGAACCTCATAAAGTGTCTTGTAGACTTCATGAACCTCATGAAAGGTCTTGTGAACCTTGTGAACCTCATAAAGTGTCTTGTAGACTTCATGAACCTCATGAAAGGTCTTGTGAACCTTGTGAACCTCTTAGCACACAAAGTCTTGTATTGTGAGGGCAAATTTTGGGGTGCAACAGCTGCCCCTGTTCAATTTTCTGAAACCTGAGGGGTTAGATTGGTATATGTGCCAGTCGTGATCTGGAAGGTTGAAGGGGATTGAACACAAAAGCCCAAAAATTTGCACTCACCGGTGCGTAGAGTGATACTGATGACTTGTTGTATATGCTTGAGTGGGCTTAAAGATGCCACTTGGAGAAAGGTTCTTCAAATACATCTCTTGGAGGATAAAGCAGTCCAAAAGATGCAGATATGATGATAGCTTTCAGGAAGATAAACAACGGCCCAAATTCATGATATGCTTTCAGGAGGATAAACAACGTCCTGAGGAAATGATAGCTTTCAGGAGGATAAACAACGTCCTGAGGTGTAAGTATAACTTTTGGGAAGATAAACAACGGCCCAAAGTCATGATATGCTTTCAGGAGGATAAACAACGTCCTGAGGAAATGATAGCTTTCAGGAGGATAAACAACATCCTGAGGAAATGAAGTAACCTTTGGGAAGATAAACAACGGCCCAAGGTCATAATTTGTTGATGAAGTTTGTCTGCTGGATAATTAATCTGCAAAACAAGATTATAACATTCTGTATGATAATATTAGCTTATGCTTTATGTATGCATGTATAATATGATGCACTTAAGTAATGTATCATGCACTTATGTATGATGTAAATGATGTATGTATGCAACATGCAGCCTGAAGCGTCTTGGATATCTTCGTATAACCACTGCTGGCCCGGGAAAATAAATCCCGATTCGTTGTTGAAGAATATGAGGATCTCATCTTGTTGATAATATATTATACATAACCTCCCGTCTTCGTTTGATAGTAAGGTATACATGACCCCCCGTCTTTGTTCATCGTACTCCTATTGGAAAAATAAATTCCCGGCTATCCGTATGAGGATAAAAGAGATGGATATAAATTCCAGGGGAGATGTGACTCGAAGTACTTATAAAGATGAATTTGCCCTACTGGGGGATTTGCAGCTGTTTTGTGGGGATGAACCGGCGAAGCTTCGTTGAATTCCTTCCCTCGTTCGTCCTTAGTAAATACTATTACTGCATTTTCATGCATTTCTGGTAAACATCAATCATATTAAGCATTTTATGCATTTCTGGTAAACATAATTCATATTCAAAAGCATACATACATTCAAACACAACCAATGGACGTTTCGCTTATGTAAATAGGGTAAAAGTAAATCTGGATTCAAAAATGGAATTTTATTTATATCACAAAGTGACCCGCATATGCAAGTTTGTACAAGGAGATAGAAATCCTAGTAAGAGGAATTTGTCGTAAATTTTTTTACAAAACAAAGACAATCAGCTATGTGGGAAACAATCCTATTGAGTTTCAATTCTACTATTGCCATTATCTTCAAGTATCTCATCTTCTGCTGTTGAGACGGAAACTATTGGATTGAGCTTTATCTGTTCGATCTTGATTAAGTAGCACAACTGGTTGTAGTTTCATGGGTGACCCCAAACGAGACATAGTCATACGCTTTAATCCCTAACTTTTGCCTGGATTGCCTTTTCAGGTTTTCAATCCACCGGGATACCCTTTTTTGGCCAAGCCGCCTTTTCAGGTTTTCGACTTGCCGGGTGTACATTTTTTATATATATCCCTAATTTTTGCCCGAACCCTTTCGGTTCGTCGGGATGCCCTTATTTTTGCCTAGGCCAGTCAACCTAGTGGGTCTCTTTTTATGCGTAGTATTTTTTAACTATGTCTGCGTTTACAGGCTGTGGGAAGTTTTCACCATCCATAGTAGTAAGTATCATGGCCCCTCCTGAGAATACTGTCTTGACTACAAATGGTCCTTCATATGTAGGAGTCCACTTGCCCCTAGGATCACCCTGTGGTAATATGATACGCTTGATTACCAAGTCACCAGCCTGATATACCTTTGGCTTAACCTTCTTGTTAAAAGCTTTGATCATCCGTTTCTGGTACATCTGGCCATAATGCTCTCTAATCAGTGGGATATGGTCAGGTGTGATAAGTGACTGGACCTGCCTGATACCAGTCAACACAGGCTCAAAGAAATGGTAGGATATGTTGCTCTTCCTGGGAGTAGTCATGAGTGCTGCTGAAGAAGCTGAAGATAGGTACTGATGAAGATCACAGACTGATGCTGGAAATGAGCCACTGACAGGCTGATGCTGGTGATGATGAAGATAGTTGAAGCAGATAACTGATGAAAACAGTTGAAGCAGAGGTCTATGCAGAAGAAGGGGTCAAAACCAAAACCAAGATACAATGAGATGGATACCCTGAAAAGCAAATAAACAAATGTTAAATGATGCAATGATGATATATGCAAATGATATGCAAGGGTTTGTGATCAAGCTGGATCTGATTATCTGTCTTGATATAGGCCCATGTATGTTCAAAGGTCCAAATGAAGGCTCATAAATCCAGTAACCAGGGTGGGGGACTCAAATAAAGAGTCACATATCCAAGGTTAATCACAAGAACTGTCCAAAGTGAAGTGTTCTTAACCAATACAGTAACAGGGTATGATGTGGTCAAGGGCTCCTGCAAACCTGTAAACAGCCCAACCCCCTCACAGGTAATGTTCTAGAACAAAGATCCTCAGACTTGGATCAGTTATGAGAAGTGTAAACACTTCTAACCCGGAGGTACAATGTTTACAATAACCATAAAAGATCCTCCTCTAATTCTCCCAAGATTCTGAAGGTCATAATAAAGGTCATCCAGACTTAGCAGGCTTCCCAAATAGCCCTAGCACTACAGGAAATCTGTAGCACAAAGTTCTCAAGAAGAAACCCACATCTGAACCGTGTTTCATATTCCCGCACCAGACCGAAATGGAATGGGAAAGAACATGAACCACTCTAGCCTAGGTGTCACTCAGGTCCCAGGTATAGGACCTCAAACTCTCAATGGAACCCCACCCACCAAAACAGCAAACCAGATCCAGCAAATGACAGTATGAAATATGCAAAACTGTAAAGAAAGCAATAAATAAACTGTACATAAAGCAATGAATAAAGCAAATAAATAAACACAATTAGCACATAACACCCCAGTAAACACAAATCATACAAGCGCTAGGAGGAACCCACAAAAAGAACCAGAAGCCCTGGTTACCATATAAGGGTCCCCAGCAGAGTCGCCAAGCTGTCGCTCCCACCAAATGACACCTAGCCAAGAGGGGTACAGACGCGAACGGTCGGTGAAAGAGAAGGAATGAAAAAGAGGGTACGGACACGAATGGTCGGCGAAAGAGAGAGAACACACAAGGGTGAACTGAAAAGAAAAGAGTCGCCAGCTAGGCATTTTTATCCCGAAGGAAAGGTAATGCTGCATAAACCTAGAAAGATATGGATAAGACGGTTGCGAACCAGAGAAACTGAGAAAGGGGGTTGGTTACAACCTGGGAAGGTATTAGCACTCAGATTGTCCGCCGTACTCGACGGGATCCACGCTTGAAAGATTTGTGTTTAAAAGGGGTAGTGTCAGTGCTATTTTGTGTGCAAAAGCTGGAAAAGAATGCAAGTGTCAGTGTAAAAGAAATTTGAATTGAACAAGATAAGTGTCAGTGTAAGAAAAGAGTATGAAGCTCAAGACTATGAGGCTTTAAAGAATAATGCTGGAAGAGGGGGAATATACAGAGACTTTTGTTCGATAACTGTTAAGTTATGCCTACGTATCCTCTCGTGCAATGAGGAAGTCAGAACACCGTAGTTCGACTCAAAGAGACTAAAAGATGAATTGACTTGTGAACTGCTTACTTGTCTATGCTCAAGTGTATGACCTGTTTGGCTCAGGTGCAAACTGTCTTGCATTAGACGGAAGAAGAAAGTTCTCGTTTGTGAGTGAATGAGGTGAGAAAAGAATCCCGGAGGAGACGATTATTGTTTGTTTTTGTGTTTTCAGTCTTTTATTGCTTTTTGGAGTTTGTCATAAGAAAATGAGCTTAAGCCTAAACCAAGGGTTAGTAAACTCATCACATCCTCTCTCTGATTAGGGGTAATGAGAATACCTTAAGTGTGAAGTAAACACCTCACACTTATTCACCATGATGTAGGACAAAGATCATTAACCTACTTGCATTTATTTAGATGTTTTTGGAGTTTTTGTTTGGTGTTAAGTAATGAGTTTAAGCCATAATCAAGGATTTAATGGACTCATTACACCGTCCTAATAGAAGGATAATAGATGAGAACATTTAAGCTGAGGAAGGCTCCTCAACTTAATCCATGATTAAGGATTAACCTCATGACAAAACAAAAGCCTTTATTAAATGGATTTTAGTTAATGGTAAAATTAAGAAATGGATTTTATGGTTTGTAAGACAACTTGAGGGGGACTTGTCCATTAACACTAGGGTTAGTCCTTCTTAACCAATTAAGGAAGAATTAGAACCCTAATGCAAGGCCCAAGTTACAAGTTTGATGTCTTAGTGATTATTAGATGGATTGATTAAAGGATTTAAACACATTAAGGGTTTAACACTTAGGATTAAAGTTATACACTTCATCCTAATAGAAGGGATACATGTATAACCCTAATCACAAAGCCTTAAAACCTTTAAGGTTTAGTCCTTGATTAGGAGATGAGAAGAGAAGACACAAAGATGACACAAAGGTAAAACTAATGGGGGACTAATCAAACCCTAATTGTGATCATGCTTGGGTATTCTTAGGGTTTATGATGCTTGCAAAAGATCTTCAAGAGAAAAGCCACCAAGGAAGAAGCAGATGAAAGGAGGAGAAGCAGAAAGAAGCAAGACAACTTGCTTCACTTAAGAAGACAAGTTGCTTGGAGAAAGAAAGTGGGGAGGGAGCATGGATGAGCAAGCTCACTCTAATACAAATACAAAATGCATAAATGGTACATAAAAGATGAGAAGAGATTATGAGAAGTGAAGGCAAATTCACTTCTCAAAGTAACTTACCACCTGAAAAGTTAGTGAAAGGAAATGAAATGAAATAAAAATGAGAAAGATGTAATGATGCAAACCAAAACCAGAAGCATGATCAAGGTATAAATGATGCAAAGAGAAGATGCAAATGTATGTCATGAGATGTGGATGATCATGCAAAAGATGAGAATGCAAATGAGACATGAAAGAAGCATGAAAGTTCATGAAAACTTATGAAATACAATGGATGCATAACATGGAAAATGGATGATGCAATGATCAAACATGATTCTAATGTGTCCTAAGATGTCTTATATGTCATGTAGGTGCACAAAATGTCACGACAAGTGAATGTATGCAAGCATATGAAGGATGAATGCAAATGAAGGCAAAAATTAGGGTTTATACATAACATGCAATGCAAAATCCAAAACCAGAAGCAAATGACATGATAAAAAATTGAAAATGGAATCAAAGGAACCCTAAACCTATACAAGTTCACTGCCCAAAGGAGGAGACCTAAATCTTAACCTAATGGAAGTTATGATTTTCTCAAGTTTGCTAGGTTTTTAAGGTACCTCTCAATGAAAAATGCAAAACAAATTGAAAATGAAAGATAAATTCAAACCAATTTTATCCTAGAAACTAAATGACATGAGGAATGCAATGCAAAAAGAACCATCATAAAACTCTTCAAGGTTAGGCAGAATGGATTTTCCTAAGTTAGGGCAAAAATATTGACTTTTAAGAACCCTAAATCCAAAGAAAAATGTCGAAATAGGTCAAGAACCAAAAAGAAATTTGTTTGAAGGGTTTGATAATGTCTCTAAATGTATCAAAGTGCAATATGACTTTTTTGGTGATTTTTAGAAACTTAAATGCTATTTTAATTAATTAATTCTCATTAACTAATTAAAATATACACTTAAATATTTTAAAAATACGAATTTTATGCAAACAAATAAAATAAAAATTATTTTCAGAATGAGAAAAATATTTGAAAGAGAAATGTAAAAAATGAAATTTTTTAGAAGTGTTTTACTATTTTAAATAAAATGCACAAGAAAAATGAATTAAAATGCAATAAAAAATAATTAAAAAGAAAGTATGTAGATCTGATGGCCTAGATTTGAACTGAAGAAGAAAAGGTTGACTGCGCGCGCCTTTTAAAGGCTGAGATTCATTTCAGTTTAATTAACCTAATTAAATTTAATTAAGTTAATAAAACTGAATTAGGGTTAAATGACTTGATCTGGACCACTCACCTCACGCGGGAAGGACTAATCCAAGGGCCAATATTCAAATTTCATTAATTACGCAGATTAGGGCTAAGTACTTTCAGGTGACCGGAACAGTATTCCGGTCATCTTCTCCGGTGAACTCAAACCCTAGTTTCTTCCCTAAGCCTCTAATCTTCAAATTTCTTGCCCATAAATGATCCCCTAACAATCCTAAACCTAAACCCTCAATCAAATAACATTTATTTCGCATCATGAGCAAGAATCGAACCAAAACGTGAAACGGGTAGAAATTTCAGAGCTTGCATACATGGTGGTTTCTCAACCATTTTCAATAATAATCATATCCCCATGACCAGGGGAACTCAAGGAATCATAAAAGAACTTAAAAACAAGCTTCTGAGAAAAAAGTTCATGAGCTATACCTGAGGTTGAACCTTCTGGTTCTGGGCTTTCTGGCCTTTCCTTTGCTGCAAGTCCACCTCTTTGAACCCCCTGATGATGAAATGAAGCTTAGAAAACCTTGGGAGTGGCTGGCTTTGAAGTTCCAGCTCTGGTATAGCAGGTTTTGAAGTTTTGGTATGTGGTGTTTCAGGATGTTTTGATGGTTGATTATTGTTCCTTGGATGATATGTGACTCATTGGTGAAGGAAAAATGGAAGTTTGATGGCCGTGGGAGAAGTTTCGAAGAGGTGAAAATTTTGACAGTTTTTGTGAATCCTTGCTTATGGGAGGATGCTGGCTTGTGTGTGTTGTGTGTTGGGTTGCTTTTGGTACACATATCATGTTTGGATAGGTCAGAGGGTGGGTGCTGGCCTAGGTTGATTGGTATGGGCAAGTTGCAAAAATGTCACCAACTTGTGTACTTGAGGTATGGGCTGGTTTAGTGGCTGTTTCAAGGCATGGCTCGAGTCAGCTTGCTTCAAGGAGGTCCATGGAAGTCATAGTTTGTAGCTGGCACAAGTGGCTGAAGAGATTTGATCCATTTTGCAATTTTGGGGAAGTTTGGCCCCTTTTGAATTACTTGAAGTTCAAGGCATGAAACTTGGGATCTCTTTGTGCAATTCTGATTTTTAGGTCATGTGTTATGTTTGTGTAATGGTTAGAAGTCACTTTGAGGTCACATTTGGCTTTGGCAAGTGTTTTTGCAAACTTCCCTCTTTGGTGCATAAGTGAAAATTTGTGATTTTTCCCAACTTTGCAAGACCATAACTTGAGTTCTATGATGAATTAGGTCAAGTTCTTGTACTTTTTGAAAATGGGAGGATCCAATCTACAACTTTCATGACCAAGAATTTTTCATTTGAATCATTTTTGAATCAAAAAGAGGAGGTTGAAAAACTTTCCCAAAATGACAAGTTTTCATTACAAGTCACTTCCCCAAAATGGCAACTTTGCAAATGGCTTGAAATTCTTCAATTTTGTGAACTTATAACTTCTTCTAAGATCAAATAAAGATCATATACATCCAAAATGATGGAGAAGACCCTTTGGTTGGGTGATTGGGGGCCTCAGATGCCCTGATTTTGCACTGACTTGCTCAAGAAGTCATCTATTGGTCAGATGCCTTCCCCATTGAATTTCTTCATAAAAATTGGTGTGCATGATCCTCATAACATATAGAGACCAATAGAAACAAGAATGACCAAAAAAATTGGAGTTATGGCCCTTGAAACCAAAACCCTAATTTTAGGTCATCTGTGCAGTTAAGCTTGACTCTGCTTCCATGCCTTTCTCAGTTCTTGTGATTTTCTGACTTTCTTGATCTTCGGAGGATATAATATGATGTTTGAACATACATGGACCCTCTTGAGATGATTGAAGACCTTTGGAATTGCTCAAATAGCTCAGGGATTGCTCAGATCACAAACCCTAGATGCAGATGACTTTGAACCAATGCAGTGAAGCAAAAATGTAATATGAGATGATATGATTGAACTTATGCAAATGGAAAGAATCACAAGCCATGGTGAAATGAGTGAGGGAAAATTTGGGGTGTTTACAGTTACTACAGAAGATTTATTAAAGGTTTTTCTTAGATGGTGTTACCTTTAACTAAACTCACTAGGAAGGACTTCGCTTATGAATGTGATTCCAATTGTGAGCAAAGTTTCGTGTGGTTGAAGGAGAAATTGACAAATGCTCCAGTTTTGATTATTCCCGATCCTAACAAATCTTATGAAGTGTTTTGCGATGCTTCGAAGATGGGATTAGGAGGTGTTCTCATGCAAGAAGGTCAAGTAGTAGTGTATGCTTCTAGATAGTTGAGAGTTCATGAGAAGAATTACCCTACACATGATTTGGAATTAGCGGCCATGGTGTTTACCTTGAAAGTGTGGCGACACTATTTGTATGGTGTGCGTTTTGAGATGTTTAGTGATCATAAGAGTTTGAAGTATCTCTTTGATCAAAAGGAACTGAATATGAGACAGAGGAGATGGATGGAGTATTTGAAAGATCATGACCTAGAGGCGAAGTATCATCCAGGAAAAGCGAATAAAGTGGCAGATGCTTTAAGTAGAAAAGTGATTCATAGTGCCGAATTGATGGTGTTGGAGTATGCATTGTTGGAAAAGTTTCGAGATCTTAATCTTCAGTTTGTTTGGACTCCGAATGGTGTAATCATGGGAAACTTGAATATTAATTCTTCTTTGAGGAATGATATTCAACAAGCGCAAGTTTTAGATGAGAATTTGCAAGGATTGTTACTCCAACCGGGTTTCATAAGAGCATTAGATGGGATCATCCTATTCAACCAAAGGATTTGCATTCCGAATGATGATGTGTTAAAGAGAAGATTCTGGAAGAAGCACATAAAGGTTCTTTTACGATACATCCGGGTTCTTCGAAGATGTATCAAGACTTGAAGAGGGAGTATTGGTGGTCTGGAATGAAAAAGGACATTGCAGTATTTGTGTCTGAATGTGCGATTTGTCAGCAAGTGAAGATTGAACACCAACGACCGAGAGGATTGTTAAAACCTTTGGACATCCCAATTTGGAAATGGGATAATATCTCTATGGACTTTGCGATAGGTTTACCGATTACTCAAGGTGGCTATGACTCTGTTTGGGTGATTATGGACCGACTAACGAAATCTGCGCATTTCTTAGCCGTGAAGACTGCATACAAGGCAAGTCAGCTTGCAAGGTTGTTTATTGTTGTAATTGTGAGATTGCATGGTGTCCCGTCCATTATTGTATCAGATAGAGATCCAAAGTTCACTTCGAGATTTTGGAAGGTGTTCCAACAAGCCATGGGTACGAATTTGCGTTTGAGTACTTCTAATCATCCTCAAACGGATGGTCAGACGGAACGTACAATTCAAACGATGGAAGATATGTTGAGAGCATGTGTTTTGGAAAGTAAAGGAAATTGGAAGGAACTTTTGTCGTTGATCGAATTTTCGTACAATAACAGTTACCACGCGAGCATCAGAATGGCTCTGTATGAGGCTTTGTACCGAAGAAAGTGTAGAACACCATTGTGTTGATCGAAAGTGGGTGAAGATAGGATTTTAGGACCGGAAGTTATTCAAGAGACTATGGAAAAGATTCATATGATCCGAGAAAAGATTAAACAAGCCCAAGATCGTCAGAAGAGCTATGCTGACAATCGAAGGAGACCTTTGGAATTCGATGAAGGTGATCATGTATACTTGAAAGTCACTCCAAGATTGAGGTTGAAAGGACCGTTTAAGTTGCGTAAGTTAAGTCCGAGATACGTGGGACCGTATCAGATGCTAGAAAGGATTGGTGAAGTTGCTTACCATTTAGCCTTGCCGCCCTCTCTATCTGAAATGCATGATGTTTTTCATGTATCTCAACTTCATAGGTTCGTTCCTGATCCTCTTCAGCCTATTCTACCAGATTCTATAGAGATAAAAACAGATTTGGCTTTTGAACCCCAACCAAGCCGTATTGTTGGGAGAGAAACCAAGGTGTTAAGGAATAAAGAGACACCACTTGTTAAAGTGCAATGAGATGAGACGCATCCGAGCGATGCTACGTGGGAGTTAGAATCAGAGATGCAAGAATCATATCCTCACCTGTTCAGGTAATCCTTTAAATTCGTGGACGAATTTTATTTAAGGGGGGAGGATGTAATACCCTGTATTTTATTTAATGCTCTGAATAATATTAAGTGGTAATAATATTATTCCGGATTACTCTAAGAAATTTTAACGAACTAAATAGAGTAACCAACGGGATATTATTTTATTAATTGATATTAGCTGACTCAGAGGTTTTATGAAATATCGGATTAAGAGACATTTTTGGATACTCTCTAATTTTGGACACAAAGGTAAAAATATATGTTTTTATATTTATTAATAGAAAGGAAATAATAAGAAGAAGAAGTTAGTAAGTAAAAGAATAGAAAATAAGAAGGAAGAAAAGAGAGAGAAGAGAAGAAAAGGAGGAAAACCCCAAGACTTCAAATTCATATTGTTTAGCCATCCGTCCGTCGAATTGACTTAATCTTTCCATCAATCTTCATCTCCCGAGGTGGGTTCTTAGTTAGAAACTTTCATCTTTGAGTTTGGTTGAGTCTTAGAGATTTTGTGGTTTAGTGTTTTATTGGAAAATCTAAGAAATCGAAAGTTTAACGGTTAAAACTTGATTAAAACTTAACTATAATACTCACACTATGTCTATGAATATGTTTGACTATGTTTTTCTGCATTGGTGATGTTTGGAGTTGATTTTGGTTTGGAGAAGTGATTTCCCGTAAGTATGGAATTTCCTGAACTGGTATAGCTCACTCATCGAACAATTCCTCGCTCAGCGAGAATTCCAGGAGATTTTTCGCTCAGCGAGACCTGTAGGTTTCAAGTGTGGTATTTAATTTCGTAACTTGTGATTCGGGCATTCGTTTTTAACGTTCCACATACCGTTTTGAAGCTAAAACTAGGTATTTTCTTATGATATAAAAAAATATTATTTTTACCCGACTTTATCCCTATTTTTCGACTAAACCGTAAGAATGCGAAATTATGAAAAGTGTGAGCTAAAAGAAATGAAATGGTAAGACTTGTGAGATACCTAGGATTTCCGTAGACTATCAAGAAATGAGAATCACATTTGATCGTATTTTACCTTGTTAGCTTGAGGTGGGTATTACATTGAGTTCCACGGGAAGCGAAAGTTAGCTTTAGGTGGGTATTACATTGAGTTCCACGGGAAGCGAGAGTTATCTTGAGGTGGGTATTACATTGGTCCCACGGGAAGCGAGAGTTAGCTTGAGGTGGGTATTACATTGAGTCCCACGGGAAGCGAGAGTTAGCTTGAGGTGGGCATTACATTGAGTCCCACGGGAAGCGAGAGTTAGCTTGAGGTGGTTATTACATTGAGTCCCACGGGAAGCGAGAGTTAGCTTGAGGTGGATATTACATTGAGTCCCACGGGAAGTAAGTGTTGGCTTGATATGGGTATTTCATTGAGTCCCATGAGAAGTCTAGTGGTTCATACTTGAGGTGGGTGTTTCACTGAGTCCCACGGGAAGTGTTGTGCGAAGTATTGCTTGAGTGTTCCATTTCGACTTAGTTACTTTGAGATGAGCCTTTCGTTTTCGTAGAATTATTATGTTTGACCCTTAGAGCCGAGAGAACTCTAAGATAAGGAACCCACTGAGATGTTTTATCTCAACCCATGTTGATGTTGTTATTTCAGGTACTTCAGGTTCCGTTAAGGGTAAGGATAAGGCGACTTGATTATCCTTACTAGTTGATGGCTTTGTCTTCCGCTGTGGATTTTGAGATCTTCGGATCTAGTTCTTAGATTTTTGTGGTTGAACATCTTGTATTATTTCATAGCCTTGTTTTAGTACCTTATGTTGTAGTGGATATACTTATACAATGTGTTGCTAAGAACTTATTTGTATTTCAGTACCAAATTTTAAATATTTATAGATGAAGAATATGCTTTATGTATGTCTTTTGTATATGGGTATTACAATTTGAAAAAGAAAGAAAAAGATAGAAAAGTTGGTAAGAGAAGAAGAGGAAAAAAAAGAGAAGACAATAGAAAAGAAGAGAAAGAAACCTAAGAAGAGGGAAAGCTTGGATCATCAATCTTCTTCATCAAACTCCTCTTCATTTGCAAGATGGATTCTAGTTAGAGACTTTAGTTGTAGAATTTCTCAAATTCTAGAGCTAGGTATAATATTGTGAGAAAATGATTATTGTTGTAAATCTTTGAATCTAACGGTTAAAATACGAAATTAGTCGGCTAGAATAATCGGGTAACACATGTATCAGACCTATATGAATTGTTTTACTGATATTTGTAGTTTTAGAGGTGGAAATGAGATTTGGATGTGTTTTGGAAACCCTAAAACGCAGAACTCAAATTCTGGTTCTGGTGTAAACTGTCGGGCGACGCTTTGAGCGTCGGGCTATGAAGCTTGACCGTCGCGCGGAAGTAGGAGGCGAAGAGAACAAAATATCCGTCTTGAAATTTTTCTGAGACTGGGCTTGCGCTGATGCGATCGCCGGGCGAAGCAGCAGGCACTGAGACACCGCCGAGCGATATGATGATCGTTGGGCGCCCCTGACAGTTTTTCAAATATTTTTCTTTTCTTAAAGCATCTGTAACTTTTGACTCAAGTGTCTGATTGAAGCGTTCTTTATATCGATAGAAAGCTCTTGCAATGCTCCATCTATTGATAATAGTGTGGAATAATTTCATTTATGATATTTGGATGATTTATGATTATGTATTGTGATATGTCATATAAGTATGCATATTAATCCAATTATTATCTTGAGACTACTTTATTAAAATGAGTTAAGTAGAGTAAGGAAAACTTACCCCTATCTATAGTAGAACCTAGTTATGACTAGGAATTTGATAGAAACTAGATGGCGATGCTAGGGAGTTTGGTGCTTAGAGAAGTATCTTAGCCGAGTAATGGTCTAGTGGTGAGTGAGACACTATGTGGAACATGTGTGTGAACCCGTTTGGGTGTGTTATTTTGTGGAAAAGGTTAACAGGCCTTATGAGTATTTTATAATTTCCATTTGAGTGAAATCACGTAATCGGAACCGTTTTCCCTGAGAATGTCGTTTCATGAGCCAGAGGCTCCTCTGGAATGTACGCATGCAGTACTTGGCAGGTTTGATTCCCGCATGTAGTACAAATGTAACATATTTATATGTAGAGACTTGAGATGGTTAACAGGCCATATGAAGTGACGATTCAAGGTTAACAAGCCTAGGACCCGAATCCATTTCGTATGTCAAGTAAATACCAGGATCCATGACTCGTGCCGACTTCTAGACATAGAAGAGGACGAGAATAGGGGATACCTCGTGGTTTCCGGATTAGTGATACTTTTCGAGTTAATGAACTCAAGACATGTTTCCATATGAGAGTGATATTGTGAACTCAAGGTCTAGGCTTCCCCCGACTTGAGTAAATTTTGTTAAAACCTTGTAGAGCCGAGAGAATTCATAAAATAGGGAACTCATTGAGATGTTGGTATCTCACCCCACTATTGTTGTTGCTTTTCAGGTTTCTTTTGCATGTTTGGTTTACAAGTGGAGCTATGCTCGAGATGTTTCAAGAGAAGCATAGATTGAGTTTTCCGTTATGTATTTTATCTTTTGTACAATGATGGATATTGTATTGATCTTAGTATTTTTATTTTAGTATAATTTCCATGTCTTGTACCATAGTTGTATTGTTTTTAGAATTGGTCAAGAATGTGAATTATGCTATTAGGCACTTATGATGGTGTCAGTACCAAACAGACACTTGTATGATAGTATTCAAGGTATATATTATACATGGCATTACAAAAGTTCATCCATCCTAATACTACTCCAAGTCAAGCACACTAACTATGAAGTTCTTATTGTTAGGCTACTGAAAAGAAGATGCATCTCGTTGGTATACGTAATATCAACTAATCCTTATAAGTCTCCCTTCAACCATGCATTCTCATACATGCACAACCTCATGTTCCCTCTCATTTCGATATGAATTCAGTTTTTCCCTAAATAACATTATTGTCACCTGCAATTGAGATGTATGAAACAAGCCTCTCGATACTTATAATTCTTTCTTCATCATTAATTTTTTCGTCTAACCAACTTTTCAAACACCTTTCAAGATGCTCAAAACTTTGGATGTTCCAAAAACACATTTTTATCAGAGTAACATACATGTCAAACTCTTTTAACAATCATTGTAGAATTATTGAGGAAAAGAAAAGAAGAATATGAAAAGAGGTGTGGAATACATGATAGAAGATATATCTATTTATACTTAAAATATATATATATATATATATATATATATATATATATATATATATATATATATATATATATATATATATATATATATATGAGCTAGAAAACCATGTTAGGGGACACGTGTACATGCTTTTACTGGATAGCTTGCGTGGGTATCCCTTAAAAATGACTTATTTATAATAATAAAATAATTTAACTTTTTCATATGTGAGAGATTGCGGAAGAAGAATTTGCAAAACAGTGCTGATTTAGAAAACGCTTTGTTTCTTTCACACTTTACTATCCATTTCATCATCTTCACGCAGGTTTTCCTTCCTAATTCTTCGCTTTAAATTGCACTGTTTATCTATATTCTCTTAAATTAGGTTACTTAAACCCTATGCTATGATTTGAAATTAACACTTTTAATCCTCATGTTAATCATATTGTTTATGATTTAGTGTTTGAAATTATGATTTATACAATTTATCCTTTTTTTACTTCTTAATAGCTATTAATTATCATGCTAGTTATGTTTTTTTTTTCTTCTCTTAATTGAACTGAATTGAATTAGTTAGAAGCCTTAACAATTGATGCATTTGCATGATCCAAGATAAGATTAGAGAGGGTTAGGGTTTGTTTTAGCACCAAAAAGTTAGGAATTTGGGGTTGAGAGTGATGTAAATTGTAATGTCATTCTTACTTCTAAATTGAGAAATTGAGTGTATGTTTGGTTTCATGGTTGGAGCATTTGGAATTGATTCTGGATGTGTAGAATTGATTTTGAATGTATGTTTGGTTTCACGTTTGTAGCACTTAGAATTGATTTTGGATATGTAGAATTGATTTAGGTGTATGTTTGTTTGGTTTCATGGTTGGAGAACTTATAATTGATTCTGGATGTGTAAAATTGATCTTGACTTGTTTGGTTGCTCTCGAATAGAATTATTAATTCGGATTTTCAGAATTGATTCTAATTTAAGTTAGGATTTGTAGTTTTTGAGTCTATATGTGATTTTTATACTGAAATTTACGGTTTAATTCACTTTACAAAAATTTATCCAAACAAAAGCACTTTAGCTTCGACTCACTTTTAGTCAAAATCAATTTTATATAATCTTAGAATCAAAATTTTCCAAGTCAAAATCAATTTTACATGTGAAAAGAGAGCTTTCTTTATATGCACTGTGTTAACTTCTGCCTATTGAACTTGATCCTCAACTGCTTTCTCAATTACTTTTTTTATCTTAAGGTTTTGATCTATGAAACACCGACACACATACGACATGATAATGACACTGACTTATGTTCATCAGTAATAATTTAAGAAAATGGAATTTATTGAATCTAACTATGTGTTGGTGTCAGACACGTCTTCAATCTGAAGTCTTGGTGCTACATGTCTTCAATCCCATCATTCCGTCTTTTTCTTCCTTAGATCATATCTATAACCTTGAAAAGTTGTATCTGATTTGTTATTTGGCTTTGCACATAGCAGTGAGAATGTATAATAATGTCAGGCCGCAACCAGGGGTGCCTCAATTTTATTCTCAACCTCCAACAAGCTCACAACCTAATGTGTTGGGAAATGCATTTAATGCTGCCGGTTCTGGACTCATTCGAGGTGGATTGGGTGCTTATGGAGAAAAAATATTCGGATCAAGCTCTGAGTATGTCCAAAGCAATGTATGTATCACCATTCTATAACTTTTAATGATTCAGTTTAATTTACTTACTCATGGTTGATAATATTTATATATGTTGTTTTTGTAAAAACTAATGCAACTCAAAAATGATTTCAAATTGCTGTCAAAACCTTGCATTCAATTATCGATATTACTTGTACTTGTGAATCAAGGTTTGTTTATTGATTAATCATCTATTTTCAAAAACAGATAAGTCGATATTTCTCTGATCCCCAATATTACTTCCAAGTGAATGACCACTATGTTAAGAACAAATTAAAGGTGGTTTTGTTTCCATTCCTGCACCGGGTAAACAATAATGTTGCTCTTTTCTGCATTCATCTAGTTGAATTTCTTACTTTTGTTTTGCTATTTTATCTTCTTGCTTGCTCTTATTTTTGTCTTTTCTTGTTCAGGGTCATTGGACTAGAATTACCGAACCAGTGGGAGGTAGACTCTCTTATAAACCTCCAATTCATGACATAAATGCACCTGACCTGTACATTCCATTGATGGCATTTGGTACCTATGTTGTTCTTGCTGGCATTTCACTCGGTCTTCGGGGAAAGTAAGTATAATATCTCTGATATCCAAATTCTATAATATAGTACTGACATCCTCAAATTTGTGTGTATGTGCAGCCTAGCAAGGTTGTCAAAATCACCATCTATATCTTAAATTCTTGTGATTTTGCGATCCCACTCACCCCAAGGATTCAGATTTTTAAGTAGCGTGTATTGTAGTCAAATTGTGAAAAAAAATTCTTAAAACCATTGATTATGTGCGATCTTGGCTAGTTCCAGCCACGATCGACCGTTTTCTGATCACCACCATTACAAGCCAAGAAGGATGACAAGATGCCGAGGCGCAACAATTACGGTTCGGTGGAGACCATTTTCTCACAAATACACTTGCCTACCAAAATATCATATAAAACAACTTCAAATATATAGTATTATTTTTTGTTTTAGTAATATCTTACGATTTCTATTACGATATTTATTTTATGATCTTGCTACCCCTCCTGAACTTACAAAAACAATTGGGTAGGATCTTCCAATCTTAGTTACAATCTTACTATCCCTTCCCTATCTTATGCTTTATGATCTTGCTACCCATTGGGTAGGATCTTCCGATCTTAGTTATAATCTTACTATCCCATCCCGATCTTATGCAAGATTCCGATCATGACAACCTTGCAGCCTAGAGCTCCATCCGATACTTTCTCCTGATTAGTCCATAACATAATTTCGCCGCTGAATACATTTCTTATTCCTTGTGATACATTTGTTATTGTTACTCATAATGACCTTTGCAAAAGTGACTTGAGAATCCCAGAAATGATATGTGCGGTAACTATATCGCACAAATTATTAGATATCAATAGTCTTTGATTAGTACAATTGTAAGGAAATATATAAAGCTCTCCAACTCCTCAATGCTATACGATGAAATTATTTGTTTTGTGATGAAGAGTTGGTAAATCACCTGTATTTGTTGCTGCCAGGTTTAGTCCAGAAGCATTAAACTGGTTATTCATCAAGGGACTGGTTGGTTGGTTTATGCAAACAGCACTGCTTAAAGCGACATTACTTTCATTAGGAAGTGGAGAAGCACCACTACTGGACATTATATCATACGCAGGGTATACTTTCGCGGGCATATCATTGGCTGTAATTGGAAAAATAATCTCCGGTTACTCTTACTACATTCTGATGCCATGGACGTGCTTATGCATGGGAGTATTCTTAGTTAAAACAATGAAAAGAGTCCTTTTTGCAGAAGTGAGGAGTTATGATTCAAGTAAACACCATTATCTCTTGCTGTTTATTGCTTTTGCTCAGTTCCCATTGTTCATTTGGCTTGGAAACATTACTGTCAATTGGATTATATGAAGTGATTGTATTTATCCTGTACTATATAACACAACTTGATGTTATTTTTTGGTTGTGGATTTTGGATAATTGTAGCATGGAATTTTCCTCTCTTGTTTTTATCCGATGTATACCACAATGTTTGTTATTTTTACACTCAAAATATAATGTTCATACTCAAACTATAAATCTTATCTTTAATAGAATCAATTCTGAAGAGCATAATCAATATATGAGAATCAATTTTGTATGCTCCAAAGTGAAGTCAAAGATACTACTATTATATTTATAAGATACATCAACATTTTGATGAGTAAAATATCAATCTGTCAGAAAATCCACACAGCATGCTGTAGAATTTGGATAGGATGTATTGAGGTCTGTTTTAAGAGCTGCACCCATGGCCTAGAAGAGGAGCATACTAACTATTTAAAAAAGAAGACCAACTTTTACTTTCTCACTCACTCCGTTCATTTTTAAGAATATGTTTGGATTTGTTTTTGGAAGACCCAAAATCAATTCTAAAGGTGTATAATTAATTCTGTGATTTTGATGTGTTTGTTTTGTTAAAAGTAGAATTGATTCCACCTCCAGAATTGATTCTACTTGAAGTTAGAATTTGTAGTTTCTACCTCCAAAATTGATTTTGGATAATTTTTACACTGAGATATATTGTTTAACTTATTTTTATATTAATGTATCCAAATATAAATCAATTATATTAAAATCAATTCTGTTAGAATCAATTATGATTTCACAGTCAATTCAAACTCTAGTCAATTCAAACTCTATTATGCTATAATCAATTCTATAAAAAAATTATTCTTTTTTAAGTGTCATTTCAAAGTTCAATATAATATTGATTGTAGTATTGTCAAAATTACCCCTAATAATTTATTATATAGAGACAACAATTATTAAATGTTTTGGTAAGTGTTAAAAGTTAAAAAATGACACTTATGAAATTAAGTGTAAGGAAGAAGGAAATACTGTTGAAAAATATAGAGGCAACAATCACTTTGCTAAGCATGTTCACGTAATTTATGGTCACGAAGGACCTGTTGCAAGTCCATCTACTCTAACTTCTATGGCTAAAGTTTGACACAAAATCATGGGAACAAATCTTAAGCCAAGGGAAAAAGGAACATGATGATGGCTCTCTCTTATGGAGAGGCTCTTCATTTTATTCTTAGTTTTCAAGATCAAAATCAATCTGCCTGACAATTTTCAGTTATCTGAAAGAGGAAATTCTCTCATCATGTGAAGAATCAATGTTCAACATTCCATTCAACATTCCTTACAGTAGAGTCATTTCTTATATTCTTGATCTGCAAGGTGTTGTTTCTCACATAAAACAAGCTGGGGTGTCTGAAAAACTCACTCCTGATTGGTGTTCTCATGAACTATTCTGAAACCTTGTCTAATCCTAATGATTTTAATTGACTATGTTTCTAAATTAGATCAATGATTATAGTTAGGGGAATTGATTTTATCTTGTTCTGTTTTAGTATTTATGGTTGTTTTGTCTTTCTTGTTATTTGTCTTTTGTATCTATTGTTCTTCTTTGTGTTTAAGGAATGAATCTTTATTTTATGTTATTTGTTTCTTGTTTCTTTATCTATCTTTTCTTATTTTATTCTTTGTCTATTCTATACCTTTTTTATTTTATTTCGGACCATGGAGGAGAAAGTGATATATGATTTTGATAACATATTCTCAAGAATCTCGATCCCAAATATATTTAATATGTTTTTACTTCTAACCTATTGATTTCACCTGATCAGAATGGAGCTTCAATGACCAACACAAAACTATAGTGGTTGACGGAGGGGAGGGGTGTACCTACAAGACACTCTGATGCTAAAGTGAGAATCGAAATAGAAGAAAGACAAGTACAGAAGACTAGAAGAGAATAGTTCAGAATACCTGACCCTCTAGTGAAAAAGGGTATTTATAGAGGACCCCCAACATTGGATCAAAGTCTTTATTGTGGGCTAGATTCTCAGACCCACGACAAGGACTGCCAGGATCTGTGTAGAAGCATGGAAAGACCTAGCATGTGGTCTTCGTCCTGGTCCAACCGTTCTGTGGTCTTTGGCATAGCGGAAGACCAACTCTCCCGGGGAGCGGTTGGCCATGTGATCAAAAGGGGCACGTTGGGGAAATGTCCCCAACAACTATTTTTGAAATGTCACATCAACCAAACCTTGAAACCATTCTTCAAATTCATCTTCAGAATCACATAACTTCACATTCGATTCATGTAACACCATAAATTCCCCCATGCATTTTATAATAAAAACAGAGTAAAAATCAACTTTCAAATTTAAGGCATTACTTTTCATCCAAAAATATGCTCTTTAAAAGATATGTAACATACTTTGATATTTTATTATGCAGCAGGAAAAACATACATTTCAGTCAACAAAATGTAAATATTTCAAATAACTACCAAAACTTGTTTTTATATCTTATCAACGACTAATCATCCTACAACAATAAATACTAATACAAGTGTTCCCGACTCCCATGTTGCATATCAGAGCAGACGCCACTTACGTGAAGTGCTTCGACTTCACCGACCATGAACTCTAACTACTCCTGCTAATCAACACGTTACCAACATAGGGATAACATTCAAACAGAATGGGTGAGATTCTTAAATCAACAAAAGAGGAAAATGATATAAATACGAGAGCATACATCATCTAGTTATCCACATACATCACACAAATCATATACATCACACCCTTCAATACATCAACATCATAATCTTCAACAATATAAACATATACAACAAATACCTCCACAACACATACATCAACAACAAAGCATGCAAATGAGATTCAACCATAGACTCAATGCATGTTGTACCGATAATGGTCGTTTGACTATATATCTAAATAAATGTATCTGCAAGTGCACAGTCGTACGTGTAGTTTTAAAGATTATCGATCCCTCAGAGACTTAAAAATCGATCTAACGTTATCTCGTATTACGGTGTAAAGCTAAGGCTAATTGTTTCTTTTGATTGGTTTATGGTAGGTATAATTAGATCTAAAGTTTAATTAATGAATAATAATAATATATCCGTATGTGACTCGTTAATCGTCGGGAATTAAATCAAATATCAGTTAAGGCTTGTATGCTAAAATACTTTTTAGTGGAAAATATTCATTTAAAAATCCTTGTCTCAAACTCTCGCTCTATTGATTCAGATTAAATTCCTAAAGTCCTATGCCTGCTTTCGCTAGCCCATAAGTGTTTAGAATTTTTTTTTGAAAATAAATAAATCCCAATTAATTTTTAAATCCTCAAACTCCCATTCTATTGAATTTAGAATAAATGCTAAATCTCAGCTATCCGGTTAAATTCTCAAACTCTCGTTCTGTTGAATTTACCTTAATTACTTTCCTTATTCTCATAACAAAAAGTATTAAATTAATTTAAGAGATCTCTCCTAATTTGTAAATTTAGTGAAATAATTAATACTGATTTTAATCCAATTCCTCCCGATTAATTTGTCTACATACGGATATATATAAAAATTAGCTAGACATATTAAATAAAATAATAATGCACGAAAAACATAATTTAATTAAACTAATCATAATTATTAAAGCAAACATACGAAATTAAATAAACAATAAAAATAAGAACCTGAATAATATTCTTCAATAATATTTGGTTGTAGAATTTTGATCCAATCTTGAAAATAATGCGTACAGGATTGTGGAAAAATAACTAAACTAAAAATAATAAAAATTGGAATAAAAGCTTGAATTCTTGGAGCTGTAATCTGTCCCGGAAACAATAGCAATTGGTGCTATTTATAGGCCTAGCAGTCAAATATTTGTTGAGAAAAAATAGGATTTAGTGGGCCTTGAAAAGAGACGGATTCCGCGTGAGAAGTGGGTGCCGGAAAGACCAGACGGAACGAAACAATAGGGGAGAGTGGCCTGCGCCACTTCTCCTTCACAAAGAGAGTGGCCTGCGCCACGTGAGAGAGAGGAAAAGGTGTGGTGGGCGCCACACCTCATGGCCTGCGCCATGTGTGTGTGTGGGTCCCACCACCTTTATTTTTTTTCTTTCCTTCTTTTCCTTCCTTCCTATTTTCTTCCTTCCTATTTGTTTCTTCCTATTTTCTTTCTTCAATTTTCTTCTTCAATTTTCTTCTTCAATTTTCTTCACTTTTCTTCCTTTTTTGACTTTTTTCCAACCGACTCGATTATCTGAAATAATAAATAAATATAGTAAATAACGAGAATAAATTCGGAAAATTTAATAAAACATAATATTTATTCATGTAAATCAAGCCAAAAACACGATATAATTTCGCGTTATCAAATTCCCCCACACTTAAACCTTTGCTTGTCCTCAAGCAAAAAATGAAACAATCTAAGTGCTAATTTAGATTAGACACGAGTATCATAGGCATTAGTTAAAAAGATAAGTACTGTGTATTAATACTAATGATACCGTAATGACACTTTTTATCTCGAAAGATAATCGAGAACTCCTATCCTATACAGACAAATTTGAATCATGTTATTATATCTCGACCCACACACCTCTCTTTCATTCTAGCGCAATCACATTAAGCCCGTTATCCCTTCACACTCATGGTAGGATAGCCTGTTAGTGACTATGATCTCATTTTCATCAAATTTTTTTTTCGTTGGGCTAAATGATCGGGTAAGGACCACCTAACTTAGAAGGAGAATTTCTTTTCATTCATTCATTTTTTCTCTTGATTTATTTTTTATTTTTTTTAACTTTGAGATCATACACTTATTTGCATCGGCTTCCTACTTAGTGTGTGCTTAGGATGGTGTTGACTGCTAAATAAACTTTTTTTTTTTACGAAATTAAATTTCTACCTAGAAAGCAATAAATTTCCTCCCCCACACTTAAGTCGAGCATTGTCCCCAATGCGTCAAAATAAGGTGAAAAAAGGAAAGTGGAATCTGTGATGTCAACTACCCACGACTGCCTCTGCCTCGTGTTCGTCTGACATTTCTTGAAGTGCCCATGTCTGGATTTTCTTCTTCTGTCTGAAAGGACATGCCGGCCATTCCGTGGATTAGCTATGCCATACGGTTCTGTCCTTGTTGCATTTGGTTTAGGATTTGCAGCATGTTGTTCTGCTGAGCGTACATCTCGGTTTGTTGAGCATACATCTGGTTTTGTTGCTGCAGCAACAATGCTTGCTGAGTTGTTAGATTTTGTATTCTCTGGTCTCTCAAGGCATTTGCTTCGCCTTGTAGCATCAACTCATGGAGAAACCCTTCAAGACCTTCGTGTGGCTCGTCCTCTGGTCTCCTAGGGACTCGCCTTGTAGAAGTACCTGCAACATAATCAGAAGAAAATTGCGCATCTTGTGCGGGTGGGTTAGTTTCATCGTTAGCCCCGCCAGCGGCATCATTCGTCGGAATGTGTGCGGGGCGTATGTCAAAATAAAGGAAATTCCTCTCGTTAGTCACGTCAGTGCGGCTCGGGTTTGGTAGAATAAAACCCGTTAACACTTTATTATCTATTAAAAGCTCGTATTTTCCATCTCTACGTGGTTTTTCTAATTTCATATTCCTCGCCGTATTTAAGTCAATTGTTTCGACGGGGTTTGTTTCCATTGTAGAGAAATTTACTTTGAGTCCTAAGGCTCTAGCAATTGTTGTAATAAGACCGCCAAAGGATATAGGACCTTTGCCTGCGGTTACAGTTTTCATATGATGTAGAATAAACGGGACATGATTTATTTTAATAGATGCAAAAGCAGCCATGAGATACATCAGTTCTCGTTCATTTACCTTACTCGTATTAGACCGGTGTCGCTCCCACCAAATGACACCTGGTCAGAAGGGGTACAGACGCGAACGGTCGGCGAAAGGGAAGGAATGAAAAGAGTCGCCAGCTAGGCATTTTTATCCCGAAGGAAAGGTAATGCTGCATAAACCTAGGAAGATATGGACAAGACGGTTGCGAACCAGAGAAACTGAGAAAGGGGGTTGGTTACAACCTGGGAAGGTATTAGCACCCAGATTGTCCGTCGTACTCGACGGGATCCACGCTTGAAGGTTTGTGTTTAAGGGGGTAGTATCAGTGCTATTTTGTGTGTGAAAGCTGGAAAAGAATGTAAGTGTCAGTGTAAAAGATGTATGAAGTGAACAAGATAGGTGTCAGTGTAAGAAATGAATGAAGCTCAAGACTATGAGGCTTACAGAATAATGCTGGAAGGAGGGGGAATATACAAAGACTTTTGTTCGATAACTATTAAGTTATGCCTACGTATCCTCTCGTGCAATGAGGAAGTCAGAACACCGTAGTTCGACCCAAAGAGACTGAAAGATAAATTGACTTGTGAACTGCTTGCTTGCCTATGCTCAAGTGTATGACCTGTCTGACTCAGGTGCAAACTGTCTTGCATTAGACGGAAGGAGCGAGTTCTCGTTTGTGAGTGGATGAGGTGAGAAAATAATTCCGGAGGAGACGATTATTGTTTGTTTTTGGTATTTTCAATCTTTTATTGCTTTCGGAGTTTGTCATAGGAAAATGAGCTTAAGCCTAAACCAATGGTTAGTAAACTCATCACATCCTCCCTCTGATTAGGGGTAATGAGAATACTTTAAGTGTGAAGTAAACACTTCACCCTTAATCACCATGATGTAGGATTAAGATCATTAACCTACTTGCAATTACATAGATGTTTTTGTTGCTTTTGTTTAGTGTTAAGTAATGAGTTTAAGCCATAATCAAGGATTTAATGGACTCATTACACCATCCTAATAGAAGGATAATAGATGAGAACATTTAAGCTGAGAAAGGCTCCTCAACTTAATCCATGATTAGGGATTAACCTCATGACAAAACAAAACCTTTATTAAATGGATTTTAGCTAATGGTAAGATTGAAAAATGAATTTTATGGTTTGTAAGACAACTTGAGGGGGACTTGTCCATTAACACTAGGGTTAGTCCTTCTTAACCAATTAAGGAAGAATTAGAACCCTAATGCAAGGCCCAAGTTACAAGCTTATTGTCTTAATGATTATTAAAGTGGATTGATTAAAGGATTTAAACACATTAAGGGTTTAACACTTAGGATTAAAGTTATACACTCCATCCTAATAGAAGGATGCAGGCATAACCCTAATCACAAAGCCTTAAAACCTTTAAGGTTTAGTCTTTGATTAAGAGGTGAGAAGAGAAGACTCAAAGATGACACAAAGGTAAAACTAATGGGGGACTAATCAAACCCTAATTTTTATCATGCTTGGGTGTTCCTAGGGTTTATGAGGCTTGCAAGAAGATCTTCAAGGAAAGCCACCAAGGAAGAAGAAAGATGGAAGGAAAAGAAGCAGCAAAAAGCAAGACAACTTACTTTACTTAAGAAGATAAGTTGCTTGAAGAAAGAAGATAAGGAGGAGGCATGAATGAGAAAGCTCACTCTAATACACAAGTAAAATGCAGAAGTGATGCATAAGAGAGATGAGAAGAGATTATGAGAAGTGAAGGCAAATTCACTTCTCAAATACTTACCACCTGAAAAGTTAGCAGAAAGAAATGAGATGAATGCAATGATGCAAACCAAAACCATAAGCATAAACATGATGTTAATGATGCTAAGAGATAATGCAAACACATGTCAAGAGTTGTGGATGATCATACAAGGATGATGATGCAAATGAAACATGTTTTGAACCTTAAAAGTTTATGAAAACTTATGAAATGCAATGGAGGTACAACATGGAAAATGGATGAAGAAATGACTTATCATGATTCTAGTGTGTCCTAATATGTCTTAGGAGTCATGTGAATGCACAAAATGTCATGTCAAGTTCATGTATGCAAGCATATGGAAGATGGATGCAAATGAAGGCAAAAATTAGGGTTTATACATAACATGCAATACAAAAATTCAAAACAAGAAGCAAATGACATGATAAAAAATTGAAAATGGGATCAAAGGAACCCTAACCCTACACAAGTTCACGGCCCAAAGGGGGAGGCCTAAATCTTAACCTAAGGGAAGTTATGATTTTCTCAAGTTAGCTAGGGTTTTAAGGCACTTCAAAAGGAAAAATTCACATCAAATTGAAAATGAAAGATAAATTCAAACCAATTTTACCCTAGAAACTACATGATATGAAGAATGCAATGCAAAAAGAACCAACATCAAACTCTTCATGGTTAGGCAGAATGAATTTTTCTAAGTTAGGGCAAAAATATTGACTTTTAAGAACTTTAATTCCAAAGAAAAATGTCAAAATATGTCAAGAACCAAAAAGAAATTTGTTTGGAGAGTTTGATAATGTTTATAAATGTATTAAAATGCAATGTGAATTTTTTGGTGATTTTTAGAAACTTAAATGCTATTTTAATTAATTAATTCTCATTAACTAATTAAAATAAACATTTAAATATTTTTAAAATACGAAAATTATGCAAAAAATAAAATAAAAAATATTTTAAGGTATGATGCAAAAAATGAGATTTTTTAGAAATGATTTGCTATTTTAAATAAAATGTGCAAGAAAAATGAATAAAAATGAAAATAAAATTGAATTAAGAGGAAAGTAATCAGATCCAAAGGTCGTGGTTCAAACCAGGGAGGCGGGAGTTGACTTGGCGCGGGTTTGGAAGGCTAGGATTGGTTCTGGCAAATTCAAATTTTAATCCTAATTAATTAATGCTAATGACTGGATTAGGGCTAAATCACAAAATCTAGGCCGTTCATAGCGCGCGGGAAAGCCAAATCAAGGGTCCAAATTCAAACTTGACTTAATTACAAGATTAGGGCATAACCACCTTCAGGCGACCGGAACAGTGTTCCGGTCGTCTTCTCCGACGAACATAAACCCTAACTTCTCTCTGTAACACGGTGGGAGAACTGACTTTAGTTATGTTGCGGATAGCAAGAGTCGCCACCGACTTTTATTTTATCCAAAGGAAAGGCATAAAAGAACAGGAAAGACCTTTTAAAAGATTTTTTTGGGTCCGGGGGGTAGGTTATGTAAAGGGAAGGTGTTAGCACCCTTTACATCCATGGTTATCCATGGGCTCTTAGTTACTTAGCTCACTTTAAAATGTTTTTGAAATGTGAAGTGTGTGAATAAAAGTTTTCTTAAGAGTTTTATAATGATCCATGTACGGATGCGTAAAAAACCTTTGTTTTGAAAATTGTTTGAAATGTGTGAAGTGTTTGAAATTGTTTTGAAGAGTGAGCAAGTATCTAAGAGGAACCTACCCTAAATTTAAGTCTTTTCTGTTCTTGAATCCTTTAAATGGTAAGACTATCCCTATTATTAAGGAATAGGTAGTCATTACCTTGGATGTGAGGGACAAGTGAAGGGACATCTGTTATTTAGGCAACTGTGGGGTGTATAAGTAATTCGAAGGGACTTATCATCTTTATTCGAAAGGGACAAGATCATTACGAAGGCAACATTCGAAGGGACTTGATCTTTTTATCTGTTTAGGGACTAGATGATGTGGAATGAGGGACTTTGCTTTATACACCCTACTTGACCTTTGGTTTAGGCAACAATGAGAGGTATCCCTAAGGAAGTGAGATGGCGATCCAGGATCGACTTACGTGTGTGAGTGTTCAATTTAATATTTATCTTTTAAATTAAGTGATCTAAATTCAATTTTAAATAAACATACATGTTACACTCCCTATTTTACTAACCATAGCATAAAATAAATAATTTAAACATTACTATTAAATATTACACCAAGGAGCAATTACAATAATAATAATAAAGCAATTTAAATAAATAAGCAAAATATTAAATAATAGTAATAGTAATTGGGTTAGTAAAAATAATAAAAATAATACTAAATTAAATGGGTTAGTAATAAACATAATTAATAGTAATAATGAAATAAACAAAAATATTATAATAATTAAAAGATTAAATTTTTATATAAGCAATTATTTAAAGTTAATAAGAAAAATATGAATAACTAATTATTAATTATAAAGTTTTAAGTTATTTGTAAAGTATATAGAAAAATAAGTTAATAATAAACATATTATAAATATAATTACAAAATTAATTTAACAATTTTTAACTATTTCTAAGTATATATTAACAATTATTTAAATGCAAAATTAAAAATATATACAACTTACATATTATAAAAATAAATTAAGGATTTTAATTTTTAAACATATTTACATGCAAAAATTTAAATTATGAACAATTTAGATATTAACAAAAATTAAATTAAGAATTTAAATGAAATTATGAATATAAATAATAGAAGAAGAAAATTAGGATTAAAGAAAAATGTGTTTTTAGGGTTTTAAAAAATAAATTAGGTTTTATATAAAAAATGTTAAATATTAATTATTAATCTAATTATACAAATAAATTATAATATATACATATTAATAAAAGAAAACAATTTATTTTAGAACATATTATTAGGATTTTATTAAATTAAGATTATAATTTTAATTAATTAACATTAATAATAATCAAAACAAATAGAAAGCAAAAAGAAAAAGAAAACTTACCTGGCTGGGATTTGAACCCAACACCTCTGGCTTGCAAACACTCAGACCAGCAACACCTACCACCAGGCCAACGCGCGCGCAGGTACCAAAGGAGAGGTTGAATTGCTTTTGTTGTCTAAAACCTGAAAATCATAAAAAAAATAAGCAAAACAAAAGGCCTGGGGGGGTCGAACCCAGGACCTTCACGATACACACAAACACCTTAACCAATCCAGCTGGGAGAGCGCACCTGTTAATAATCTCACCATAATTCATAATATATTAAGATGGCTAATTATATGGAAAAAAATAAGCAAAAGGTGGTGAAGCCAGGATTCGAACTCCTGCCCATAAGTATCATACGCGCATCCTTCACCACTGGGACAAGCACCAGCTTGTGAAATAAAATAGAAACAAATCATAAAAATATTAAAACCAATTTCAAATTCCAGCTTGCGCGCGCTGAGTCTTCTTCTTCATTGGATTATCTGCGAAGTTTGATATGAATTTTCCTGCGAAATTTCCTGGGTGTTCATAAACCAGAAATCCTAGGTTTTTGGATCATCACGCAAACAACAAGATTAATACAAATTGACAGTCCAGATCAAACATACAAAACTTATACATCATAACCATGTTCTTAAAAGTCATTTATCTCCAATAAATCATGAATTCCCAATTTGAGAACTCAAACCCTAACAATGGTGTCTTTCGGTTTAGGGCATATTTCTTCAATGTTTTTGTCCAGAATCCATCTAAGCATCATGATAAACAAGATTAAACACACAAAAACGATTCATAATGGTTAAATGAATGAAATCGAAAATAAAAAAAAGAACAAGAAAATGCATTCGGGTTGTCCAATTTATGAAGCTATGGATGCATATGAGAGTGCAAATCGTATCAAGGAGGTCCAGGGATCCTGTCTATGTCCATAGAATTCCTTTTTACCTTCTCTAAGATCAAAACCGAAAGTTCACTTTTGGAGAATTTTTTGATGTTGGGAACTTACTCTTGAGGCTGGAAAAACGTGTCTTGTGATTAGGGTTATATCATATACTTATAGTACAATGATTTTAGGTCAGAAAACTTGGTCATTGTGTGAGAGATTTGATTCAAAAAGATTCAAAAAGATTAGGCCTTAAAAATCAAATATTCTTGTATGAACACCTTCTATTTTAGGCAAATCACCATGATCCTCTTACCACTTTGATACCAATCACCTTTATGAATTTCTAGAAGCTCAATCCTTTTTAAATCTTTTACTTTTATATTTTATTTTAATTTAAAATGATTTTTAATGAATTAAATCAAAATAAATAAAAATAAAATGATAAAAAATCTTATTTTTATAGACTTGGGTCGTGCATGAGGTCATAGTATGGATTGGGTCATCATATGGCAAGCCCATTTAGAAAAAATTAGTTTTAAACCTCCATTTTCTTCATAAACCAACCAAAAATTTCCCAACTTTGCAAGGGCACACATCCTTCAATTTTAATGCTATGAGGGTTTTCTTGGACATTTTGGAAAGCTTGAAGAGTCCTCTAACCAACCCCACTGGTTTCATGTCCATATCATTTACCATTCTCAAGTTATGCCCTTTTGAAGTTGTTGACTTTTTGTTGACTTTTAAAAGGACCTATAATGTCTTAGCTCATACCTTCCAAATGAAGCATTTTTGGGCTTGGCTTGTGAGACACAAAGTTGTAGAGAATTCAATTTACTTTAAAATGAGCTTTGGATGGAGACTTGGTGATGAAGCATGTGAAAGTTATGGCTGGTCAAAGTTTAGTTGACTTTTATTGAGGAAACCCTAATTTAGAAACTCCTGATTCTTGATGATCTGAAATATCCTTGATGAATCATGATCAACCCTTGATCAAATGATGAATTTTACTTCATATAATTGATGTTGACAAAAAATCATGAAGTTTGACTTTGGTTTGACCACAGTTGACCTCAGTTTGACTTTTTAACTACTTTGACTGATTTTGACTTATCTGATCATCTGACTGAGCAAACCTTTGAGAAAAGTCTTGAAACTTGTCATGGGGGTTCTTACACCCATATAAGATGTTATGAAGCTCACTTTAAGTCTTGGAAGTTCATTTAGCCTGATTAAAATCAAAACCCTAGTTTTTGATGCACTGCTTAGGAGGTGCATTGTCTGAGGGGAATTGTCAACTCTTCTGACTATTTGTGAACTTTGTGAACCTTGTGAACCACGTGGAAGGTCTTGTATGTATTGTGAATCTTGTGAACCTTGTGAACCTTGTGAACCTCATAAAGTATCTTGTAGACTTCATGAACTTCATGAAAGGTCTTGTGAATCTTGTGAACCTTGTGAACCTTCTTAGCACACAAAGTCTTGTATTGTGAGGGAAAATTTTGGGGTGCAACAGCTGCCCCTGTTCAATTTTCTGAAACCTGAGGGGTTAGATTGGTATATTTGCCAGTCGTGACCTGGAAGGTTGAAGGGGATTGAACACAAAAGCCCAAAAATTTGCACTCACCAGTGCATAGAGTGATACAGATGACTAGTTGGATATGTTTGAGTGGGCTTAAAGATGCCACTTGGAGAAAAATTCTTCAGGTACATTTCTTGGAGGATAAAGCAGTCCAAAATATGAAGGTATAATGATAGCTTTCAGGAAGATAAACAACATCCCGAGGTAGTAATATGTTTTCAAGAGGATAAAGCAGTCCTGAGGTAATAATATGCTTTCGGGAAGATAACAACGTCCCGAGGGAATGATATGCTTTCAGAAAGATAAACAACGTTCTGAGGTAGGGGTGATAGCTTTCAGGAAGATAAACAACGTCCCGAGGAGATAATATGCTTTCAGGAGGATAACAACGTCCTGAGGAAGTGGTAACCTTTGGGAAGATAACAACGGCCCAAAGTAATAATATGCTTTCAGGAGTATAAACAACATCCTGAGGAAGTGATGATAGCTTTCAGGAAGATAAACAACGTCCCGAGGAGATAATATGCTTTCAGGAGGATAACAACGTCCTGAGGTATAAGAAGCTTTCAGGAGGATAAAGCAGTCCTGAGGGAATGATATGCTTTCAGGAGGATAACAACGTCCTGAGGTATAAGAAGCTTTCAGGAGGATAAAGCAGTCCTGAGGGAATGATATGCTTTCAGGAGGATAACAACGTCCTGAGGAAATGATAACTTTTGGGAAGATAAACAACGGCCCAATAGTCACAATTTGTTAATGAAGTCTGTATGCTGGAGAATTAACCTGAAAACAAGGTAGCATTCTGTATGGTAATATTAGTTTATGCATTATGTATGCATGTATAATATGATGCACTTAAGTAATGTATTATGTATCTATGGATATGTATGTTATGGTATGATGTAAATGTATGTATGATATGATGCTGCCTGAAGCGTCTGGATATCTTTGTATAACAACTGCTGCTGGCCAGGGAAAATAAATCCTGATTCGTTGCTGAAGAATATGAAGAACTCGTTCCCGTCTTGTTTGATAATATATTATACATAACCTTCCGTCTGCTGGGGATAGCAAGGTATACATGACTTCCCGTCTTCGTTTGATAGTAGGGTATACATAACCTCCCGTTTGCTGGGGATAGTAAGGTATATATAACCTCCCGTCTTCGTTTGATAGTAGGGTATACATAACCTCCCGTCTGCTGGGGATAGTAAGGTATATATAACCTCCCGTCTTCGTTCGTCGTACTCTTATTGGAAAGTAAATTCTCGAATATCCGTATGAGGATAAAAGAGATGGATATAAATTCCAGGGGAGATGTGACTTTATGAAGATGGATTTGCCCTACTGAGGGTTTGTAACTGTTTTGTAGAGATGAACCGGCGAAGCTTCGTTGAAATCCTTCCCTCGTTCGTCCTTAGTAAATACTATTACCGCATTTTCATGCATTTCTGGTAAACATCAATCATATTAAGCATTTATGCATTTCTGGTAAACATCAATCATATTCAAAAGCATACATACATTCAAACACAACCAATGGACGTTTCGCTTATGTAAATAGGGTAAAAGTAAATCTGGATTCAAAAATAAAATTTTATTTATATCAAAGAGTGACCTATACATAGGTGAGTTTGTACAAGGAGACATAAACCCTAGTAAGAGGATTTTGTCATAAAGTCTTTACAAAACAAGGAAAATCAGCTATGTGGGAAATAATCCTATTGAGTTCCAATTCTACTATTGCCATTATCTTCAAGTATCTTATCTTCTGCTGTTGAGACGGAAACGATTGGATTGAGCTTTATCTGTTCAAACTTGAGTAGGTAACACAACTGGTTGCAGTTTCATGGGTGATCCAAACGAGACATAGTCATACGCTTTAATCCCTAATTTTTGCCTGGATTGCCCTTTCAGGTTTTCAATCCACCGGGATACCCTTTTTTGCCCAAGCCGCCTTTTCAGGTTTTCGACTTGCCGGGTGTACATCTTTTTATATATATCCCTAACTTTTGCCCAAACCCTTTTGGTTTGCCGGGATGCCCTTATTTTTGCCTAGGCCTGTCAACCTAGCGGGTCTCTTTTTATACGTAGTATTTTTTAACTATGTCTGTGTTTACAGGCTGTGGGAAGTCTTCACCATCCATAGTAGTAAGTATCATGGCACCTCCTGAAAATACTGTCTTGACTACAAATGGTCCTTCATATGTAGGAGTCCACTTGCCCCTAGGATCACCCTGTGGTAATATGATACGCTTGATTACCAAGTCACCAGCCTGATATACCTTTGGCTTAACCTTCTTGTTAAAAGCTTTGATCATCCGTTTCTGGTACATCTGGCCATGACAAACTGCTGCTAAGCTCTTCTCATCAATCAAATTTATCTGGTCAAGTCGAGTCTGAATCCATTCATCTTCATCCAATCCTGCATCCTTCATAATTCTTAAAGAGGGAATCTGAACTTCAATGGGCAGAACTGCTTCCATACCATAAACTAAGGAGAATGGGGTTGCCCCTATTGAAGTACGTATTGTAGTACGATAACCATGAAGAGAAAATGGTAACATCTCATGCCAATCTTTGTAAGTAACAGTCATCTTCTGTACAATCTTCTTAATGTTCTTATTAGCAGCTTCAACTGCCCCATTCATCTTCGGACGATACGGAGCAGAGTTGTGATGCTTAATCTTGAACTGCATGCAGAGATCAGTAATCATAGTGTTGTTCAGATTAGAGCCATTGTCAGTAATAATCCTTTCAGGGATGCCATACCTACATATGAGATTATTCTTAATGAATCGAGCCACAACATTCTTAGTAACAGATGCAAATGAAGCTGCCTCTACCCACTTCATGAAGTAATCAATAGCAACCAGGATGAAACGATGCCCATTAGAAGCAGTAGGTTTGATTTCACCAATCATATCAATGCCCCACATGGCAAAGGGCCAAGGAGAAGTCAACACATTCAATGGTGATGGAGGTATATGTACTTTATCAGCATAAATTTGACACTTGTGACATGTTCTGGAGTGTTGATAGCAATCAACTTCCATAGTAGACCAATAGTAACCTGCTCTCAGTATCTTCTTTGCCATAGTATGACCACTAGAATGAGTGCCAAAGAGCCCATCATGCATGTCTTCCATAATCTCTGTTGCTTCCTTCTTATCCACACAACGAAGCATAGTTGAATCATGATTGCGCTTGTACAAAATCCCATTACTCAAAAAGAACTTGGCAGAAAACCTCCTCAGAAACTTCCTATCTTTGACAGATGCCCCTTCAGGGAACTCCTGAGCTTCAAGATATCTTTTCACTTCATAAAACCAAGGCTTTTCTTCTGCTTCTTCAGTGCCAATCTCATTACAGTATGCAGGATTTTCAAATCTATCAATAGTAATCTTGGGAGCTTCATCATCCCAACTGATCTCAAACATAGATGCCATGGTAGCTAATGCATCTGCCAACTGATTCTCTCTTCGTGGAATATGTCCAAAGGTAACTTCTTTGAAATGTGGGATCAAAGACAACACATACTCTCTGTAAGGAATGAAATTATCATGTTTGGTATCCCAGTCTCCTTTAATCTGACTTACTACCAGGGCTGAATCTCCATACACGTCAAGGAACTGAATCTTCATATCAATAGCAGCTTTAATACCCAGAATACATGCCTCATATTCAGCCATGTTATTGGTACAATAGAAACAAAGTCTGGCAGTAATTGGGGTATGACAACCCTCAGGGGAAATAATCACAACACCAACACCATTACCAAGTGCATTAGAGGCACCATCAAAAACCATAGTCCATTGGGATCCTTGTTCAGGTCCGTCATATTGTCCAGGTTCTTTGTTAATAATCATAATGTCTTCATCAGGGAACTCAAAACTCATTGACTGATAATCATCCACTGCTTGATGAGCCAAAT
This sequence comes from Lathyrus aphaca, assembly GCA_963966055.1. Classification (NCBI taxonomy): domain Eukaryota; kingdom Viridiplantae; phylum Streptophyta; class Magnoliopsida; order Fabales; family Fabaceae; genus Lathyrus; species Lathyrus aphaca. The sequence continues at coordinate 485,376,587 of OZ014525.1, read as the reverse complement.
GATCAGCAACAACACTTCCTTTAATGGCCTTCTGAGTCGTATACTGTATGTCATATTCTGTCAAGATCATTTTCCATCTTGCAATTCTTCCGGAGAGAGCAGGTTTCTCGAATATGTACTTGATTGGATCCATCTTCGAAATCAATAAGGTAGTATGAGTCAACATGTACTGTCTTAGTCGGCGAGCAGCCCATGCCAAAGCGCAGCAAGTTTTCTCGAGCAGTGAGTATCTTGTTTCACAGTCGGTAAACTTTTTGCTAAGGTTGTATATTGCCTGCTCTTTTCGACCAGACTCGTCATGTTGCCCCAACACACACCCCATTGAGTTGTCTAACACTGTTAAGTACATAATCAAGGGTCTTCCATCAACTGGTGGCATCAAAATTGGTGGTTCTAACAGATACTTCTTGATTTCATCAAATGCAGTCTGGCACTCATCATTCCACTCCATTACCTGATCTTTCTTTAACAACTTGAAGATTGGTTCACAGATGGCAGTCAATTGGGAAATAAATCTTGCAATGTAATTCAATCGTCCCAAGAAACCTCTAACCTCCTTCTCAGTACGGGGAGCTGGCATCTCTTGTATAGCTTTCACTTTTGCAGGATCCACTTCAATACCTTTTCCACTGACTATGAAACCCAGGAGTTTACCATACCTAACTCCAAAAGTACACTTGTTTGGATTTAATCTCAACTTGTATTTCTTCAACCTCTTAAACAACTTATGCAAATGATCAAGATGTTGCTTTTCATTCTGGGACCTGGCTATCATATCATCCACATACACCTCTATCTCATGATGAATCATATCATGAAACAAAGCCACCATAGCACGCTGATATGTTGCCCCTGCATTCTTTAAACCAAATGGCATCACCTTATAAAAAAAAGTGCCCCACTATGTAACAAATGTTGTCTTCTCCATATCTTCAGGTGCCATCTTGATTTGATTGTAACCAGAGAAACCATCCATAAAAGAGAATACCTTGTGCTGAGCAGTGTTGTCTACCAGAACATCAATATGAGGAAGTGGAAAGTCATCTTTGGGGCTGGCCTTGTTCAAATCTCTGTAGTCCACGCACATACGTACCTTACCATCTTTCTTAGGAACCGGTACCACATTTGCAACCCACTGAGGATAAGAAGTCACAGCTAAGAACCCTGCATCAAACTGTTTCATTACCTCTGCTTTAATCTTCTCTGACATTTCAGGACGCATGCGACGAACCTTCTGTTTCTTTGGTCGACAATCTTCTTTCACTGGTAAGCGGTGAACCACAATGTCTGTATCCAACCCTGGCATATCTTCATAGGACCAAGCAAAGATCTCCACATAGTCACGTAACATCTGAATCAACCTGTTCTTGACACTGTCCTCTAATTCAGCCCCTATCTTGACTTCTTTCCTGTTTTCTTCAGTTCCCAGATTTACAACTTCGACTGGCTCTTCATGTGGCTGTATAACTTTCTCCTCTTGTTGTAACAACCTAGCAAGCTCTACAGGTACTTCACAATCGTCCTCATTTCCATCTTCAGCTTGATAGATCGGATTCTCGAAATTATAATTGGCAATAGTAGAACTGTTATCAACAGGATCCAGAGTGGATGAGGATCTGCATTTTAGTGATGTGGGTGTGTGTAAGAACACATAGCTGATAAAGGTAAAAAATAAAATAAAAGAAAAACAAGGAACACAATATTTATTAAAGCGAAACGTCCACTGATTTTATTGAATGAAGTATGCAAATGAAATGACATCCCGTAACAAGCACACCATTGTGCCCCGGGCAAGGCACAAGGCTTGAAAGTTCAATTGTTCAAGAAATTACAGACTTAAAAGTAACAACACAGTAATAGTATTTACTCCTGACTAAAGGAGATAGGAACAACATCTTCAGCTTTCCAGTTATTGAGTCCAACACCCACAGTAGGAAAAATCCACGCATCCAAGTTGTAACCTTCATCATAGTCACCCACATCATTGATCTGGTCTTTCACAATACCCTGATTGGTGATACGAACAGCACGAGCACGACGAACAGCCTTCTGAGACTCTGCAGTGAAACCCAAACCAAATTTGTCAAACTTGTATGGGATATCAGGAAGCTGACCCCAAATAGTACAACCACCTTCATCCACCACAGCTCTAGCATCTTTAAGGGAGGCCATTGTTGGGGGTATTCTGGTAACCACAAGAACTTTCTTGACAACCGAAGGAGCTTCATAATCATTAACAATCCAAGGAACCACTTCAAATGCCTGACACGGAGTTTCCACATATTCACCTTCCACTTCCAGATACTTGAAGGTGTTCACATGGCTGACAAAATATTCTTCCTCTCCATAGACAGTAACAACCTTTCCTTCCACCGGATATTTCAGCTTCTGATGTAATGTAGAGGTTACAACACCTGCCCCATGGATCCAGGGACGACCAAGCAGACAAGAGTACGAAGGACGAATATCCATCACATAAAATGTAGCATTGAAAACTTGAGAACCAACTTTGATTGGGAGATCAATTTCTCCATGCACCACTCTTCTTGAGCCATCAAAAGCCTTCACCACTATATTACTGGGCTTCAGCACAGCATCTTCAGGACTCAGCTTATTCAGGACCTCTTTGGGCAATACATTCAGAGAGGAACCATTGTCTATCAATACATGTGACAGGGTAGTGCCCCTGCATTCAATTGAGATATGCAGAGCCCTGTTATGATCCCTCTTGGCAGGAGTCAAGTCAGCATCAGAGAAGCCTAACTCATTATCATAAGTCAGGTGGGCAACACAATTCTCAAACTGGTAAACAGAAATTGCATTGGGTACATGAGCAGTCTTCAGAAATTTAATCAAGGCTTTGGCATGAGCCTCAGAACACAACAACAAGGACACCATAGAAATCTTGGAGGGAGTATGCCCCAACTGATCAACAATGTCATAATCACTCTTGCGAATGATTTTCAATACTTCTTCCATCTGCTTGGCAAGATCATCAGCAGCTGGCACATCAGTAGGTACAGATTCAATAACAGGACCTTTGCCCCGAGCATCAGTGGTGGAGGTAGCAACTGGAGTAACTGCATTTTTGGAGATAACTGGAGGAGAGAAAACTCTTCCGCTTCGTGTGATCTTACTAGATCCAGCAATATTATCAACATCAATAGGCACATCAGCTAAGGGTTCTTGCTTAACACCATGGATATAAACATCAGACCCATAATGCCAAGGCACGGCTTTATCAGACGTATACGGAATAGGACCAGGAGTGGTAATGACCATAGGAGCCACTCTAGCTTCAGCAATAATCTTCACAGGGCCTTCAGCAGTAATCTTAATTGGACCCTTATGAGTGATTTTGACAGGTCCCTTGGATGTAATCCTTACCGGCACTTTATCAACCATGTCAACCTCTTCAGTCTTCCTACCTTTAGTAATGTGATCCACCATACTCTCTACAGAAGGTGGTGTCCTCTCGAATACTATGGTGTAATTATTCATGAGGCGTTGAATTCCGTCCTTCAACCTCCAACAACTATCTGAATTATACTCACAATAGACACAATCTTCATGACAACCCGGAAAGAACCCAGCTTGTACTAACTTTTTCTTGATAACAGACAATGGTGTAACCAAATCTGTAACTGAAGAAATATGTGAATCTTCATCAATGGAATTGACAATCTTCTCATGATTTGGCATTGGAGCAGTAATCACATTTGGAGTACCCGGAGGGTCAAACTCAATTTCTCCAGCCTCAATCATATCTTGAATTTTGTTCTTCAATACCCAGCAGCTATTGGTATCATGTCCCTGACAATTCTAATGATATGCACATCGTGCATTAGGATTGTACCTGGGAGAGGTAACATTAGGATTTTGAGGAGCCTCTTTCAGAGTAATAAGTTCAGCCTTCAACAAGTGTTGTAATGCCTGAGCCATTGACATGTTGATCTTTGTGAACTGCCTTCTAGCCCTCTGTTGGTTGCCCTGTGGCTGCTCTGTTGTTGCAGGAGTGGGATTTGAGATATGAACTGCACTCACAGACTGATGCCTTCTGTTACGATCAGGTTGACCATAAACAGCATTGGATTCTTTCTTCCCAGTGGGAGGCTTCTTTGCAGTACCTGATGAAGAAGTGCCCACTTGAATCTTGCCACTCTTTATACCATTTTCCACACGCTCTCCTGTCATTATCAACTCAGTGAAGCCAGATGATGAGCTTCCAATGAGATGACTGTAAAAAGGACCATTCAGCGTACACATGAACATATCAACCAATTCCCTGTCAGTTAAAGGGGGTTGTACTCTTCCAGCTAAATCTCTCCATTTCTGAGCATACTCCTTGAAACTTTCTTTGGCACCCATGGACATGCTTTGCAGCTGCATGCGAGTGGGAGCTAAATCAGCATTGTATTGATACTGCTTATAGAAAGCTTCAGCAAGATCATTCCAATCCCTGATGTTGACACTCTCCAATTGATAGTACCACTCCAATTGAGCTCCAGATAAGCTCTCTTGGAAAAAATGGATCCATAACTTTTTATCAGCAGTGTGAGGTTGGATTCTTCTGACATAAGACCTCAGATGCAGCTTGGGACAAGAGACCCCATCATAAACAACAAAAGTAGGAACCTTGAAACCAATGGGTATGACTACCCCAGATATCAGACTCAAATCTTCAAAATCCAGCCCAGAAGACTTCTGCAACTCCATAGCATCCATTCTATCCACCAGCATCTTGAATTTGTCTTCATTAAGCTCATGGTAGTAATTAGCCTCAGAATCAGAGTCCCCCATAGTGACGTGGAGACTGCCTCCATCCTTTTCAGACTCTTCAGTCTCATAATCTTCAGCTGGTTCTTTGGTCTTGGCAAGACCTTTGAACCTTCTTCCCATGTTGATCAGGCCACCTGACCTTCTAGTCTTCTTAGTCTTCTTGGCCAGCAGTGTCTTCAATTCATCCTGTCCTTTGGACAGATTCAGGATCAGCTCTTGGAACTGTGCATTTTGTGCCTGGAGATCTTTGACTGTTTGTTCAAGAGCCATTGCTGAAATAAACAGCGAGAAGATGAGAAACCTGTGCACAATTATAAACCTGTGATGCAATGATATGATATATGAATGTGTATGCAATGTTTTCAAGGGCCGCAGGATTTAAATTTGCTTAAACAAACAAGAAGGTAAACTTTTATTAGTAATAAATTTGTTTTGCCCCTTGGGCTTACAGAAAATGAAATGAAATAAATACAAGAGATGGGGTTTTAAGTCTCCCATGGACGTTTCCTCTTTGTGTTGAGGTATGAGTTGAGATTCCGTTCCTCGTGAAGTTGTTTTGTTAGTTCCAGGATTCTTTCTTGGCTTGCTTTGTAATGAGCCTCGAAAGTATCCCTTTGCTCCTTCAGTTGGATCCAGGATCTCTGTAAGTCTTCCATGTCAGTAGGCATGTTTGGGTGAAGGATGGTATAAGCAGTATCTCCTTCAGCAACAGGTTCCATGGTAACTGGCAGGATAGCAGGATATGGCATCATGAGAGTCTGAGCGCGAGATCGCACCCATCTGAGATAAGCCTCCATAGGAATAGTATACTTAGGCTCCAGAGTCTTGCTGTCAACCCTGTTTACTTTTCCCCATGCTCGTATGAATCTCTGACGGTAACCTTGAAGATCGTTGTCGTAGTCAAACACAATGCCCTGAATCAACATGTCATGTGGACCATCACTCCGAGCATAACCAAACTGTCGTAAAGCTAGAGAGGGGTTGTAGGTGATGCCTCCTCTTATGCCTAGAAGTGGCACATTAGGAAACTCCCCACAACGGTCAATGATAGTGACATTCTCCATAGATCTGGAGCACCAATGGATATCTGAATGCGAGAGTGACATGATCCTTTTGGACCACCTGAACCCTTGCTCATTCTTCATTACTGAGCGAGGAAGGTGAGAAATAAACCACCTAGAGAGCAAAGGTATGCAGCACATCAAAGTTCCTCTTGCCCTTATAGTACGGGTATGAAGAGAATGTAGGATGTCTCCAAGCAATGTAGGTATTGGATTGTGACTCAGGAATATGTTGATGGCATGAACGTCTATGAACTGATCTGGATTGGGGAACAATACTAAGCCATAAATCAGCAAGGCTAAGATCTCCTCAAAAGCATCATGACTCATGGCCTTCAAGAACACCTGAGCTTTCTCTATCAACACCTTGGCAAGAATACCCTTAACTCCGCTTCTTGTTTCTAGAACAATGTTAGACTTCTTCAGATGTAGAGCTGTAGCAATAACCTCTGGTTTAAGCTCCTTCTCCAAGCCTGTGAAGGGTCTTTGATCAAGAACAGGTATACCCAGAAGTTTAGAGAACTCTTCCATTGTAGGAACCAGCTGATAGTCGGGGAATGTGAAGCAATGGTGCTTAGGATCAAAGAACTGAAATATGACACTCATCATGTCTTCATTGAACCCTGAAGTGACTAGATCCAATAGGTGATCATGTCTCTTGATGAACTGGGAGTGATCAGACACTTGAGAAACCAACTCTTTAAGCTTAGCAGGTATGCCCACAAAGTTGATCCTGATGGTGTTTCTACGAGCAGAAGCCATGACCTGCAACAAAGAACAAAGATAAATCCTTTGGTCCTTGAAATGGTTAGTGAAAATGCTATGCTTATGATGCATGATGATGTCATGATGTTATGTTTAATCACAAACATGTGGCACACACAAACAAGACACACAATAGCCTTAGGTTTGAAGGCTTGCATGAGGTTTAAAGGTAAGTACCCTCCCCTGAAGTTTAGATGGTTCATCCTGTCCTATGAAAGTAACCATGTTCTAAGGGATCTCAATATCATTGACCCTTCACAAGGGTGGTTGTTCAGTAGGCAACTTACTTGCCAACCAAAACCCTCCAAGTTTAGAATCTCAATGAGCGTAGTATCGAGTATCAACCAACTTCAGTCTGCACCAAAGCCGGTTATCTCACTACTTTCTAAAGGCCAAGATGGGATAACTAGGGTTCTAAAAGTTAGTTAGTGCATTGACAACATATGACAGCCTCATATTATCCTCAACTTGACTTAAGGAACATAAGCACCAACCAAGAAGTCACACTAACTATGGCCACCAGATCAACCATATCGGTATACGCCGTACAGTTTCCTTGGTCTATTGCCATTTACCTAAGATACACTAGATCCGGGTTAGGATCTTTCACACATAAAGCCCAACAGATAAATATAAAGCAAACAAAGCAAACAATTTAAAATGATCTAATTCCTAAGGGTACCCCTCTTTTATTAAGTCCCCAGCAGAGTCGCCAGTTCTGTAACACGGTGGGAGAACTGACTTTAGTTATGTTGCGGATAGCAAGAGTCGCCACCGACTTTTATTTTATCCAAAGGAAAGGCATAAAAGAACAGGAAAGACCTTTTAAAAGATTTTTTTGGGTCCGGGGGGTAGGTTACGTAAAGGGAAGGTGTTAGCACCCTTTACATCCATGGTTATCCATGGACTCTTAGTTACTTAGCTCACTTTAAAATGTTTTTGAAATGTGAAGTGTGTGAATAAAAGTTTTCTTAAGAGTTTTATAATGATCCATGTACGGATGCGTAAAAAACCTTTGTTTTGAAAATTGTTTGAAATGTGTGAAGTGTTTGAAATTGTTTTGAAGAGTGAGCAAGTATCTAAGAGGAACCTACCCTAAATTTAAGTCTTTTCTGTTCTTGAATCCTTTAAATGGTAAGACTATCCCTATTATTAAGGAATAGGTAGTCATTACCTTGGATGTGAGGGACAAGTGAAGGGACATCTGTTATTTAGGCAACTGTGGGGTATATAAGTAATTCGAAGGGACTTATCATCTTTATTCGAAAGGGACAAGATCATTACGAAGGCAACATTCGAAGGGACTTGATCTTTTTATCTGTTTAGGGACTAGATGATGTGGAATGAGGGACTTTGCTTTATACACCCTACTTGACCTTTTGTTTAGGCAACAATGAGAGGTATCCCTAAGGAAGTGAGATGACGATCCAGGATCGACTTACGTGTGTGAGTGTTCAATTTAATATTTATCTTTTAAATTAAGTGATCTAAATTCAATTTTAAATAAACATACATGTTACACTCCCTATTTTACTAACCATAGCATAAAATAAATAATTTAAACATTACTATTAAATATTACACCAAGGAGCAATTACAATAATAATAATAAAGCAATTTAAATAAATAAGCAAAATATTAAATAATAGTAATAGTAATTGGGTTAGTAAAAATAATAAAAATAATACTAAATTAAATGGGTTAGTAATAAACATAATTAATAGTAATAATGAAATAAACAAAAATATTATAATAATTAAAAGATTAAATTTTTATATAAGCAATTATTTAAAGTTAATAAGAAAAATATGAATAACTAATTATTAATTATAAAGTTTTAAGTTATTTGTAAAGTATATAGAAAAATAAGTTAATAATAAACATATTATAAATATAATTACAAAATTAATTTAACAATTTTTAACTATTTCTAAGCATATATTAACAATTATTTAAATGCAAAATTAAAAATATATACAACTTACATATTATAAAAATAAATTAAGGATTTTAATTTTTAAACATATTTACATGCAAAAATTTAAATTATGAACAATTTAGATATTAACAAAAATTAAATTAAGAATTTAAATGAAATTATGAATATAAATAATAGAAGAAGAAAATTAGGATTAAAGAAAAATGTGTTTTTAGGGTTTTAAAAAATAAATTAGGTTTTATATAAAAAATGTTAAATATTAATTATTAATCTAATTATACAAATAAATTATAATATATACATATTAATAAAAGAAAACAATTTATTTTAGAACATATTATTAGGATTTTATTAAATTAAGATTATAATTTTAATTAATTAACATTAATAATAATCAAAACAAATAGAAAGCAAAAAGAAAAAGAAAACTTACCTGGCTGGGATTTGAACCCAACACCTCTGGCTTGCAAACACTCAGACCAGCAACACCTACCACCAGGCCAACGCGCGCGCAGGTACCAAAGGAGAGGTTGAATTGCTTTTGTTGTCTAAAACCTGAAAATCATAAAAAAAATAAGCAAAACAAAAGGCCTGGGGGGGTCGAACCCAGGACCTTCACGATACACACAAACACCTTAACCAATCCAGCTGGGAGAGCGCACCTGTTAATAATCTCACCATAATTCATAATATATTAAGATGGCTAATTATATGGAAAAAATAAGCAAAAGGTGGTGAAGCCAGGATTCGAACTCCTGCCCATAAGTATCATACGCGCATCCTTCACCACTGGGACAAGCACCAGCTTGTGAAATAAAATAGAAACAAATCATAAAAATATTAAAACCAATTTCAAATTCCAGCTTGCGCGCGCTGAGTCTTCTTCTTCATTGGATTACCTGCGAAGTTTGATATGAATTTTCCTGCGAAATTTCCTGGGTGTTCATAAACCAGAAATCCTAGGTTTTTGGATCATCACGCAAACAACAAGATTAATACAAATTGACAGTCCAGATCAAACATACAAAACTTATACATCATAACCATGTTCTTAAAAGTCATTTATCTCCAATAAATCATGAATTCCCAATTTGAGAACTCAAACCCTAACAATGCTGTCTTTCGGTTTAGGGCATATTTCTTCAATGTTTTTGTCCAGAATCCATCTAAGCATCATGATAAACAAGATTAAACACACAAAAACGATTCATAATGGTTAAATGAATGAAATCGAAAATAAAAAAAAGAACAAGAAAATGCATTCGGGTTGTCCAATTTATGAAGCTATGGATGCATATGAGAGTGCAAATCGTATCAAGGAGGTCCAGGGATCCTGTCTATGTCCATAGAATTCCTTTTTACCTTCTCTAAGATCAAAACCGAAAGTTCACTTTTGGAGAATTTTTTGATGTTGGGAACTTACTCTTGAGGCTGGAAAAACGTGTCTTGTGATTAGGGTTATATCATATACTTATAGTACAATGATTTTAGGTCAGAAAACTTGGTCATTGTGTGAGAGATTTGATTCAAAAAGATTAGGCCTTAAAAATCAAATATTCTTGTATGAACACCTTCTATTTTAGGCAAATCACCATGATCCTCTTACCACTTTGATACCAATCACCTTTATGAATTTCTAGAAGCTCAATCCTTTTTAAATCTTTGACTTTTATATTTTATTTTAATTTAAAATGATTTTTAATGAATTAAATCAAAATAAATAAAAATAAAATGATAAAAAATCTGATTTTTATAGACTTGGGTCGTGCATGAGGTCATAGTATGGATTGGGTCATCATATGGCAAGCCCATTTAGAAAAAATTAGTTTTAACCCTCCATTTTCTTCATAAACCAACCAAAAATTTCCCAACTTTGCAAGGGCACACATCCTTCAATTTTAATGATATGAGGGTTTTCTTGGACATTTTGGAAAGCTTGAAGAGTCCTCTAACCAACCCCACTGGTTTCATGTCCATATCATTTACCATTCTCAAGTTATGCCCTTTTGAAGTTGTTGACTTTTTGTTGACTTTTAAAAGGACCTATAATGTCTTAGCTCATACCTTCCAAATGAAGCATTTTTGGGCTTGGCTTGTGAGACACAAAGTTGTAGAGAATTCAATTTCCTTTAAAATGAGATTTGGATGGAGACTTGGTGATGAAACATGTGAAAGTTATGGCTGGTCAAAGTTCAGTTGACTTTTATTGAGGAAACCCTAATTTAGAAACTCCTGATTCTTGATGATCTGAAATATCCTTGATGAATCATGATCAACCCTTAATAAAATGATGAATTTTACTTCATATACTTGATGTTGACAAAAAATCATGAAGTTTGACTTTGGTTTGACCACAGTTGACCTCAGTTTGACTTTTTAACTGCTTTGACTGATTTTGACTTATCTGATCATCTGACTGAGCAAACCTTTGAGAAAAGTCTTGAAACTTGTCATGGGGGTTCTTACACCCATATAAGATGTTATGAAGCTCACTTTAAGTCTTGGAAGTTCATTTAGCCTGATTAAAATCAAAACCCTAGTTTTGGATGCACTGCTTAGGAGGTGCATTGTCTGAGGGGAATTGTCAACTCTTCTGACTATTTGTGAACTTTGTGAACCTTGTGAACCACATGGAAGGTCTTGTATGTATTGTGAATCTTGTGAACCTTGTGAACCTCATAAAGTATCTTGTAGACTTCATGAACTTCATGAAAGGTCTTGTGAATCTTGTGAACCTTGTGAACCTTCTTAGCACACAAAGTCTTGTATTGTGAGGGCAAATTTTGGGGTGCAACAGCTGCCCCTGTTCAATTTTCTGAAACCTGAGGGGTTAGATTGGTATATTTGCCAGTCGTGACCTGGAAGGTTGAAGGGGATTGAACACAAAAGCCCAAAAATTTGCACTCACCAGTGCATAGAGTGATACAGATGACTAGTTGGATATGTTTGAGTGGGCTTAAAGATGCCACTTGGAGAAAAATTCTTCAGGTACATTTCTTGGAGGATAAAGCAGTCCAAAATATGAAGGTATAATGATAGCTTTCAGGAAGATAAACAACATCCCGAGGTAGTAATATGTTTTCAAGAGGATAAAGCAGTCCTGAGGTAATAATATGCTTTCGGGAAGATAACAACGTCCCGAGGGAATGATATGCTTTCAGAAAGATAAACAACGTTCCGAGGTAGGGGTGATAGCTTTCAGGAAGATAAACAACGTCCCGAGGAGATAATATGCTTTCAGGAGGATAACAACGTCCTGAGGAAGTGGTAACCTTTGGGAAGATAACAACGGCCCAAAGTAATAATATGCTTTCAGGAGTATAAACAACATCCTGAGGAAGTGATGATAGCTTTCAGGAAGATAAACAACGTCCCGAGGAGATAATATGCTTTCAGGAGGATAACAACGTCCTGAGGTATAAGAAGCTTTCAGGAGGATAAAGCAGTCCTGAGGGAATGATATGCTTTCAGGAGGAAAACAACGTCCTGAGGTATAAGAAGCTTTCAGGAGGATAAAGCAGTCCTGAGGGAATGATATGCTTTCAGGAGGATAACAACGTCCTGAGGAAATGATAACTTTTGGGAAGATAAACAACGGCCCAATAGTCACAATTTGTTAATGAAGTCTGTATGCTGGAGAATTAACCTGAAAACAAGGTAGCATTCTGTATGGTAATATTAGTTTATGCATTATGTATGCATGTATAATATGATGCACTTAAGTAATGTATTATGTATCTATGGATATGTATGTTATGGTATGATGTAAATGTATGTATGATATGATGCTGCCTGAAGCGTCTGGATATCTTTGTATAACAACTGCTGCTGGCCAGGGAAAATAAATCCCGATTCGTTGCTGAAGAATATGAAGAACTCGTTCCCGTCTTGTTTGATAATATATTATACATAACCTTCCGTCTGCTGGGGATAGCAAGGTATACATGACTTCCCGTCTTCGTTTGATAGTAGGGTATACATAACCTCCCGTTTGCTGGGGATAGTAAGGTATATATAACCTCCCGTCTTCGTTTGATAGTAGGGTATACATAACCTCCCGTCTGCTGGGGATAGTAAGGTATATATAACCTCCCGTCTTCGTTCGTCGTACTCTTATTGGAAAGTAAATTCTCGAATATCCGTATGAGGATAAAAGAGATGGATATAAATTCCAGGGGAGATGTGACTTTATGAAGATGGATTTGCCCTACTGAGGGTTTGTAACTGTTTTGTAGAGATGAACCGGCGAAGCTTCGTTGAAATCCTTCCCTCGTTCGTCCTTAGTAAATACTATTACCGCATTTTCATGCATTTCTGGTAAACATCAATCATATTAAGCATTTATGCATTTCTGGTAAACATCAATCATATTCAAAAGCATACATACATTCAAACACAACCAATGGACGTTTCGCTTATGTAAATAGGGTAAAAGTAAATCTGGATTCAAAAATAAAATTTTATTTATATCAAAGAGTGACCTATACATAGGTGAGTTTGTACAAGGAGACATAAACCCTAGTAAGAGGATTTTGTCATAAAGTCTTTACAAAACAAGGAAAATCAGCTATGTGGGAAATAATCCTATTGAGTTCCAATTCTACTATTGCCATTATCTTCAAGTATCTTATCTTCTGCTGTTGAGACGGAAACGATTGGATTGAGCTTTATCTGTTCAAACTTGAGTAGGTAACGCAACTGGTTACAGTTTCATGGGTGATCCAAACGAGACATAGTCATACGCTTTAATCCCTAATTTTTGCCTGGATTGCCCTTTCAGGTTTTCAATCCACCGGGATACCCTTTTTTGCCCAAGCCGCCTTTTCAGGTTTTCGACTTGCCGGGTGTACATCTTTTTATATATATCCCTAACTTTTGCCCAAACCCTTTTGGTTTGCCGGGATGCCCTTATTTTTGCCTAGGCCTGTCAACCTAGCGGGTTTCTTTTTATACGTAGTATTTTTTAACTATGTCTGTGTTTACAGGCTGTGGGAAGTCTTCACCATCCATAGTAGTAAGTATCATGGCACTTCCTGAAAATACTGTCTTGACTACAAATGGTCCTTCATATGTAGGAGTCCACTTGCCCCTAGGATCACCCTGTGGTAATATGATACGCTTGATTACCAAGTCACCAGCCTGATATACCTTTGGCTTAACCTTCTTGTTAAAAGCTTTGATCATCCGTTTCTGGTACATCTGGCCATGACAAACTGCTGCTAAGCTCTTCTCATCAATCAAATTTATCTGGTCAAATAAAATAGAAACAAATCATAAAAATATTAAAACCAATTTCAAATTCCAGCTTGCGCGCGCTGAGTCTTCTTCTTCATTGGATTACCTGCGAAGTTTGATATGAATTTTCCTGCGAAATTTCCTGGGTGTTCATACCAGAAATCCTAGGTTTTTGGATCATCACGCAAACAACAAGATTAATACAAATTGACAGTCCAGATCAAACATACAAAACTTATACATCATAACCATGTTCTTAAAAGTCATTTATCTCCAATAAATCATGAATTCCCAATTTGAGAACTCAAACCCTAACAATGGTGTCTTTCGGTTTAGGGCATATTTCTTCAATGTTTTTGTCCAGAATCCATCTAAGCATCATGATAAACAAGATTAAACACACAAAAACGATTCATAATGGTTAAATGAATGAAATCGAAAATAAAAAAAAAGAACAAGAAAATGCATTCGGGTTGTCCAATTTATGAAGCTATGGATGTATATGAGAGTGCAAATCGTATCAAGGAGGTCCAGGGATCCTGTCTATGTCCATAGAATTCCTTTTTACCTTCTCTAAGATCAAAACCGAAAGTTCACTTTTGGAGAATTTTTTGATGTTGGGAACTTACTCTTGAGGCTGGAAAAACGTGTCTTGTGATTAGGGTTATATCATATACTTATAGTACAATGATTTTAGGTCAGAAAACTTGGTCATTGTGTGAGAGATTTGATTCAAAAAGATTCAAAAAGATTAGGCCTTAAAAATCAAATATTCTTGTATGAACACCTTCTATTTTAGGCAAATCACCATGATCCTCTTACCACTTTGATACCAATCACCTTTATGAATTTCTAGAAGCTCAATCCTTTTTAAATCTTTGACTTTTATATTTTATTTTAATTTAAAATGATTTTTAATGAATTAAATCAAAATAAATAAAAATAAAATGATAAAAAATCTGATTTTTATAGACTTGGGTCGTGCATGAGGTCATAGTATGGATTGGGTCATCATATGGCAAGCCCATTTAGAAAAAATTAGTTTTAAACCTCCATTTTCTTCATAAACCAACCAAAAAATTCCCAACTTTGCAAGGGCACACATCCTTCAATTTTAATGCTATGAGGGTTTTCTTGGACATTTTGGAAAGCTTGAAGAGTCCTCTAACCAACCCCACTGGTTTCATGTCCATATCATTTACCATTCTCAAGTTATTCCCTTTTGAAGTTGTTGACTTTTTGTTGACTTTTAAAAGGACCTATAATGTCTTAGCTCATACCTTCCAAATGAAGCATTTTTGGGCTTGGCTTGTGAGACACAAAGTTGTAGAGAATTCAATTTCCTTTAAAATTAGCTTTGGATGGAGACTTGGTGATGAAGCATGTGAAAGTTATGGCTGGTCAAAGTTCAGTTGACTTTTATTGAGGAAACCCTAATTTAGAAACTCCTGATTCTTGATGATCTGAAATATCCTTGATGAATCATGATCAACCCTTGATCAAATGATGAATTTTACTTCATATACTTGATGTTGACAAAAAATCATGAAGTTTGACTTTGGTTTGACCACAGTTGACCTCAGTTTGACTTTTTAACTGCTTTGACTGATTTTGACTTATCTGATCATCTGACTGAGCAAACATTTGAGAAAAGTCTTGAAACTTGTCATGGGGGTTCTTACACCCATATAAGATGTTATGAAGCTCACTTGAAGTCTTGGAAGTTCATTTAGCCTGATTAAAATCAAAACCCTAGTTTTGGATGCACTGCTTAGGAGGTGCATTGTCTGAGGGGAATTGTCAACTCTTCTGACTATTTGTGAACTTTGTGAACCTTGTGAACCACATGGAAGGTCTTGTATGTATTGTGAATCTTGTGAACCTTGTGAACCTTGTGAACCTCATAAAGTATCTTGTAGACTTCATGAAGTTCATGAAAGGTCTTGTGAATCTTGTGAACCTTGTGAACCTTCTTAGCACACAAAGTCTTGTATTGTGAGGGCAAATTTTGGGGTGCAACAGCTGCCCCTGTTCAATTTTCTGAAACCTGAGGGGTTAGATTGGTATATTTGCCAGTCGTGACCTGGAAGGTTGAAGGGGATTGAACACAAAAGCCCAAAAATTTGCACTCACCAGTGCATAGAGTGATACAGATGACTAGTTGGATATGTTTGAGTGGGCTTAAAGATGCCACTTGGAGAAAAATTCTTCAGGTACATTTCTTGGAGGATAAAGCAGTCCAAAATATGAAGGTATAATGATAGCTTTCAGGAAGATAAACAACATCCCGAGGTAGTAATATGTTTTCAAGAGGATAAAGCAGTCCTGAGGTAATAATATGCTTTCGGGAAGATAACAACGTCCCGAGGGAATGATATGCTTTCAGAAAGATAAACAACGTTCTGAGGTAGGGGTGATAGCTTTCAGGAAGATAAACAACGTCCCGAGGAGATAATATGCTTTCAGGAGGATAACAACGTCCTGAGGAAGTGGTAACCTTTGGGAAGATAACAACGACCCAAAGTAATAATATGCTTTCAGGAGTATAAACAACATCCTGAGGAAGTGATGATAGCTTTCAGGAAGATAAACAACGTCCCGAGGAGATAATATGCTTTCAGGAGGATAACAACGTCCTGAGGTATAAGAAGCTTTCAGGAGGATAAAGCAGTCCTGAGGGAATGATATGCTTTCAGGAGGATAACAACGTCCTGAGGTATAAGAAGCTTTCAGGAGGATAAAGCAGTCCTGAGGGAATGATATGCTTTCAGGAGGATAACAACGTCCTGAGGAAATGATAACTTTTGGGAAGATAAACAACGGCCCAATAGTCACAATTTGTTAATGAAGTCTGTATGCTGGAGAATTAACCTGAAAACAAGGTAGCATTCTGTATGGTAATATTAGTTTATGCATTATGTATGCATGTATAATATGATGCACTTAAGTAATGTATTATGTATCTATGGATATGTATGTTATGGTATGATGTAAATGTATGTATGATATGATGCTGCCTGAAGCGTCTGGATATCTTTGTATAACAACTGCTGCTGGCCAGGGAAAATAAATCCTGATTCGTTGCTGAAGAATATGAAGAACTCGTTCCCGTCTTGTTTGATAATATATTATACATAACCTTCCGTCTGCTGGGGATAGCAAGGTATACATGACTTCCCGTCTTCGTTTGATAGTAGGGTATACATAACCTCCCGTTTGCTGGGGATAGTAAGGTATATATAACCTCCCGTCTTCGTTTGATAGTAGGGTATACATAACCTCCCGTCTGCTGGGGATAGTAAGGTATATATAACCTCCCGTCTTCGTTCGTCGTACTCTTATTGGAAAGTAAATTCTCGAATATCCGTATGAGGATAAAAGAGATGGATATAAATTCCAGGGGAGATGTGACTTTATGAAGATGGATTTGCCCTACTGAGGGTTTGTAACTGTTTTGTAGAGATGAACCGGCGAAGCTTCGTTGAAATCCTTCCCTCGTTCATCCTTAGTAAATACTATTACCGCATTTTCATGCATTTCTGGTAAACATCAATCATATTAAGCATTTATGCATTTCTGGTAAACATCAATCATATTCAAAAGCATACATACATTCAAACACAACCAATGGACGTTTCGCTTATGTAAATAGGGTAACAGTAAATCTGGATTCAAAAATAAAATTTTATTTATATCAAAGAGTGACCTATACATAGGTGAGTTTGTACAAGGAGACATAAACCCTAGTAAGAGGATTTTGTCATAAAGTCTTTACAAAACAAGGAAAATCAGCTATGTGGGAAATAATCCTATTGAGTTCCAATTCTACTATTTCCATTATCTTCAAGTATCTTATCTTCTGCTGTTTAGACGGAAACGATTGGATTGAGCTTTATCTGTTCAAACTTGAGTAGGTAACACAACTGGTTGCAGTTTCATGGGTGATCCAAACGAGACATAGTCATACGCTTTAATCCCTAATTTTTTCCTGGATTGCCCTTTCAGGTTTTCAATCCACCGGGATACCCTTTTTTGCCCAAGCCGCCTTTTCAGGTTTTCGACTTGCCGGGTGTACATCTTTTTATATATATCCCTAACTTTTGCCCAAACCCTTTTGGTTTGCCGGGATGCCCTTATTTTTGCCTAAGCCTGTCAACCTAGCGAGTCTCTTTTTATACGTAGTATTTTTTAACTATGTCTGTGTTTACAGGCTGTGGGAAGTCTTCACCATCCATAGTAGTAAGTATCATGGCACCTCCTGAAAATACTGTCTTGACTACAAATGGTCCTTCATATGTAGGAGTCCACTTGCCCCTAGGATCACCCTGTGGTAATATGATACGCTTGATTACCAAGTCACCATCCTGATATACCTTTGGCTTAACCTTCTTGTTAAAAGCTTTGATCATCCGTTTCTGGTACATCTGGCCATGACAAACTGCTGCTAAGCTCTTCTCATCAATCAAATTAACTGGTCAAATAAAATAGAAACAAATCATAAAAATATTAAAACCAATTTCAAATTCCAGCTTGCGCGCGCTGAGTCTTCTTCTTCATTGGATTACCTGCGAAGTTTGATATGAATTTTCCTGCGAAATTTCCTGGGTGTTCATAAACCAGAAATCCTAGGTTTTTGGATCATCACGCAAACAACAAGATTAATACAAATTGACAGTCCAGATCAAACATAAAAAACTTATACATCATAACCATGTTCTTAAAAGTCATTTATCTCCAATAAATCATGAATTCCCAATTTGAGAACTCAAACCCTAACAATGCTGTCTTTCGGTTTAGGGCATATTTCTTCAATGTTTTTGTCCAGAATCCATCTAAGAATCATGATAAACAAGATTAAACACACAAAAACGATTCATAATGGTTAAATGAATGAAATCAAAAATAAAAAAAAGAACAAGAAAATGCATTCGGGTTGTCCAATTTATGAAGCTATGGATGCATATGAGAGTGCAAATCGTATCAAGGAGGTCCAGGGATCCTGTCTATGTCCATAGAATTCCTTTTTACCTTCTCTAAGATCAAAACCGAAAGTTCACTTTTGGAGAATTTTTTGATGTTTGGAACTTACTCTTGAGGCTGGAAAAACGTGTCTTGTGATTAGGGTTATATCATATACTTATAGTACAATGATTTTAGGTCAGAAAACTTGGTCATTGTGTGAGAGATTTGATTCAAAAAGATTCAAAAAGATTAGGCCTTAAAAATCAAATATTCTTGTATGAACACCTTCTATTTTAGGCAAATCACCATGATCCTCTTACCACTTTGATACCAATCACCTTTATGAATTTCTAGAAGCTCAATCCTTTTTAAATCTTTGACTTTTATATTTTATTTTAATTTAAAATGATTTTTAATGAATTAAATCAAAATAAATAAAAATAAAATGATAAAAAATCTGATTTTTATAGACTTGGGTCGTGCATGAGGTCATAGTATGGATTGGGTCATCATATGGCAAGCCCATTTAGAAAAAATTAGTTTTAAACCTCCATTTTCTTCATAAACCAACCAAAAATTTCCCAACTTTGCAAGGGCACACATCCTTCAATTTTAATGCTATGAGGGTTTTCTTGGACATTTTGGAAAGCTTGAAGAGTCCTCTAACCAACCCCACTGGTTTCATGTCCATATCATTTACCATTCTCAAGTTATGCCCTTTTGAAGTTGTTGACTTTTTGTTGACTTTTAAAAGGACCTATAATGTCTTAGCTCATACCTTCCAAATGAAGCATTTTTGGGCTTGGCTTGTGAGACACAAAGTTGTAGAGAATTCAATTTCCTTTAAAATGAGCTTTGGATGGAGACTTGGTGATGAAGCATGTGAAAGTTATGGCTGGTCAAAGTTCAGTTGACTTTTATTGAGGAAACCCTAATTTAGAAACTCCTGATTCTTGATGATCTGAAATATCCTTGATGAATCATGATCAAACCTTGATCAAATGATGAATTTTACTTAATATACTTGATGTTGACAAAAAATCATGAAGTTTGACTTTGGTTTGACCACAGTTGACCTCAGTTTGACTTTTTAACTGCTTTGACTGATTTTGACTTATCTGATCATCTGACTGAGCAAACCTTTGAGAAAAGTCTTGAAACTTGTCATGGGGGTTCTTACACCAATATAAGATGTTATGAAGCTCACTTGAAGTCTTGGAAGTTCATTTAGCCTGATTAAAATCAAAACCCTAGTTTTGGATGCACTGCTTAGGAGGTGCATTGTCTGAGGGGAATTGTCAACTCTTTTGACTATTTGTGAACTTTGTGAACCTTGTGAACCACATGGAAGGTCTTGTATGTATTGTGAATCTTGTGAACCTTGTTAACCTTTTGAACCTCATAAAGTATCTTGTAGACTTCATGAACTTCATGAAAGGTCTTGTGAATCTTGTGAACCTTGTGAACCTTCTTAGCACACAAAGTCTTGTATTGTGAGGGCAAATTTTGGGGTGCAACACTCTCTCAGGCCATCAATCTTCAAATTTATTGCACAAAAATGATCCTTTAACAATCCTAAACCTAAATCCCCAACCAAAACTCATTTATTTTGCATCATAAAGACGAATCGAACCAAAACGTAAAAAACTGGCAAAAGTTTCAGAGCTTGCATACATGGTGGTTTCTCAACCATTTTCAAAAATAATCATATCCCCATGATCAGGGGAGCATACAGAACCATAAAAGAACTTAAAAGCAAGCTTCTGGAAAAAAAGTTCACAAGTTGTACCTGAAATGGAACCTCCTGATGTTGGGCTTTCTGGATCCCTCTTTGATGCAAATCCTCTCCTATGAACCTCCTGATGATGGAATGAAACTTAGAACAAGTTTATGTGGCCTGGTTTGAAGGTTTTGGTTCTGGTGTAGCAGATTTGGAAGGTTATGTATGTGGTGCTTTAGGCTGTTTCAGTGCTTGGTTCTTGATCCATGGGTGATTTGTGACTTATTGGTGAAGAAAAGTTTGAGGTTTGATGGCTGTGGGTAGAGTTTCAAAGAGGTGAAGGAATTTGAAATTTTTCTCAATCCTGGCTTCTGGGAGGCTGCTAGCTTGTGTGTGTGTCTTTCAAGTCCTTGAGGTCCACATATGAGGTTCTGATTGGGCAGAGGGTTGGTAGTGGCACAGTTTGATTGGTATGGGCAAAATGCAAGAAAGTCATGACTTTGTGTACTTGAGGTATGGCTCGGGTCAGAGGGAGATTAGGGGCATGGATGGGCTCAGCATGAATCAAGGAAGGCCCTTAGATTGCTTTTGTGCAGCTGTAATGGCTAGGGCAAGTGGTAGCATGGCTCTTGCAACTTTTCCCTCTTTGGAAATCTTTGTGAATCAAGGCCAAGAAACTTGTAAACTCTTGGGCAAATTGCAGCCAAATGGGCCATATGAGGTTGTCATGATGTCTTGAGATCACTTAACAACTAATTCAAACATTAAAAGTTCCTTTTGCAAAAATTCCAATTTTGAAGATTCATGAAAAAATGCTTTATGTGACTTGTAATTCAAGGCATGAAAATGGGAAATCTCTTAGGCAATTCTGAATTATGGATCATGAATGATGTTTGTGTGATGGTTAGAAGTTAATTAGAGGTCACATTTGGCTTTGGCAAGTGTTTTTGCAAGTTTCTTCTTTGGCACAAAAGTTAAAATTAAGTGATTGTGTCCAACTTTGCAAGGCCATAACTTGAGTTCTAGGATGAATTAGATCAAGTTCTTGTACTTTTTGAAAATGGGAGGATCCAATCTACAACTTTCATGACCAAGAATTTTTCATTTGAAGCATTTTTGAATTAAAAAGAGGAGGTTGAAAAACTTTCCCAAAATGGCAAGTTTACATTACAAGTCACTTTCCCAAAATGACAACTTTGCAAATGGCTTGAAATTCTTCAATTTTGTGAACTTCTAACTTCTTCTAAGATCAAATAAAGATCATAAACATCCAAAATGATGGAGAAAACCCTTTGGTTGGATGATTGGGGGCCTCAGATGCCCTGATTTTGCACTGACTTGCTCAAGAAGTCATCTATTGATCAGATGCCTTCCCCATTGAATTTCTTCATGAAAATTGGTATGTATGATCCTTGTAACATATAGAGACCAATAGAAACAAGAATGACCAAAAAAATTGGAGTTATGGCCTCTGAAACCAAAACCCTAATTTTAGGTCATCTGTGCAGTTAAGCTTGGCTCTGCTTCCATGCCTTTCCTCAATTCTTGTGATTTTTGACTTTCTTGATCTTGGGATGATGTAATATGATGATTGAACATACATGGGCCCTTTTGAAATGATTGAAGCCCCTTTTGAGTGGCTCAGATGGCACTTGGATTGCTCAGATCACAAACCCTAGATGCAGATGACTTTGAATCAATGCAGTGAAGCCAAAATGCAATATGATGTGATATGATTGAACTTATGTTAATGGAAAGGTCACAAGCCATAGTGTGAATTGAGTGAGGGAAAATTTGGGGTGTTTACAACTTCCCCTATTTAAACATGACTTAGCTGTGCAGGATGTAAGCAACGGATTAACAGGCAAACAAGATAACTTGTGGTTGAATACCAAAGACAGTCCAAAATTTGCACTCGCCGAATGAAGAAGAAAAGGGATATAGATTGTAAAAGGAAGTAAAGTATGATTATAAAGTACGGGCGACGGAGGACGATTGTCGGGAATGAAACAATGACGGGGACGGCCGACATGCTAGGGAACTGAAACGATTATGATGGGGACGACCATCAGGTAAAGTAACAAGACTCTCTGGGGATTAAAGGTAAATGATGGGGACGACCATCAGGTTGAAGAAATAAATGATGAGAAACGATCATCAAAGGTGAAGGACGATCACCTAGCAGGGGACGGCTGCTCCGTTGGGGATAGGGATGAGGGACGGTCATCCAAGGTGAAGGACGATCACCTGGCAGGGTACGGCTGCCGAAAATATCATGGCATAGGACGAATGCAGGATAGAAAAGGTCGACGATGGGGACGGCCATCGGATAAGCAAAATGAAGGACGATCATCAAGAGGTGAAGGGCGAACACCTAGCAGGGTACGGCTGCTCTCGGGGTTTATCATGACATAGGATGAATGTCAGATAACAAGGTCATCGAGGGGGACGACCATCAGATAAAATGATGAAGGACGCTCATCAAAAGGTGAAGGACGATCACCTAGCAGGGTACGGCTGCTAAAAAGGCATCACGACATAGGACGAATGTCGGATAGGAAAGGTCCCAATAATAGAGACTTCGCTGGGGACGATGAATGACGATCATCGGGAGGTGAAGGACGATTACCTGGCAGGGTACGGCTGCCGGAAAATATCATGACATAGGACGAATGCCAGATACAAAGGAAATAATTTGCTAGAGAATCTTCTGGGGAATGGTAGATACAGACGAGTATCTTCTTTGAAGAAAGAAAAGGTATAAGTGTTTGACGCGGTGTGTAGGTTAAAGATGCGGACGAGCATCCTTAAGACTTTGATACAGACGGGTATCGGTAGAAACAAACGCTTGACGCATGTTCAGAGATGATGATACGGATGAGTACCAACTGGTTAACAAAGAACACGGACGAGTGTTGAATCTTGAGAAAGATAAGTGGTGTAAACAAGATACAGACGAGTATCTGAAATAAGTGAACATGAGTGAGACACATACGAGGGTTCAACTTGGTGGGGAGAGAACGACACGGACGGGTGTCGGAAGAAGTGTATTATAAACAAGTATTTGGTTCACAAAGTGTTTAGGCAACTATGCTGGGGAAGGTGACACGGACGGGTGTCAGGGAAGTGTATACTTTGTATCTGTCTTCAAAAGAAGGATATTTGTAGCTTATATGCAGGGGGGTGATATGGCACGGACGAGCGTCGAATGAGTATATATAAACATGTGTTAGTGTTTGAGAGTGCAAATAGGACGCCTTGGCTTTCTGCTGGGGAGTTTGGGAAGTATTTTGTATATTGTTGATGGAATGTCAGTATATACAGATGTTTGATTCAGAACATGGCTTATGATTTATGCAATATGTTTGATTTTTGCCGTAATGCTCCGTATTAGACGGAATGCTACGCTCTGGGGGAAAATATGATGTGAATGCTATGATTATGCAAAGGTACCGATCCGGGATTCGGATCCCGTTGCGGTGAAGGTCTCTGGCTGATATGCTTGAAGTGATATCCCAGCTGGGGACGAGATCATTGGTAGATCTGATATATATGACTTTGCTTGGGGGATAAATTCCTGATAAACCTATCTCTGGTGATGGGGAGCCCAGCTGGGGTCTGTGGAAGCTTCTGTCACTTTGTTGTGAGATCTTTAGACATTGTTCTCCTGGATAGAGATTAGAACTTTGTGGGGAGATGGTTCCCTGTCTAACATTTGGCTGGGGAGGAATGATTACTGAACGATCTTCCTAGAGATTTATGTGGGGATCCTACTGAGGATGATGAAATTAGCTGGGGAAATGAGCCCCTCCTGATGCTGTTTGGATAAAGTGCTGGGTGAATAATGATTTGGCAGCTTGTTGAGGAGAAGCTCTCATGCCCCATGTTGTGTTCTGAATACCTGCAATCTTGTTAAGACAAGGAAACGCACAAGTATCTCGAGGTATCCCTTATTGGATTCCGTCATAGGAGTTTAGACACTCCCGGGAGCAAATCCATTTCCTGTAAGCATGTAATTTAGAAAAGACGCATCTGTATTTATGCAATCAATATTATAAGGACATCAGACATTTTTGCAAATGAAAATAAAATGTACGAGACGAAACGTGACTGAAAATCTGATCTTATTAATTTGTGTGCCCTGAATTGGCAAGTACAGTCAAGGAAACAGATCCCCTGAAATAAGGAGATTGTTACAAATTAAGAAACAAAAAGATGGTGGCAATGTTGATGACGCTTCAAGGAGCTTCCCTTTTGCTATGACTCGTACGACATTGACGTTCTTCTCATCCTGCTTTTTGAAGAAGGCTGATTCTGACCGATGATTGAACCTTTCGAAGTTTGCTGTGTTGTAAGTGATACAGACAAATTCAGAATGCAGTTGTTCGCTTATTCCCTTATTTTGCGTGGATCGCCTTTTCGGATTTTCAATCCACCGGGATACCCTTTTTTGCCTGAGCTGTCCAATGTGGCTTTTCAACTCAGCGGGTGCACATTTTTTTGTTTATTTTCCCTTATTTTTGCCCAAGTTTTTAATTCTATTTTTGACTCGCCAGGATGCCCTATTTTTGCCTGGACTTACATTCTGTTTTTATGTCCAGCGGGTCATTTTATGCGAAGTATTTTTTAACTGCATCTGAATTCACAGGGGACAAGAAATCTTCACCATCCATAGTACTGAGCATTAGTGCTCCACCAGAGAAAACCTTCTTTACTATGAATGGGCCATCGTAATTCGGAGTCCACTTGCCCCTGTGGTCTGTATGAGGGGGAATGAGTCTGTTCAGCACAAGATCTCCTACTTGGTATTCCCGAAGCCTAACTTTCTGATCGAAGGCTTTCTTCATTCTCTTCTGATACAACTGCCCATGGTAGATTGCAGCTAATCTCTTCTCCTCAATCAGATTCAGTTGTTCGTATCGGGATCGGACCCATTCTGCTTCGTTTAGCTTAACATCCATTAATACCCGTAAAGAGGGTAATTCAACTTCAACTGGTAGGACTGCCTCCATACCATAAACAAGCTGATACGGTGTTGCCCCAGTGGATGTTCTGATTGACGTACGGTACCCATGCAAGGCAAATGGTAGCATTTCATGCCAATCTTTGTAGGTGACCACCATTTTCTGCACGATCTTCTTGATATTCTTGTTAGCTGCTTCCACAGCGCCATTCATCTTTGGCCTGTAAGGAGAAGAGTTGTGGTGTTGGATCTTGAAGTCCCGGCACAACTCTGCCATCATTTTGTTGTTCAAGTTGGAACCATTATCAGTAATGATCCGTTTGGGCACTCCATACCGACAAATGATATCTCTCTTCAAGAATCTGGTTACACTTGCCTTGTAACATTTGCATAAGAAGCCGCTTCGACCCACTTGGTAAACTAGTCAATGGCTACCAGGATGAATCTGTGGCCATTTGAAGCAGTCGGCTCGATCTTCCCAATCATATCGATGCCCCACATGGCAAAGGGTCAGGGTGAAGACATCACATTCAGAGGATTTGGAGGCACATGCACTTTATCTGCATAAATCTGGCATTTATGGCATTTCCTGGCATAAGCACAACAGTCTGCATCCATTGTGATCCAGTAATAGCCTGATCTTAGCAACTTTTTAGCCATAGCATGCCCTCCAGCATGGGTACCAAAGGATCCTTCGTGCACCTCGTGCATCAGCAAGTCTGCTTCTGCCTTATCAACACATCTGAGAAGTACCATATCAAAGTTTCTCTTATACAGGGAACCATCAGCGTTCAGGAAGAAACTTCCAGCTAGCCTTCTTAATGTTTTCTTGTCATTGGAAGATGCCCCAGGGGGGTATGATTGATCCTCCAAGAAGCACTTAATGTCATGGAACCAAGGCTTATCATCTTTGACAACATCTGCTGAGAACACGTATGCTGGTCTGTCAAGTCTGGATACTGAAATCTGAGGCACAAAGTTGGTAGCTTGAACTTTGATCATGGATGAAATGGTTGCCAGGCCATCTGCAAACTGATTTTCATCTCGAGGGATATACTCAAGCTTGACTGTTGTGAAGAAAGTCAACAACCTCCTTGTATAATCCCGATAAGGTATCAGATGATCTTGGTGGGTGTACCATTTGCCGTTGGTTTGATTAATTACCAGAGCTGAATCTCCGAACACAGTCAAAGTCTTGATCCTGAGGTTAATGGCTTCCTCAAGACCCATAATACAAGCCTCATATTCAGCTTCGTTGTTAGTGCAGTTAAAGGTGAGTTTTGCCGAGAAAGGCATGTGAACTCCCTGAGGTGTAATGAGTACTGCACCAACACCACGACCACTCATATTAACAGCCCCATCAAACATCATAGTCCATTCTTCTACCGGGTCAGGCCCTTCAGCGTGAATAGGCTCTTCATGATCTTTCTCTTTTATGAACATGATGTCTTCATCAGGGAAGTCAAATCTCATAGGCTGGTAATCATCGATGGGTTACTCAGCAAGATAATCAGACAATACACTGCCTTTGATAGCTTTCTGGGAGGTGTACTGAATGTCATATTCTGTGAGAATCATTTGCCATCTTGCAACCCGTCCGGTAAGTGCTGGCTTCTCAAAAATGTACTTAACTGGGTCCATCTTGGAGATCAATAAAGTGGTGTGGGTCAACATATACTGCCTTAGTCGGCGAGCAGCCCACGCTAAAGCACAACAAGTTTTCTCAAGCAATGAATAACGTTGTTCATAGTCGGTAAACTTTTTGCTTAGGTAGTATATTGCATACTCTTTTCGACCAGACTCGTCATACTGGCCCAGCACACACCCCATTGACTCTTCTAATACTGTCAAGTACATGATTAGAGGTCTTCCTTCAACTGGAGGCATAAGGATCGGAGGCTCTTGTAAATATTCCTTGATTTTGTCAAAAGCCCTATGGCAGTCCTCGTTCCACCTGACTGTTTGCTCTTTTCTTAACAATTTGAACAAGGGCTCACAAGTTGCAGTAAGATGAGATATGAACCTTGAAATGTAGTTCAATCTACCTAGGAACCCCCGAACTTCTTTTTCAGTCTTCGGTGTAGGCATTTCTTGGATGGCTTTGACTTTATCAGGGTCAACTTCAATCCCTTTCTCACTTACAATAAATCCCAACAGCTTACCGGACCGCACCCCGAATATGCATTTGTTGGGGTTTAACTTCAGTTGGTACTTCCTCAGACGCTTGAATAACTTTAACAGATTCACCAGGTGATCTTCTTCTGTAAGGGACTTGGCAATCATGTCATCCATATAACATTCAATTTCTTTGTGGATCATGTCATGGAATAATGTTACCATAGCCCGTTGATACGTGGCACCCGCATTCTTTAGTCCGAATGGCATCACCTTATAACAAAATGTGCCCCAGGGTGTGATGAAAGTTGTCTTCTCCATGTCTTCAGGTGACATTTTGATCTGATTATATCCTGAAAATCCATCCGTGAAGGAAAACACCAA
Source organism: Lathyrus aphaca (assembly GCA_963966055.1). Taxonomy (NCBI): domain Eukaryota; kingdom Viridiplantae; phylum Streptophyta; class Magnoliopsida; order Fabales; family Fabaceae; genus Lathyrus; species Lathyrus aphaca. The sequence continues at coordinate 485,348,664 of OZ014525.1, read as the reverse complement.
GAACTGAGTTGTATTGTCGACCAATACATCAATGTGAGGTAAAGGGAAGTCATCTTTCGGGTTGGCTCTGTTCAGATCCCGGTAATCCACACACATCCTCACCTTGCCATCCTTCTTAGGCACTGGTACAATGTTAGCAACCCACGGCGGATAGCTAGTTACAGCAAGGAAACCGGCGTCCCACTGCTTTTGTACCTCTTCTTTTATCTTCATTGCCATATCTGGGCGAGTACGGCGCAACTTCTGTTTTACTGGTGGGCAGTCTTCTTTCAAGGGCAGCTTATGCATAACAATGTCGGTGTCCAACCCTGGCATATCCTGATAAGACCAAGCAAAAACATCCACATACTCCCGAAGCATGTCAATCAGTTGCTCTTTTACTGAATCTTGCAGGCAGGCCCCGATCTTAACTTCTTTCAAGTCTTCTTCTGTACCAAGATTAACTGTCTCAACCTCCTCCTGATGAGGAGTGATAACCTTCTCCTCTTGCCTTAACAACCTGGCTAGCTCTTCAGGTAGCTCATAATCTTCCTCAACCCATTCATCATCTTGATTGATTGGATTGTCAAAGTCATACGAAGTCATAGCAGTGTTGTTGTCGGTGCAGTCTGGAGGGCACTCTCTGCAAGGGTTTAGATTTGTTCATTTTAGTGATCAGTTTTATCTTTGTTTAGAAAAAAGTGAAAATGAAGTTATTTATTTTGAAAAGCATTGCCATTTTATTTTTGTACAAAAAATAAAAAATGAAAAACAGTGAGCGAAAAAGAAAAGACTCATTTGCAAAAGATGTCCTGATATTCATTAATTGATCTTTGCACAAAATACAAGATACCCCGATTACAAAATGAGTCCTGACATCTTGGGCAAGATGCAGGACTTGATGCATGCTTCAAAATACAGGAAATAATAATTACTCTGCAGGAGTAACCCTTATAATTTCCTGGGAAGACCAGTTTGAGACATGGCTCCCCGGGGTCTTTGGACGTATCCAGCTTTCCAGGTTGCGCTCGTCTTCTGACTCATCTTCCAAGATATTCACAGCATCCGGGGTGAGCATTCCCCCACTGACAAACTTGGGCTCCGTTGCAGCCTCCGATTGATCTTGTCGAGTTGGTCTGTAACCCAACCCGAATCGGTCTTCTTTCTTCTCCACGGGCAGCAGCTTGCCCCAGCCTTGGGCGGTACCTTCCTCAACAACCTTCCGGGCTTGCTGATATGATGTGATGGAAGTCCCAAGCACAGAAGATGTTTCATTAATATTAAGGGCCTCAAACCCTTGGCTCATGGTTTCATGGATCTCCCCATCCATCTCAATGTATTTGAAAGTAGCCAGCTGGCTAACAAAAATATCCTCCTCCCCACAAATAGTAATGACTTGGCCTTCCCACTCGAATTTCAACTTCTGGTGAAGGGTTGACGTCACGGCGCCAGCGGCGTGTATCCACGGTCTACCCAATAGACAGCTGTAGGCAGGCTGTATATCCATCACAAAGAAGGTCGTTTTGAAAACCTGCGGGCCAATCATTATTGGTAATTCTATCTCTCCCAGAACTGATCTTTTAGAACCGTCAAAGGCTCTCACTACCAAGTTACTTGGGCGTAGTGCCAATCCATCATACTCCAGCTTCACAAGGGCCTTCTTGGGCAGGACATTGAGGGATGACCCTGTGTCCACCAGTACGTGAGAAAGAACTGCACCCTTACACTCCAAGGTAATATGCAAGGCCTTGTTGTGATTGCGACCTTCCGTCGTCAGATCAGTGTTGGTAAACCCTAGTCCATTACTAGCATTGACATTTCCAACCACGGCCTCTAACTGATTGACGGTAATCTCCTCCGGCACATAAGCTGCGTGCAGGACTTTCAACAGTGCATTCCGATGAGCCTCAGAGCATATTAGCAACGATATTATGGAGATTTTGGAAGGTGTTTGGTGAAGCTGGTCTACCACCTTGTAATCACTTTTCTTTATGATTCTCATGAATTCATCAACCTCTTGATCAAAAGGAGTCTTCAAAGCTTCTTTGAAAACTTGTTCTTCTTGCACCATGCTCTTCCCTTTTGCCTTAGCAGCAGCTTCTGCTTCGGCAATGGGTCTTGGAATTTGCGAGGCAAAGAGACGTCCGCTTCTAGTGAAGCCTCCGCCTCCCCCCACATTGTCAATCTGAGGTGAAGAAGTTGATGATTCTAAAGTGATTTTCTGCCCCTCGCAGTATAGATCTGAGCCATAATGCCAAGGGATGGCATTATTACTTTCGTAAGGAACTGGCCCAGGCACTGTGATATTGACCGGACTGATAGCAGCTGCAGAAGGGACCACAATGGTGTGTGGATCATAGTATATGGTAACTGGTGCTCTGACATGAGTGACATTTTGTGAGTTGTTGGCAGGAGCATTTGCAGGGTCATAGTATATGGTAACTGTTGAGACGCTTTCATCAATTGTTGTTGATGTTGTAGAAGACACTATTGACTAGATGGGTGTTGAAGTTGTAGCAGGAATGGTGACTGAACTTGCGTCCGTTGAAGTGATTGATTGAGCAGTTGTTGGAGTTGTAGTAGAATCTGTTGGAACAATGGTTGCTGACGTTGTAGGAGTATCTGTGATTGCCGGTGAAGAATTTGCTGGAGTTGTAGGCGCTGTTGTCGTAATCTGAAGGATACCATCCTTAATAAGACCATCTATTCTGTTTCTCAGCCTTTCACACCCGTTGACTGCAATATTGCAATACCCACAGCCGAGCTCACACCCGGGGAACACTTGGCATTCTAAAAGCTGAGCTTTGATTTCAACCAAAGGTGTTCGAATTTGTGCAACACTGGTGATTAAGGTGGATGGTTTTCCTTCCTCAATAGCATTAATCCTAGGCCCGTTGTGACTAGGCGTTGGATTCCTTGTGACATTTGGAGGAGGTGCAAAGTTGAGAGCTTTTGAGTCCACCAGGTCTTGGACTTTCATCTGTAAGGCCCTGCATTTTTCAGTGTTATGCCCCGATGCGTTTGAGTGGAATGCACACCTGGCATTGGCATCATAGTTCTTTGGCATATTGGAGGGATCTGGAGGTGCCAATGTCCTTAACTCAACCAGGTTGAGCTTCAGGAGTTGCGGTAAGAGTGCAGCATACGGCATTGGGATTGGGTCAATTACCCTGTTTGCTTGTGATGGCCTTTGCTGGAAAGGACGTTGTTGTTGGTTGTTATTGCTATTGTTGTAGGTTCTCAGTTGCGGATACTGAACTTGTTGTTGATACTGTGGTTGTTGTTGTTGAGGATATGCTGATTGTTGAGGAATCGGAGCTGGAATGGTAACGACTGCTACTGACCGGTGAGCATACTGAGGCCTGCCCCTGCTTGCGTGAATGGAATTGGTCTCACCGGCCCTTCGGGGTCCCACAAAAGGCTTTCTGGGATTACTGGACGAACTTGCACCACTGTCGGAGATTTTGCCCATCTTTAAAAGGCTTTCGATCCTTTCACCAGCTATGACCACATCAGTAAAACTGGTAGAGGAGAAGGCAGCCAATCTGTCAATATAAGTCCCTTGCAATGTATTCATGAACATGTCAGCCATTTCCCTTTCTGACATGGGTGGTTGGACAGCATCAGCAAGTTGTCTCCACCTTTGAGCATACTCCCAGAAGCTCTCTCTAGAAGATTGAGACATTCCCATCAGAAGGGTCCTGTTGGGAGCCATGTCCAGGTTGTATTGATATTGTCGGATGAAAGCCTCAGCCAAATCCTTCCAGCACCTTATGGTGGCTCTAGTCAAGTGTGAATACCACTCTCTTGAGGCTCCAGTCAGACTATCTTCAAAGTAGAACATCCACAGCTTTTCATCCATGGTATACGCTTTAAGTCTTCCTAGGAAAGACTGCAAATGAGTGCGAGGACAGGAGGTACCATTGTACTTTTCAAAGCATGGGGGTTTGAATTTGTGGGGAATTCTCACCCCATCCACTAGCCCCATGTCCATCACATCGAAGCCCAAAGAATTCTGAGACTCCAAAGATCTCAACTTCTCAGCAATTTCGTCCAATCTCCTGTCATATACTTCATCTCCAGCTCCCATAACAGTAAATTGCTCTTCTTGGGGATCCTCTTGCAAGATTCTCCCTCCAACAGCATTACCTTGCACATTCCTCGGGATGTTAGCTTCTGGATCCAGATGAGGTCCAAACACTGGTGGGTCAATACGAGGCTGGCCCCGCTCATTATTACTAGTTCCTCCTGTTCCAAGATGAGGCTCTTCAGGAGTTTGTCTTTCCACCAGCTCTCTTAACCTTTCTTGACTCTGGGCCAAGCCAGTCATCACAGCCATGAATTGAGACATCTGATTTCTCATCTCCACTCTCTCATTAGCCATCTGATTTCTCACCTCAGTCAGATCCTGCTGTACTTGTTCCATTTGAATACCGGGAAGGTTGTTACGAGTCGGGTACCGGTGCGTGCGGTTGACAGGGAACACTCGACGACGAGCAATGTTTCCTGGAATCACAACAAAGTTAGAAACAATAGTAATAAAACCTACAAAACAAAACAAAAGTTAGTATGCAATGCAGTATGCTTATTTGTTTTCCAAGGTATCCGGTTTGGTTCTTGGTTTTGACCTTTCCAGACCTCGAGGAAGATGCTTGATGTTGTTGAAAGAAAAGCCCAAATGAAAACAAACTAAAATATATTACACATGATGAACAATACATAGTTTGTTTTACAACATATGCCCATGGAGGGTCAAAAATACATCAAAAAGAACAAGTACATCAAATGGAAATAACCACAAACAAAGAATCAGACATCCAGTCCAAACTCATCCTCTCTGACCTCCTTCAGGAGTGCCTCAGTCACTGGACCAGCTGGGTGCTCTGTAATGGTCCTAATGAGGAGGTTCCTGGTGGCAATGGCAGTGGTCAGCTTTTTATGCCTGTCCTGGTCCTTTGATCTTTTCAATCCTGCTCTGAGCTTCAACTCTGAAATCTCCTTCTGGGCTGCCAACAAAGCTTCCTGCTGCTTTTTCTCATTGGCCTCTAGCTGTTCAATCTTGGCTTGAGTTTTCTGGTCTTCTTATGTACGGGCTTTAGTGATTATGACCCACCTAGCCTGACTCTCTTGCAGATAGAGCTCAGTCCTAGCCTTCTGAATCTTGGCTTCTTTATAGGCATTCTTCAATATTTGTTCCCCAGCCCTTGCTTTCCTTATGTAATCCTCTGTCTTCTCAATTTTGGCAAGATGCTCCACCCTGAGTTTCTCTAATCTCTCAATGTCCAGACGACCATCACACCTTTTCCAAAGGGTCTTCTTCAAGGCTTGAGATAGGTTCTCATTCCTTTCCTTCAGCTTCTCAAATTCTTCTAGGCTGACAGTTGCTTCAGGTTGTACTGTAGATGGTCCAGGTATGTCCTCCAAGGTGAAAGGCATTCCAGTAATTTGAGCTCTAGTACGGGACCAGTCATAGTATTGAGCTGAAGCAATATTATTACACCTTCCAAGAATAGCCATCCCTTTTGTCTGAATGTTGTCCCAAGCCCAGGATGCTTGTCTGATAGCAGCTGAATTAGGTTTTACTTCACAATACAGGGTCTCAGCTAAATCTTGCCCTCTGGGAGGGTGAACCAAAGCATAGCCCAGTTGTCTCTTAAACAGCAAAGGATTGTAGTTGATGCAACCCTTTACTCCTATCAGAGACACATTTGGGTATTGTCCACAGCTGGTGATAATGTCCTTGCCTTTGGTGCTCTGGGTGCACCATCTAATATCATCTGAAGTCAAAGCAATGAGCCTTTTAGCCCAATTCTTCTGTTGGTGGGGATTCAGGAAGGCATCTGACTTAGGAAGGTGTCTGAGAAGCCAGGTGTAAAACAAAGGAGCACAACATCTTACCAACTTCCCCCTTTGTTTCTCATTCCTCTGATGAATGGAGTAATAAAAATCTCCTAGCAATGTGGGTACTGGGTTCTTCAGGAGAAACAAATGGATGGCATTTTTGCTGACAAATTTGGGCTCATCTGCAAACAGTATAGCCCCATATATGCTGAGGGCTAACAGTGCGCAGACTGCCCTCCATTCTCCCAATGAAGCCTTCAGGATGGCCTGAGAAACAAAGAAGTCCAAATGCAAACCAGGGATCCCAGCTTTTGTTATCATACTTTGCTCAATCAAGGCAGGCTCCAGGTACAATGCCTTTGCTATCTCTTCATTTCTGGGAGCTGGCATCTCTGGGTTGAAAGGGATTCCACCCCTAATAGGTACTCCAATCAATGAAGAAAACTCCTCCAGCAGAGGCCCTAGCTGGAAGTCTGGAAAGGTGAAACATCTCAATGGAGGATCATAAAACTTCAAGCATGTGTGGATCATGCTCCTCTGAGAAGGGTCAAGGTCCATAACCATATCCAGGATACCTCCATAGTGTTCTCTAAACAATGGGATATGGTCAGGTGTGATAAGTGATTGGACCTGCCTAATACCAGTCAACACAGGCTCAAAGAAATGGTAGGATATGTTGCTCTTCCAGGGAGTAGTCATGAATGTTGCTGAAGAAACTGAAGATTGGTACTGATGAAGATCACAGAATGATGCTGGAAATGAGCCACTGACAGGCTGATGCTGGTGATGATGAAAATAGCTGAAGCAGATAACTGGTGAAGCAAAGGTCTATGCAGAAGAAGGGGTCAAAACCAAACCAGATATGATGTGGATACCCTGAAAAACAAATAAACAAATGTTAAATGATGTAATGATGATATATGAAAATGATATGCAAGGGTTTGTAATCAAGCTGGATCTGATTATCTGTCTTGATATAAGTCCATGTATGTTCAAAAGTCCAGATGGAGGTTTAGAAATCCAGTAACCAAGGTGGGGGACTCAAATAAAGAGTCACATGTCCAGGGTTAATCACAAGAACTATCCAAAGTGGAGTACTCTTAAACGAAACAAAAACAGGGTATGATGTGGCCAAGGGTACCTGCAAGCCTGTAAACAACCCAACCCTCTCACATGTAATGTTCTAGAACAAAGATCCTCAGACTTGGATCATTTATGAGAAGTGTAAACACATCTAACCCATAGGTACAATGTTTACAATAACCATAAAAGATCCTCCTCTAATTCACCTCAGTTTCTGAAGTTCATAACAAAGGTCATCCAGACTTAGCAAGCTTCCCAGATAGCCCTAGCACTACAGGAGATCTGTAGCACAGAGTTCTCAAGAAGAAACTCACATCTGAACCATGTTTCATGTTCCTGCACCAGACCGAAATGGAATGGGAAAGAACATGAACCACTCTAGCCTAGGTGTCACTCAGGTCCTAGGTATAGGACCTCAAACTCTCAATGGAACCCCCACCCACCAAAGAAAACCAGATCCAGCAATGATAATGACAGTATGAAATATGAAAACTGTAAAGGAAAGCAATAAATAAAGATGTACATAAAGCAGTAAATAAAGCAAATAAATAAACACAATTAGCACATAACACCCCAGTAAACACAAATCAACCAAGCGCTAGGAGGAACCCACAAAAAGAACCAGAAGCCCTGGTTACAGTATAAGGGTCCCCAGCAGAGTCGCCAAGCTGTCGCTCCCACCAAATGACACCTGGTCAGAAGGGGTACAGACGCGAACGGTCGGCAAAAGGGAAGGAATGAAAAGAGTCGCCAGCTAGGCATTTTTATCCCGAAGGAAAGGTAATGCTGCATAAACCTAGGAAGATATGGATAAGACGGTTGCGAACCAGAGAAACTGAGAAAGGGGGTTGGTTACAACCTGGGAAGGTATTAGCACCCAGATTGTCCGTCGTACTCGACGGGATCCACGCTTGAAGGTTTGTGTTTAAGGGGGTAGTATCAGTGCTATTTTGTGTGTAAAAGCTGGAAAAGAATGTAAGTGTCAGTGTAAAAGAAGTATGAAGTGAACAAGATAGGTGTCTGTGTAAGAAATGAATGAAGCTCAAGACTATGAGGCTTAAAGAATAATGCTGGAAGGAGGGGGAATATACAGAGACTTTTGTTCGATAACTATTAAGTTATGCCTACGTATCCTCTCGTGCAATGAGGAAGTCAGAACACCGTAGTTCGACCCAAAGAGACTGAAAGATAAATTGACTTGTGAACTGCTTGCTTGCCTATGCTCAAGTGTATGACCTGTCTGGCTCAGGTGCAAACTGTCTTGCATTAGACGGAAGGAGCGAGTTCTCGTTTGTGAGTGGATGAGGTGAGAAAATAATCCCGGAGGAGACGATTATTGTTTGTTTTTGGTATTTTCAATCTTTTATTGCTTTCGGAGTTTGTCATAGGAAAATGAGCTTAAGCCTAAACCAATGGTTAGTAAACTCATCACATCCTCCCTCTGATTAGGGGTAATGAGAATACTTTAAGTGTGAAGTAAGCACTTCACCCTTAATCACCATGATGTAGGATTAAGATCATTAACCTACTTGCAATTACTTAGATGTTTTTGTTGCTTTTGTTTAGTGTTAAGTAATGAGTTTAAGCCATAATCAAGGATTTAATGGACTCATTACACCATCCTAATAGAAGGATAATATATGAGAACATTTAAGCTGAGAAAGGCTCCTCAACTTAATCCATGATTAGGGATTAACCTCATGACAAAACTGTCGCACCTCGAAAAATACGATCCTAAAATAAACAACAGAGTCGCCACCTAATTCTATTTATTCTACGAGAGAAAAGGGAGATATAGACACAACCTAAAGGAAGGACAAGGAATGGTTTACGAAACCACTAATCTAAGTTCGGGAGTCAGTTACGCAAGGGGAAGGTGTTAGGCACCCCTCACGTCCGTTGTACTCAACGGGAACCTCTTAGTCTAGTTTGCGCTTAAAATGTTAACTTGTGTTATTGTCTTCTTTTAATGATTAAGTATCGATATTTATTTATTATTTGCCATAGGGAAAGGTTAAGTTTTTTATTATTATGACGGAGAGATAGTTAATTTTTTATTATTGTGCTCGCGAAGGATTAAAATCCCCGTGCCTACGTATTCCCTTGTGCAATGGGAAAGTCAGAGCTTCGTAGTTCGTGCGACTACGGTTTGTGTTTTTTAATTGAACGATTGTTTGAAAATGCATTCTACTGCTAAGCGTTGGCTTATCTGCTCACGATAGGAGGCTGAAGCGCTAGCTTGTTTGCGAGATAGAAAGATTTAAACAATGTTCGTTTTGAGAAAAGATATTTGATCTTTGTTAAGGATGTTTTAAAACGAGAGGGCGAATGAACCACGCGTGGGGCTAGCCCATGTTGCGGTTGCATTCAAGAACGTGCGGAGTGCGAGACTCCGGAGTTCAGTGAGTCGCTAATTAATTATGAAAATGATTTGAATTGGTTGGTAAGTTTTAATTTGTATGCGAAAGAAAGAGACAAGTCGTCATCTTTAAGAGAAGTATCTCACCTATTCCACCACAAACGTTGGAGAAATGAGAAATCGAAAGAAGCTTTAAACTTGGATATAAGATCGACAAGTAATGCCACATTCTTTCTTTGAGAATAAATAAAATCGGAAGAAGCTTTAAACTTGGATATAAGTATCGACAAGCAATGCCACGTTCTTCCTTTGAAAGTAATTGTTTGTAAGATTTTTGTTTGTGTTTGTGGGGATAGGAGGAACAACTTTCCTATGGAGATGAATCATGCCTGATCCTTTAAGATTTTTGAATACGAATGGTGATTGAACCATCGCGTGAGGCTAGCCCAGTTGCGGTTCAATCCAGAACGTGCGGAGTGCTAGACTCCGGAATTCTATTTTCGTAATTTAATTTATGCGATTATTTATTTTGGTATACGAATGGTGATTGAACCATCGCGTGGGGCTAGCCCAGTTGCGGTCTAATCCAGAACGTGCGGAATGCTAGACTCCGGAGTTCTGTTTTCGTAATTTAATTTAAATGAATTGAATATTTTGATATACGAATGGTGATTGAACCATCGCGTGGGGCTAGCCTAGTTGCGATCCAATCCAGAACGTGCGGAATGCTAGACTCCAGAATTCTGTTTTCGTAATTTAATTTAAATGAATTGAATATTTTGATATACGAATGGTGATTGAACCATCGCGTGGGGCTAGCCCAGTTGCGATCCAATCCAGAACGTGCGGAATGCTAGACTCCGGAATTCTGTTTTCGTAATTTAATTTAAATGAATTGAATATTTTGATATACGAATGGTGATTGAACCATCGCGTGGGGCTAGCCCAGTTGCGATCCAATCCAGAACGTGCGGAATGCTAGACTCCGGAGTTCCTTTTTCGTAATTTAATTTAAATGAATTATTTTTGTTTTTAGATGGTTTGAATATTTGATGTGATTAATAACGAAGGATTGAATGAACAAAACGCGTGGGGCTAGCCCAGTTGCCGTTCGTTCTAGAACATGCGGAATGCTAGACTCCGGAGCTCTATTCCTTGTTAAATTATTTGAGACGTGCAATAAGTCGTGCAGACGGCGATCACTTGGTAATCGACTTACGTGTGTGCAAATGTGGGCATATGAATCGTTTTAATTGATTATGTGAATTGATTTCTAGTTCTTATGGGTATTCCAAGCAATAAAACTGGTAAAATAAGGGCGGAAAGATAAATTGCATACAAAATAAATTGGAGAGGGATACATGATAATTTACAAGGGATTGCGATTAAATAAAGGGTCTCGTTGTAATTTGCCCAAGAGAAAGCGTGTGTGCAGTGTATGATTTAATCGAACCGTTAGAATTTGATTTTGTACAAAAGTGTGAGACGTAAACAAAATAAATAAATAAACTAACACAGTGAAATAAATTGTAAAACAAATTGTGAAACAAAATAAATTGTGAAATAACATAGATTAAATTAAATGATAATAAAATAAATAAATGGCCTCATATTAGTCCTGATTAATCGGAAACGATTTATCGTGACATTATTATATCATCGGCCCTAAAAATAAAATAACTACCAATAAACCAATAAACCATTAGCTAAAACAAACTAATAACTACAACCCTCTTCTTTTTCTTAAAAGATTTTCATAATCATAATTTATAAGGATATTTTTTCTAAACAAGGATAAAATGATTTAAAAAAAATAAGTAGAGAAATAAAACAAATCAAATAAATGGGCTATGTGAAACCCACAATAACAAAAGGAGGAGGTGTAGGCTAAATCAGGTTGGTATGGATAAAAAACCAAGGGTGGTCTCAGCCCAAATGAACTAAATAAGACTTATAAAACAAAATAAAACAAATAAATAAACTAAAAATAACATTTTCAGAAAAAAAGCATTTGGGGTAAAACGAGAGAACGAGTTTCTCCTTCAAATCGTGATTTCATTCAAAAATGTGAAAAAACGCTCACCCTCAAACAAACAACATCGGTGACGGCGGTTAATGGAGGCTCTCATCCCTCAGTCTCATGATGAATCACCTCAGCCTCTCTTTGGATCTCTCGCGTCTCTTTCTGTCAACTGTGTTCCTCTGTCTCCTTCTGTCTCTCTCTCGCGTCGCTCTGATCTTTCGCGGACTGCTCGCGTTCTCTGTCTCTCGCGTGCGGCTTCGTTCGGTCTGGTATTTCTGGTTCTGATTCGCGGTTTGTAGGAGGGGTTATAGGTGTTGATGGTGTTTAGGAAGTGAATTTTGGGTAGAGATTCGCGGCGGTTAGGGCTTAGCAAAGTGGTGGTGATGAATGAAGTCTGGTGTTACGGTTTTGTTCACGGTTGTGTATGTCGTTGATGAAGAAGGAGTCATGGGGGTCTCGCGGGTTGGGGTTAGAGTTCCCGAACGGCGGTGGTTTAAAGGTTTGTTCACAGTGATGGTAGTAGTTCGCGGCGGTGAGAGGGGTCTCGCGGCGGAATGTTTTCAGATTGATTTTTAAAAGCTTTGGTTCAAGGTTTGTAGGTTTTTTTTTATGAAGATCCTATGTGTGGTTTGGTGTTGCGTTGAAGAGAACATGCACTTGTTGCCGCTGCTACATGGATGCGTGATGAAGCAGTTTGGGAAGTAACAGAGGCGCAGTGTTGTTGTGTGGTTTGTTCCAGGCGTTGATAGACTCTCCAGCGAGTTTGTTCCGGGTTTCGTTAAGTGGTGGCGGCGAGAGTTGCGGGTCTGAGGATGTAGGTGAGGGTTGGTTCGCGGTGGCGGTAGTAATAGAAAAGAGGGTAAAAGGGTGATGGCAGAAGCTTTTAGGTGAAGGTTTTGTGGTTTTGTTGATGCGGTCCGGATTTTTGTTGTTGTTTTGTGAAGGGTTCTGGTGGTTGTGGTTGTGTTTGAAAGATGATGATGAAGGTTCGATGGAGTTTGTGTGATTTAAAGGAGGTTGATGGAAGAAGAGGGTTTAAGAAGATGGTGGTGGAGTCGAAGGTTTAAGTCAGTTTTTACGGTGATGAAGGTTGAGAAGAGTGCTGAGTTTTTTTTTCTGTTTTGTGCCTCTTGGGGATTTTTTCTTTTTCAATGCAGGAGTTTTGTTCTGTGTTTTAAGGGAGCCGGTTATGGTCGAATTCGAAGCTGATGTTGCAAGTGTGTTGGAGAAATTTTGGTGAGGATTCAAAAAAGGTGTTGTGAAAGAAGGACCCCCCCTGTTTGATGTTGTTGTTCCCTTCTTAATGTCGTGCGCCGGGTTTTCTTAGTTACTGCTGTTGGTTGTAGGTCATTAACCCCCGGTTTTTCTTGTGGATGGATGGTGGTTATGAGTCTTTTGAGAAGATCGTTGACGTGAAGGAGGGGTCCCCTGGTGAATTACTCCATCCTCCTCTTTTGTTGATAATCCCTTTTTCTTTTTTGTGTGCCAGCCTTTTCACAGGTCTCTCTTGATGTTCTTTTTGTATTGATATGCATAAACTTTTTGGTCAAAGGTTAGATCCAAATGGGAAAGGGGAGGCCCTATGATGCTATGATGCTTGGAGTGCAGGTTGTAAAAGTAGTAGGATTAAGACTGATGGAGAAAGTATGGGGAGTCACAAAATATTTGAATCAAACTAAATCTAAAGACTAGTTATATAACTATATTCTATTTTTTTAAAAATAAATTAAACTAAATATAAATTAGAGAAAAATAATCAATTGAAAATTAACTAATAATAACAAAAAACTAATCTCTAAAATAAATTGCAATTGAGCTAGATCAAAATATTTAAATTAAATTAATTAACTAAACTGAAATTAACCTAAATTAAAATTAAATTATAAATTAGTTCTAAACAATCTAATATAAACTAAACTCCTATTTTAAAATTAAATTAACTTTGAAATTAGATTTAAATTAAAATTAAAATAAATTAAACTCTAAAAATAATCTAAAATAAATATTTAACTAAAAATAAAATCAAACATAAATAAATTACAAAGCGTGACAAAATATTCTAACTAAAATTTGAGAATGGATCAAATTCTAAAAGATCTATACAAAAATGATTAAAATACGAACAAACATTCTCATTTAAAAAGAAACAAATTCTACAAAATAAATAAAAGATGACAATTGGGATGGTGAAATGTATGATTAAAGAAATGTTTTAAAAATGCAAAATGATTGATTTTCGGTAAATCGACGAAAACACGTCAAAAATGAACAAAAATTTAAAAATTTCTGGTCAAAATTTAGGGTATGACAGCTGCCCCTATTTAATCATCCTGAACCTGAATGTACGAGTAACAAAGATTTTTTTGGGCATTCAAGGTGGAAGAGGATTAAATATTAGAATACCTAAAATTTTGACCGAAAATGCAGATGACAATGATATGATATGCGATGCAAAGATGCAAGACAAAGTCTATAACGCCGCTGGGAAGAAAAGCTGACCCCATTGGGGGATTAGACACACATGACTGGGGTACAACCCACACGAGGAATTTTCTCCTGAGTGAAGCCAGACGACAACTGTCTACAAATCCCAAGATGACTCGAAATTTTTGAACAAAATTCCACTTTAAGGAAATCTACTGCCGAGATTCGAAACCTCATTTGGAAAAAACCTTTTGTTGGTGTATCAGTAACGAAACAGAAATCTACTGCCGAGATTCTGAAATGAAAACCAATTCTTCCGAAGTCTACTGGAGATCTAACTGCCGAGATGACCAAAGAATTTAAAAATGGAATACCTTCTGCCGAGGTACCCTAAATGAACCAAAAATCTACTGCTGAGATCTTGGTAAAAAACAAATTCCATCAAAATCTGTTGGAGATCTTCTGCTGAGATTACCAGAGAATCTAAGAATGAGATACCTTCTGCCGAGGTATCAAAATGAAATTCCTACTGCCGAGGATTAACTGAGGATACACCTGTCGCCAAATCTTCTGCCGAGATTTTAACTAAGGATGCCATCGTCGAGCTTATAAAAGTAAATACCTTATGCCGAGGTAGACTGGAAATCTTCTGCCGAGACTTGCCAGAAATCAAAGGAATCACCTGTTGTCAAATCTTCTGCCGAGATTTAACTAGGGATGCCAATGAATAGAACTCTCACCATACTTCCCTTCTTCTGAAAGAGATGCCATATGATGGAGAACAGTCTTCACGCTCAAACTTCCCACCTTGTCTGGATGAGATAACCATTGGACGGAAATTGGAAAATTCACAACAAACTTCTCAACTTGTCTGGAAGAGATAGCCATTTGTTGGAAAAAATAAAAGAGGTTCGTATCAAACTTCTCAACTTGTATGGAAGAGATAGCCATTTGATAGAACATTCATCATACTTCCCTTCTTCTGAAAGAGACAGCCATATGATGAAGAACAACTTCACGCTCAAACTTCTCGACTTGAATGGAAGAGATAGCCATTTGACGGAAATTGAAAAATTCACAACAAACTTCTCAACTTGTCTGGAAGAGATAGCCATTTGTTGGAAAAATAAAAGAGATTCATATCAAACTTCTCGACTTGTATGGAAGAGATAGCCATTTGATAGAACATTCATCATACTTCCCTTCTTCTGAAAGAGACAGCCATATGACGAAAAACAACTTCACGCTCAAACTTCTCAACTTGTATGGAAGAGATAGCCATTTGACGGAAATTGGAAAAATTCACAACAAACTTCTCAACTTGTCTGGAAGAGATAGCCATTTGTTGGAAAAACAAAAAGATTCATATCAAACTTCTCAACTTGTATGGAAGAGATAGCCATTTGATAGAACATTCATCATACTTCCCTTCTTCTGAAAGAGACAGCCATATGATGAAGAAACAATTTCACATTCAAACTTCTCGACTTGTATGGAAGAGATAGCCATTTGACGGAAATTGGAAAATTCACAACAAACTTCTCAACTTGTCTGGAAGAGATAGCCATTTGTTGGAAAAACAAAAAGATTCATATCAAACTTCTCAACTTGTATGGAAGAGATAGCCATTTGATAGAACATTCATCATACTTCCCTTCTTCTGAAAGAGACAGCCATATGACGAAAAACAACTTCACGCCCAAACTTCTCGACTTGTATGGAAGAGATAGCCATTTGACGGAAATTGGAAAATTCACAACAAACTTCTCAACTTGTCTGGAAGAGATAGCCATTTGTTGGAAAAACAAAAAGATTCATATCAAACTTCTCAACTTGTATGGAAGAGATAGCCATTTGATAGAACATTCATCATACTTCCCTTCTTCTGAAAGAGACAGCCATATGACGAAAAACAACTTCACGCTCAAACTTCTCGACTTGTATGGAAGAGATAGCCATTTGACGGAAATTGGAAAAATTCTCAACAAACTTCTCAACTTGTCTGGGAGAGATAGCCATTTGTTGGAAATTGGAAAAATTCTCAACAAACTTCTCAACTTGTCTGGGAGAGATAGCCATTTGTTGGAAAAATAAAAGAATCACGACAAACTTCCCACCTTGTCTGGATGAGATGCCATTTGCCGAACAAACTTCTCACCTTGTCTGGATGAGATGCCATTTGTTGGAAATTAAAGAGATTCATATCAAACTTCTCCGCCGAATAGGGGAGATGCCATTTGATAGAACATAAACCTTGCTGAGGATGAACAAACTGCTCGAAAAGAGAATGCCATCTGTTGAAAATTAAAGAGATTCATATCAAACTTCTCCGCCGAACAGGGGAGATGCCATTTGATAGAACATAAACCTTGCTGAGGATGAACAAACTGCTCGAAAAGAGAATGCCATCGGTTGATTTACTAGGAAATCCATGGATAAGAACAAGCTTCTCAAATAAGGAGACGGCCACTTGTTGATTCCAATTAGAGTTCAAGGACAAAACAAGCTTCTCAAATAAAGAGGCTGCCACTTGTTGTCAGGTATAGGTATTCCAAGAGGATGTTGCAACAACACTGCTGGAAGACAAAGTTTGTCTTCAATGGAAGCCTTCAATAAATTTCTTCTGGGAAACTAAGCATCCGAAGGTGCAAAAATGAATCCACTTTCCATCTGGAATTGCTGGGGATGGAACGACTGCTCGGAAAGAGACGGTCATCCGTTGATTTACTAAAAAGTTCGAAGACAAAACAAGCTTCTCAAATAAAGAGACTGCCACTTGTTGTCAGGTATAAGTAATTCAAAGGAATGTTGTAGTAACACTGTTGGAGAGCAAAATTTGTCTTCAATGGGAGCCTCCAACAAATTCCTTTTGGGAAACGAAGCATCCAAAAGGTGCAAAATAAATGCACTTTCCAAATGGTAGTTCAAATATCAAAAATTGCCAACGACCAAAATTCAATCCAGGAACGAGCTGGAAAGAAACTGTCAAGCAAGACACTAACCCATGAGGAATAAACTCAATTGGGGATTAATCCTATCCAAGTGTGGAAAGGGGAACTAAAGCAAAAATCTTCCACGAGGGTAAGAACTCAGTGGGGAATTAGAAAGAATGTACATTTTTTGCCTAAGGCTGACAACTCTATTTTGAGAGAGACATACCACTTGGGGATAAACACGACCAAGGTGAAGGAGGTATGCATTAATGAATGCGACATGAATATGAATATGAATATGAATTCATTTATGATGTACATGTATGTGTATGCGTTATGTTTATGCTGACAGACAGACAAAACAGACACAAGAGGTGAACTGGTGATGAAATAAACATCACAACAAAACGAATACTCGACCAATCTCGTCAAAGTGGAAACATCACTGAAGATAGGGTAAGGAGCCATCCATGGAACAAGTCCTGCTACAAAACTCAAATCCCTTCGAGGAGAGAAAGATACTTCATTCAGGAAATAAACCCAGACAAATCTTCTAGCTTCAACATCTATCAGAAAGAAAGCAACCATACAAACTACGTTTGCTTAGGATGAAGTAAAGTTGTATTCCGCTGGGGAGAGAAAATCAGATTCAGCTGGAGAAGCTTGAATTGAGGCTCAAATGGGGATACTAGACTCATTATTTCACTTGAAGCACTAAGTAGTAAAACATCCGCCAGAAAATACTGAGTCATGCCCCTGACATATCATAGCAACTTGGCGTAAGGACCCCGTCATCTGGAGATACTTGCAAGGTATATCCCAAGAGCGTCTTGCTTTGGGGAACACGTGATCATGCGCCCACAAAATGGTTTGTGAGAAGAGATTATCTCAAGAGGATTTTATAGAAGACTTGTCATTCAAGATGCCCCAGTGTCTTCAAACTCTTGTAGAGATTCGTCGAATCTCGACGTCACTGCCTCAGATTAACTGTACTTGGCACAAATGAGTCTTTAATACTTATCCTTTTAGGGATGATAAGAATGTGTAAGCACAAATTGAGAAACGACTTGCCCCTGGTTGGCTAAGTTTTCAAGCAATCTGCTCCTGTCTAGCATAGTCTTCAAGAAATTTGCCCCTGTCTGGCAATGTTTTCAAGCAACATGCCCCTGGGGGTGATCATTCTCTGAAATGGTTGTTCAACTACTCATCAGAGTTTCAAATCTCAAGAGATTAAGCTCATCACTGGTGCTCATACATAGGTTTCTATGATATCAAGCAAATGCTAACAAGCAAAAAGGTTAATGTTAAGACTGTTAATGCAACACACGTGTTTGTCTCGAAGTTTTTTTGTTTTTTTTTTTGAAAAGATTTTCACAATAGCCTGTGACCGAATCACTTAGCTAGCAGGTGATATTCATTTTTTATAAAGCCAACACAAATTTTTGAGCAAAGCTCATGGGAGTCGGGAAACACTTTCTCATCGAGTGTGCTTCCGGAATAAACCCTACTTCAATTAGGACTTTTGAGGGTTGTAATGTGGTTTGGTTTACGGTTTTAGAAACAAAGGATAAAGGCTCAAAGTTTATTTGGTGCCCACCCACTCTCCGTGATGTTCTCCAATCCTAGGTTCAGCTAAATTGACACATACATTTGTCTTGATAGCGTAGAGATGATGCTCCAAGGTCCGCTTGAAATGACAGTCATCTTATTTATTCTTCATGGATATTGGTGACCCTTTGATTTTGGTATGGCGGTCACTAAATCGTAAGCTTTTAGGTTGAGGATTGAAAGGCCTCTTCTAACTCGAATTTCTCTTTGGTCCCTGATTTTTGCCTAAGTCTCTTTTTGGGTGCTTGACTTAGCGGGATTTTATTTTCTCTTTTTTTTTAAATCAATGGAAGGTTGAAAGTTGTGACTGTCAAGTCATTAATTGTAGTGGATTCCCTGATGGGATGTTTCATCTTATGATTTGACTGTGTAACTAGATTAACTAAACACTACCCTGCCCCCAGGTTAAGCGTAAGGGTTTTGAAATATCTGAAAGAAACTCCTACTTCTAGGCTCGAAGTGGTTGACTAAGGATTAACTCCTTATTTCTCCAGTGTTTGGGAATTTGAAACAATGCCTATACATCGTCAGTAGGATTTTATTCAAAAGCATTCAACTAGAGGATTTGTGTTTTAATTTCGTCATCCTCCCTCCAATTCTCTGCATAGGCAAGAGATGGGATAATATTGGCATTATAAAGTTGAAAAAGCATTATGAGTGAATACGAATGGATTACTTCAAGACAAACATATTCATTGCATTAATCATTCAAAACAAATAAGTTCTTACATGCCAAAACAAATGCATTAACAAAACATAGCAAAATACATATGAAGAGCAGCAAATGAGCTAAACATCTGAGAGAATAGCTCCAAAACATCGAACGATCAGGTGTATGGAGGAACTTGTCCTATGCTCCAGCAACAGATTGATTTGGAAAGGACTTTCTTGAGTTTTCTATCAGCACAAAGGCACTCCGTCCACAGATGGGACTCCTCCATTGAAGGCCAACACCCCGTAGTCGATCATCTCTTGAACCTTTTCCTAGAAGACTTTGCACTCTTCAATTGGATGCCCTAGCACTCCATTATGAAACTCACAACTGGTATTTGGATTGTTCCCACGGGGCCGAGATCTCGTGGCTCTGGTCTTTCTGGGTGTCATTATTGAGTTCTGGGCAAAATGAGACCATAATTGACTATAAGTCATTGGGATTGGGTCAAACTGATGGGTCGCTCCTACAAGACTGTTTGGAGACCTCCGCTGATTCTGACGTCGTTGCCGAGTAGAAGAAGAATTTGACCGACGCTGAGAAATGACCAGATCTTTGACCAAAGAAATCAGTCGCCCTCTATCAATCTTCAAGCTGTGAATCTCTTCCTGGAGTTCAATGTTCTCCTGCACAAGGCTGTCTACTAGAGTCTTCATTGTAGTTGAGAATATTCCCATATGATTTCTCAAAGTCGTGACTTCATTCCTAAGCTCTCTGTTTTCCTGCTCAAGTTGGTCCATCTTTCTCTAGTGACTGGTCGAGTACAGTTGACTGACGGAGAATAAGACATGGGTGAGTTGGATTGTTGGAAGGTGATATGCAATGCAAATGCAAATGCAAATGAGATGCAAATGAATGCAATACTCAGAATACTCAAAATCACAAACATAAACAGCTCCAGAATTGAATATAAAAGCAAGGTGTTGGATCCAAGGTACAAGAGCAGCTTGGAATCTCCTAACTGGTAAGCCTTAAGCGGAGAGTTCTAAATTCTTTACCCATAAAGCCCACTCACAGGGTAGCTTCTATGGTGATGGTATAAGGATACTCAAGGTCACGGACGTTTATCGTACTAACGCCCCGCCGCAGGCTAGCTGCATTGTGACGATAATAACGATAAGGTCTACCTTGAGTGGAGTTCTCATGCTAGGCGTGCAAGGAGCGAGTCCTTGGAGCCTAACATTACACAACTACCAAAATTGAAATAGGTTCTAGGGGGTCCCAGAATCACAGCCCTTTCGTGAATCAGGTCACGCGACAGGCTAGCTGTATTGCGACAAGATCTACGAAAAGTCTAACTATCTGGGGGAGCTTTCATGCTAGGCGTGCAAGGAGCGAGTCCTTGGAGACTAACACTAATAACATCCAATTCTAACTTAGGTGTTCCCTCTTCTTTTTCAAAACTCAAGTACAAATTCATACCCGTGATATCCCGAGATCCAACAGGAAAATATAATGAGCAAATAATAAAGAAGGAAGCAATAGATAGAATACCAACAGCAAATAAAGAAGACAATCAAACAAGACAGCAAACAAGCGCAAACTTTCTTAAGCTAGGCTCGACTCTCTTATGCTCAAGGCAAAAATCCCCAGCAGAGTCTGTAACCCGGTGAACTGACTTTAAACAATGTTGCGGATAGCAAGAGTCGCCACCGACTTTTATTTTATCCATAAGGAAAGGTTATAAAAGAACAGGAAAGACCTTAGAGAATATTTTTGGGTCCGGGGGGTAGGTTATGAAAAGGGAAGGTGTTAGCACCCTTTTCATCCATGGTTATCCATGGGCTCTTAGATACTTAAGCTCACTTTTGAATTGTTTTGAAAGTGTAGTGTATGAATAGCAAAAAATTTCAGAATAGTTTAATAATAATCCATGTATGGATGTGTAAAAAACTTGTTTGAAAATTTGTTTGAAAATAGTTTAAGTGTGAAAATGTTTTGAAATGAGCTTAAGTACCTAGGAGTAACTTACCCTAATGTTTAAAGGTCTTTCTTATTCTTTATTCTTTCCTTTAGTAAGACTATCCCTACTATAATGGAGTAGGTAGTCCTTACTTTGGATGTTTAAGGGACATATGAGGGACAAGTTGATTTTGAAGGCAATGGTGGGGTGTAATAAGCATTTATAAGGGACTATCATCATTTTTCGAAAGGGACTCGATTCGTATAGGCAACATAAGGGATAACCTTAGAAGGTGAGACGGCGATTAAAATCGACTTACGTGTGTGAAGTGTTTAAATTAATTATCTTTATTAAAAATTATCTAAATTTATTTTAATATTACATACATGTTGTTACACTCCCTAATTACTAACCACAACAATAATAATTAAATAATTACAATTTTACATCCAGGAACAATTACATAATAATTATAAAATAAATGGCAAATAAATAAATATAATAGCGAAATATAAATAATAAATAAATAAATAAACAAATTATAATCAGGGGTTAGTAGCAATAATAATAATAATAAGTTAGAAATAATAAACGAGGTTAGAAATATAAAAATAATAATAATATGGTTAGTAAATAAGAATAAAAGTAATTAGAGTAAACAAAATAAAAATATAATATAATAATACATAATAATTTAGTTAGTAACAATAAACAAAATTAATTAACAATTTTTAATATGAACAATTATACTTAGAAAACAAATATTAACGAACAATTATTTTTTAAGTTTTAAATTATTAAATTATTCTTTTAAATATAATATGACTACAAAATTTAATTATTATTAATATTATACATATCTTAAGAAAAAAGTAAATTTTTTTTAATATCATATATAAAATTAATCATGTTTATAAATTTTAATCCTATTAATTATTATACTTACAAATTTTTAAACCAAACATAAAAATATAACTATTATGAATTAAATTGTTTTTAAACATTAAAAGAAAAATAATTTGAATTATAAATATACTTACAAAATTTATAAGGATTATAATAAATATATATACATAATAATTATATTAGGAATTAAAAAAAAAAAAAGAATTTAATTTTATTTAGAAAAATATTTTAGGATTGGAAAACTAGGGTTTTATATTTTTTAGGTTTTTTAGAAATAGGGTTTTATAAAATTAGGGTTTATCTAATTACCTATTTTATTTACAAACATATGTACAAAAATTTTTTTTAATTAATAAAATAATGACATGTTAACAAATTATTATTTTTTAGTAAAAGAAATAAATATAAGTTTAATCTAATGTAAATATATTATTTTTGAATTTTAGGGATTTTTCTTGAAATTAAAATATTAATTAAAGAATAATAAGAAAAAAGAAGAAAATAGAAAGAAAAAGAAAAGGGAACCTGCTGGGATTTGATCCCAAGACCTCAGGTTTGCAAACAACATCCAGAACCACTAAGCCATCCATACGCAGGTGAAAGTAGAATGAGAATGGTTGGTTTTGTTCTTTGTCTTTGATAAATCCAGAAAAATATGAAAAAAACAAAAGGCCTGGGGTGGTGTTGAACCCAGGACCTTATGGATATGCATACGCGCGTCTTACCGCCTGGCTGGGAGAGCCTTCCTGTCAACCTGTTGGCCTTGATTCATTATATTTTATGCCTTCCATGATCCTGAAAAATAAACAAAAAAATATGGCCCCAGCATGATTCGAGCCATGGACCTCTCACCAAATACATACGCCTCCTTTCCACTGGGCTACTACTGCCTTGATGATATCAACTTATATTAATATAATAAAATTATTAAACAATTTTTCAAATATCAGAATGCGCGCCATAGGACTTCTTCTTCTCCAATTTACCTGCGATTTTTGCTATGAATTTACATATGAACTTTCCTGCGAGTTCTTCCTGTTCTTCAACCTGCGAAAACGAAACATGGACAAAACAGTTCCGATTTATGAAATTGATTAACATTTTATGATCCATACAGTCCACACAACATCTCTACGTTCTCCAAATCCATTTATATTTGGTGAATTGATGAACCCTAATTTGGAGGTTCAAACCCTAACCATGGCCGTTTCTGTTTCAAGCTCTCATCCTTCAATCAAACTATCCAGAATCATTCTAGGGATCAAAATAAACACAAATCAATCATCAAAAACAGTTCATAATACATATATTGATGGATTCGAAAAAAATTATTTTAAGACAAAGATGAGTTCGGGTTGATCAACAGGAGGCATATGTGATGCATATGATGGATGTTTCACCATTAGAGAAGTCTCATGAAGCTTGCTATGTACTTATTTTACCTTCAAATGCTTCAAATCCAAAAATCCGAATGTCCCTTATGGAGAGATTTTTTTGTGTTTTTGTTCTTACCTCTTGGCTGCTCAAATTCGTGAATGAGCTAGGGTTTGTGTTATGTATATATATGGGATTGATTTAGGTCAGAAAAATCATTTGGTTGTGTGAAGATTTGGTCCAAAAAATATTGAAAAAGATCCTTGTGTAAATTTCAAATATTTGATCATAAGGCCTTACTATTTTGGGAGGAATCTCATGATTTCTTTCTCCTTTGACTCCAATCTATAATTATGAATTTTTAGGAACAAAATCTTCACCCAAAAATAACTTTTCATATTTTTTATTTATTTAAAATGATTTTTAGGAGTTAAATCAATAATAAATAAATAAAAAATAATAAAAATGATGATTTTTGTTCAATTGGGTCGTGCACCATATTAGGAGATGGATTGGGTCATGAATTAGGCAGCCCATTTGGAAAGAAATACTTTTAAGCCTCCATTTTCAACATAAACCATCCTAAAATTGTCCAACTTTGCAAGGGCACATCTCCCTCAATTTTAAAGGTATGAGGGTGTTCTTGGACTTTTTGGAAAGCTTGAAGAGTCCTCTAAACAACCCTATTGGTTTCAGGTCCATATCATTTACCAATCTCAAGTTATGCCCTCTTGAAGTTGTTGACTTTTTGTTGACTTTTGAAATGACCTATAATGTCTTAGATCATATCTTTCAAATGAAGCATTTTTGGGCTTAACCTTCAACATCAAAGTTGTAGAGAATTCAATTTCCTTCAAAATGAGCTTTGGATGGAGACTTGGTGATGAAGTATGTGAAAGTTATGCCTGGTCAAAGTTCAGTTGACTTTTACTGAGGAAACCCTAATTTAGAAACTCCTGATTATTGATGATCTGGAATCTCCTTGATGAATCATGATCAACCCTTGATCAAATGATGAATTTTACTTCATATACTTGATGTTGGCAAAAAATCATGAAGTTTGACTTTGGTTTGACCACAGTTGACCTCAGTTTAACTTTTTAACTGCATTGACTGATTTTGACTTATCTGATCATCTGACTGAGCAAACTTTTGAGAAAAGTCTTAAAACTTGACATGGGGGTTCTTATACACATATAAGATGTTATGAAACTCACTTGAAGTATTGGAAGTCCATTTAGCCTGATTAAAGTCAAAACCCTAGTTATGGATGCCCTGCTTAGGAGGTGCATTGTCTGAGGGAATTGTCAACTTCTTGGACCAATTGTGAACTTTGTGAACCTTGTGAATCTTCATAAGATGTCTTATGATACTCATGGGAAGTATTGTGAAGCTTGTGAATCTTGTGAACCTCATGAAGTGGCTTTGTAGACCTCATGACCCTCAAGAAAGCTTTGTAATCATTGTGGAACTTATGAACCTTGTGAACCTTCAAGAAGCAACCTAGGGATTTCATGAACCTCATGAAAGGTATTGTAAATGTTGAGAAGCTTGTGAACCTTGTGAACCTTCATAAAGTAACTTATAGACTTCATGAACCTCATTAAAGGTTATATAAGCATTGTGAAACTTGTGAACCTTATGAACCTTCAAGAAGCAACCTATGGACTTCATGAACCTCATGAAAGGTCTTGCAAGTGTTGGAGAACTTGTGAACTTTGTGAACCTTCAAGAAGTGACTTGTAGACTTCATGAACTTCAAGAAAGGTCTTGTAAATGTAGAGAAACTTGTGAACCTTGTGAACCTTCTTAGAACACAAAGTCTTGTATTGTGAGGGCAAATTTTGGGGTGCAACAGCTGCCCCTGTTCAATTTTCTGAAACCTGAGGGGTTAGATTGGTATATTTGCCAGTCGTGACCTGGAAGGTTGAAGGGGATTGAACACAAAAGCCCAAAAATTTGCACTCACCAGTGTATTAGAGTGGTACAGATGGCTAGTTGAATATGATTGAGTGGGCTTAAAGATGCCACTAGGGGAAAGTTCTTCAGATATATTTCTTGGAAGATAAAGCAGTCCAAAATATGGAGGTATAATGAAAGCTGTCAAGAGTCTGGAGCAGTCCTGAGGTATTGATGATATGCTTTCAGGATACTGGAGTAATACTGATGTAACAGTATGTCTTCATGAGGATAGAGCAATCAATAATGATAACCCTAAAGCAGTCTTGAAGTAATAATATGATTTCAGGAGGATAGAGCAATGATAACTCTAAAGCAGTCTTGAAGTAATGATTTCAGGAGGATAGAGCCATCAATAATGATAACTCTAAAGCAGTCTTGAAGTAATGATTTCAGGAGGATAGAGCCATCAATAATGATAACTCTAAAGCAGTCTTGAAATAATAATATGATTTCAGGAGGATAGAGCAAAGCAATGATAACTCTAAAGCAGTCTTGAAGTAATGATTTCAGGAGGATAGAGCCATCAATAATGATAACTCTAAAGCAGTCTTGAAGTAATGATTTCAGGAGGATAGAGCCATCAATAATGATAACTCTAAAGCAGTCTTGAAGTAATGATTTCAGGAGGATAGAGCCATCAATAATGATAACTCTAAAGCAGTCTTGAAATAATAATATGATTGCCTTCAGGAGGATAGAGCACTGGATGGCTCTAAAGCAGTCTTGAAGTCATGAGAAATTATCAGGAGGATAAAATAACCCTGAGGTTACAATAAAGCAGTCCCAAAGTAATAAGAAGCTCATCAGGAGGATAAAGTAACCCTGAGGTTACAATAAAGCAGTCCCAAAGTAATAAGAAGCTCATCAGGAGGATAAAGTAACCCTGAGGTTACAATAAAGCAGTCCTGGAGACCATAAGTTTGTTTGTTGGACAATTAACCTGAAACAAGGTGGCATTAGTTTATGCTTTATGTATGCATATATGATATGATGCACTTAGGTAATGTACTATATGTCTATGGATATATATGTTATGGTATGATGTAAATGATGTATGTATGATATGATACTGCCGGAAGCGTCTGGATATCTTCGTATAACAACCGCTGGCCAGGGAAAATAAATCCCGATTCGTTGTTGAAGAATATATAACCCTCCGTCTGCTGGGGATAACAAGGTATAGATAACTTCCCGTATGCTGGGGATAGTAAGGATAGATAACTTCCCGTATGCTGGGGGATAGTAAGGTATATATAACCTTCGTCTTCGTTTGATGGTAGGGTAAATATAACATCCCGTCTTCGTTCGTCGTACCCTTATTGGAAAGTAATTTCCCGTATGTCCATATGAGGATAAAAGAGATGGATATAAATTCCAGGGGAGATGAAACTTTATGAAGATGGATTAGTCCTACTGAGGATTTGTAACTGTCTTGTAAGGTGAACCGGCGAAGCTTCATTGAAATCCTTCCCTCGTTCGTCCTTAGTAAATACTATTACTGTATTTTCATGCATTTCTGGTAAACATCAATCATATTAAGCATACATGCATTCAAACACAACCAATGGACGTTT
The DNA here is from genome assembly GCA_963966055.1 of Lathyrus aphaca. Lineage (NCBI taxonomy): Eukaryota > Viridiplantae > Streptophyta > Magnoliopsida > Fabales > Fabaceae > Lathyrus > Lathyrus aphaca. The sequence continues at coordinate 485,321,983 of OZ014525.1, read as the reverse complement.
CGTTTATGCAAATAGGGTAAAAGTAAATCTGGATTCAGAGGGAAAAGTAAAGCTGAACTTGAAAACAGAACCGTTTCAACTTCAAGAGTGTATAACCAATTGTATTTGGAGCTCCTGAAATCCATAACTTTCCTGAATTCCTTCCCAGAAATCTTCATAGCTGGATTTGAAGACATGATACTGACACCATCTGATACTACTGGCGTAGACAATTAATTCCCACAATGACTTCCACTGAGAAAATCAAGATAGAGGAATGTGTCTTCAGGTTGTAATGGACCGTGTATTCTCCGGATACCCGATTTGAAAAGAAAGCATTGCCCCTTGGTTGAGGATGAATCGTCCCATAATGGAAGTATCTGTAATGAGCCACCTCAAGAGAAACAAGTAGAATGCCCCATAAGCATATGCCCCTGGCATTGTGAATTTTGTAATGTCACACTTGGTAATTTAGACAGATGTGGAGATCTGCCCCTGGATACTTAAACAGAACTGAATCCTGTCCTGATTGCCCCACATGAGATAGGCAGTATCATGGCCTGCCCCCTTGATTGGGAGGTCATGACTATGCCCCTTTGTATACATGGACTTTGATCCAGGAAGCAACTTTGTTTATCGGAAGGACTTTGGTTCATTGAACACTCATCCTGTAAGCTTCTCCATTTGTCAAACACTTAGGTATATGCAAACAAATATATTCAAAAATGCAATGCTTATGTCTGTCTTGAAATTTTGAAAAAAAATTTTTAGAAAAACTATTTTTTTTTTTTTTTTTTTTTTTTTTTTTTTGGAAATACTGTGATATTAACTCAAATTTTATGACAAGCCCTAAAGGAGTCAGGATACCTTTTTGCAGCAGTACGCTTTCGAACTAACCATGCTTCAGTTAGGACTTTTAAAGGGTTATAACGTGGCCTGGTTCATGGTTTAAGAAACAAAGGATAAAGGCTCAAATTTTATTTGTACCCAACCCAATCTCCATGATGTTCTTCAGTCCTATGCTCAGTTAACTTATGCATTGAAGTTCCAAAGAAGTTTGGTATTGTAACACTGACATTTATGATGGTTCAGCCACCAAAAATTTATTTGAACATTCAGTCATCTTTCTTTGTTGAGGATTCATAGTGACCTTTTTTTTTTTTCTTTTTGACTTTATTATCCCTTCTTTTTGCCTGAACTGCTTATTTCAAGGTTACAGTCAGCGGGATGTCTTAATGTTTTACTAAGTCTCCTTCATAGGTTTTGACTTAGTGAATTGTTCTTTTGCTGGATATTGACTGTCAGGTTTAATGATTACCGAGAACCATCATTAGTTGTGTACAACACAGATAATTGGCATATTTGAGTTAACTGAGTAACTACCCTGCCCCGGGTTATGAATAAGGGTTTTAATTTGTGAGAATAAAAACTCCTACTTCATAGGCTCAAAAGGGTTGACTAGGGATTAACTTCCTTATATCTCCACTGTTTAGGAATTGAAACAATGCCTGTACATCGTCAGCATAGTCTGTTCAAAAGCATACTGTCTAATATTATGGTATTGTTTTCGTCATCCTCCCTCTACAGGCTTATAGCTTTATCAGGAGTTAAATATCACAGGATAGAAATAAGAAGTATAATTCAAAATATAGTGGAACGAATGGATTAATTCAAGACAAACATATGCAATGCATTAATGAAAACAAAAGTTTAACATAATAGTAAGTGTTCAAACAAATAAAAGAAATTACAAATGAAAATTCAAATGTTGTCCCATCCAGTTGGCTGAATGTCCTCAATTGCAATCTGTGAACTTCGAGGAGCAGTATACTTCACCCTGAAATCAAATTTACCACTTGGATGTCCCAAGGTGCCCCATATCTCAACAGGAATAGGTGGACTTCCTTTCTTGTTACTTTGGGCAACTTGTCTTGCAGCTTCGGTGTTTGATGGACGATAGTAGAACTCAACTTGACCTTCTGGAGTAACCTCTAGGATTCCTTCATCAATCAGGTCTTGAATCTTTTTCTTCAATGCCCAACAGCTATTAGTATCATGTCCAGGACTGTTGGAGTGGTACTCACACCTTGCCTTGGGATTATAGCGAGGAGAGGAAGTTTTAGGATTTTGAGGAGGATTTTCCAAGGAAATTAGCTTCATCTCCAACAAGCATTGCAGAACTTGTGACATTGGAGTGTTGAACTTGATAAACTGCCTTCTACCTTTCTGGTGTTGAGGTGGATTAACCTTATCAGGTCTTTCTTCTTCAACTGAAGAACAATCAATGGCAACCTGTTTCTTACCTTCTTTTATCCTCATCTTCCTTTCAACCAAATCAGCTTGTTTTAGATCCCTGACTCCATCACTTTGAAGTTTATGGACAAAGGTTCTTAGCTCTTCTTGCCCCTGAGCTAATCTTTGAATAAAAGCCACCTGGTCATCTATCTGGGACCTCATTCTTGTCATCTCAGTTTGTAGTTGTTTCAGCTGATCATCCTTGTCGTCCTCAGGATTTTTCTTCTTAGCCAGCAGTGTCTTCAATTCATCCTGCCCCTTGGATAGGTTCAGGATCAGTTCTTGGAACTGTGCATTCTGTGCCTGAAGATCCTTAACTGATTGTTCAAGAGCCATTGCTGAAATAAACAGCGAGAAGATGAGAAACCTGTGCACAAATATAAACCTGTGATGCAATGATATGGAATGCGTATGCAATGTTTTCAAGGACCGCAGGATTTAAATCTGTTTAAACAACCAAAAAGTAAACTTTTATTAGTGATAAATTTGTTTGCCCCTTGGGCTTACAAGGCATGGGGTTTTAAGTCTCCCATGGACGTTTCCTCTTTGTGTTGAGGTATGAGTTGAGATTCCGTTCCTCGTGAAGTTGCTTTGTTAGTTCTAGGATTCTTTCTTGGCTTGCTTTGTAATGAGCCTCGAAAGTATCCCTTTGCTCCTTCAACTGGATCCAAGATCTTTGCAAGTCTTCCATGTCAGTAGGCATGTCTGGGTGAAGTATAGTATAAGAAGTATCTCCTTCAGCAACAGGTTCCATGGTAACTGGCAGGATAGCAGGATATGGCATCATGAGAGTCTGAGCACGAGATCGCACCCATCTGAGATAAGCTTCCATAGGAATAGTGTACTTAGGTTCCAGAGTCTTGCTGTCAACCCTGTTTACTTTTCCCCAAGCTCGTATGAATCTCTGACGGTAACCCTGAAGATCGTTGTCATAATCAAACACAATGCCCTGAATCAACCAAACTGTCGTAAAGCTAGTGAAGGGTTGTAGGTGATGCCTCCTCTTATGCCTAGAAGTGGCACATTAGGAAACTCCCCACAACGGTCAATGATAATGACATTCTCCATAGATCTGGAGCACCAATGAATATCTGAGTGAGAAAGTGACATGATCCTCTTGGACCATCTGAATCCTTGCTCATTCTTCATTACCGAGCGAGGAAGGTGAGAAATAAACCACCTAGAAAGTAAAGGTATGCAGCACATCAAAGTTCCTCTTGCCCTTGTAGTACGGGTATGAAGAGAATGAAGGATGTCTCCCAGCAATGTAGGCACTGGATTGTGACTCAGGAAAATGTTGATGGCATGAACATCTATGAACTGATCTGGATTGGGGAACAATACTAAGCCGTATATCAGCAAGGCTAAGATCTCCTCAAAAGCATCATGACTCATGGCCTTCAAGAACATTTGAGCTTTATCCACTAATACCTTGGCAAGGATACCCTTAACTCCACTTCTCGTCTCTAGAACAATGTCAGACTTCTTCAGATGTAGGGCTGCAGCAATAACCTCTGGTTTAAGTTCTTTCTCCAAACCTGTGAAGGGTCTTTGATCAAGAACAGGTATACCCAGAAGTTTGGAGAACTCCTCCATGGTTGGAACCAGCTGGTAGTCGGGGAATGTAAAGCAGTGGTGCTTAGGATCAAAGAACTGAAACAGGACACTCATCATGTCTTCATTGAACCCTGAAGTGACCAGATCCAATAAATGACCATGTCTCTTGTTGAACTGGGAATGATCGGGCACTTGGGCAACCAACTCTTTAAGCTTAGCAGGTATGCCTACAAAGTTGATCCTGATGGTGTTTCTACGAGCAGAAGCCATGACCTGCAACAAAGAACAAAGATAAATCCCTTGGTCCTTGAAATGGTTAGGGAAAATGCTATGCTTATGATGCATGATGATGTCATGATGTTATGCTCAATCACAAACATGTGGCACACACAAGCAAGTCACACAATAGCCCTAGGTTTAAAGGCTTGCATGAGGTTCAAAGGTAAGTACCCTCCCCTGAAGTTAGTTGGTTCATCCTGTCCTATGAAAGTAACCAGGTTCTAAGGGATCTCAATATCATTGATCCTTCACAAGGGTGGTTGTTCAGAAGGCAACTTACTTGCCAACCAAAACCCTCCAAGTTTAAGATCTCAATGAGCGTAGTATCGAGTGTCAACCAACTTCAGTCTGCACCAAAGCCGGTTACCTCACTACTTTCTAAAGGCCAAGATGAGTTAACTAGGGTTCTAAAAGTTAGTTAGTGCATTGACAACATATGGCAGCCTCATATTATCCTCAACTTAACTTAAGGAACATAAGCACCAACCAAGAAGTCGCACTAACTATGGCCACCAGATCAACCGTATCGATATACGTCGTACAGTTTCCTTGGTCTATTGCCATTTACCTAAGGTACACTAGATCCGGGTTAGGACCTTTCACACATAAGAGCACCCCAACAATATAATAATAAAGCAAACAAATCAAACAATATTAAAGTGATCTTAATTCCTAAGGGTACCCCTCTTAAATTTAAATCCCCAGCAGAGTCGCCAGTTCTGTAACCCGGTGAACTGACTTTAAACAATGTTGCGGATAGCAAGAGTCGCCACCGACTTTTATTTTATCCATAAGGAAAGGTTATAAAAGAACAGGAAAGACCTTAGAGAATATTTTTGGGTCCGGGGGGTAGGTTATGAAAAGGGAAGGTGTTAGCACCCTTTTCATCCATGGTTATCCATGGGCTCTTAGATACTTAAGCTCACTTTTGAATTGTTTTGAAAGTGTAGTGTATGAATAGCAAAAAATTTCAGAATAGTTTAATAATAATCCATGTATGGATGTGTAAAAAACTTGTTTGAAAATTTGTTTGAAAATAGTTTAAGTGTGAAAATGTTTTGAAATGAGCTTAAGTACCTAGGAGTAACTTACCCTAATGTTTAAAGGTCTTTCTTATTCTTTATTCTTTCCTTTAGTAAGACTATCCCTACTATAATGGAGTAGGTAGTCCTTACTTTGGATGTTTAAGGGACATATGAGGGACAAGTTGATTTTGAAGGCAATGGTGGGGTGTAATAAGCATTTATAAGGGACTATCATCATTTTTCGAAAGGGACTCGATTCGTATAGGCAACATAAGGGATAACCTTAGAAGGTGAGACGGCGATTAAAATCGACTTACGTGTGTGAAGTGTTTAAATTAATTATCTTTATTAAAAATTATCTAAATTTATTTTAATATTACATACATGTTGTTACACTCCCTAATTACTAACCACAACAATAATAATTAAATAATTACAATTTTACATCCAGGAACAATTACATAATAATTATAAAATAAATGGCAAATAAATAAATATAATAGCGAAATATAAATAATAAATAAATAAATAAACAAATTATAATCAGGGGTTAGTAGCAATAATAATAATAATAAGTTAGAAATAATAAACGAGGTTAGAAATATAAAAATAATAATAATATGGTTAGTAAATAAGAATAAAAGTAATTAGAGTAAACAAAATAAAAATATAATATAATAATACATAATAATTTAGTTAGTAACAATAAACAAAATTAATTAACAATTTTTAATATGAACAATTATACTTAGAAAACAAATATTAACGAACAATTATTTTTTAAGTTTTAAATTATTAAATTATTCTTTTAAATATAATATGACTACAAAATTTAATTATTATTAATATTATACATATCTTAAGAAAAAAGTAAATTTTTTTTAATATCATATATAAAATTAATCATGTTTATAAATTTTAATCCTATTAATTATTATACTTACAAATTTTTAAACCAAACATAAAAATATAACTATTATGAATTAAATTGTTTTTAAACATTAAAAGAAAAATAATTTGAATTATAAATATACTTACAAAATTTATAAGGATTATAATAAATATATATACATAATAATTATATTAGGAATTAAAAAAAAAAAAAGAATTTAATTTTATTTAGAAAAATATTTTAGGATTGGAAAACTAGGGTTTTATATTTTTTAGGTTTTTTAGAAATAGGGTTTTATAAAATTAGGGTTTATCTAATTACCTATTTTATTTACAAACATATGTACAAAAATTTTTTTTAATTAATAAAATAATGACATGTTAACAAATTATTATTTTTTAGTAAAAGAAATAAATATAAGTTTAATCTAATGTAAATATATTATTTTTGAATTTTAGGGATTTTTCTTGAAATTAAAATATTAATTAAAGAATAATAAGAAAAAAGAAGAAAATAGAAAGAAAAAGAAAAGGGAACCTGCTGGGATTTGATCCCAAGACCTCAGGTTTGCAAACAACATCCAGAACCACTAAGCCATCCATACGCAGGTGAAAGTAGAATGAGAATGGTTGGTTTTGTTCTTTGTCTTTGATAAATCCAGAAAAATATGAAAAAAACAAAAGGCCTGGGGTGGTGTTGAACCCAGGACCTTATGGATATGCATACGCGCGTCTTACCGCCTGGCTGGGAGAGCCTTCCTGTCAACCTGTTGGCCTTGATTCATTATATTTTATGCCTTCCATGATCCTGAAAAATAAACAAAAAAATATGGCCCCAGCATGATTCGAGCCATGGACCTCTCACCAAATACATACGCCTCCTTTCCACTGGGCTACTACTGCCTTGATGATATCAACTTATATTAATATAATAAAATTATTAAACAATTTTTCAAATATCAGAATGCGCGCCATAGGACTTCTTCTTCTCCAATTTACCTGCGATTTTTGCTATGAATTTACATATGAACTTTCCTGCGAGTTCTTCCTGTTCTTCAACCTGCGAAAACGAAACATGGACAAAACAGTTCCGATTTATGAAATTGATTAACATTTTATGATCCATACAGTCCACACAACATCTCTACGTTCTCCAAATCCATTTATATTTGGTGAATTGATGAACCCTAATTTGGAGGTTCAAACCCTAACCATGGCCGTTTCTGTTTCAAGCTCTCATCCTTCAATCAAACTATCCAGAATCATTCTAGGGATCAAAATAAACACAAATCAATCATCAAAAACAGTTCATAATACATATATTGATGGATTCGAAAAACATTATTTTAAGACAAAGATGAGTTCGGGTTGATCAACAGGAGGCATATGTGATGCATATGATGGATGTTTCACCATTAGAGAAGTCTCATGAAGCTTGCTATGTACTTATTTTACCTTCAAATGCTTCAAATCCAAAAATCCGAATGTCCCTTATGGAGAGATTTTTTTGTGTTTTTGTTCTTACCTCTTGGCTGCTCAAATTCGTGAATGAGCTAGGGTTTGTGTTATGTATATATATGGGATTGATTTAGGTCAGAAAAATCATTTGGTTGTGTGAAGATTTGGTCCAAAAAATATTGAAAAAGATCCTTGTGTAAATTTCAAATATTTGATCATAAGGCCTTACTATTTTGGGAGGAATCTCATGATTTCTTTCTCCTTTGACTCCAATCTATAATTATGAATTTTTAGGAACAAAATCTTCACCCAAAAATAACTTTTCATATTTTTTATTTATTTAAAATGATTTTTAGGAGTTAAATCAATAATAAATAAATAAAAAATAATAAAAATGATGATTTTTGTTCAATTGGGTCGTGCACCATATTAGGAGATGGATTGGGTCATGAATTAGGCAGCCCATTTGGAAAGAAATACTTTTAAGCCTCCATTTTCAACATAAACCATCCTAAAATTGTCCAACTTTGCAAGGGCACATCTCCCTCAATTTTAAAGGTATGAGGGTGTTCTTGGACTTTTTGGAAAGCTTGAAGAGTCCTCTAAACAACCCTATTGGTTTCAGGTCCATATCATTTACCAATCTCAAGTTATGCCCTCTTGAAGTTGTTGACTTTTTGTTGACTTTTGAAATGACCTATAATGTCTTAGATCATATCTTTCAAATGAAGCATTTTTGGGCTTAACCTTCAACATCAAAGTTGTAGAGAATTCAATTTCCTTCAAAATGAGCTTTGGATGGAGACTTGGTGATGAAGTATGTGAAAGTTATGCCTGGTCAAAGTTCAGTTGACTTTTACTGAGGAAACCCTAATTTAGAAACTCCTGATTATTGATGATCTGGAATCTCCTTGATGAATCATGATCAACCCTTGATCAAATGATGAATTTTACTTCATATACTTGATGTTGGCAAAAAATCATGAAGTTTGACTTTGGTTTGACCACAGTTGACCTCAGTTTAACTTTTTAACTGCATTGACTGATTTTGACTTATCTGATCATCTGACTGAGCAAACTTTTGAGAAAAGTCTTAAAACTTGACATGGGGGTTCTTATACACATATAAGATGTTATGAAACTCACTTGAAGTATTGGAAGTCCATTTAGCCTGATTAAAGTCAAAACCCTAGTTATGGATGCCCTGCTTAGGAGGTGCATTGTCTGAGGGAATTGTCAACTTCTTGGACCAATTGTGAACTTTGTGAACCTTGTGAATCTTCATAAGATGTCTTATGATACTCATGGGAAGTATTGTGAAGCTTGTGAATCTTGTGAACCTCATGAAGTGGCTTTGTAGACCTCATGACCCTCAAGAAAGCTTTGTAATCATTGTGGAACTTATGAACCTTGTGAACCTTCAAGAAGCAACCTAGGGATTTCATGAACCTCATGAAAGGTATTGTAAATGTTGAGAAGCTTGTGAACCTTGTGAACCTTCATAAAGTAACTTATAGACTTCATGAACCTCATTAAAGGTTATATAAGCATTGTGAAACTTGTGAACCTTATGAACCTTCAAGAAGCAACCTATGGACTTCATGAACCTCATGAAAGGTCTTGCAAGTGTTGGAGAACTTGTGAACTTTGTGAACCTTCAAGAAGTGACTTGTAGACTTCATGAACTTCAAGAAAGGTCTTGTAAATGTAGAGAAACTTGTGAACCTTGTGAACCTTCTTAGAACACAAAGTCTTGTATTGTGAGGGCAAATTTTGGGGTGCAACAGAGTCGCCAGCTGTCGCACCTCGAAAAATACGATCCTAAAATAAACAACAGAGTCGCCACCTAATTCTATTTATTCTACGAGAGAAAAGGGAGATATAGACACAACCTAAAGGAAGGACAAGGAATGGTTTACGAAACCACTAATCTAAGTTCGGGAGTCAGTTACGCAAGGGGAAGGTGTTAGGCACCCCTCACGTCCGTTGTACTCAACGGGAACCTCTTAGTCTAGTTTGCGCTTAAAATGTTAACTTGTGTTATTGTCTTCTTTTAATGATTAAGTATCGATATTTATTTATTATTTGCCATAGGGAAAGGTTAAGTTTTTTATTGTTATGACGGAGAGATAGTTAATTTTTTATTATTGTGCTCGCGAAGGATTAAAATCACCGTGCCTACGTATTCCCTTGTGCAATGGGAAAGTCAGAGCTTCGTAGTTCGTGCGACTACGGTTTGTGTTTTTTAATTGAACGATTGTTTGAAAATGCATTCTACTGCTAAGCGTGGCTTATCTGCTCACGATAGGAGGCTGAAGCGCTAGCTTGTTTGCGAGATAGAAAGATTTAAACAATGTTCGTTTTGAGAAAAGATATTCTATCTTTGTTAAGGATGTTTTAAAACGAGAGGGCGAATGAACCACGCGTGGGGCTAGCCCATGTTGAGGTTGCATTCAAGAACGTGCGGAGTGCGAGACTCCGGAGTTCAGTGACTCGCTAATTAATTATGAAAATGATTTGAATTGGTTGGTAAGTTTTAATTTGTATGCGAAAGAAAGAGACAAGTCGTCATCTTTAAGAGAAGTATCTCACCTATTCCACCACAAACGTTTGAGAAATGAGAAATCGAAAGAAGCTTTAAACTTGGATATAAGATCGACAAGTAATGCCACATTCTTTCTTTGAGAATAAATAAAATCGGAAGAAGCTTTAAACTTGGATATAAGTATCGACAAGCAATGCCACGTTCTTCCTTTGAAAGTAATTGTTTGTAAGATTTTTGTTTGTGTTTGTGGGGATAGGAGGAACAACTTTCCTATGGAGATGAATCATGCCTGATCCTTTAAGATTTTTGAATACGAATGGTGATTGAACCATCGCGTGAGGCTAGCCCAGTTGCGGTTCAATCCAGAACGTGCGGAGTGCTAGACTCCGGAATTCTGTTTTCGTAATTTAATTTATGCGATTATTTATTTTGGTATACGAATGGTGATTGAACCATCGCATGGGGCTAGCCCAGTTGCGGTCCAATCCAGAACGTGCGGAATGCTAGACTCCGGAGTTCTGTTTTCGTAATTTAATTTAAATGAATTGAATATTTTGATATACGAATGGTGATTGAACCATCGCGTGGGGCTAGCCCAGTTGCGATCCAATCCAGAACGTGCGGAATGCTAGGCTCCGGAATTCTGTTTTCGTAATTTAATTTAAATGAATTGAATATTTTGATATACGAATGGTGATTGAACCATCGCGTGGGGCTAGCCCAGTTGCGATCCAATCCAGAACGTGCGGAATGCTAGACTCCGAAATTCTATTTTCGTAATTTAATTTAAATGAATTGAATATTTTGAAATACGAATGGTGATTGAACCATCGCGTGGGGCTAGCCCAGTTGCGATCCAATCCAGAACGTGCGGAATGCTAGACTCCGGAGTTCCTTTTTCGTAATTTAATTTAAATGAATTCTTTTTGTTTTTAGATGGTTTGAATATTTGATGTGATTAATAACGAAGGATTGAATGAACAAAACGCGTGGGGCTAGCCCAGTTGCCGTTCGTTCTAGAACGTGCGGAATGCTAGACTCCGGAGCTCTATTCCTTGTTAAATTATTTGAGACGTGCAATAAGTCGTGCAGACGGTGATCACTTGGTAATCGACTTACGTGTGTGCAAATGTGGGCATATGAATCGTTTTAATTGATTATGTGAATTGATTTCTAGTTCTTATGGGTATTCCAAGCAATAAAACTGGTAAAATAAGGGCGGAAAGATAAATTGCATACAAAATAAATTGGAGAGGGATACATGATAATTTACAAGGGATTGCGATTAAATAAAGGGTCTCGTTGTAATTTGCCCAAGAGAAAGCGTGTGTGCAGTGTATGATTTAATCGAACCGTTAGAATTTGATTTTGTACAAAAGTGTGAGACGTAAACAAAATAAATAAATAAACTAACACAGTGAAATAAATTGTAAAACAAATTGTGAAATAACATAGATTAAATTAAATGATAATAAAATAAATAAATGGCCTCATATTAGTCCTGATTAATCGGAAACGATTTATCGTGACATTATTATATCATCGGCCCTAAAAATAAAATAACTACCAATAAACCAATAAACCATTAGCTAAAACAAACTAATAACTACAACCCTCTTCTTTTTCTTAAAAGATTTTCATAATCATAATTTATAAGGATATTTTTTCTAAACAAGGATAAAATGATTTAAAAAAATAAATAGAGAAATAAAACAAATCAAATAAATGGGCTATGTGAAACCCACAATAACAAAAGGAGGAGGTGTAGGCTAAATCAGGTTGGTATGGATAAAAAACCAAGGGTGGTCTCAGCCCAAATGAACTAAATAAGACTTATAAAACAAAATAAAACAAATAAATAAACTAAAAATAACATTTTCAGAAAAAAAGCATTTGGGGTAAAACGAGAGAACGAGTTTCTCCTTCAAATCGTGATTTCGTTCAAAAATGTGAAAAAAAGCTCACCCTCAAACAAACAGCATCGGTGACGGCGGTTAATGGAGGCTCTCATCCCTCAGTCTCATGATGAATCACCTCAGCCTCTCTTTGGATCTCTCGCGTCTCTCTTTGTCATCTGTGTTCCTCTGTCTCCTTCTGTCTCTCTCGCGTCGCTCTGATCTTTCGCGGACTGCTCGCGTTCTCTGTCTCTCGCGTGCGGCTTCGTTCGGTCTGGTATTTCTGGTTCTGATTCGCGGCTTGTAGGAGGGGTTATAGGTGTTGATGGTGTTTAGGAAGTGAAGTTTGGGTAGAGATTCGCGGCGGTTAGGGCTTAGCAAAGTGGTGGTGATGAATGAAGTCTGGTATTACGGTTTTGTTCACGGTTGTGTATGTCGTTGATGAAGAAGGAGTCATGGGGGTCTCGCGGGTTGGGGTTAGAGTTCCCGAACGGCGGTGGTTTAAAGGTTTGTTCACAGTGATGGTAGTAGTTCGCGACGGTGAGAGGGGTCTCGCGGCGGAATGTTTTCAGATTGATTTTTAAAAGCTTTGGTTCAAGGTTCGTAGGTTTTTTTTTATGAAGATCCTGTGTGTGGTTTGGTGTTGCGTTGAAGAGAACATGCACTTGTTGCCGCTGCTACATGGATGCGTGATGAAGCAGTTTGGGAAGTAACAGAGGCGCAGTGTTGTTGTGTGGTTTGTTCCAGGCGTTGATAGGCTCTCCAGCGAGTTTGTTCCGGGTTTCGTTAAGTGGTGGCGGCGAGAGTTGCGGGTCTGAGGATGTAGGTGAGGGTTGGTTCGCGGTGGCGGTAGTAATATAAAAGAGGGTAAAAGGGTGATGGCAGAAGCTTTTAGGTGAAGGTTTTGTGGTTTCGTTGATGCGGTCCGGATTTTTGCTGTTGTTTTGTGAAGGGTTCTGGTGGTTGTGGTTGCGTTTGAAAGATGATGATGAAGGTTCGATGGAGTTTGTGTGATTTAAAGGAGGTTGATGGAAGAAGAGGGTTTGAGAAGATGGTGGTGGAGTCGAAGGTTTAAGTCAGTTTTTACGGTGATGAAGGTTGAGAAGAGTGCTGAGTTTTTTTTTCTGTTTTGTGCCTCTTGGGGATTTTTTCTTTTTCAATGCAGGAGTTTTGTTCTGTGTTTTAAGGGAGCCGGTTATGGTCGAATTCGAAGCTGATGTTGCAAGTGTGTTGGGGAAATTTTGGTGAGGATTCAAAAAAGGTGTTGTGAAAGAAGGACCCCCCTGTTTGATGTTGTTGTTCCCTTCTTAATGTCGTGCGCCGGGTTTTCTTAGTTACTGCTGTTGGTTGTAGGTCATTAACCCCCGGTTTTTCTTGTGGATGGATGGTGGTTATGAGTCTTTTGAGAAGATCGTTGACGTGAAGGAGGGGTCCCCTGGTGAATTACTCCATCCTCCTCTTTTGTTGATAATCCCTTTTTCTTTTTTGTGTGCCAGCCTTTTCACAGGTCTCTCTTGATGTTCTTTTTGTATTGATATGCATAAACTTTTTGGTCAAAGGTTAGATCCAAATGGGAAAGGGGAGGCCCTATGATGCTATGATGCTTGGAGTGTAGGTTGTAAAAGTAGTTGGATTAAGACTGATGGAGAAAGTATGGGGAGTCACAAAATATTTGAATCAAACTAAATCTAAAGACTAGTTACATAACTATATTCTATTTTTTTAAAAATAAATTAAACTAAATATAAATTAGAGAAAAATAATCAATTGAAAATTAACTAATAATAACAAAAAACTAATCTCTAAAATAAATTGCAATTGAGCTAGATCAAAATATTTAAATTAAATTAATTAACTAAATTGAAATTAACCTAAATTAAAATTAAATTATAAATTAGTTCTAAACAATCTAATATAAACTAAACTCCTATTTTAAAATTAAATTAACTTTGAAATTAGATTTAAATTAAAATTAAAATAAATTAAATTCTAAAAATAATCTAAAATAAATATTTAACTAAAAATAAAATCAAACATAAATAAATTACAAAGCGTGACAAAATATTCTAACTAAAATTTGAGAATGGATCAAATTCTAAAAGATCTATACAAAAATGATTAAAATACGAACAAACATTCTCATTTAAAAAGAAACAAATTCTACAAAATAAATAAAAGATGACAATTGGGATGGTGAAATGTATGATTAAAGAAATGTTTTAAAAATGCAAAATGATTGATTTTCGGTAAATCGACGAAAACACGTCAAAAATGAACAAAAATTTAAAAATTTCTGGTCAAAATTTAGGGTATGACAAAAACAAAACCTTTATTAAATGGATTTTAGCTAATGGTAAGATTAAGAAATGAATTTTATGGTTTGTAAGACAACTTGAGGGGGACTTGTCCATTAACACTAGGGTTAGTCCTTCTTAACCAATTAAGGAAGAATTAGAACCCTAATGCAAGGCCCAAGTTACAAGCTTATTGTCTTAATGATTATTAAAGTGGATTGATTAAAGGATTTAAACACATTAAGGGTTTAACACTTAGGATTAAAGTTATACACTCCATCCTAATAGAAGGATGCAGGCATAACCCTAATCACAAAGCCTTAAAACCTTTAAAGTTTAGTCTTTGATTAAGAGGTGAGAAGAGAAGACTCAAAGATGACACAAAGGTAAAACTAATGGGGGGACTAATCAAACCCTAATTGTGATCATGCTTGGGTGTTCCTAGGGTTTATGAGGCTTGCAAGAAGATCTTCAAGGAAAGCCACCAAGGAAGAAGAAAGATGGAAGGAAAAGAAGCAGCAAGAAGCAAGACAACTTACTTCACTTAAGAAGATAAGTTGCTTGAAGAAAGAAGATGAGGAGGAGGCATGAATGAGAAAGCTCACTCTAATACACAAGTAAAATGCAGAAGTGATGCATAAGAGAGATGAGAAGAGATTATGAGAAGTGAAGGCAAATTCACTTCTCAAATACTTACCACCTGAAAAGTTAGCAGAAAGAAATGAGATGTAGTGAACATGAGATGAATGCAATGATGCAAACCAAAACCAGAAGCATAAACATGATGTTAATGATGCTAAGAGATAATGCAAACACATGTCAAGAGTTGTGGATGATCATACTAGGATGATGATAAAAATGAAGCATGTTTTGAACCTTAAAAGTTCATGAAAACTTATGAAATGCAATGGAGGTACAACATGGAAAATGGATGAAGAAATGACTTATCACGATTCTAGTGTGTCCTAATATGTCTTAGGAGTCATGTGAATGCACAAAATGTCATGGCAAGTTCATGTATGCAAGCATATGGAAGATGGATGCAAATGAAGGCAAAAATTAGGGTTTATACATAACATGCAATACAAAAATTCAAAACCAGAAGCAAATGACATGATAAAAAATTGAAAATGGGATCAAAGGAACCCTAACCCTACACAAGTTCACTGCCCAAAGGGGGAGGCCTAAATCTTAACCTAAGGGAAGTTATGATTTTCTCAAGTTAGCTAGGGTTTTAAGGCACTTCAAAAGGAAAAATGCACATCAAATTGAAAATGAAAGATAAATTCAAACAAATTTTATCCTAGAAACTACATGATATGAAGAATGCAATGCAAAAAGAACCAACATCAAACTCTTCATGGTTAGGCAGAATGAATTTTTCTAAGTTAGGGCAAAAATATTGACTTTTAAGAACTTTAATTCCAAATAAAAATGTCAAAATATGTCAAGAACCAAAAAGAAATTTGTTTGGAGAGTTTGATAATGTTTCTAAATGTATTAATATGCAATGTTAATTTTTTGGTGATTTTTAGAAACTTAAATGCTATTTTAATTAATTAATTCTCATTAACTAATTAAAATAAATATTTAAATATTTTTAAAATACGAAAATTATGCAAAAAATAAAATAAAAATTATTTTCAGAAAGAGAAAAATATTTTAAGGTATGATGCAAAAAATGAGATTTTTTAGAAATGATTTGCTATTTTAAATAAAATGTGCAAGAAAAATGAATAAAAATGAAAATAAAATTGAATTAAGAGGAAAGTAATCAGATCCAAAGGCCGTGGTTTAAACCAGGGAGGCGGGAGTTGACTTGGCGCGGGTTTGGAAGGCTAGGATTGGTTCTGGCAAATTCAAATTTTAATCCTAATTAATTAATGCTAATGACTGGATTAGGGCTAAATCACAAAATCTAGGGCGTTCATAGCGCGCGGGAAAGCCAAATCAAGGGTCCAAATTCAAACTTGACTTAATTACAGGATTAGGGCATAACCACCTTCAGGCGACCGGAACAGTGTTCCGGTCGTCTTCTCCGACGAACATAAACCCTAACTTCTCTCTCAGGCCATCAATCTTCAAATTTCTTGCACAAAAATGATCCTTTAACAATCCTAAACCTAAATCCCCAACCAAAATTCATTTATTTTGCATCATAAACACGAATCGAACCAAAACGTAAAAAACTGGCAAAAGTTTCAGAGCTTGCATACATGGTGGTTTCTTAACCATTTTCAAAAATAATCATATCCCCATGATCAGGGGAGCATACAGAACCATAAAAGAACTTAAAAGCAAGCTTCTGGAAAAAAGTTCACAAGTTGTACCTGAAATGGAACCTCCTGATGTTGGGCTTTCTGGATCCCTCTTTGATGCAAATCCTCTCCTATGAACCTCCTGATGATGGAATGAAACTTAGAACAAGTTTATGTGGCCTGGTTTGAAGTTTTTGGTTCTGGTGTAGCAGATTTGGAAGGTTATGTATGTGGTGCTTTAGGCTGTTTCAGTGCTTGGTTCTTGATCCATGGGTGATTTGTGACTTATTGGTGAAGAAAAGTTTGAGGTTTGATGGTTGTGGGCAGAGTTTCGAAGAGGTGAAGGAATTTGCAATTTTTCTCAATCCTGGCTTCTGGGAGGCTGCTGGCTTGTGTGTGTGTGTGTCTTTCAAGTCCTTGAGGTCCACATATGAGGTTCTGATTGGGCAGAGGGTTGGTAGTGGCACAGTTTGATTGGTATGGGCAAAATTCAAGAAAGTCATGACTTTGTGTACTTTAGGTATGGCTCGGGTCAGAGGGAGATTAGGGGCATGGCTGGGCTCAGCATGAATCAAGGAAGGCCCTTAGATTGCTTTTGTGCAGCTGTAATGGCTAGGGCAAGTGGTAGCATGGCTCTTGCAACTTTTCCCTCTTTGGAAATCTTTGTGAATCAAGGCCAAGAAACTTGTAAACTCTTGGGAAAATTGCAGCCAAATGGGCCATATGAGGTTGTCATGATGTCTTGAGATCACTTAACAACTAATTCAAACATTAAAAGTTCCTTTTGCAAAAATTCCAATTTTGAAGATTCATGAAAAAATGCCTTATGTGACTTGTAATTCAAGGCATGAAAATGGGAAATCTCTTAGGCAATTCTGAATTATGGATCATGAATTATGTTTGTGTGATGGTTATAAGTTAATTAGAGGTCACATTTGGCTTTGGCAAGTGTTTTTGCAAGTGTCTTCTTTGGCACAAAAGTGAAAATTAAGTGATTTTGTCCAACTTTGCAAGGCCATAACTTGAGTTCTAGGATGAATTAGATCAAGTTCTTATACTTTTTGAAAATGGGAGGATCCAATCTACAACTTTCATGACCAAGAATTTTTCATTTGAAGCATTTTTGAATTAAAAAGAGGAGGTTGAAAAACTTTCCCAAAATGGCAAGTTTACATTACAAGTCACTTTCCCAAAATGGCAACTTTGCAAATGGCTTGAAATTCTTCAATTTTGTGAACTTCTAACTTCTTATAAGATCAAATAAAGATCATACACATCCAAAATGATGGAGAAAACCCTTTGGTTGGATGATTGGGGGCCTCAGATGCCCTGATTTTGCACTGACTTGCTCAAGAAGTCATCTATTGATCAGATGCCTTCCCCATTGAATTTCTTCATGAAAATTGGTATGTATGATCCTTGTAACATATAGAGACCAATATAAACAAGAATGACCAAAAAAATTGGAGTTATGGCCTCTGAAACCAAAACCCTAATTTTAGGTCATCTGTGCAGTTAAGCTTGGCTCTGCTTCCATGCCTTTCCTCAGTTCTTGTGATTTTTGACTTTCTTGATCTTGGGATGATGTAATATGATGATTGAACATACATGGGCCCTTTTGAAATGATTGAAGCCCCTTTTGAGTGGCTCAGATGGCACTTGGATTGCTCAGATCACAAACCCTAGATGCAGATGACTTTGAATCAATGCAGTGAAGCCAAAATGCAATATGATGTGATATGATTGAACTTATGTTAATGGAAAGGTCACAAGCCATAGTGTGAATTGAGTGAGGTCAAATTTGGGGTGTTTACAACCGGCCAAAAACAGTTATAGCTAAAATCTGACGAAAATAGCGGATAGCCGGGTTGTGAATAAGGGTGGCTCTAACACCTTCTATATTTTGTAAGAACGTTCCTGTTATGCCTTTCCAAAACATTTTATACGAAATTACCCATTGTTCCCCTGTGGGCATTTCATAGCGCACACCCTCCCCAACTGGAAATTTCAACAAAACAGCTAGTTGATCAAATGTGTAAGTGTAACTTTCATTAAACATTCTAAAACAGGCTGTTTTATTTTCATCATCAATAATTAATGAGCTCAAAAATTCCGCGGTTAGCCGAATATAAACAGGATCACGGTAAGACAGAAATTTTTTTAGATAAATTCTTTCGAGCAATAAATCAACACTTTCTTTTAATCCTAAAGTTTCTAAGCAGATGATATCGGCATACCTTGTGGGCTCTATACCCCGGTCGAGAAGACTTCTGAATAAATCGGCTTGGGCCTGATTTCTGAAAAGGATACGAGACCCTTGATTTTGCTCCATAATTTCTTCCCTTGCTTTCTAACACTTTGTTTATAAAAATTTATAGTAGAAAATATATTTTTGAGTGTAAGAAAAATGTAGAGTTAAAGGGGTATTTATAGGAGTGGAGAATTAAATGGGAGTAGTTGGTAATTATTTTTGGAGGTAAATTTTGAATTTTGAATTTTGAATTTTTGAATTTGAATTTTGAATTTGTTTATGACAAATGTCATATTGCATGGTTATTTATTGTGCATGAGGTACACTTGTAGGTGTTGATGAGACTAGTGCATGCAAAGTAAAAGGCATGTGATAGAGGAAAATGTTTGCATGTGGTAATGTGAAATGTAGTAAGAATAATATAGTTTTTAAATAATAATAATAAAAGTTTGTCTTAAAATAAAATAAATAACACAACATAAATAAAAAGACATTAAAAATAATGGTGGCCCCCACCACCTTTGATGCATGGCGCAGGCCATGCTTATGGTCTTGGGGGCATGGCGCAGGCCGTGCAGGTGGAGAGAGAGAGCATGACGCGGGGCATGCTGTGTGAGGGAGGGGGGGGGGGGGGGGTTAATGGAATTTTTTTTATTAATTTTTTTGTTTTTATGAATTTTTAATGACTTTAGTAATGCATTTTTAATAATTTTTTTTATGCATTTTTTTTGTGAACTTTATTTTTATATAACCTGCATAGTATATTAAATATGAAATTCTGATGTGAACTTTTATACTATACTGGCAGATAAAATAAAGACATATTAATAGATAAATAAATACTGAAACATAAATAATAATAAAATACTATAATTAATTAAAATTTAATGCAAGAAGAAAATATGAAATAAATTCTGATTAGAAAACTGAAACAAATAATAAAATAAATTCTCATGAAAAACTGAAAATCCTAATTAATTTCCTTCCCCCATACTTAAACCGGGAAATGTCCTCAGTGGCCAAGCATGCGAGTTGGAATAGAAATAGAAAGAAGAACTAAATTCTAACCACGGTTATCGTTATTGTTAGTCAGACCGACAGAAAATAAAAGCTGATGAAAATTGTCCAGCTGCTCAGTGACAATATCCA
Organism: Lathyrus aphaca; assembly: GCA_963966055.1. Lineage (NCBI taxonomy): Eukaryota > Viridiplantae > Streptophyta > Magnoliopsida > Fabales > Fabaceae > Lathyrus > Lathyrus aphaca. The sequence continues at coordinate 485,302,107 of OZ014525.1, read as the reverse complement.
TGAAACCGAAAAAATCCATTCGCATAGCATTAATATTTGTATTAATGTGATCAAGTTGATTTTGTAGATTGGCGATGGCGGCGGAGTGGTCAGCCGGTAGGTCAACAGGTATCTCAGGTGGTACTGAATCGGCATCGGACATATAATGGTCATATACTTCAGATATCATAGGTGATTCAGGAGGCGAAGGAGGGGCAATGGGAATGCTTAAGTCATATAACCAATCATTTCTATTGTGCAGGCTGGTCCTTTCATGGTTAGGTAAGGTGAAAAGATGGACAATCTCATTATTAATCAGTAGGTCAAAGGTGTCAGGTCCGAGGTTTCCTATGTTTCTATGGTCAAAGCAAAAATCAATATTCATAGGGCGGATCACACCTAAGGGGTGTATTTGGTTTAGTTGCCATCTTAGGCCAATTTTATTTGCTATCATAGTTACTAGGCCACCTATGGGGATAGCTATACGAGTGTTCTGAATGAGGCGGACGAAACTAACTATCATGAAGATAGCTCCATTAACAGGTCTGCCTAGGGAAGTACAGTAAATGATAAATAGCTCGTCTCGTGATACAGAGGTATTATTCCCCTCTTTACCAAAAAGGGTATGGGCTAGGAATTTATGAAAGTAACGCAAAGCAGGGTTATGAATATTCTCAGAAAACATATCATAAGGTTCAGCCTCATCATTCCCTGTGATGGTACCCCAGAAATCGTTCAGTGCATGGTTCATTAGTAACTCCTCTCGAGTAGCAGTGAAAACATCAGGGCCATTTGGAAACCCTAGAAGTTCCGCAAACTCTCTATGGTTGAAGGAAAAATCAATATTGAACATCCTAAAGGTAATTAATCATTTGTTAATTCCTAGACCATGGTTTGGTAAGTGGACTAGTGAGCTTAAAAACTCTAGTGTAAGTTGACGATAGATGTTAAACCTACGTCGAATAAGTGCAGCATCCCACCCTATCTGACTGTAAAGAAAATAGACACTATCTTTGATGCCTAGCTTAGTTAAAGTGGGCTCATCATGATAAATGGTCAGTTTCATAGATCTTTGTAATAATGCTTCAAATCTTCTTCGGTGTGCTCTTCCTTTGAAAACAATGTTCGTGTTGTCTACTAGTTCCATTACTAATGTTAGAGCTTAGCTAAATAGTTAGCCTGTAAGTGAGTAATCAACGCGAAAAAATGTTAGTAGGAAGAGATGAAAGTAATAATATCGTAGTTTAGTTAGATAGGATTAAAACAAATAATAAACGTAAATAATTTAAAAAGTGAGAAAAAGAACAAAAAACAAGAATATAGAATTAAATAAAGATAATAAGTCTAAAAAATGTGGGTTGCCTTCCACAAAGCGCTTCGTTTAAGGTCAAGGGCTCGACCACGCATTTTTAGGGGTTAATCATTTGAGTGAGCGGGCAGCTCATTTAGTAAGAGACTAGTTACGTAATCGCGATTTTCGACCATGTGATAGTGCTTAAGGCGTTGACCGTTTACTATGAATGGGTCGCCCGATTTACCTTTGATTTCAATGGCTCCGCTAGGAAAAACTTTAGTAATAAGAAATGGCCCAGCCCATCTGGAACGTAGTTTACCCGGAAAAAGCTTCAGTCTTGAATTAAATAAAAGCACAGCATTGCCTTCGTTAAACTCCTTTTTGGAGATACGCCGATCATGCCATCTTTTTGTGCGTTCTTTATAAATTTTGGCGTTCTCGTAAGCATCTAGTCTGAGCTCTTCTAATTCATGGAGATCTAAAATTCGTTTTTCTCCTGCAGCTGATGAGTCTAAATTTAGGGTTTTAATAGCCCAATAAGTTTTGTGTTCTAATTCAACTGGAAGGTGGCATGACTTTCCGTAAACTAACTTAAAGGGGGTGGTTCCTATCGTGGTTTTAAAAGCGGTTCTATACGCCCATAAAGCTTCTTGTAATTTAGACGACCAATATTTTCTAGATATAACAATAGTTTTCTCTAATATTTGTTTTATTTCTCTGTTGGAAACCTCTACTTGTCCACTTGTTTGTGGATGATAAGGTGTTGCAACTCGGTGCCTAACTCCATACTTCAATAACAATTTCTCAAAGATTTTGGAGATAAAATGTGATCCACCGTCACTTATGACTAGTCTTGGTACACCGAATCTCGGAAATATTATGTTCTTAAATAATTTAATTACTACTCGTGTATCATTTGTCGGAGAAGCTATAGCCTCGATCCATTTTGAAACATAATCAACAGCGACGAGTATGTATTTATTACCAAAAGAAGATGGGAAAGGTCCCATGAAATCTATTCCCCATACGTCGAAGACTGTTACTTCTATGATTCCTTTCAGCGGCATCTCATCACGTATAGAAATGTTTCCAGTGCGTTGACATCGGTCACAATTAATAACTGCAATATGGACGTCCTTCCATAGATTAGGCCAGAAGAGGCCAACTTGTAGGATTTTAGCACAAGTTTTTGAAGTGCTCGCATGTCCACCATAAGGGGCGGAATGACAATGAGCTATTATGCTTTCTATTTCATCTTCTGGAACACATCGACGGAAAATACCATCGGCACCTCTTTTGAAAAGAAGTGGTTCATCCCAATAGTAATGTTTAAGGTCGTGAAAGAATTTTTTCTTTTGTTGGTAAGTTAGATCGGGTGGAAGTACTCCGGCTGCGAGGTAGTTGACAAAGTCAGCATACCATGGTATTCCTGTAGTTACAACTTCTTTGGTTTTTGGTTTGCTTGGATCTAGTCGGGCCAGATCGCTTCTTATCTGTGCTACGAGTTGTTCATATGGAAAATCATCATTAATAGGAAGTCGTTCTGGTTTAATACCTTCTAATCTAGATAAATGGTCTGCTACAACGTTCTTGGAACCTTTCTTATCTTTGATTTCTAAATTGAATTCTTGCAGAAGTAGAATCCACCTTAAAAGTCTAGGCTTGGCATCCTTTTTAGTCAGTAAGTACCTAATAGTTGCATGGTCTGTGTAAACAATTATTTTTGCTCCTACTAAGTAAGAACGGGATTTGTCAAGAGCGAACACAACAACTAAAAGTTCCTTTTCTATGGTGGCGTAGTTCATTTGGGCAGGGTCTAAGGTTCTACTTGCGTAATATATTGCGTGAAGCTTCTTATCCCTTCTTTGTCCCAAAACTGCACCTACGGCATAATCACTTGCATCACACATGATTTCAAATGGTAATTCACAATCCGGAGGTTGCATGATCGGTGCGGAAATGAGAGCCGTTTTCATCTGTTCAAACGCTTGTTGACATTTTTCATCGAAGATAAAGTCAGCGTCTTTCATTAATAAACCAGTAAGAGGTTTTGTAATTTTCGAGAAATCCTTAATAAATCGTCAGTAAAAACCGGCATGTCCTAAGAAACTTCTTATTTCTCGTACCGTTTTTGGAGGTTGAAGATTTTCTATGATTTCAATCTTGGCTTTATCAACCTCAATTCCTTTTTCCGAAACAACGTGTCCTAACACAATTCCCTGTTGGACCATAAAATGGAACTTCTCCCAGTTTAAAACGAGGTTTACTTTTACGCATCTTTCGAGTACCATTTCTAGGTTTGATAGACATTCTTCAAAGCTTTGCCCACAGACGGAAAAATCGTCCATAAATACTTCCATAATGTCATCTATAAAATCAGCGAAAATTGACATCATGCACCTTTGAAATGTTGCAGGGGCGTTGCATAGTCCGAATGGCATTCGTCGGTATGCGAACGTACCATAAGGGCAAGTGAAGGTGGTCTTTTCTTGGTCATCGGGATGAATAGGGATCTGAAAAATCATGAATAACCGTCTAAATAACAGAAATAAGAATGTTTAGCCAATCGTTCTAACATTTGATCAATAAACGGTAGTGGGAAATGGTCTTTTCGAGTGGCTTTATTTAGTTTTCTATAGTCAATACACATTATACTCCCCGTAACAACTCTTTGTGTTATGGATTCCCCTTTTGCGTTTTTAATCACTGTAACACCTCCCTTTTTTGGCACCACATGTACTGGGCTGACCCATTGGCTGTCTGAGATAGGATATATGATTCTGGCTTCAAGTAACTTTTGCACTTCGTCTTTTACCACAGTACTTAAGTTTGGGTTGATCCTCCTCTGGTGCTCTCTAGAAGACTTACAATCTTCCTATAGCATGATTCTATGCATACAGATGGAAGGGCTTATCCCTTTCAAGTCAGAAATGTTGTATCCTAAAGCAGTAGGGTATTTCTTTAGAACGTCTAAAAGCTTCTGAGTTTCGAGTATTCCTAAACTGGAATTTACTATCACTGGTCGCTTACATTCGATGTCTAGGAATTCATATCTTAAGTTCCTAGGTAAGGTTTTTAACTCTGAATAAGTTTCTTTAGGTCCTGGCATATGATCTGATGTAAGTGCTAAGCTTTCGCTTAGACTATCATCTTGATATGGTTTTTGCCAGTCGCCATCTTCGAGAATCAGAGGGATTTGAATTTTCATAATTTCAGAATAAGTAGTTTCTTTCATTCCCACCTCTCTTACACACTCGTCAATGACATCTAATAAATAGCATGTGTCCTCTATAGCTGGTGATTGTAAGAATTGTGTTAAAATAAATTCTTTTTTTTCTTCACCTACTTCAAAGGTTAGCTTTCCTTTCTTTACATCTATAATAGCTCCAGCGGTAGCTAAGAATGGTCTTCCTAGTATAATAGGTGTAGTGGAGTCTTCAGTGATGTCCATGATTATAAAATCAGTAGGAATGTAGAATTGACCTATCCGTACTTGGACATTCTCTAGTATGCCTACAAGATATTTAATAGAGCGGTCGGCTAACTGAACAGACATTTTTGTAGGTCTTAACTCTCCCATATCTAGCCTTTTGCAAATTGTTAAGGGCATAACACTGATACTGGCTCCTAAGTCGCATAGAGCTTTGTCAATGACGAATTTTCCAATTACACAGGGTATGGAGAAACTACCTGGGTCTTTTAGCTTAGGAGGCATATTGTTTTAAATTATTGCACTACACTCAGCAGTTAGCGTAACTGTTTCATTATCCTCGATCTTATTCTTATTGGTCAAGATTTCTTTAAGGAATTTGGCATATGAGGGCATCTGAGTGATTGCTTATGTAAAAGGTATTGTGATATTTAATTGTTTCAGAAGTTCGACAAATTTCATAAATTGCCCTGCAGTTTTAGAGTTGACAAGTCTTTGAGGATAAGGGATAGGAGGTTTATAAGGTGGTGGAGGTACATATGGTACTTCTTTCTCCACGACTTCTCGATTATTGTTCTCCTTTATCTCAGTATCACTCTCCTTCTCAGTTGGTGTATCCTGCTTTTGGTACATGGCTGGGTTTTGAAATCTAGGATCGGCGGGTTCGTCTAATTTCTTTCCGCTTCTCAATATCACTGCATTTGCTTGTCCTTTTGGATTTGGTTGAGGTTGACCAGGAAATACACCAGCCGGGGCAGCAGTTGGTGCTTGTTGTTGAGCTACTTGTGAAATCTGAGTTTTAAGCATTTTGTTATGGGTAGCCAAAGCATCAACTTTGTTTGCCAATTGCTTTATTTGTTCATTGGTGTGTACATTTTGATTTAGGAACTCCTTCGTTTGAGCTTGGCTAGCTATGCAAATTTCCATCATTAGTTCAAGATTCGATTTTCTTGGGACATTAGGAGCATTCATGGCGGTCTTTTGATACCCTGGTGGTGTAGTTGGCGCTTGACCAGGTGCATATAGAGCATTGTTATTCTTGTAGGAAAAATTTGGATGATTCTTCCAACCTGGGTTGTATGTGTTGGAGTAGGGATTTCCTTGAGCATAATTCACTTGGTCTGGGGGAGTCATTGCCAATAGTTGACAATCAGGGGTAGCATGTCCTGGGACACCGCATATCTCACAGTTTGGTGCAACGGCAGCCACGGTGGTTGTTGGTGTTATGGCCAAGTTATCGATCTTTTAAGCGAGGGCTTCGAATTTAGCATTCACTTGATCAATATTACTTACTTCGTACATACCTCCCTTTGTTGGTTTCTCTATCGCGACTCTTTCGATTCCCCACTGATAGTGATTCTGAGCCATACTCTCGATAAATGCATAAGCATCATTATATTCTTTGTCCATTAGTGCGCCGCCTGCGGTAGCGTCAATCGTCATTCTTGTGTTGTACAAGAGTCCATTGTAGAAAGTATGGATGACCATCCATTCTTCTAATCCGTGATGTAGACAAAGTCTCAGCATATCTTTGTAGCGTTCCCAAGCTTCGAAGAGATTCGTTTTCCTTCTGCTTAAATCCGTTGATTTGAGCTCTCAGCATAACTGTCTTGCTAGGTGGGAAATATCTTGTCAAGAAGACTTTCTTTAACTCCTCCCACGTAGTAACTGAGTTCGAGGGTAGAGATTGAAGTCATGCTCTTGCTCTATCTCGCAACGAGAAAGGAAAAAGACGTAATCTAATTGCTTCTTGGGTGACACCATTAGCTTTTATTGTGTCTGCATATTGTATGAAAATTGATAAATGTAAATTCGGGTCCTCGTTAGGATTTCCGGCGAATTGGTTATGTTGTACGGCTGATATCAATGATGGTTTCAACTCGAAATCGTTCCGGTTGATAGCGGGTGCGACAATGCTACTGTGAGGTTCACTTTGTGACGGAATAGCATAATACTTGAGTGGATGAGTTGGTTCCTCCCCGGCCATTTCAGCTTCCTTTGAGGTTCCAACTGGTTCTTCGACTGATTCAGATGAATGAGCTAGAAGATCTGGGATGTTATACTTCTGTTGGTATTCTTCTATACGGCGTCTCAAATGTAAAAAACATTCTAATTCAGCGACTGGTGGTTGCAAGTCTTTGCCTTGAGAGCGAGTACTTGGCATACAATCGATGAAATAGGAATTTAGAAAAATAAATGGTTTACCTTAGTCTATACGGTGTAACACTGGAGTTACGATATCGACTTAATTAAGTCCCCGACAACGGCGCCAAAAACTTGGTCGTTTGACTATATATCTAAAGAAATGTATCTGCAAGTGCACAGTCGTACGTGTAGTTTTAAAGATTATCGATCCCTCAGAGACTTAAAAATCGATTTAACGTTATCTCGTATTACAGTGTAAAGCAAAGGCTAATTGTTTCTTTTGATTGGTTTATGGTAGGTATAATTTGATCTAAAGTTTAATTAATGAATAATAATAATATATTCGTATGTGACTCGTTAATCTTCGGGAATTAAATCAAATATCAGTTAAGGCTTGTATGTTAAAATACTTTTTAGTGGAAAATATTCATTTAAAAATCCTTGTCTCAAACTCTCGCTCTATTGATTCAGATTAAATTCCTAAAGTCCTATGCCTGCTCTCGCTAGCCCATAAGTGTTTAGAAATTCTTTTTGAAAATAAATAAATCCCAATTAATTTTTAAATCCTCAAACTCTCGTTCTATTGAATTTAGAATAAATGCTAAATCTCAGCTATCCGGTTAAATTCTCAAACTCTCGTTCTGTTGAATTTACCTTAATTACTTTCCTTATTCTCATAACAAAAAGTATTAAATTAATTTAAGAGATCTCGCCTAATTTGTAAGTTTAGTGAAATAATTAATACTGATTTTAATTCAATTCCTCCCGATTAATTTGTCTACATACGGATATATATAAAAATTAGCTAGACATATTAAATAAAATAATAATGCACGAAAAACATAATTTAATTAAACTAATCATAATTATTAAAGCAAACATACGAAATTAAATAAACAATAAAAATAAGAACCTGAATAATATTCTTCAATAATATTTGGTTGTAGAATTTGGATCCAATCTTGAAAATAATGCGTACAGGATTGTGGAAAAATAACTAAACTAAAAATAATAAAAACTGGAATAAAAGCTTGAATTCTTGGAGCTGTAATCTGTCCCGGAAAAAATAGCAATTGGTTCTATTTATAGGCCTAGCAGTCAAATATTTGTTGAGAAAAAATAGGATTTAATGGGCCTAGAAAAGAGACGGATTTCGCGTGAGAAGTGGGTGCCGGAAAGACCGGACGGAACAAAACAATAGGGGAGAGTGGCCTGCGCCACTTCTCCTTCACAAAGAGAGTGGCCTGCGCCACGTGAGAGAGAGGAAAAGGTGTGGTGGGCGCCACACCTCATGGCCTGCGCCATGTGTGTGTGTGGGCCCCACCACCTTTATTTTTTTTCTTTCCTTCTTTTCCTTCCTTCCTATTTTCTTCCTTCCTATTTCTTTCTTCCTATTTTCTTTCTTCAATTTTCTTCTTCAATTTTCTTCTTTAATTTTCTTCACTTTTCTTCCTTTTTCGACTTTTTTCCAACCGACTCGATTATCTGAAATAATAAATAAATATAGTAAATAACGAGAATAAATTCGGAAAATTTAATAAAACATAATATTTATTCATGTAAATCAAGCCAAAAACACGATATAATTTCGCGTTATCAATAATGATCCCTGTTTCATGATCACAGTTCCCGTCAGTACTCTTGACCCCTTTTCCATGATCCAGTGTGACCCCTCTTTCAAAATCACACCCTTGACCCCTCTTTCATGGTCCAGTGTGACCCTTCTTTCATGATCACACCCTCAACCGCGATTGAATGCAATCACCTCATCAACAAGGACAACACACAATAACGAGGGCGACATGCAACAACATACAATGACTCTCATGAAATCAGTGTATCATACAACTTTAGACCATAACACAACAGGTTATCACAACTCAACAATAACAACATATCATCACAATGACCCTACGAAAATGATGATAGTCCATTCTAATTACTAAGACACCCCTATAGGTTATCTTCTATGACCATACGATGACCCTACGCCCGTCCCTTATAACATCCAAGGTAAAGAGTACTTACTCACTATTAGTAAGGACAGTCTTACCCCTTAAAGGAAATAAATAACAAGAAAGACCAACTTAGAGTATGTAGCTCTTAATACTTGCTCACTCTTTCAAATGACACTCTTTACACCCCACTTTTTTTCAAAACATTTCTCAAAGCTAAACACTTCGTATATATACGAGGATCATTACAAAGTTAAAGACTTATGAAAATATTTTCTAAACACACACTACACATTTTTTCAAACAAAAGTAAAGTGAGCTAAGTAATTAAGAGCCCATGGATAACCATGGATACAAAGGGTGCTAACACCTTTCATTCGTATAACCTACCCCCAGAACTCAAATATTTTTTAAAAAGGTCTTTCCTGTTCTTTTATTCCTTTTCCTTATTGGATAAAATAAAAGTCGGTGGCGACTCTTGCTAGCCGCACATGGTTTTTGTCAATACAAAAACACCCAAGTCAGTTCACCCACCGTGTTATAGAACCGGTGACTCTGCTGGGGAGTACTAAGTAAAAAAGGGGTTACCTTAAGATTAGATCACTATACTTGTTTGATTTGTTTGCTTTATCTTTACTTGCTATGGGGTTACTGTGTGAAAGATCCTAACCCAAATCTAGCGTACCTTAGGTAAGTAGAAATAGACCAAGGAAACTGTACGGCGTATACCAATATGGTTGATTTGGTGGTGTAGCGGTAAAATCATGAGTGTAAGCTATTGGTTAACTTAACTCAAAGTAAACAGAGTCGCCACCACGCTTTTATTTTATTCCAAATGGAAAAGGAAAAAAGAGCGAATAAATCCTAATGAATCTAAAAGCAAAAAGCTAAAAGAATCAATAAGAGAACAGGTAAGGGGATTGGTTACAAATCGGGAAGGTTTTAAGCACCCAAAATGTCTGTGGTACTCCACGGGAGTCCTTTGAAATATTTATTTATTTTTTGAAAAATGTTTGTTTAAAAGAGATTGAAGAAATGAAAAAAGAAATGTTTTTTAAGAATTTTGTGTTTGAAGAAACGTTCGTCTCATGCCTACGTACCCACAAAGTGCAATGCGAGATAAAAACCTTGTAGTTCGTGGTACAAATAATGAAAAGTTAATGTGTTGTATTGATTTTAAAATATAAAGATAAGTCGTCATTCTTTAGCGAATACTTTCGCTAAAAAGAATGAATCATATCTAAACATGTGAAATGGTTAAAAGGAAAAGTGCACGGGGGAACAAAAATAATTGAATGAGTTTTGCATTTTTTAAAGTATTTTGAAAAGAATGTTTCGATATGCTTATGTGGTTTAGCATTTATTAAGAAAATAAATCGGAAAAAAGGTAAAATCGCTTGACCTAAGTCAAGATTTGGTTATGAAAGAGGTTTGAAGTTTGAAAACAAAGAAGGCTTTTGAAAATAGGAAGAAGATTTAAAAATTTAAGAAGTGGGAGTAGATGAAGAGGCTATCCTAAGAAGTAAAGTAAAAGTTAAAGGAAGAACGACCAAACCGTGTGACGAACATTCTTCAGAGCAATAAAACTTCATCTTCATAAACAAGTGAACCAAAATCGAGGCCAAGGTCTTCAATCCATAATAAATCAAGAAAAGGAATGATCCTAGAATCTAAGTCCAAAACTCCAAGTCCAATGCTAAGGATAGTGGCCATAGTCCAAAATCAAAGTCACAAGTCTTTTAGATGTTTAATTCTTTATTAGTGTTTTTGTGTCCAAATGGACAAAAGAAAAAGCACAAGAATATCAGCATAAATATAAACAATATGATGAATGATATAGCATAATAAAAACATAATAAAAGAGATAATGGAGCGAGAAAGAAATAAAATGTTAGTAGAGTATTAGTATAATAATATTTACATAATAATGGTATGGTGAACTTAATCAACCACAATCAAAAAGAGTAACCAAAATTGAAAGGCAACCGAATCCGCTTAGTATCTTACACTATAGTGATCAATCAAGGAAAATAGAATCGAATTCAATGAAGTTTGAAAGGAGATTGGGAGACCCAAAGCACCTACGCATCAAACATTCACAAGTCTCGATTCTTAATGCAAAATGATCAACCACTTGGGGATTACGCGACCAACAAGAGGTCCGGTCCAGGAAAGTGCAAGTATCCAATTGGATTTTTATTCTGAATTCGAGACAAGTTTAGGTCTATGTTAAGCAATCGCCGAGTAATTTATGTAGTAATTACCCTACAAATGAGGTTAGCCACCACCAATTAAGGTGGACAATATTTGTGCTACTACATGTTAGAGAGATGATATAATGAATCATCCTCCAAAAACATGTCACACGAAAAGAAAAAGTGGTAACGGTCTAATCTTAATCGAGATTTCACATTGATTTATAAAATGCAACCTATCACGATTCCAAAGTATGGAGAATGATCCAAATGATCATTCATCCATAGATTTGAAATAATGAAGATTAAACATCTTCAAAAATCAATAATCGTCGAATCGGAGATCTCATCGACCAAAAGAAAAAATAAGAGACGAAAAAAATGGATCTAACATTTATGATCCACTCAAAAACCAACCAAAATAAATAAAATCAAGTTTAAATAGTCATAAAGAAAATCAAAAAGAAAGTTACTAAAATATTTTGAAGGATTTTTAAAAGGACTTTTTTACAAAATAAATGAAAATTATATGAACAATTTTCATTTAACAATTTTTTTGAAAAGAAATAAAATAAGAAAAAAAATCAATGTTAAAATAAAAGAAATCAAATGAAAGGGAGGTTGAGACGCTGATATGTAGGTGAGATTAGCAATTAAGGATTGGTCCATAGGCAGAAAGGCCCAAACAACTTAAATCAGATTTTTTATAAAAAAATTTAAGAAATAAAAAAAGAAATGAAAAAAAAGTGGAAACAAAGTGTAACACATACTCTTCTTCTTCTTCTTTCATAAGCATCACACAACACTATTCACGGCAAGAGGAGATCGGAAGAGCTCCGCCCAATCGGAGCGGCGGAGCTCCGTTTTGGTATCGTTTCAATCGTGAGAGCACGTAGAGCAAGAATACGCGATTGATTTTAACCGAAGCTAAAAAACGACTTCGAATCTGAACCGAGAAGTTTCGCAAAAAACTTTACTACCTTCAACAATGGTAGAAATTGCTTCCAAACCCCTCCTCTCTTGTTGTTGTGGTTTCAGTTTGAGATTCCTTTATTCTTCACAGGTTTGATTAAATTGAAATAATGGAAGAGCAATTTTCGGTTGGTTTCAATTGAAGAGTGATTTTGAGAGAGGTATCAAATTGCAGATTCAATTTTGAATTGGAGCAGAAGGTGTATGGTTTTTGGAAGATGAATTGAGAGAAGGATTTAGAGTGGATTGAAGCTTTGAGTTTGATTTGGAAGGGTTATTTTGGCTTTCAAAGCTTCGATTTGAAGGTTGAATGAAGGTGTATTTATAGATGAATTTGAGTGAAAGGATGCTTGTCATTTTGAAGGTCATGAAAATATCGTGTTCTCAGCTTGTGTTTTGTGTATGTTGCTTCTGCGTTTTGACTTATTTCTCACTGTGTTTTATAAGTCATGAATCTCGTGATAGCTTCTGAGGTTTTTCAATTCTCCCTTGAATTTTACTTTATTCTTTAACGCGTTTTGTGTATGCTGCCTTGCGTTTTATCCGTGAAAATCCTGTGCGTTTTGTTTGCTTGGTTGCAACGTTTTGATGTATTCTCCGCGTTTTGGCTTGCAGTAAACGCATGTGTATCATGCTATATTTTCTCGTGAGATGAAGGCGTGAAAGAAGCTATATGTGTTTAAGCTGAATGCAGATCGAATTGATGACGTTTTGAGGCCGACTTGTGCAAGGAAGGCATTGGCTAAGGAAGTGCAGAAATTGTGTCACATGCGGCTTGGTAATGTAGCTGAAGAAGTGTGTATAGCTGATTGGAAATCACGTGAAGGATGATGGAGTTTCTTTTTTTCTTTTTTTATATAAACTTTGTAATGCAAAAAAGAATTATGGGCCTATTTCATGAATGGACTTATTTTGTAATGACTTTTTTTCTTATAAGCTCATAAAAGTTGGAAATTTGGTTTTAAGAAAAAGAGATGGATTAAAAGATAAACATGATTATAAAAATGATTTAGAATAATGGTCATTATGAGAAATGGTTAAAAAATGGATTTAGTAACATTTTGTGAATGAATTTATATGGTAATGGAAAATGAATAATCGGTATGAATAAAAATGGGTAATGGTTATAAAAAAATGATGGTTTAATAAAAAAAATGGATAATGGATATGGAATTGATTATTCATCCCAAAACCAACTCTTGATTTTTTTCTCACAAGCCTTTGATAAAATGAACATAGCCATCACTGAACCATTGAATAACTTGCAACTTAAGTCACAACCATTGTCTGAAATTTATCTTGATTATTCGAATCCATGCTGAGGAAAATAAATCCCCAGATGAATCACTGATGGACTGATAAACACTTGATAAACTTAAAGACTCAACCCAAAATTTACATGAAACACTGTCAGATAAACTGATGATTTTCGCACACAACACAACTTGAACTTTAAACATGCACTATCTGAGAAATAACCACTAGCACACATAACTTGCATTTGAAACAATCCTTTGATAGTTTGACCAAGATTAGATCAAACTTCCATCTGAATCGAAACATAACTGAACCACCACATCAGGATTGGAATCTATGCCTTGTCTTTGAAAACCTGCACACACAGAGAAGAAGAAGAAACAAACTGCAACATATTTTTGTATTTTGGTTAGAAGTTAGTAAATATAGACAAATAAAAAAAAGTAAAAGCACGATGATCCCCTATGAGGTATAAACACGCAAATGAAAAAGGATAAACAAACCAGTGTGTGATCTTGTTTATATGCAAGATGCATATGAGATATGAAAAATCTTAGGGTAAAAAATTAGGGCATGACAGGTGGCTACAGTTAGTGTGACTTCTTGGTTGGTTCTTATGTTCCTTAAGTAAGTTGAGGATAACATGAGGCTGCCATATGTTGTCATTAACACTAACTACCCTTTAGAACCCTAATTGACCCATCTTGGCCATTAAAAAGTAGTGAGATAACTGACTTTGGTGAAATCTAAAGTTGGTTGATACTCGATGCTACACTCATTGAGATTCTAATCATGGGGAGTTTTGGTTGGCAAGTCAGTTGCCATACTGAACAACAACCTTTGAGAAGAATCAGTGATATTGAGATCCCTTAAAACTCGATTATTATTGATAGGACAGGATGAACCAACTAAACTTCAGTGGGGAGGGTATTTACCCATGAACTTCATGCAAGCCTTTAAACCTAAGGCTATTATGTGACTTGTTTGTGTGTGCCACTTGTTTGCTTTGAACATAACATCATAACATCATGATATCATAAGCATAACATTATCACTAACCATTTCAAGGACCAGGGGATTTATCTTTGTTCTTTGTTGCAGGTTATGGATTCCGCTCGTAGGAACACTATCTGAGTCAACTTTGTAAGGATACCTTCTAAGCTCAAGGAATTGGTCTCAAAAGTTTCTGAAATCTCTCAATTCATCAAGAAGCATGGTTACCTACTTGACTTGGTTACTTCATGGTTCAATGAAGATATGATGAGTGTTTTATTCCAGTTCTTTGATCCTAAATATCACTGCTTCACATTTCCCGATTATCAGCTGGTGCCCACAATGGAAGAATTCTCCAAATTGCTTGGTGTGCCTATCCTTGATCAGAAACCTTTCACGGGCTTAAAGAAAGAGCCTAAACCTGAAGTTATTGCAATAGCCTTGCATCTGAAGAAATCAGACATTGTACTGGAAACCAGAAGTGGAACTAAGGGTATTCTTGTTAAGGTATTGATAGAGAAGGCTTAGGTGTTCTTGGATGCTATGAGTTACGATGCTTTTGAGGAGATCTTAGCCTTGCTAATTTATGGTTTGGTATTGTTCCCTAATCCAGACCAATTCATAGATGTACATGCTATCAACATATTTATGACTCACAATCCGGTGCCTACCTTGCTTGGAGATATCTTGCACTCTTTTCACACTCGTACTACAAAGGTGCGAGGAACACTAATGTGTTGCATACCTCTACTATCAAGGTGGTTTATTTCACACCTTCCTCGATCTGTGATGAAGAATGAATAAGGTTTAAGGTGGTCTAGAAGGATAATGTCACTCTCTCATTCAGACATTCATTGGTGTTCCAAATCTATGGAGAATATTACTATCATTAACCATTGTGGGGAGTTCCCTAATGTACCACTCATTGGCATAAGAGGGGGTATTACCTACAATCCTTCTTTAGCACTATGCCAGTTTGGTATGCTCGGAGTAATGGTCCTCATGATATGATTATTCAAAGCATTGTGTTTGATTATGACAACGATCTTCAAGGTTATCGTCAAAGGTTTATACGAGCTTGGAACATGATGAACAAGATTAACAGTAATACTCTTGAACCAAAGTACTCCATCCATATGGAACCTTACCTCAGATGGGTGTGGTCTCGTGCTCAAACTCTTATGATTCCATATCCTGCTGTTCTACCGGTAACTGTTGAGCCTGTTGATGAAGGAGATGTTCCTTACACCATTCTTCATCCTGATATGCCTATTGATCTAGAAGAGCTACAAAAATCTTGGATCCAATTGAAGGAGCAAAGGGATACCTTTGAGGCTCAGTTCAAATCTAGCAAAGAGAAAATGTTGGAGCTAACAAAGCAACTTCACGAAGAGCGGAACCTCAACACATACTTCAACACAAAGAGGAAGAATCCATGGGAGACTTGAGTCTCATATGTTTATTTTCTTTGTACCTTTTCTTGTTTTCCTTCATTGTAAGCCCATTGGGCAATTATATTTTAAAAAACCCTACTAATAAAAGTTTTTGTTTTTGTTGTCCTTTAAACAAATTTAAATCCTATGTGGTCCTTGAAAACATTGCATATGCATCTACATACCATATCATTGCATAACAGGTTTCCGCAACAGGTTTCTTATCTTCTCTCTATTCAGCAGAAATGGCTCTCGAACAATCTGTCAAGGATCTTCAAGCTCAGAACGCCCAATTTCAAGAGATGATCTTGAACTTGTCCAGGGGACAAGAAGAGCTGAAGGCACTCCTGGCCAAGAAGAAGAAGACCAGAAAACCAGTTGGCTTCATCAACCTGGGTAGGAGGTTCAAAGCTCCAATCAAGACAAATGATGAGGTTGAAAACCCTGGAGATGAAGATTCTGCAAAAGAAGAAGAAAGTCTGCGTGGTACTATTGGGAATGCTGATTATGAGGAGAATTATTACCATGATTCGACTGGTGATGAGAAATATAAGTTACTAGAAGACTGTGTGAATGCCATGGAAATGCAAAAGTCATCTAGGTTAGATTTTGAAGATTTGAGTTTGATTTTTGGAGTTGTCATCCCTATTGGTTTCAAAGTTCCAACTTTTGTGGTATATGATGGTGTTTCATGTCCAAAGCTGCATCTAAGGTCTTATGTCTGAAGGATCTAGCCACATACTACTGACATAAAGTTGTGGATTCATTTCTTTCAAGAGAGCTTATTTGGAGCTCAATTGGAATGGTACTATCAACTTGAGAGTACCAATATTAGTACTTGGAATGATCTTATTGAGGCATTCTATAGGAAATATCAATATAACTCTGATTTAGCACCGACTCGCATGCAACTCCAAAGCATGTCCATGGGCCCTAAATAAAGTTTCAAGGAGTATGCCCAGAAGTGGAGAGATCTTGCAAGCAGAGTTCAACCCCCTTTGACTGACAGGGAATTGGTTGACATGTTCATGAGTACGCTAACTAGTCCTTTCTATAGTCATCTAATTGGGAGTTCGTCATTTGGTTTCACTGAGCTGATAATGACTAGAGAACATATGGAAAGTGGAATACGAAGTGGTAAAATACAAATGGTTGCCTCTTCAAGTACCACCAAGAAGCTTTCTAATGGGAAGAAGGAATCTAATGTTGCGTACGGCCAACAGGGTCGTTGTTGCTCCCCCGAAAAGACACCTGGTCAGATAGGGTACAAGCGCGAACGATCGGTGAAAGGAGGAAATGAAATGAAATGAATAGAGTCGCCAGCTAGGCATTTTTATCCCGAGGTAAAGGTAATGCTGCATAAACCTAGGAAAAGATGGATAAGACGGTTGCGAACCAGAGAAACTGAGAAAGGGGGTTGGTTACAACCTGGGAAGGTATTAGCACCCAGATTGTCCACCGTACTCGACGGGATCCACACTTGAAAGTTTGTGTTTAAAGGGGTAGTGTATGTGCTATCTGTGTGCAAAAGCTGGAAAAGAATGTACAAGTGTTAGTGCAAAAGAATGGGTGATGTGCTCAAAAGCTGAGGCTTAAAAAGAATGCTGAAAGAGGGGGAAGACACAGAGACTTTTGTTTGATAACAGTTAAGTTATGCCTACGTATCCTCTCGTGCAATGAGGAAGTCAAAACACTATAGTTCGACTCAAAGAGATTGAAAGATAAACTGACTGTGAACTGCTTGCTTGTCTATGCTCAAGTGTATGACTCGTCTGGCTCGAGTGCTAACTGTCTTGCATTAGACGGAAGAAGCAAGTTCTCGTTTATGAATGAGTGTGATGAGAAAAGAATCCCGAAGGAGACGATTATTGTTTGTTTTTGTGTTTTCAATCTTTTATTTGTTTTTGGTGTTTGTCATAAGTTAATGAGCTTAAGCCTAAACCAAGGGTTAGTAAACTCATTATATCCTACCTTTGATTAGGGATAATGAGAATACTTTAAGTATGAGATAAACATATCAACTTAATTGCCATGATGATATAGGATTAAGATCATTAACCTACTTGTAATTATTTAGATGTTTTTTGGGTTTTTGTTTAGTGTTAATTAATGAGTTTAAGCCATAATCAAGGATTAGTGAACTCATTACACCATCCTAATAGAAGGATAATAGATGAGCACACTTAAGCTGAAGAAGATACCTCAACTTAATCCATGATTAGGGATTAACCTCATGACAAAACAAGTCTTTATTAAAGTGGATTTTAATTAAGAGTGGGATTAAGAGGTGAGTTTTATGGTTTGTAAGACAACTTGAGGAGGACTTGTCCATTAAACACTAGGGTTAGTCCTTCTTAACCAATAAAGGAAGAATTAGAACCCTAATGTAAGGCCCAAGTTACAAGTTAATGTCTTAGTGATTATTAGATGGATTGATTAAGAGGTTTAAACAAATTAAGGGTTTAACATTTAGGATTAAAGTTATACACTCCATCCTAAGAGAAGGATGCAGGCATAACCCTAATTCCAAAGTCCTAAATCCTTAAAGGTTTAGTCTCTAATGATGAGGTGAGAAGAGAGACACAAAGAAGACTTAAAGGTAAAAGCTAAAGGGGGGACTAATCATAACCCTAATTATTATCATGCTTGGATGTTCCTATGGTTTTTGAGGCTTGAGAAAGATCTTCAAAGAAGCCACCAATGGAGGAAGCAGATGGAAGGAGGAAGAAGCAGATGAACAAGTTACTTACTTCATTGAAGAAGATAAGTAACTTAGAGAAAGAAAGTGAGAGATGAAAATGAATGGGCAAGCCCATTCAAAGACAAATAAAAATTCAGCAAGGATGCATATGAAGAAGATGAAGAGAAATGAGAAGTGAAGGCAAATTCACTTCTCAAGTTAGCTTACCACCTGAAAATGTTAGCACAATATGCTTAAGGAAAGAAATGACATGAAATGAAACAAATGCAAAGACAAAAGCCAAAGTCAGAAGCATACATATAATGCAAATGATGTTATGACATGACGCAAAGACAAACAAAGTGCAATGAATGGTCATACAAAGAGAATGAATGCAAATGAAGCATGAAAACACATGGATGTTTATGAAATGAAATGGATGCAAAGCATAGCAAATGTATGAAGAAATGAACAAGCAATGTTCAAGCAATGTCTTAAGATGTCTAAGATGGCATACAAGTGCTTAAAATGTCATGGCAAGTCCATATGTTCATGCAATGCAATGTAAGATGCAAGTAAGGATGCAAAATTAGGGTTACATGAAAGGATGCGATGCAAATTGTAATACCTCAAAATTTGCCCTCATATTTATCCCCTTTACTGGTGTATCATTTCGCACTCATCTGCATTTCTCACCAGGTCATTAACATCATAGTAGTTCATTTCATTGTTTCATAAGGCATGTGATTAGGGCTCAAGGAAATTAGGGTTTTGTACCCTATGCGTATCGGGCAAGGATTGAAATAACAGAGAATATTCACTGGACTATGATTTCACTCCAAATGTAGTTGCTCAGTTGTGTCTCAATTCAGATGGGAGTTTGATTTAATTTTGGTCAAATTATCGAAAGATCGCCGCAATGGCAAGATTATGTTGGACCTCTGGACCATTTCTTAGACGGTGCATATTCAAAGATCATGTTGTCGTGTGCTGAGATTCATCCATTTAACGAACAGTGTTTGGTGTGAAGTTTGGTTCAAATCCTCAGTTTATCAGTGACTCAATTGGATTCGAATGGTCATGGCATGTTTCAGACGATTCGAAAGGGGTGTGATTTATCTGGAAAGTTGTGCAGTGGTTCAGAAGGAGTTGTGTTCATGGGCTTGTGGAGAGAATTCAAAATAGGCTTTGGGCTAAAATCGAGACTTCATATCCATTCATTCTCATTGTTATAAACCATTCCCGATTATTCCATTCCACTTCCATTCTTTTCCAATTTTTATTTCTTCAATTCCCATTATCCTTTACGTTTCCATCAATTCATTTTCAGTTTTCTTTTATTCACTTCCCCATTTATCTTTTGTCCGTAATCCATTTTGAACCATCTTCCATTTTTCATAGTTCATATCAAACTCATGTTTTCTTCTTGTCCATTTTTTACACCATTTAAACTCGATAGCAATTTCGTTCTAGAATCATCATAAATTTCCACACAAAAAAATACTAAGAGGTCAATTTCTTTTTTTTTAGTATCCAAATCACTAAGCCAACTCTAATTCTAATTTCTATTTTTTTCAACCTAATTCCCTCCTTCTCCTAGCTCATTTCTTTTGCTCCTGCTCTATTTTTCTACAAAAAAAAGGGACAATTAGAATTGTTTTCGTTTTTGAGTCAAGATGGCCATCCGAACACTGTCGAAAAAAAATCAATTTGGATGGAATTCTAAACCCAGCTGAGTGCACTATTGTTGATGCACTATTTAATGATTATGGTGATTCATATGTTCTTTTGAGTCAAGGTGGTTCACATGACTGGTTTAGATTAAGAAAAGGCATATGTTGTTTTTCAAAACAAGCTCATTTTCAGCAGCTAAGTTTTCTATTGCTCTGGACAGTGATATGAATGGTGAAAAGCTTGACAAATTTCCTCTAGAAGTAAAAGAATTCAATTATAAATAGAAGAGCATTTCAGTTATGAAGTCAATTACAAAATTGAAAAAAATGCAGTTACATTTTCAAGTCCAAGGTTAAGTATAATGTTGTTACAGGAGAAGAAAATCCTATATTCTACCAAGTTACAAAGACAAAAAAAAAGAGGAATCCTTCAATATCTCACTCTTCCATTTTTTCTCGGCATCATCTATATCTCCATCTTCGTAAACCATAATCTTCAGTGTCAGCATTCAATCAACCTGCGAAACGGCATGGGATCAATAACTAGAAATTGACAGGATGTAATAGAGAATGTAAAAGAAGGAGAAAAGGATAACTCCACCAAAAGCAATCAGAATCTAAACCGACGTAACGGGGTACTAGTTGAGAACAATGAAAGAATTGAGATTCGTCGTGAACTCATATCAGAAACAATAAAGAAGTTCAGAGTGGTTACCTAGCCTATAAGCCGTTTATCAGCTTGAGATGGCATGATTGGTATAAGAGGCTGCCAGGATGTTGCGCTAAACACTCTAGTATCGGAGCGTGTGAGGTTGATGGACAATTGGTTGGTGAAGCCGTGCAGTGGTTATGGAACAGACATGAATCCCTGGCCGAGTTTCTATATGCCAGCTCAGTGCACCCGGCGGAAACAGCAACAAATTCTGCTCCGGTTACGATATTGGCTTGTCATTTGCTTGTTCCGTTTGACTCTAGTTCGTAGCAATCGTATTGGTGAGGCTTCAGCTGAATCTGGAAAAGGAAAGCAGGTGAAGTTATGATCAAAAATCAGTACAGCCAACAAAAGAAAAACCACAAAATGCTAACAGAAACTCAATACGAAATCAACAACTAACTTATAACAGGATCCCTAACAAAAAAACTCATAACTGAACAAATAACTGAATTGCAACAAACTTCAACTAATTCATAACAGGAAATAACAGAATTATAACAGAAGTCTAAATGAATCTACCTGAAGCTTCCAGATCTTTCTGTGAGAATCAGCTATAAATCAGAATCGATCCCCACCAGTTTCCTCTCTTCCAGAATTTTCCAAAGAAACACTTCACTAATTCTCAATCTTCTCAATCCATCTCCAACCTCTTCATCATTTTCCTTCCTCTTTGTTGATTAGTTCAACCTCATCAAACCAGATTTCTTCCTTCATCACTCTTCCTCAATCATCCTGGACCTTCTTCCATTTCCAATTTTCATAACCTCCGTTAGCCTGATTCAATCTCTCCTAATCATGGATATCTCAATGCTGCTGTACCTACATCAATGACCTGTGGAAGAAAGTGAAACACAAATATCAGGAAAATCATTGAACAATACACAGTGAAGGTAAAACGAGGCTGCAATCAAAAGTGTCATACCTTCGTCGAATCTGTGCAAATTCAAGAATGTTCATCCATGTTTCGTTGATCCATCTTCATCAATAGTCTTCGGCACTGTCGCTCCCGATAAATGGGACTGGCCCAGATAAAGGTACAGACGCGAACGGTCGGCGAGAGGGACAATGAGAACACACAGCCGTGAACTCACTGGAGATGAAAAGAGTCGCCAGCTAGGCATTTTTATCCCGGAGGAAAGGCAATGCTGCATAGACCTAGAAAGAGATGGATAAGACGGTTGCGAACCAGAGAGACTGAGAAAGGGGGTTGGTTACAACCTGGGAAGGTATTAGCACCCAGATTGTCCGCCGTACTCGACGGGATCCACGCTTGAAAGATTTGTGTTTTAAAGGGGTAGTGTCAGTGCAATCTGTGTATAAATGAGCTAGAAAAGGATGTACAGGTGTCAGTGTAAGAGAAGTGAAGTGCAGTATGTACAGTGTCAGTGTAAGGATAAGAGTAAGATGCTCAAGATCATGAGGCTTAAAGAATAATGCTGGAAGGAGGGGGAATATACAGAGACTTTTGTTCGATAACTGTTAAGTTATGCCTACGTATCCTCTCGTGCAATGAGGAAGTCAGAACACCGTAGTTCGACCCAAAGAGACTGAAAGGTGAATTGACTTGTGAACTGCTTGCTTGTCTATGCTCAAGTGTATGACCTGTCTGGCTCAGGTGCAAACTGTCTTGCATTAGACGGAAGAAGCAAGTTCTCGTTTGTGAGTGAATGAGATGAGAAAAGAATCCCGGAGGAGACGATTATCATTTGTTTTTTTGTGATTTCAGTTTTTTATTGCTTTTGAAAGTTTGTCGTAAGTTAATGAGCTTAAGCCTAAACCAATGGATTTAGTAAACTCATCACATCTTCCCTCTGTTTAGGGGTAATGAGAATACCTTAAGTGTGAAGTCAGATTCTCACACTTAATCACCTATGATGTAGGATTAAGATCATTAACCTACTTGTGATTATTTAGATGTTTTTGGTGTTTTTGTTTAGTGTTAGGTAATGAGGTTAAGCCATAATCAGGGATTAAACAGACTCATTACACCATCCTAATAGAAGGATAATAGATGAGAATGTTTAAGCTGAGGAAAGCTCCCCAACTTAATCCATGATTAGGGATTAAACTCATGACAAAACAAGCCTTTGATTAAGTGGATTTTATTTAATGGTATGATGATGAAGTGATTTTTATGATTTGTAAGACAACTTGAGGGGGACTTGTCCATTAACACTAGGGTTAGTCCTTCTTAACCATTTAAGGAAGAATTAGAACCCTAATGCAAGGCCCAAGTTACAAGTGTGATGTCTTGATACTTATTAAGTGAATTGATTAAGAGATTTAAACACATTAAGGGTTTAACACTTAGGATTAAAGTTATACACTCCATCCTAAGAGAAGGATGCAGGCATAAGCTTAATCACAAAGCCTTAAAGCCTTTAGGGTTTAGTCCCTGATTATGAGATGAGAAGAGAAGACTCAAAGAGACACAAAGGTAAAACTAAGAGGGGAAACTAATCAAAACCCTAATCATTGTCATGCTTGGTTGTTCCTAAGGTTTGTGAGGTTTACAAGAGAAGATCTTCAATGGAACCACCAGGAAGCAGATGAAAGGATCAAGAGAAGCAAAACAACTTGCTTCATTCAAGAAGTCAAGTCACTTGAAGAGAGAAAGTGGGAAGAGGAAGAATGAGCAAGCTCAAACTCAAACACAAACAAAAATGCAGCAATGGATGCAAGAGAGATGAAAAGAAAAGTTATGAGAAGTGAAGGCAAATTCACTTCTCAAAGTTACTTACCACCTGAAAGGTTAGAAAAGAAATGCAATGCAATGCAAAATGGGATGAGATGACATGATGAGAAACAAAACCAGAAGCATATTCATGATGATAATGATGCTATGAAGTGCTACAAACATGAGGCAACACATGGGGATGATCATACAAGTTCATGAATGCAAATGAAGCAGGTTAGGAACCATGAGCATACATGAAAAGTTATGAAGTGCACATGACATACAACATGGCAAATACATGATGCAATGATCAAGCATGCTTCCAATATGTCTTATGATGTCAAATGAATCAAATGGATGCTTGAAATGTCATGGCAAGTCATGTTATGCAAGAGAATGCAAGATGGATGCATATGGAAGCCCCAAATTAGGGTTTATGAACCAAACACCAAACAAAAATCAAAATCAGAAGCAAACAACATTACAAAAAATTGAAAATTCCATTCAAAGGACCCCTAATCCTATACTAAACCAAAGCCCAAAGGAGAGGTCTCAACTCTTAACCAATCTCAAGTTATGATTTTTACAAGTTTTTAGGGTTTTTAGGGTTCCTAAACAAGAAAATTGCCAAACAAATTGAAAATGGAAGATCAAACCATGGCCATTTAATCTCAAAAACTAAATGCTAAACACAATGCAATGCAAAAAGAATCAATGTCCAACTCTTCATGGATAGGCAGAAATGATTTTTTGAACTTGGGATCAAAATAATGCACAAAAATGATTTTAATTCAATGAAAAATTCTCAAAATGCATCAAGATCAAAAAAGAAATTTGGTTTGAAGGTTGGACAATGTTTCTAAATGTCTTAGAACATTTCATGAATTTTTTGGTGATTTTTAAATACCTAAAAGTATTTTTAATAAATTAATTTCCATTAATCAATTAAAAATAAACTTTTAAATATTTAAAAATACATTTTAAATACTAAAAATGAAAATAAAAATATTTTTGTGTCTTAAAAATTAATAAAACTCTTGAGAAAAAGTTTCATAATTTTTAGACAATTTTTACTATTTTAAATAAATTGTGCAAATTAAATGAAAGAAAATGAAATAAAAATTGGAATAAATGGAAGTCAACTGGGTGGAGGACCAGGATTGAGTCTGAATTTGAATGGGTTGACTGCGCGCGTTAGTGTAGGGCCAGGATTGCATCTGATTATATTAATTTAATTATGGATTAATTAAACTAACTAAGTGGATTAGGGCAAAGCAAGAGGATCTGGGCCATTCAAGCTAGCGGGAAGTCAACTGGTCAAGGCAATCCTACGCTCAATATTCAAATGGCACTAATGACCTGAGATTAGGGCTAACCACATTCAGGTGACCGGAGAGAAGCTCCGGTCATCTTCCCCGGCGACCCCAAAACCCTAAAACATGATTCAGGCGACCACTCAACAAATTAAACACATCTAAAGGATCCTCTAACATCCTAGGACACGAATCCACCCTCAAACATCATTTAAACCCCAAGAATCATGCAAATCGAAGAAAACAAAATCCACGGGTGAAATTTCAGAGAAGCATAAAATGATCATTTCTCACTCATTTCCAATTCTAAAACCATCCCCATGATCAGCAAGACAAAAGCAACCAGTTTATAACTTAAAATGCAAGCTTTGGGAGAAAATGTTCATGATCATACCTGAGCTGGAAAGCTTCGAAACTGAGCTTCCAGTGCCTTCTTTGTGTGCAAATGAACCTCCTTGACTCTCCTGAACTCAATGGGATACCTCAAAGCTCTTGTAGATGGCTGATTTGAGAGGAATGGTTCTGGTGTAGCAGATGGCACAGTCAAGAATAGGGAGGTTTCAGGCCACTCCAATGGTGGGTTCTTGCTCCTTTAGGTGTGCTTGACTTATTGGTGAAGAAAAATGGTGTGTTTGATGGCTGGATAATGGGATTCGAAGAGTTCTGGTTTTGAAGATGAGAAATGGTGAAGGTCAGTTCATGCTGGTTTCAGGCTTGAGTCTTGTTGGTTTAGGACCAATGAAGCATGGTGAGATGAGTAGTGGAATTGGTTTGAGTGTTTTTGGTTTGTGGAGGCAGATTCGAAGAGAAATGCAAATGGGGTGAGTTTTGTGTATGTGATGCTATGGTGTGTTTCAGCTTGGCCTCCTCATATGTTTAGCTTGCAAATGGATAGTATAAAATAATCCCATAGGTCAGATGATGTGACCTGGCCTTTATTGATTGGTAAGTTCACTTTTGCAAAATGTCAACTTTGTTGTAAGAGAGGTATGGCTTGAGATCTAGCTTGGTACAATGGCTAGGGCTGGCGCAGCATGGTGTGTATGGGAGGCTAGCATGGTTCAGCATCCAATGTGACAAGTGGGTGAAGTGTCATGAGTGATTTTGCAACTTGCTTGCCTTTGGTTCATATGGAAAGATCTTGCCACACAAGCCATGAACATGAGAAATTCTTGGTCCAATTCTGATTTTTAGAAGTAGGGTGATCATGTTGAGTGAATTAGAAGCCCATATGATGATTGAATTGGCCTCGAAAGGAGAATTTGCAACTTTGCCTTTTGGTGCATATCTTGAATTTTAGTGATTTTTGCCAACTTTATCACACCATAACTTTTGATCCAAGAAGAATTAGGTCATGTTCTTGTACTTTTTGAAAAGGGAAAAATGTATTCTACAACTTTCATGACCAAAGTTTTTCCATTTGAAGCATTTTTGGATCAAAAAGCAAGGCTTGAAAAATGGCATAAAATGACATATTCTTGAAAAGTCAACCATGCCCTAAAAAGTCAACTTTGCAAAAACTTCAAATTCTTGATTTTGTGAACTTCAACCTTCTTCCATGATCAAATAAAGATCATATACACTCAAAATGATGAAGATCACCCCTTGGTTGGGTCATTGGGGGCCTCAGATGCCCTGATTTTGCACTGACTTGTCTGAAAAGTCAACCCTTGATCAGATGACTTCCCCATGGAATTTCTTCATGAAAATTGACATGCATACTCCCTATACCATATAGAGACCAATAGAAACAAGAATGACCAAAAAATTTGGGGTTATCGCCTCTGAAACCAAAACCCTAATTCTAGGTCAACTGTGCAGTCAAACTTGGCTCTGCATCCATACCAATCCCAGTTCTTGTGATTCTTTGACATTTTTGACTTTGAGGGGATGTAATATGATATAAGAACACACATGAACCCCTTTGAAGTGATTGTTGGCCCTTGGAGTGGCTCAAGAGGCTCTTGGATTGTTCAGATCACAAACCCTAGATGCAGATGACTTTGAATCTATGCAGTGAATCAAAAAATGAGATGTGAGATATTATGATTGTGTTTATGCATATGAGATGATCACAAGCCATGGTGTGAATGGGTGAGGGCAAATTTGGGGTGTTTACAGCTGCCCCTATTCAAACATGAGTTAGCTATGCAGGTTGTAAGCAACGGCTTAACAGGCAAACAAGATAACTTGTGGTTGAATACCAAAGACAGTCCAAAATTTGCACTCACAGAATGAAGAAGAAAAGGGATATAGATTGTAAAAGAAAGTAAAGTATATTGTAAAGTATAGGCGACGGAGGACGACCGTCGAGCAGAGGACGACTGCTGGGTAAAGAGCAATGACGGGGACGGCCGACATGCTGAGAAAAGTGTGTGAAGTAAAGCGATGACGGGGACGGCCGACATGCTGGGGATAAAAGGTAAAGCCAAGACGGGGACGGCCGACTAGCTGGGGAAGATAAGATATTATGATGGGGACGGCCATCAAGATAAAGCTGTAGAATTCTCTGGGGATCAGTGAAACATGACGGGGACGGCCATCAAGTTCACAAAGCAAGGTAACCAACGATGGGGACGGCCATCGGGTTAAAAAGGAAAGGAAAAGGGACCACGATGGGGACGACCATCGGGTTAAAGAATAAATGAAATAAACAGATGATGGGGTACGGCCATCAAAGGTGAAGGACGATCACCTAGCAGGGGACGGCTGCTCTGTTGGGGAATAAAGGAATTATGATGGGGACGGCCATCAAAGGTGGAGGACGACCACCTGGCAGGGTACGGCTGCCGAAAATATCGCGACATAGGACGAATTCCGGATAGAAAAGGTCAACGATGGGGACGGCCATCGGATGAGCATGATGGAGGACGACCATCAAGAGGTGGAGGACGACCACCTAGCAGGGGACGGCTGCTGAAATCAACGATGGGGACGGCCATCGGATGAGCATGATGGAGGACGACCATCAAGAGGTGGAGGACGACCACCTAGCAGGGTACGGCTGCTCTCAGGTTTATCACGACACAGGACGAGTGTCAGATAAAAAGGAAAATTTTGTTGGCGATCTACTGGGGAGTGGTAAACACGGACGAGTGTTTACATCCAAGAAACAAAAGGTATAAGTGTTTGGTATTGTGTATAGATTAAAGATGCGGACGAGCATCCTTAAGACTACGATACAGACGAGTATCGGGTAGAAACAAATACTGACGCGTGTTCAAAGATGATGATACGGGCGAGTATCAACTGGTTAACAGAGAACACGGATGAGTGTTGAATCTGAGAGGATTCTTCTGGGGAATAGTAGACACAGACGAGTGTCTATATTCAAGAGGACATAAGTGTTTGACACGGTGTATGGATTAAAGATGCGGACGAGCATCCTTAAGGTTATGATACGGACGAGTATCATGTAGAAACAAACGCTTGACGCATGTTCTGAGATGATGATACGGACGAGTACCAACTGGTTAACAAAGAACAAGGACTAGTGTTGAATCTGTGGGGATATGAAAGGTATATATAAGATACGGACGAGTATCTGTATGAGTGTGATATGAGTAATGAGTATGAGTATTGTATAGATGAGTGTTTCTCTGCTGGGGAGAGTGACACGGACGAGTGTCAAGAGAGAAAAGTATAATAATATCAACAAGTATATGGGTTGTAAAAGCGTAGATGACTGTGCTGGGGATACGACACGGACGGGTGTCAAGAAAGTGTATATAGGTATATGTGAGTGCAAAGAGGGTGTCTTTGGCTTTCTGCTGATGATTTGACACGGATGGGTGTCAGGAAGTATCTGAAATACGGGTGTGTTGTTTGCAAAGAGTGTTCAGGCGACTTTACTGGGGAAAGATGGCACGGACGGGTGTCAAAATGAGTATATACTGGTGTTTGTGGATTGTGAGGCAGCTGCTTTTGCTGGGGATTCTGGTGGGGATTTTTTCTGTACGTTGATGAATTGTCATTATTCACAAGTGCTGATTCAAAACATGGCTTATGATTATGCTATGTGTTGGATTTTTGTCGTAATGCTCCGTGTTAAAACGGAATGCTACGCTTTGTGGGTGAATATGATGCGAATGCTATGATTGTGCAAAGATACCAAACCGGGATCCGGGTCCCGTTGCCGCGAAGATCTTCGGTTGATCTGCTTGAAGTAGACATCCCAGCTGGGAATGAGATCATTGGTAGATCTAATGATATGATATCTGCTTGGGGATACGGGTCAATGATAGACCTATCCTAATAAATGAGAGACCCAACTGGGGTTTGTAGAAGCTTTCTTCACTCTGTTGTGACTCCTTCACGCGTTGTTCTTTTGGATAGAGGCTGGGGCTCTGTGGGGGGATGGCTCTCTGACTTTTGTGCTCGGCTGAGGGCGAGATGGCAACTCGGCTGGGGAGGAAGAGAGGAATCACTGAAAGACCTCCCTAAGGATTCTGTTGAAGAGGATCCTTGACTCAGCCGGGGGTATAGGTGCCTTCTGTGATGCCTGGCAACTCTGACGGGGAGGAGCAATAAGTGGCAAACTCAGCTGGGGGAAGTCATGAAAGGCAACTCAGTTGGGGAGAGGGCACTTCGGGTACTAAAATCGAGTGTTGATTTGCCAGCTTGCTGGGATGAAACTTACATGCCCCAAGTTGCGTTCTGGATACCTGCAATCCCGAAAAAGATAGAGAAACGCACAAGGTAATCCCGAGGTATCCCTTACTGGATTCCGTCATAGGAGTTAGGCACTTCTGAGAGTAAGCATATTTCCTGCAAGCATGTTCTTATTCGAAAATAAGCATCTGTATTTTATGCAATCAGTTTCCTTTAAACATCAAACATTTTTGCAAATAAGTGAAAATAAGACGAGACACGACTGAAAATCTGATTTTATTAATTCAAGAGCCTTGCAATGGCGAGATACAGTCAAAGAAACAAATCCCCTGAAATGAGGAGATTGTTACAAATTGAGAAACAAAATGTCGGCAGTGTTGATGACGCTTTGAGGAGCTTCCTCTTCACTATGACCCGTATGACTTTTGACGTTCTTCTCATCTTGCTTTTTGAAGAATGTTTATTCTAATTGAGGCTTGATCCTTTCGAAGCTTACCAAGTTGTACAAGATACAGACGAATTCAGAATGTAGTTGTTCGCTTATTCCCTTATTTTGCATGGATCGCCCTTTCGGGTTTTCAATCCATCGGGATACCCATTTTTGCCTGAGCTGTCCAATGCGGCTTTTCAACTCAGCGGGTGTACATTTTTTATCTATTTTCCCTTATTTTGCCCGAGTCTTTTATTCTGTTTTTGACTCGCCGGGATGCCCTATTTTTGCCTGGACTTACATTCTGTTTTTATGTCCAGCGGGTCATTTTATGCGAAGTATTTTTTAACTGCATCTGAATTCACAGGGGACGGGAAATCTTCACCATCCATGGTGCTGAGCATCAGTGCTCCACCAGAGAAAACTTTCTTTACTACGAATGGTCCTTCATAATTTGGAGTCCATTTGCCCCTGTGGTCTGTATGAGGAGGGAGGATTCTTTTCAGCACAAGATCTCCTACTTGGTACTCTCGGTGCCTGACTTTCTGATCGAAGGCTTTCTTCATTCTTTTCTGATATAACTGCCCATGACAGATTGCAGCCAATCTTTTCTCTTCAATCAGGCTCAGTTGCTCGTATCGGGACCGAACCCACTCTGCTTCGTTCAGTTTAACATCCATCAGTACCCGGAGGGAGGGTAATTCAACTTCAACAGGTAGGACTGCTTCCATACCATACACAAGCTGATACGGTGTTGCCCCAGTGGATGTTCTGATTGACGTGCGGTACCCATGCAAGGCAAATGGTAGCATTTCATGCCAGTCTTTGTAGGTGACCACCATCTTCTGCACAATCTTCTTGATATTTTTGTTAGCCGCCTCAACAGCGCCATTCATCTTTGGCCTGTAAGGAGAAGAATTGTGATGTTGGATCTTGAAATCCCGGCACAGCTCTGCCATCATTTTGTTGTTTAGATTGGAACCATTATCAGTAATGATTCGCTCGGGCACTCCGTATCGACAGATGATATCTCTTTTCAGAAATCTGGCTACCACTTGTCTTGTGACGTTTGCATATGAGGCTGCTTCAACCCACTTGGTGAAATAGTCAATGGCGACTAGGATGAATCTGTGGCCGTTTGAAGCAGTCGGTTCGATCTTGCCGATCATGTCAATGCCCCACATGGCAAAGGGCCATGGTGAAGACATGATGTTCAGAGGATTGGGAGGCACATGCACCTTATCTGCATAAATCTGGCATTTATGGCATTTTCTGGCATAGGCACAACAGTCTGCATCCATTGTGATCCAGTAATAGCCTGATCTTAGCAACTTCTTGGCCATGGCATGCCCTCCAGCATGGGTACCAAAAGATCCTTCGTGCACTTCATGCATCAACAAGTCTGCTTCTGTCTTATCAACACATCTGAGGAGTATCACATCAAAGTTCCTTTTGTATAAAGACCCATCAGTGTTCAGAAAGAAACTACCAGCAAGCCTTCTCAAAGTCTTCTTATCATTGGAAGATGCCCCAGGTGGGTATGTTTGATCCCCCAAGAAGCATTTAATGTCATGGAACCAAGGCTTATCATCTTTAACAACATCTGCTGCGAACACATATGCCGGTCTGTCTAATCTGGACACTGAAATCTGAGGTACAAAGTTGGCAGCTTGAACTTTGATCATAGATGAAATGGTAGCCAGAGCATCCGCAAACTGATTCTCGTCCCGAGGGATATACTCAAGCTTGACCGTTGTAAAGAAAGTCAATAACCTCCTTGTATAATCCCTGTAAGGTATTAGATGATCCTGGTGTGTGTACCATTTGCCGTTGGTCTGATTGATTACCAGAGCTGAATCTCCGAATACGGTCAATGTCTTGATCCTGAGGTCAATGGCTTCCTCAAGACCCATAATGCAAGCTTCGTATTCAGCTTCGTTGTTAGTGCAGTTGAAAGTGAGTTTTGCCGAGAAAGGCATGTGAACTCCTTTGGGTGTAATGAGTACTGCACCAACACCACGACCATTCATGTTAATAGCCCCATCAAACATCATAGTCCATTCTTCCTCCGGGTCAGGCCCTTCAGTGTGAATAGGCTCTTCATGATCTTTTGATTTTATGAACATGATGTCTTCATCAGGGAAGTCAAATCTCATAGGCTGGTAGTCATCAATGGGTTGCTCAGCAAGATATTCAGATAGTACACTGCCCTTGATGGCTTTCTGAGAGGTGTACTGGATGTCGTATTCTGTGAGGATCATTTGCCATCTTGCAACCCGTCCGGTAAGTGCTGGCTTCTCGAAAATGTACTTAACTGGGTCCATTTTTGAGATCAATAAAGTAGTGTGGGTCAACATATACTGTCTCAGTCGGCGAGCAGCCCACGCTAAAGCACAACAAGTTTTCTCGAGCAGTGAATAACGTTGTTCACAGTCGGTAAACTTTTTGCTCAGGTAGTATATTGCATACTCTTTTCGACCAGACTCGTCATGCTGGCCCAGCACACACCCCATTGACTCTTCTAATACTGTCAAGTACATTATCAGAGGTCTTCCTTCAACTGGAGGCATAAGGATCGGAGGTTCTTGCAGATACTCCTTGATTTTGTCAAAAGCCCTTTGGCAGTCTTCATTCCACCTGACCGTCTGTTCTTTTCTTAACAGCTTGAACAAAGGTTCACAGGTCGCCGTAAGGTGAGATATGAACCGTGAGATGTAGTTCAATCGACCTAAGAACCCTCGAACTTCTTTCTCTGTCTTCGGTGCAGGCATCTCTTGAATAGCTTTGACTTTATCAGGGTCAACTTCAATCCCTTTCTCACTTACAATAAATCCCAGCAACTTACCAGATCTCACCCCGAATGTGCATTTGTTGGGGTTCAATTTCAATTGGTACCTCCTCAGACGCTTGAACAGCTTGAGTAGATTTACCAGGTGATCTTCTTCAGTAAGGGACTTGGCAATCATGTCATCCACATAACACTCGATTTCTTTATGGATCATATCGTGGAATAATGTCACCATAGCCCGTTGATATGTCGCACCAGCATTCTTCAGCCCAAATGGCATTACCTTGTAGCAGAACGTGCCCCAGGGTGTGATGAAGGTTGTCTTCTCCATGTCTTCAGGTGACATTTTAATCTGATTGTATCTTGAAAATCCATCCATGAAGGAGAATACCGAGAACTGAGCCGTGTTATCCACCAATACATCAATGTGAGGTAACGGGAAGTCATCTTTCGGACTGGCTCTGTTCAGATCCCGGTAGTCAACACACATTCTTACTTTGCCGTCTTTCTTAGGCACAGGTACTATATTAGCAACCCACGGTGGATAACTAGTTATAGCAAGGAACCCGGCGTCCCATTGCTTTTGTACCTCTTCTTTGATTTTCATTGCCATGTCCGGGCGAGTACGGCGCAGCTTCTGTTTAACTGGTGGACATTCTTCTCTCAAAGGCAGCTTGTGCACGACAATGTCGGTATCCAACCCTGGCATGTCTTGATAAGACCAAGCAAACACGTCCACATATTCTCGAAGCAGATCAATCAGTTGTCTCTTCACTGAGTCTTGTAAGCAGGCCCCGATTTTAACCTCTTTCATGTCTTTATCTGTACCAAGATTGATCACTTCAACCTCCTCCTGGTGAGGGTTAATAACCTTTTCCTCTTGTCTCAACAACCTGGCTAGCTCTTCAGAAAGCTCATATTCTTCTTCAACCCATTCGTCAGCTTGATTGATTGGATTGTCAAAGTCATACAAGGTCATAGCCGTGCTGTTGTCGGTGCTGTCTGGAAGGCACTCTCTACAAGGGTTCAGTTTGTTCATTTTAGTGATTTGATTTTAATCTTGTTTAGAAAAGTGAAATAAAGTTGTCATTTTGAAAACACTGCCATTTATTTTTTGTACAAAAAGAAAAATGGAAAAACAGTGAGCGGAAAAGAAAAAGACTCATTTGCAAAAAGATGTCTGATATTTCATTGATTAATCTTGTTTGCACAAAAAGTACAGATGGCCCGATCACAAAATGAGTCTTGTCATCTTGGGCAAGATGCAAGACTTTGATGCATGCTATAAAAATACAGGAAATAATAATTACTCTGCATGAGTAACTCTTATAATTTCCTGGGAAGACCAGTTTGAGATACTACTCCCCGGGATCTTTGGACGAATCCAGCTTTCCAGGTTGCGTTCTTCTTCCAGCTCGTCTTCCAAACAGTTGACAGCATCAGGGGTGAGCATCCCCCCGCTCACAAAGTTGGGCTCTTTTGCAGCCTCTGCTTGATCTTGTTGAGTTGGTTTGTAACCCAACCCAAATCTGTCCTCTTTCTTCTCCACCGATAACAGTTTGCCCCAGCCTTGGGCGTTTCCTCCCTCAACAACCTTCCGGGCTTGTTGATAAGATGATATTGAAGTACCAGGCACAGCAGATGTTTCATTGACATTCAAGGCTTCAAAACCCTGGCTCATTGTTTCATGGATCTCCCCATCCATCTCAATGTACTTATAGGTAGCCAGGTGGCTGACAAAAATATCCTCCTCTCCACAGATTGTAACGATTTGACCCTCCCACTCATATTTTAACTTCTGGTGAAGGGTAGAGGTCACGGCGCCAGCGGAGTGAATCCATGGCCTACCCAATAGACAGCTGTAGGCAGGCTGTATATCCATCACGTAGAAGATCGTTTTGAAGGTCTGCGGGCCAATCGTTATGGGCAACTCAATCTCTCCCAGAACCGATCTCTTTGAACCATCAAAGGCTCTCACCACCAGGTTGCTGGGTCTCAACGCCAATCCATCATATTCTAGCTTCACCAGGGCCTTCTTCGGTAAGACATTGAGGGATGACCCCGTGTCTACCAGCACATGGGAAAGGACAGCACCTTTACATTCCATGGTTATGTGCAAGGCTTTGTTATGGTTGCGGCCTTCCGTTGTCAAATCAG
The DNA here is from genome assembly GCA_963966055.1 of Lathyrus aphaca. Classification (NCBI taxonomy): domain Eukaryota; kingdom Viridiplantae; phylum Streptophyta; class Magnoliopsida; order Fabales; family Fabaceae; genus Lathyrus; species Lathyrus aphaca. Next base: position 485,267,410 of record OZ014525.1, on the reverse strand, counting down.
TATTGGTGAACCCTAGTCCGTGACTAGCATTAACATTTCCAACTACAGCTTCTAGTTGATTGACAGTGATCTCTTCAGGCACGTAAGCTGCGTGCAAGACTTTGAGTAGTGCATTCCGATGGGCTTCGGAGCACATAAGCAATGATAGGATTGAGATCTTGGAAGGCGTCTGGTGAAGCTGATCCACTATCTTATAATCACTCTTCTTGATGATTCGCATGAACTCATCAACCTCTTGATCGAAGGGTGTCTTCAAGGCTTCTTTAACAGTCTGTTCTTCCTGCACCAAGCTTTTTCCTTTTGCCTTAGCAGCAGCTTCTGCTTCGGCAGTGGGTCTCTGAATTTGTGGAGCGAAAAGACGTCCGCTTCGAGTGAAGCCTCCTCCTCCTCCCACATTGTCAATTTGTGGTGCAGGGGTTGATGATTCAAGAGTGTTTCTTTGTCCTTCACAGTACAGGTCAGAGCCGTAATGCCAGGGGATAGCGTTACTGCTTTCATAAGGTACTGGTCCAGGCACCGTGATAATGACTGGACTGATTGCAGCTGCGGAAGGAACTGTGATAGTTTGTGGATCATAATAAATTGTAACTGGTGCTCTGATGGGAGCAACACCTTCTGAATTGTAGGCAGAGTTGTTTTCAGGATCATAAAATATTGTGACAGTTGAGACATCTTCATGATTTGTTGCTGGTGTTGTAGGAGACATTGGTGGAAGGATGGATGTTGTTGTTGTAGGAGTTTCGAAATGGAGTGGTGCTGGAGTTGTAGAAGAAAAATTTGTTGATAACTAATCAGTTGAGATAATAGATGAAGTACTTGTTGATGAAGCTGAATAATTGTCAGGAACAATGGTTGTTGCAGTTGTAGGAGTTACTGGAACTGTTGCTGATGAGATTGCTGGATTTGTAGGAAATGATGTGGTGATCTGAAGCTGGCCACTCTGAATGAGATCGTCTATGCCATTCCTCAGGTTATCGCACCCATTGACTGAAATATTGCAGTAAGCACACCCCAACTCACACCCCGAGAACATTTGACATTCGAGGAGTTGAGCCTTGATTTCTACCAACGGTGTCCGGATCTGACCCACACTGGTTATTAAATAAGACGGCCTGTCTTCTTCAATAGCGTTAATTCTGGGACCCCCGTGGTTTGGCATAGGATTCTTATTGACATTAGGTGGCGGTGCGAAATTCAGAGCTTTCGAGTCTACCAGGTCTTGTACCTTCATGTGCAGAGCTCTGCACTTTTCTGTACTATGGCCAGGTGCATTTGAATGGAAGGCACATCTGGCGTTGGAATCATAATTCCTGGGTAGACTGTTGGGATCTGGAGGTGCCAACGTCCTCAGCTCAACTAGGTTGAGTTTCAGGAGTTGTGGCAGCAATGTAGCATATGGCATAGGGATCGGATCGATTACCCTATTGGCTTGAGATGGCCTCTGCTGAAATGGCCTTTGCTGGTTATTGTTGTTGGTGTTGGTGTTGTTGTAATTCCTTGGAGGATACTGAGCTTGTTGATGGTACTGAGGTTGTTGCTGATAGTTTTGTTGCGGAGGTTGATGAACTGGCTGAGGATGAGCTGGAGCAGGAATGGTGACTGCTGCCACAGACCTGTGAACATATTGGGACCTGCCCCTGTTGGTGTGGATGGCATTGGTCTCGCCAGTTCTTCTTGGGCCTGCAAAAGGCTTCCTTGTGCTACTGGACGAGCTTGCACCATTGTCAGAAATCTTGCCCACCTTCAATAGGCTTTCAATTCTCTCCCCGGCTATGACTAGATCTGCAAAGCTAGTGGAAGAGAAAGCAGCCATCCTATCAATATATGTCCCCTGAAGGGTATTCATAAACATGTCTGCCATTTCCCTTTCAGACATAGGTGGCTGAACAGCAGCAGCCAATTGCCTCCATCTCTGGGCATATTCTCGGAAACTTTCCCTTGACGACTGTGACATTCCCATTAGGAGAGTCCTGTTGGGTGCCATATCTAAGTTGTACTGATACTTTCTGATGAAGGCCTCTGCTAGGTCCTTCCAGCATCTGATAGTTGCCCTTGTCAAGTGAGAGTACCATTCTCTTGACGCTCCAGTCAAGCTGTCTTCGAAATAGAACATCCAGAGCTTCTCATCCATAGTATAGGCCTTCAGCCTCCCCAGAAATGATTGTAAATGAGTCCGGGGGCATGAAGTCCCGTTGTATTTTTCAAAACAAGGAGGCTTAAACTTATGGGGGATCCTGACCCCGTCTACCAAGCCCATGTCCATGACATCGAAACCCAGAGAATTTTGAGATTCTAAGGACCTCAATTTTTCAGCTATCTCATCCAACCTTCTATCATAAGCTTCTTCTCCAGCACCCATTACTGTGAATTGATCCTCTTGGGGGTCTTCTTGCAATACCCTGGCTGCAGTGGCGGTCCCTTGAACATTTGCAGGGATGTTGACCTCAGGATGGAGGTGTGGTCCAAAGATTGGGGGATTGACATGAGGTTGCACCCTTTCATTGTTGCTGGTGCCGGCAGTCCCTATATGTGGATCTTCTTGATTTTTCCTTTCCACCATGGCCCTCAATCTTTCTTGGCTCTGAGCCATGTTGTTCATTACTTCCATAAACTGAGTCATCTGTGTTCTCATTTCCAATCTTTCGTTTGCCATTTGATTTCTGACCTCTGCAAGGTCCTGCTGTACCTGATCCATTTGGATGCCCGGAAGATTGTTACGGGTTGGATAACGGTGCGGACGATTGAGGGGAAATACCCGGCGCCGAGCAATAATTCCTGAACATCACAACAGAGTTAGCGGCAGTAAAACAGAAACCTACAAAACAAACAAAAGGGTTAGCATGCTATGCAGTTATGCTTATTTGTTCTCAAGGTATCCGGTTTGGCATTCAGTTTTGACCCTTCCAGACCCTTGAAGATGCTGCTGATGTTGCTTCGAAGCGAAACTCGGATGAAACAAGCTAATACATATTACAAAAGCAAAATGGTACACAGTTTGTTTACAAATACAAGCCCTCTGAGGGGTCAAAATACATTACAGGAAAATAAAAGTACATGGAATGAAAGCAACAACAAACAAATGGTCAAACACCAAGACCAAACTCATCCTCACGAACTTCCTTGAGAAGTGCTTCGGTCACAGGATCAGCCGGACGCTCCGTGAGATTCCTAATGAGGAGATTCCGGGTTGTAACAACCGCTGTTAGCTTTTTGTGCTGACTTTGGTCCTTTGACCTCTTCACTCCAGCTCTGATTTTTAGCTCTGATATCTCCCTCTGGGCTGCTGCCAGGGCTTCCTGCTGCTCTTTTGCACTAGCTTCCAGTTGTTGTACCTTGTCTTGGACCCTCTTGTCCTCCAGAGTACGAGCCTCGGTGATCCTGACCCACCGGGCCTGACTCTCCTTCAGATACAAGTTTGTCCTTGCCCTCTGGAACTGGGCTTCTTTGCAAGTGTAATACCTCAAAATTTGCCCTCTCATTTCCTCAACATTTTGCATAGCATTTTGCATATATGGATTCATAAAATAACCAAAAACATTGCATCATATATAGCATAGCCGAGGCGTGGGTATGTGATCAATGATCGGAGCAACCGAAAGTTATGAAGAGGCTACCGAAGGGCCACAAAGCTTCTCAACCTTGTGCAAAGGGTTCACAATGTCCCACAAGTCTTCACTTGAAGCCACAAGTCATGGAAAGTTTTGGTTTGATTGAAGGAGGCAAGCAGTGCAATACTTCTTGAGGGAAAAGAGCCGAATTAGGGTTTCATTTCTACAGGGCTTCTACATAAATTTTTGAGTCGAAGTGGATTTCTTTGACTTATATACGATGTCAAGTGCCTAGGGTTCAAATCTCGTCCACAAATTCATTTTGGAAGGGGTTCGACTGGCCGGACGACGGAAAATCGAGGAATTGGAGAAAAGGCAATCGGGCTAGGTAAAAAGGGTCGACTCCGGACTTTTAAGATCGAGATCGTGAAATTAGGGTTACAATGATCCTATGGTTCAAGCTTGGTCAAGAAATGATGGAGGAATCATAAAAAAACCAAAGAAAAATCATTTGAAAAGTAGTTGGTTTTGCATTTCCCTCCACCTTTCCTTCCACTTTCTTTCCACACTTCCTTTCATTCTTTCCATCTCATTTTTCCACTCCAATTCCACTCCATTTCCCTTGGAAACTTCCACCACCTTCCACCATCTTCTAGAGTGTTCCAAGGAATATTCCAAGGAATATTCCCTTTTCCAACCCTAACCCTAACTAACTTCCAAACCTAATTTTGGATCCCAAACCTAATTTTTGGGCCCCAAACCCAAACCTAGCTCCTAGCCTAATCTCTATATAACCATTAATCACTTCCTTGAGAGAGGTTCCCACAATTCCAAATTTTTCACTTCTTCCATAATCACTTTTTCTCTCTCACTTTTCCTCCATTTTCCCTCCTTTCACCAAAGCTTCTTTGAATAAGCTCTTCAAGTTTCACATTGAAACTTGAAGATCTTGAAGCTTAAGCCTCCAACCTCCATTAATTGTGGATCGTAGAAGAAGAAGCTAGTGATTTTGTTGAAGATTTCGGCTTATCGGAAGTGTGTAAAGATTCAAGCATCAAGAACGCATTTATTTTGCGGTTTCTCGGTTTTCGGTTTTCTCTTCGATTCAAGCTCCGATTATTGCAACAATTACCGAAGCACTCCTCCGCTTCGTAGGTTGGTGATCTTAATCACTTCTTCTTTAAGTTATTCTCTTCATCTCGCCACTTTTGGCATTCTTTAATTGCTTTTTTCGCTTTGCTTGAAATCGTTCCGTTTCAATTATGTTTACTTGTGATTTGTGATTTTTGTTGATTTAGAAGCTAAGGTGTTAATAGATATAGGTGCTAGCATGTGTAAATAAGCTCAAATTAAGTAGAAATTAGTGTTAGCATGTTCCTAGGAAGGTTAGGGATCCTAAGAAGTGAGTTTGTGGCCAAAAGCACTTATTTCAAAGTTTTTTTCACTTTCTGTTCAGTGTTAACCGGTTAACGCATGGGGTTAACCGGTTAACACGTGCGTTTTGCCACAAATTACTTCTGTTTTAGGTCCGTTAACCGGTTAACCCATATGGTTAACCGGTTAACGCTGTCGAATTTTGGATTCTTAGCTTATTTGAGATCTCATTCCTAATTTCTAGTGCCTTTAATGTTCATACATGTTTAGGTAGTGATTTTAGGGATTTTTTTAGTCCATTTCCAGTAGCTAGTTCCCCCATTTCGAGTCGTTTCGACACGATTCCGTTCATGTTGCGTTTTAGGCATTTTTTTGTGTTCTTTGTGCATATCTTGGTTTCTTGCATGTTGTTACCATGTTTGTGCATTATTTGACACATAATAATCATGTTGCATTCTGTTTTATATGTTGGCATTGCATTAAATCATTTTTGCATTATGTTGATGTATGTTGCATTTTGCATAATCATATATATGTGCATTTGGTGGAATTTGTTGCATGTTTGATCATAGCATTTTATCCATTCAATTCTGAATTTCGCATTGAGTTTAGTATGTTTGTTGAGCTATCATATTGCATGTTCATAATCAATAATCACCATGTTCAAGTGCCATGTTCATATGCATGTTTAGGTGCTACTTTGTGCATTTATTTGTTGCATAATTAACCATGTGGTGTATTCTTGCATAATCATCAAAAATGTTCATGTTCTTGCATTTTTATATGATGATCCATGTTCAAATGCATGTTTGTGATGTGTTTAGTGATTTTTGCATTGAGTTTGTGCATAAAACATGAAAATAAGCAATTCTGGATTTTGCATGTCATAGCTGTTTTTTGCATAAGTGCTGTAAAATGTATGTTGTTCGTTATGTGTGCATGCTGCATTTGACTTTTTGCACCTACTTTTTCATGCTGCATGCTGGCTGTAAAAAGATGAGTTGTGTCATGCATTGTTTTCATGGCTGTTTGTGTAATAGGGGCTGTAATAGGTGCTGTATTTTGGTTTTAGCATTTTTCTAGTTCCTTTAGGATTAAGATTGGGTCTAGTTTAGGTCCAAGTATAATTAGGATTTAATTAATGTGTGTTTGCCTTATTCTTTTTAATAAAAATGCATGCTAACCATTTGTTTTGTAGTGGGGAAGATTGAGGTAAGTTTACTTCACTTTATCTTTTATTTTTTTTATGCATTTCTTTTAGGCTTTTTAATTCATTTTTCCTTCCATATTTGTGATTGGTAGGATTCCCCATTGTTAGGACCAACTTATCTTCCTTAGGAAGTAAGTTGCATCCTTTTTTCCTTTTTTTCTTTTCCTTTTTATCTTTAGGATTAGAAAAACCTCACTAACCCTTAGGATCTCCCTTTGTGCATAATAAATTAGGGTGTGTCTTAGTCCCCCTTAGATTTTCCCTTTTCCAACTTGAGTCATTCTCTTTCTCATCTCAAAAGAAAAGCAATAAAACACTTAATAAAAACCGAACAATCTTGTACGACACGAGACTTTGTTGCGGAGTGTTTATACGCGTCCTGTTTCGGGGCGAGGTGTAAATACTTCCCGCGATGGATAGGTCTTAGTACAAGACAGTTCACAAACAGATTCAAAAAACACTTCTTTTAAAAAGACAAAAACAAACAATAACCGACTATCCTGCGGGAATTTCTCTTCTCATCTCATTCACTCACACCGCGAACTCGCGACTACTTGTCTCGCATGCAAGACGGTAAACGCACTCGTACCAGACGAGCCTGCAACACCTGAGCATAGACACACGCAGTTCCAGCTGTAAAAAACACAAACAAATAGTTCCCGCCTAGGTTAGGCGAACTACGTCGACTCTGATCCTCATTATCCTGATGAGGTACGTAGGCAGCGGGGTAGGGCCCGTTCGAGCACATTCTTTATTTTCCCTACATTTCTCCCTTTCTTTCCATTTTCTTATCTCAATTCCTTTCTCATTTCCATTCCAGTTAGTGGTTTTATTCAGCAACAGTTATTCTTCTCACCCTTTGAAACAAAACAAGCAAGCGTGGATCCCGTCGGGTACGACGGACGATCTGGGGTGCTAATACCTTCCCAGGTCGTAACCGACTCCCGAATTCAGATCTTTGGTTCGCAAGGCCTTGTCCTTTCCTTCTTCCTCAGGTTTGTGCAACATTACCTTTCCCGTTCCATTCGGGATAAAAATGTCTGGCTGGCGACTCTAACCTTTCCGCGCCACTTTCGCGTTTGTACTAGGATGAAAATCCCGGGAGCGACAGCTGGCGACTCTGCTGGGGACTGCACACCAGATAATCTCTGGTTCCCCTGTGAGTCTTTCCTAGCGCCTGTTTGGTTTTGTTTCTTTGGGTGTTTATTTGTTTGTTGTTGTGTGCTTTAGTTTAGCTTTACTGTTTTATTACAGCTTTACTTTACCGCATTTATTTACCGCTTTCAGTATTTTATTTTCCATGCATCATATTATACTGGACTGTCTGGCTGTGCTGGTTTTCATTTTTTCTGCGGGATGGGAGTTACTGTGAGATAAGCCAAGTACCCGGCTTGAGTGCACCCTAGGATTAGAGTGGACATATTGTACTCGCATGTGACATGATGAGTGGCGATGTGTTTCACGCCCAGATTGCGACTGTCTTGGAAATATCTTGTGTGGGGATTTCCTCCACTTCGGGATAGGACCTTGATAGTTATGTGCATCTGGGGACCGATCATTGAGAACCTTAGTGGAAACAACCCTCTCTAGTGATGACAGTGGCAGACCACATTTGTTGGCAAACCCACTCGCATCCGAGGGTCCACTGGGAACTCACATAGGATGGCCTGGTTCTCTCATAGGAATCCAGTCAAGGCAAACTGTTCGTATGACGGTAGTATTGTACCCTTCGGGATGAATGTACTATTGTTTCTCGATTCAGTGCTTGAAGCTGGGGACCAATGAGGGATGCTTGTTTCCTTGGACTCAGCTGAGGCTTCCCTGATTAGTACATAATGCCAAACCGATTCCCTGATTTGGTCATGAGCCATTTCTCGGAAATGGTGAACGTATTATTGCTATTCGGCTTTGAGAGTCCGTGATGTTGACCCGAGTAGCACACCCGTGAGATTGGGAGGGGTTTACAGGTTTGCAGGAACCCTGGTACCTTCAGCATACCCACTTTGCCTTTGGTTCAGTTTTGTGATCTGGATTTCTGTTCTTAAGTTATGGACCCCGGATCAGAGGGATGATTATTGTGATATCTGGATTTTGAGACCGTGCACCGACACCTGATTATATGATTGGCACATCACAGACACTTCACTGATCACATGCCTTGCCTTGCATAAGCATCATATCATCATTAATCATTTGTGTTTCTTTTATTCTCAGGGTTTGCATTATTCCCGGTTCCTGGTCATATCTTTGCTTCAGAATGGAAGACGTCAGAAAGAAGAATATTTTCTACAAGTTTTTTGATACCAAGGTTGACTTGCTCAAGCAGATGGTGTCTCTCATTACCCCGGGTCACTTGGATTTCTTCAAACAGCAGTATGGTGATATTTTGGATATGGTTTTCAGCTTGGATAGTTCACAGAAGAGTGCCATTCATACTTTGCTACAGTACTATGATCCTAGACTCCGATGTTTCACATTTCCGGATTTCCAGCTAGGACCGTTGCTAGAAGAGTATGTTGAGATTCTAAGACTACCGATTCAAGATCAGATTCCGTTCAATTCAGAGATGACAAGACCAACTCATACTGACATTGCTAAGGCTCTTTATTTGAGCCCATCAGAAGTATCTGCTAATCTGGTTTCCACCAAGGCCGGGGTGCTTGGTTTTCCCTTAGAGTTTCTGGTCGGAAAAGCTGAAGAGTGTGCCGTGAAAAAGCAGTGGAATTCAGTTTGCGCTATCTTGGCATTATCTGTGTATGGGATAGTTTTGTTTGCTGATATGGACAAGTTTGTGGACATAAATGCAATTCATTTGTTTGTGTTGAAGAATCCGATACCTACTCTCCTAGGTGACTTGTATTATTCGGTGCACTATAGGAATGAGAAGAGACGAGGTGGCTTGGTTAGATGTTGTGCTCAGTTGTTCTACACTTGGTTTATGAGGAACATCCCTATTGCTGGAGCGTTTAAGGATCCCAATGTAATATGGTCGCAGAAGCTCAACACGTTGACTGCCAAAGACATCAGATGGTTCACTTTGAGGTTAAAAGGGAAAGGGCTCATCTCCAGTTACGGAAAGTATCCTAATGTTCCCCTCTTAGGAGTAGCAGGTTGCATTAACTACAACCCCATACTCTTGAGAAGACAATTAGGGTACGCTTTGAAGAATGTTCCCAAGGATTCAGAGTTGGATCAGACTTTCTATTTTCCTATGAAGGATAATCTCCCATTGGTGCGGGAGGCTGCAGGTGCCTGGAAAACGGTTATTAAGAAGGGTATAGATCGTTTGGGCAGGAGCAACAACCAAATGTTTCCCGAGTTTGAGGCGTGGGTAAGAGAAAAAGCCCAAGTGACTCTAATCCCTTTCTCTGCACCATTACCACCACCTACTACGGTGCTCTTAGAGGAATATCAGAAGTTAGAAGCTTTGGTTAAGCAATTGAGGTTTGAAAAGCAAGAGGCTCTTAATTCTTGTCAAGCGCTGATGATCCAGAACCGTCAATTGAAAGATAGGGCTGTGCAAGCCGAGGAGATAGTCCGTCTTAAGCAGAAGGATTTTGAAGATAGAGAGCTCTACTTCCGAAAGAAAGGTTTAGCTGAGACTCATATGACGGCCCAGCGCCAAAGGGAGAAGAAAGATCTTAGTGAAGCCAATGAAGCTGTTACTTTATGGCAGGAGAAATGGGACGAAAATTTGAAGAAACAAAAGGAGTTAGACGCCAAGCACAAACAGGAAGTCAAAAGCCTTCAGGATTCTGTGGATGGGCAGAAAGAACTTCTCAGGAAAGCTTATTATCAAGAGGAGGATCGTATCCGGCGCGTTACAGAGAGTCAGCGGGCGCTGAAGGAAGCTCAAAAGGAGATTGAAGACTTGAAGTTGAAAGCTGATGTGAAAAGGTCGAAGGCCGATTCAAGTCAAAGCAAGGATAATGAAGCAGCATTTCTACAGCAGATCGAGGAGTTACACGCTTCTTCTGATACGAGGGACCTCCTCATTCAGAAGCTCATCCAGGAGCCTGGTCATCCAGATGTGGGTCAGCTGTTCCAGAGCGTCAAATGCCTTAGCTGGAGATTGAAAGATATAGAGTTCCCTAGTGTTTAATTTCATATTGTTGTACTTGGATTACCCACAGACTTGTTGTGGGATTCCTTATATGTGATGTACTTTTGTTATTGTGATTGGCACCCTTCAGGGACTTTTGTATTTTCAGACTCCAGTTTATATGATTGATTTGTTCCGGATTTCTTGTTTGTTATTTGCACCGACACGGGGTAATGAGCACCAATTCTTCACAGCCGTCATTATGTCTGAATATCATTTGGGTCTTCTTCCCAATTCTTATCTTCTTAATGCCAGGACCGGACACAGTAAGATACTCGGGAATAAAAGGAACACATTGCATTGCATACGCATCATTTGCATTTTGTCTTTGTCTTTGCAGGTTTTTCTTCGGGATGTCTAATTTATCTGTGTTCATCAGGCAAAGATTGCGAGGGCCGCCAAGACCCGGTACATTCGACAGAATATTCCTCATCGGTACGCGACACGCAGTAATCAAAGAACAGCAATGGACGCCATGCAGACAGAACTCAACGATGTCCGTACCAAGATGGCAGAATTTGTGACTCTGATGCAGGGGATGGCCCAGGGGCAGCAGGAGCTGAGAAATGCAATTCAAGGGTTAACTCCTCCTAACACTAATGCTCAGGCAACTACTTCCGATGGACTAGGGGCTCCTCCCAACACTAACAACGGTACAGGTGGACCTCATGTTCCAGATCCAGCTATGGCTACGTATGTTCCTGTGCAGGACAGGCAGGAAGACCAATTCCAGTACTTCAACAATGATATGGGTTTCGGCGGTGACGGAAATCTCAACGACTTCTTGGTGCTTGCAGAGAAGGTCAAGGCCTTAGAGTGCAAGGATACTTTGGGAATTGACGTGTCAGATATGGGTTTAGTACCTGGGGTGGTCATTCCACACAAGTTCAGGCCACCAGCATTTGATAAATACAACGGCAACTCTTGCCCGAAAACTCACCTACAGGCTTTCTACAGGAAGATTGCGGCTCACACGCGAGATGAGAAACTATGGATGTACTATTTCCAGGATAGCCTTTCTGGAGGATCCTTGGAGTGGTACATGAAGTTGGAAAGAAGTTCTATCAGAAGCTGGAAGGATTTGGGAGAGGCCTTCCTCAGACAATATCAATACAACATTGACATGGCACCCAGCCGTACTCAGCTTCAAAGCTTGACACAGAGGAGTTCGGAGAGCTTCAAAGATTATGCACAGAGGTGGCGTGAGGTGGCCGCCCGAGTGCAACCACCTTTACTGGAAAGAGAGATGGTTGATCTTTTCCTGAATACCCTCCCAGGGCATTTCATGGAAAGGTTGGCCGGTTGTTCCTCAAGTGGTTTTTCGGACATTATTCTGACTGGAGAAAGAATTGAAAGCTGGCTCAAGCAGGGGAAAATTCAAAATGGAAGCGCTTCAGCGTCTGGTATCAAGAAACCCTTTGTGAAAAAGAGGGAAGGAGAAACAGGAGCAGTATACGCGCAGAGGGGAATGATGCACCAAGGATATTATCAGCAAGTGGCCCCCGTCACTATTTCAACTCCTTCAGTTCAACAGCGGGTCCAACCTCCGCAGCCGCAACGCTCGCAGGGGTATCAGCCAAGACCCCCTCGTCCGTACTACCCTCAGAAGCCGAGGGATAGACATTTTGAAGCTCCACCAATGTCTTACTCCCAACTGTTGAAGAATCTCCTGCAGCTTCAAATGATTCAGCTCCGTACCTTGCAACCTCCGAGGCCAGGCCAAATTCCTGAAGGTTATGATTTGGATGCTAGATGCGAGTTTCATTCTGGAGCTCCCGGCCATAGTACTGAGAATTGCAAAGCGTTGAAGCATGTTGTGCAGGACTTGTTGGATTCCAAAGCGATCAATTTCGCTCCCTCTCCTAATGTGCTGGAAAATCCCATGCCTCATCACAGGGGCACGGTTGGTGCAATTGGTGAAGGGGAGAAATTGAATCTGGTGGATGATGTAGATGACTTGAAGACTTCATTGGTTGCTATCAAGATTTGTTTGTTAAAGAAAGGTATTTTCCCCGGATGCGAGGATGATTGTCTAGAATGTACAGAAGCTACCAACGGTTGCAAGAGATTGAAGGCCGGAATTCAAGGTATGATTGATGAAGGAGTGCTGCAATTTGACAAGATCGTGAAAGAAAGTGAAGTATCTACGGTGACTATCTTTTATGATCCATCCCAAGTTCCTTCGCGTGCTAGAGTGGCACCAATAACCATTACTACTGCTGGACCCATAATGTACCAAAGTGACAGAGCTGTTCCTTGGCATTACGGTGGTGAAGTGTATTACAATGGTCAGAGGCAAGAATTGGCCACGACTAGTATAACCCCAGCTCAAGTAGAGAATGTTGGAGTAGGGGGTTTTACTCGAAGTGGAAGACTGTTTGCGCCTGAAGCATTGAGAAACAATGTGATACCACCTAGAGATACTGCCGAAGCCCAAGCAAGAGCCAGAGGGAAGCAACCTGTAGTTGTCAATGATCCAACTCCATCGGCTGATCCAGATCTCACCTTTGATAAGGAAGCGGAAGAATTCCTGAGGATCATCAAGAAGAGTGACTATAAGATTGTAGATCACTTGCAGCAGACGCCATCAAAGATCTCCATCTTATCATTGCTCATGTGTTCGGATTCTCACAGGAAGGCCCTTTTAAATATTCTGAACAAGGCATACGTGCCTCAGGATATTTCTGTGAATCAGTTAGAAACGGTGGTGTCCAGCGTTAATGCCAGTCATGGATTGGGTTTCACAGACTTGGACTTAACTTCTGATGGGCGTGCTCACAATCGGGCATTGCATATTTCTTTGGAATGCAAAGGTGCGGTGCTCTCCCATGTGCTGGTGGATACTGGTTCATCTTTGAACGTCCTGCCTAAGAAGGCATTGATGAAGCTGGACTATGATGGAGTGGTGTTAAAGCCCAGTGATTTAGTAGTCCGAGCATTTGATGGATCAAGAAGATCGGTATTTGGAGAGGTGGAGTTACCTATCAAGGTAGGTCCACAAGTCTTCAATACCACGTTTTATGTGATGGATATCCAGCCGGCATATAGTTGTTTACTTGGAAGGCCCTGGATACACTCGGCAGGAGCGGTTTCTTCTACACTTCATCAAAAATTAAAGTTCGTCTGGGAAGGTCAAGTTGTGACGGTCAGCGGGGAAGAAGATATTTTCGTTAGTCATCTCGCCTCATTCAAATATGTGGAGATGGATGGCGAAATAGTCGAGACCCCTTGTCAAGCTTTTGAGCCTGTGAAGTCCGAGCAAGCATCTGCAGTAGCAATTTCTCCTGAAGAACCGAAGAAGGTGGCTTCCATAGCTTCCTATAAACAAGCGCGCGAATTGGTAGAATCCGGGATCCGAGAAGGCTGGGGGAGCCCGGTAGAAGTGCCAGAGAAGAAGGACATGTTCGGGATTGGTTATCACCCTGGAGGATCTTCGTCTGAAACAGGTGCAAAAGGTTGTCAAAGCCCGGTCACTTTCACAAGTGCGGGAATGGTAAACTACGAGAACATCAGTGCTGTACAGGATGACATCGTCGATAGCGATTGTGACTTAGATGAATGGATCAGGCCTGCCGCTCCAGGAACTCAACTTAGCAACTGGACATCGGAAAGGCTTATTTCGGTCACTTCCTTCGAAGAGTAATAATGTCTTGTTTCTATTTTTCCTGTACTAAAGCACTATGTCTTACCCCGGGGCATAGTGTCTCTTTGTAAGGGTTCATTTGTTCATTAACGCAATCATTAATAAAACTGACGTTTCACATTCATTTCATGTTGTTCTCTGTCCTTCGTTTTTTACTTTTGTTTTTCAAAAAAGAAAGAAAAGTTTTAAAAATGGCAATGTTTCCCATTTTCTCAAGTTGTTGCTAAAGCCTTGCATGAATCATCATTCATGCAGGTGCTCGTCACCGGATCTTATCAATGACGACCCTGTTATGGCTAAGTATGACTTCGACAATCCGATTTATCAAGCCGATGAGGAAGGTGAAGAGGATTGTGATTTACCCGAAGAATTGGCCAGACTGCTCAAACAGGAGGAGAAGATGATTCAGCCGCATGAGGAAGATGTTGAAGTGATAAACCTGGGTACTGAAGAGGACAAGAAAGAAGTCAAGATCGGAGCTGCATTAGAAGAATCTGTCAAGACTCGTTTGATGGCTATGCTTCGAGAATACGTTGACGTCTTCGCATGGTCCTACCAAGATATGCCTGGTTTAGACACTGACATCGTGGTACACAAGCTACCTCTCAGAGAAGGTTGTCCTCCGGTAAAGCAGAAGTTGAGGCGCACGCGTCCAGACATGGCAATCAAAATAAAAGAAGAAGTGCAAAAACAGTTTGATGCTGGCTTCTTGGCCGTGACTAGTTATCCTCCATGGGTTGCTAACATTGTGCCGGTTCCTAAAAAAGATGGCAAAGTCAGAATGTGTGTGGATTACAGGGATTTGAATAGGGCCAGCCCCAAAGATGATTTCCCTTTACCTCACATAGATGTACTTGTTGATAATACTGCTCAGTTTTCCGTGTTCTCTTTCATGGACGGATTCTCAGGCTATAATCAAATCAAGATGGCTCCCGAGGATATGGAAAAGACAACTTTCATCACTCCTTGGGGCACCTTTTGTTACAAGGTCATGCCGTTTGGTTTAAAGAATGCAGGAGCTACCTACCAACGGGCAATGGTGACGTTGTTTCACGACATGATCCATCATGAGATTGAGGTTTATGTTGATGACATGATAGCAAAGTCCCAGACGGAAGAAGAACACTTGGTCAACCTAGCAAAATTGTTTGACAGGCTTCGAAAGTTCAGACTGAGGTTAAATCCGAATAAATGCACCTTCGGGGTTCGTTCTGGCAAGTTGCTCGGCTTCATTGTTAGTGAACGAGGAATTGAGGTTGACCCGGCCAAAGTGAAAGCAATCCAGGAAATGCCTGAGCCGAAGACTGAAAAGCAAGTGCGTGGCTTCTTGGGGAGACTAAACTACATTGCACGGTTTATTTCTCACCTAACGGCCACGTGCGAGCCCATCTTCAAGCTTCTGAGGAAGAATCAGGCCATTAAATGGAATGAAGACTGTCAGCGAGCCTTTGACCGAATCAAAGAGTACCTGTTGGAACCACCAATTCTTATGCCTCCAGTGCCAGGGAGACATCTGATTATGTATCTCACTGTGCTGGAAGGATCGATGGGATGTGTACTGGGTCAGCAGGACGAGTCTGGTCGAAAAGAGCATGCCATTTATTACCTTAGCAAAAAGTTTACCGATTGTGAGACACGATACTCACTACTCGAGAAAACTTGCTGCGCTTTGGCATGGGCTGCTCGCCGACTAAGACAGTACATGCTGACACATACAACTCTCCTAATTTCTAAGATGGATCCTGTAAAATACATCTTCGAGAAACCGGCTTTGACAGGGAGAGTGGCCCGTTGGCAGATGATACTCACGGAGTATGACATACAATACACTTCACAAAAAGCAATCAAGGGGAGTGTGTTGTCAGAATACTTGGCCCAGCAGCCGATTGATGATTATCAACCCATGAGGTTTGAGTTTCCAGATGAGGACATCATGTTCCTCAAGTCGAAAGACCATGAAGAACCACTTCCGGAGGAGGGGCCCGACCCTGAATCCAGATGGAAGTTGATGTTTGACGGAGCTGTAAACATGAATGGGAGTGGAGTAGGTGCTGTTATTATCTCACCAGAAGGAGTCCACACACCTCTCGCTGCTCGGTTGACCTTCGAGTGCACTAATAACGAAGCAGAGTATGAAGCCTGCATCATGGGGATCGAAGAGGCAATAGACTTGCGAGTCAAGAACCTTGAGATCTTCGGAGATTCTGCTTTGGTAGTAAATCAAGTCAATGGCAAATGGCTAGTTCATCAAGCTCGTTTGATTCCTTACCGAGACTATGTCAGGAGGCTGTTAACCTTCTTTACCAAAGTAAAGCTGAGCTATGTTCCTAGGGACGAAAACCAGTTTGCCGATGCTCTCGCAACCCTATCATCCATGATTAAAGTATGCCGAGAAAATTTCGTGCCTCGAATTTCGATCTCTCGTCTAGAAAGACCGGCTTATGTCTTCGCAGTTGGTAATGGTGAAGATGACAAGCCTTGGTACCACGACATCAAACAATTCCTGAAAGCTCAAGAATACCCGGCTGGGGCATCCAGTAAAGATAAGAAAACTCTTAGAAGACTGGCGGGAGGTTTCTTCTTGAATCAGGATGGTGTGTTGTACAAACGGAACTTTGACATGGTGCTGCTTAGATGTGTAGACAGACACGAGGCAGACCTGTTAATGCAGGAGGTTCATGAAGGCTCCTTTGGTACCCATGCTGGAGGTCATGCCATGGCCAAGAAATTATTGAGGTCGGGATACTATTGGATTACCATGGAATCTGATTGTTGTACATATTCTCGCAAATGCCATAAGTGTCAAATTTATGCCGACAAGGTCCATGTGCCTCCGAATCCGTTGAGTGTCATGTCTTCACCGTGGCCATTCGCTATGTGGGGCATCGATATGATTGGAAAGATTGAGCCAACAGCTTCTAATGGACATCGCTTCATCCTGGTTGCTATTGATTATTTCACGAAGTGGGTTGAAGCAGCTTCTTACACCAATGTCACCAAACAAGTGGTTGCTCGGTTTATTAAGCGGGACATCATCTGCCGGTATGGAGTCCCTGAAAGGATCATTACTGATAATGGTTCTAATCTCAACAACAAGATGATGGCTGACTTGTGTCGAGACTTCAAAATAGAACACCACAACTCTTCTCCATATCGTCCGAAGATGAATGGCGCCGTCGAGGCGGCTAATAAAAACATTAAAAAGATTGTTCAGAAGATGGTTGTAACATACAAAGATTGGCACGAGATGTTGCCATTCGCGTTGCACGGGTACAGAACCTCAGTACGCACTTCAACTGGGGCAACTCCATTCTCATTGGTGTACGGTATGGAGGCAGTCCTACCAATTGAAGTAGAAATTCCCTCATTGAGGCTGATGATGGACATCAAGCTAGATGAAGCTGAATGGCTCCGATCCAGATATAATCAATTGAGCCTCATTGAAGAGAAGCGTCTAGCAGCTGTGTGCCATGGACAGTTGTATCAGCGACGAATGAAGCAAGCTTTTGACAAGAAGGTGCGACCACAGAGGTACATGCCAGGAGATTTAGTGCTGAAAAGGATTCTTCCTCCTCTCAACGATCACAGGGGCAAGTGGACACCCAACTATGAAGGACCGTTCGTGGTTAAAAAGGTCTTCTCAGGCGGAGCCTTAATGCTGACAACCATGGACGGAGAAGACTTTCCATCCCCTGTCAACGCAGACGCAGTAAGAAAATACTTCGTGTAAAAAGGACCCGCTGGATAAAAACAGAATTAAGATCCAGGCAAAAATGGGCATCCCGGCGAGCCAAAAACAGAATAAAAGGCTCGGGCAAAAGTTAGGGAAATATCGAAAAAATGTACACCCGCTGAGTTGAAAAGCCACATCGGACAACTCAGGCAAAAAAGGGTATCCCGGTGGATTGAAAACCTGAAAGGGCGATCCACGCAAAAGAGGGATTAACACGAACGACTGCGATCTGCGAGATCCATGACATACCTACAGTGGAGGCTATACTAAGGGTTGAAGATCAGTTCACTTACTTTTTCTCAAGAGACAGAAGAGCGGAGCGTCTTGAAGACATACGAGTCATAACCGGGTTGATACTTGATGAGATTCATTTTTCACATTGCCAATAGGGTAGTTTGTTTTTCTTTTAGTTGTTCCCTCATTCCAGGGAACCGCTTCCTTTGTATTGCCTATTCAGGGCCACCTTTCAAAATCAATAAAAATTCAACTTCAGTCAATTGACCATTTTAGCTTTTTGTTTTTACTTTTTCATCTGGCATTGATTGTTTGTGAAAACGTCTATCAAATGGTAACTTGCATTGTGTTATGAACATTTGAATGCTTTTCTAACTCGTGCAGGAGAATAGAAACATTTAATTCAACTCTAAAAGGGTGTTGAGATACCTAGACAATGATTCATGCTATGAGCCTGGGGCAAGCAGGTCCCAAATTAATTCTCTATGTTGCAGGTACTATCGATTGTGTTCATGCAGGTACAGGTACTGGTGTTGCTAACAGAGCTAAAAGATCACTATCCAGGATGGGCATTCCCATTTGTTTGAGCAGAAACAAATGTCTCCCAGGGTGTTTCCAACTATCCCCAGCCATGTGCAAGTTGAAATTTATCCCAGCTAGACAGCAGAGAGTGGGTGCAATCCCCAAGCAGAAGTCTCCGTGCAGACAGGGGCAATTCTTAACAGCGTAAAGAGTATTTTGCCTCCCCAGCAGTTGCTTCCTCAGCAGTGTCACGTCTTTGGTTCCCAGGAAGTCCTCACTTCCCCATCAGAGTTCAAAAAGGGTCCACCTCCAGCAGGGTCTTGGCGCTCCCATCTCAAAGTCCAATTTATTTTTGGCAGTGGCGGCTATTCTGAGCCAGCGAATTATTAACAGCTTTCCCCACAGAGTTGTTTCCTCCTCATCAGGACAAACTAGATCGGTGCAGTGATCACTATTCCTCCCCAGCAAGGTGTTTCCTCAACAGTGTCATGCCTTTGGTTCTCCGCCAAGTCAGGAGGTCCTCACTTCCTCACCAGAGTTCAAGAAGAGTCCATCTCCAGCAGGGTCTTGGCACTCCAATCTCAAAGTCCAATTTATTTTTGGCAGTGGCGGCTGTTCGGAGCCGGTGTATTATTGACTACTTTCCCCGCAGAGTTGTCTCTTCCTCATCAGGATGGATCAGGTCAATGTAGTGATCATCTGTTCCTCCCCAATCAAGCCATTTGGTATGCCTGCAGTCTTCTTGTCAGAAGATCTCTTTGCATTTGCATATAGTAATCATCCTTACATTTGCATCCTCCAAAGCGTAGCATTTCCATCATCATGGAGCATTACGCCATAAATTCAAACATATGCATGCCAGCATGGGCCAGTTTTGAGGTATATTACGTACGACTTATAGCATCTTCTCAACCTGAAGTACTCCGCACAGAGGGTACCAATATCATTCTTCAGACATTCTTGTCTTTTCAAGTCAATGTTTGTCACTTATTCCGCGTCTTGTTTGGTACAACAGTCGCGTCGCAGGTTCCCGTTTTGTGTAACGGTCCTGTTTGCTTGGGCTCTCGTTTATGTTCAACGATCTCGTTTCATCTTGTCATATTTTCTTTGTGTTTGGTTATCAGTCGAGGCTGGTATACCTTCGCGTCTCCATTCGAGGATGGTTTCGTGTTAGATCTGAGGATCTTTTGATTGGTCATTCGAGGATGACATTTCTATTCTTCAAGTCCTTCCGAGGTTGGTCTTGTTGTTGTGACTATTATTCGAGGATAGTAGTTCACTTTTTGAGCTTATTGATCGAGGTCAGTTTGTCTCTTTTGCAAAGTCTGTCTGAGGTCTGCTTTGTGTTTGGTTATCAGTCGAGGCTGGTATACCTTTGCGTCTCCATTTGAGGATGGTTTCGTGTTAGATCCGAGGATCTTTTGATTTGTCATTCGAGGATGTCATTTCTTTTCTTCAAGTCCTTCCGAGGTTGGTCTTGTTGTTGTGACTATTATTCGAGGATAGTAGTTCACTTTTTGAGCTTATTGATCGAGGTCAGTTTGTCTCTTTTGCAAAGTCTGTCTGAGGTCAGCTTTGTGTTTGGTTATCAGTCGAGGCTGGTATACCTTTGCGTCTCCATTTGAGGATGGTTTCGTGTTAGATCCGAGGATCTTTTGATTTGTCATTCGAGGATGGCATTTCTTTTCTTCAAGTCCTTCTGCGGTTGGTCTTGTTGTTGTGGCTATTATTCGAGGATAGTAGTTCACATTTTGAGCTTATTGATCGAGGTCAGTTTGTCTCTTGTGCAAAGTCTGTCTGAGGTCAGCTTTGTGTTTGGTTATCAGTCAAGGCTGGTATACCTTCGCGTCTCCATTCGAGGATGGTTTCGTGTCAGATCCGAGGATCTTTTGATTTGTCATTCGAGGATGGCATTTCTTTTATTCAAGTCCTTCCGAGGTTGGTCTTGTTGTTGTGGCTATTATTCGAGGATAGTAGTTCACTTTTTGAGCTTATTGATCGAGGTCAGTTTGTCTCTTTTGCAAAGTCTGTCTGAGGTCAGCTTTGCGTTTGGTTATCAGTCGAGGCTGGTATACCTTCGCGTCTCCATTCGAGGATGGTTTCGTGTTAGATCTGAGGATCTTTTGGATTGTCATTCGAGGATGGCATTCTTTTCTTCAAGTCCTTCTGCGGTTGGTCTTGTTTTTGTTTTGTGTGGCTATTATTCGAGGATATTAGTTCACTTTTTTTTGAGCTTATTGATCAAGGTCAGTTTGTCTCTCTTGCAAAGTCTGTCCGAGGTCAGTCTTTGTTGTTGATGGTTATCGCCTGTGGCCGGTATACCATTGTGTTTCTATTCAAGGAGGGTTTTAGTACTGGATCCGAGGATCCCGTGTGAGTGGTCATTCGAGGATGGCATTCTTCCCAGCATATTTCCACCTGGTTCTATTTTCGCTACTTATTCGGAGGTCAAAATCAGAAAATATACAAATAAATAAATGGGCAGATGGCATTTCCATTACCCTCGGTGTGCAAATTTTCAGGTTTTATTCGAGTATTCAATCACCCCATACCTTGAACGTCTAAAAGCTGTTGCAATTATCCGTTCAGGTCTGCAGATGATTGAATAGGGGCAGCTGTAATACCTCAAAATTTGCCCTCTCATTTCCTCAACATTTTGCATAGCATTTTGCATATATGGATTCATAAAATAACCAAAAACATTGCATCATATATAGCATAGCCGAGGCGTGGGTATGTGATCAATGATCGGAGCAACCGAAAGTTATGAAGAGGCTACCGAAGGGCCACAAAGCTTCTCAACCTTGTGCAAAGGGTTCACAATGTCCCACAAGTCTTCACTTGAAGCCACAAGTCATGGAAAGTTTTGGTTTGATTGAAGGAGGCAAGCAGTGCAATACTTCTTGAGGGAAAAGAGCCGAATTAGGGTTTCATTTCTACAGGGCTTCTACATAAATTTTTGAGTCGAAGTGGATTTCTTTGACTTATATACGATGTCAAGTGCCTAGGGTTCAAATCTCGTCCACAAATTCATTTTGGAAGGGGTTCGACTGGCCGGACGACGGAAAATCGAGGAATTGGAGAAAAGGCAATCGGGCTAGGTAAAAAGGGTCGACTCCGGACTTTTAAGATCGAGATCGTGAAATTAGGGTTACAATGATCCTATGGTTCAAGCTTGGTCAAGAAATGATGGAGGAATCATAAAAAAACCAAAGAAAAATCATTTGAAAAGTAGTTGGTTTTGCATTTCCCTCCACCTTTCCTTCCACTTTCTTTCCACACTTCCTTTCATTCTTTCCATCTCATTTTTCCACTCCAATTCCACTCCATTTCCCTTGGAAACTTCCACCACCTTCCACCATCTTCTAGAGTGTTCCAAGGAATATTCCAAGGAATATTCCAAGGAATATTCCCTTTTCCAACCCTAACCCTAACTAACTTCCAAACCTAATTTTGGATCCCAAACCTAATTTTTGGGCCCCAAACCCAAACCTAGCTCCTAGCCTAATCTCTATATAACCATTAATCACTTCCTTGAGAGAGGTTCCCACAATTCCAAATTTTTCACTTCTTCCATAATCACTTTTTCTCTCTCACTTTTCCTCCATTTTCCCTCCTTTCACCAAAGCTTCTTTGAATAAGCTCTTCAAGTTTCACATTGAAACTTGAAGATCTTGAAGCTTAAGCCTCCAACCTCCATTAATTGTGGATCGTAGAAGAAGAAGCTAGTGATTTTGTTGAAGATTTCGGCTTATCGGAAGTGTGTAAAGATTCAAGCATCAAGAACGCATTTATTTTGCGGTTTCTCGGTTTTCGGTTTTCTCTTCGATTCAAGCTCCGATTATTGCAACAATTACCGAAGCACTCCTCCGCTTCGTAGGTTGGTGATCTTAATCACTTCTTCTTTAAGTTATTCTCTTCATCTCGCCACTTTTGGCATTCTTTAATTGCTTTTTTCGCTTTGCTTGAAATCGTTCCGTTTCAATTATGTTTACTTGTGATTTGTGATTTTTGTTGATTTAGAAGCTAAGGTGTTAATAGATATAGGTGCTAGCATGTGTAAATAAGCTCAAATTAAGTAGAAATTAGTGTTAGCATGTTCCTAGGAAGGTTAGGGATCCTAAGAAGTGAGTTTGTGGCCAAAAGCACTTATTTCAAAGTTTTTTTCACTTTCTGTTCAGTGTTAACCGGTTAACGCATGGGGTTAACCGGTTAACACGTGCGTTTTGCCACAAATTACTTCTGTTTTAGGTCCGTTAACCGGTTAACCCATATGGTTAACCGGTTAACGCTGTCGAATTTTGGATTCTTAGCTTATTTGAGAGCTCATTCCTAATTTCTAGTGCCTTTAATGTTCATACATGTTTAGGTAGTGATTTTAGGGATTTTTTTAGTCCATTTCCAGTAGCTAGTTCCCCCATTTCGAGTCGTTTCGACACGATTCCGTTCATGTTGCGTTTTAGGCATTTTTTTGTGTTCTTTGTGCATATCTTGGTTTCTTGCATGTTGTTACCATGTTTGTGCATTATTTGACACATAATAATCATGTTGCATTCTGTTTTATATGTTGGCATTGCATTAAATCATTTTTGCATTATGTTGATGTATGTTGCATTTTGCATAATCATATATATGTGCATTTGGTGGAATTTGTTGCATGTTTGATCATAGCATTTTATCCATTCAATTCTGAATTTCGCATTGAGTTTAGTATGTTTGTTGAGCTATCATATTGCATGTTCATAATCAATAATCACCATGTTCAAGTGCCATGTTCATATGCATGTTTAGGTGCTACTTTGTGCATTTATTTGTTGCATAATTAACCATGTGGTGTATTCTTGCATAATCATCAAAAATGTTCATGTTCTTGCATTTTTATATGATGATCCATGTTCAAATGCATGTTTGTGATGTGTTTAGTGATTTTTGCATTGAGTTTGTGCATAAAACATGAAAATAAGCAATTCTGGATTTTGCATGTCATAGCTGTTTTTTGCATAAGTGCTGTAAAATGTATGTTGTTCGTTATGTGTGCATGCTGCATTTGACTTTTTGCACCTACTTTTTCATGCTGCATGCTGGCTGTAAAAAGATGAGTTGTGTCATGCATTGTTTTCATGGCTGTTTGTGTAATAGGGGCTGTAATAGGTGCTGTATTTTGGTTTTAGCATTTTTCTAGTTCCTTTAGGATTAAGATTGGGTCTAGTTTAGGTCCAAGTATAATTAGGATTTAATTAATGTGTGTTTGCCTTATTCTTTTTAATAAAAATGCATGCTAACCATTTGTTTTGTAGTGGGGAAGATTGAGGTAAGTTTACTTCACTTTATCTTTTATTTTTTTTATGCATTTCTTTTAGGCTTTTTAATTCATTTTTCCTTCCATATTTGTGATTGGTAGGATTCCCCATTGTTAGGACCAACTTATCTTCCTTAGGAAGTAAGTTGCATCCTTTTTTCCTTTTTTTCTTTTCCTTTTTATCTTTAGGATTAGAAAAACCTCACTAACCCTTAGGATCTCCCTTTGTGCATAATAAATTAGGGTGTGTCTTAGTCCCCCTTAGATTTTCCCTTTTCCAACTTGAGTCATTCTCTTTCTCATCTCAAAAGAAAAGCAATAAAACACTTAATAAAAACCGAACAATCTTGTACGACACGAGACTTTGTTGCGGAGTATTTATACGCGTCCTGTTTCGGGGCGAGGTGTAAATACTTCCCGCGATGGATAGGTCTTAGTACAAGACAGTTCACAAACAGATTCAAAAAACACTTCTTTTAAAAAGACAAAAACAAACAATAACCGACTATCCTGCGGGAATTTCTCTTCTCATCTCATTCACTCACACCGCGAACTCGCGACTACTTGTCTCGCATGCAAGACGGTAAACGCACTCGTACCAGACGAGCCTGCAACACCTGAGCATAGACACACGCAGTTCCAGCTGTAAAAAACACAAACAAATAGTTCCCGCCTAGGTTAGGCGAACTACGTCGACTCTGATCCTCATTATCCTGATGAGGTACGTAGGCAGCGGGGTAGGGCCCGTTCGAGCACATTCTTTATTTTCCCTACATTTCTCCCTTTCTTTCCATTTTCTTATCTCAATTCCTTTCTCATTTCCATTCCAGTTAGTGGTTTTATTCAGCAACAGTTATTCTTCTCACCCTTTGAAACAAAACAAGCAAGCGTGGATCCCGTCGGGTACGACGGACGATCTGGGGTGCTAATACCTTCCCAGGTCGTAACCGACTCCCGAATTCAGATCTTTGGTTCGCAAGGCCTTGTCCTTTCCTTCTTCCTCAGGTTTGTGCAACATTACCTTTCCCGTTCCATTCGGGATAAAAATGTCTGGCTGGCGACTCTAACCTTTCCGCGCCACTTTCGCGTTTGTACTAGGATGAAAATCCCGGGAGCGACAGCAAGCATTCTTCAGAATTTGCTCTCCAGCCTTAGACTTTTTGATATAATCCCCAGACTTTTCAATCTTAGCCAGATGCTCCACTCTCAACTTCTCTAACCTCTCAATCTCCATCCTACCATCACTCCTCTCCCGGAGGGTCTTCTGCAAAGCCTGGGTTAACTTCTCATTTCTTTCCTTCAAGCTCTCAAACTCCTCCAAACTGATGGTGGCAGGGGGTGGTGCTGAAGACGATTCAGGCATATCTTCTATGGTAAAGGGCATTCCAGAGAATTGAGCCCTGGCATAGGACCACTCATAATATTGTGCTGATGCCACATTGCCGCACTTCCCCAAAATGGTTATTCCCTTGGTTTGAACATTATCCCAGGCCCAAGCAGCCTGCCTAACAACAGCCAGATTAGGCTTGTTTTCGCAATAAAGAGTTTCAACCAAGTCCTGTGCCTTAGGAGTGTGGACCAGTGCATAGCCCAGTTGTCTTTTGAACAGCAGAGGGTTGTAATTAATACTACCCTTAACTCCTATTAGGGGCACATTGGGAAAGTGCCCACAGCTGGTGATGATATCTCTGCCTTTTGTACTTTGAGTGCACCATCTGATATCTGCTGAAGTTAGAGCAGTGAGTCTCTTTGCCCAGTTTCTTTGCTGATGAGGGTTCAGAAATGCATCTGTTCTGGGCAGATGCCTGAGAAGCCAAGTGTGGAACAGTGGAGCACAGCACCTTACTAATCTTCCCCTCTGCTTTTCATTC
The DNA here is from genome assembly GCA_963966055.1 of Lathyrus aphaca. Taxonomy (NCBI): domain Eukaryota; kingdom Viridiplantae; phylum Streptophyta; class Magnoliopsida; order Fabales; family Fabaceae; genus Lathyrus; species Lathyrus aphaca. Next base: position 485,241,874 of record OZ014525.1, on the reverse strand, counting down.
CTCTGATGCACTGAATAGTAGAGGTCCCCCAATAAAGTGGGCACTGGGTTCTTCAAGATGAAAAGATGGATTGCATTCTTGCTAATGAAACGAGGCTCATCTGCAAACAACACAATTCCATATATACTCAAGGCCAACAAAGCACAGACAGCTCTCCACTCTCCTAAAGAAGCTTTCAGGGTAGCTTGAGAGATCAAGAAATCCAGATGGAAGCCAGGGATTCCAGCTTTAGAAGTCATATGCTGTTCAATCAGGACAGGTTCCAGATGCAAAGCTTTTGCTACTTCTCCATTACCGGGAAAGACCATCTCAGGGTTGAAAGGGATTCCACCCCTGATAGGCACACCAACCAATGATGAGTATTCTTCTAATAGAGGGCCTAGCTGAAAGTCCTGGAAAGTAAAACACCTCAATGGGGGATCATAAAACTGAAGGCAAGTGTGGATCAGGCTTCTCTGTGAAGGGTCCAGATCCATAACCATATCAAGTATATCTCCATAATGTTCCCTGAACAATGGCATGTGATCTGGGGTGATCAGGGTCTGAATCCTTCCTGATGTCAGATAGCTCTGGCTGGAAGAAGTGGTATGTGATGTTGCTCTTTTTAGGTGCCATGATGCTGAAGATGAGTAGAGACAGGTGTTGATGACAACACTGAAGGATGGGCCACTGACTGGCTGGTGCAGGTGATAGCTGAAGCAGATGCTGATGAAGATGGGTCAATACTAAAGATGGGGTCAAAACCAAAACCAAAGATGAAAGTGGATACCCTGAAACACAAATAAGCAAATGTCAATATGATGCAATGGGTATGCATGCAAATGATATGCAAGGGTTTGTGACTGAGCTGGATCTGATCAAATGCTCTGATATAAGTCCATGTGTGTAATAAATCCAGATGGAGGTCTATAAGTCCAGTAACCAAGGTGGGGAACTCAAATAAAGAGCCACATGTCCAGGGTTTAGAATCACAAGAACTGTTCCAAGATGGAGTACTCTTAATCAAACAAAGTAACAGGGTATTCTGAGGTCAAGGTACCTGCAACCCTGTAAACAGCCCAACCCCCTCACAGGTGGTGTTCTAAAACAAGGATCCTCAGACTTGGATCAGTTATGAGAAGTGTAAACACTTCTAACTCGGAGGTACAGTGTTTACAATAACCATAAAAGTTCCTCCTCTAATTCACCTCAGTTTCTGAAGGTCAAAACTAAAAGGTCATCCAGACTTAGCAGGCTTCCCAGATAGCCCTAGCATTGCAGGAAATCTGCAACACAGAGTTCTCAAGAAGAAACCCATATCTGAACCGTGTTTCATATTCCCGCACCAGACCAAGATGGAATGGGAAAGAATATGATTCACTCTAACCTAGGTGTCACTCAGGTCCCAGGTATAGGACCTTAACTCTCAATGGAACACCCACCCACCAAAGCAAAACCAGATCCAGCCAGACAGCATGACAGTATGATAAATGTAAAGCAGTAAAGAAAGCAATAAAACAACTGTACATAAGGCAAAAATAAATACAAATATACAAACACAAACAACACATAACACCCCAGTAAACACAAAATCAATCAAGCGCTAGGAGGAACCCACAAAAAGAACCAGAAGCCCTGGTTGCAGTATAGGGTCCCCAGCAGAGTCGCCAAGCTGTCGCTCCCGATAAATGGGACTGGCCCAGATAAAGGTACAGACGCGAACGGTCGGCGAGAGGGACAATGAGAACACACAGCCGTGAACTCACTGGAGATGAAAAGAGTCGCCAGCTAGGCATTTTTATCCCGGAGGAAAGGCAATGCTGCATAGACCTAGAAAGAGATGGATAAGACGGTTGCGAACCAGAGAGACTGAGAAAGGGGGTTGGTTACAACCTGGGAAGGTATTAGCACCCAGATTGTCCGCCGTACTCGACGGGATCCACGCTTGAAAGATTTGTGTTTTAAAGGGGTAGTGTCAGTGCAATCTGTGTATAAATGAGCTAGAAAAGGATGTACAGGTGTCAGTGTAAGAGAAGTGAAGTGCAGTATGTACAGTGTTAGTGTAAGGATAAGAGTAAGATGCTCAAGATCATGAGGCTTAAAGAATAATGCTGGAAGGAGGGGGAATATACAGAGACTTTTGTTCGATAACTGTTAAGTTATGCCTACGTATCCTCTCGTGCAATGAGGAAGTCAGAACACCGTAGTTCGACCCAAAGAGACTGAAAGGTGAATTGACTTGTGAATTGCTTGCTTGTCTATGCTCAAGTGTATGACCTGTCTGGCTCAGGTGCAAACTGTCTTGCATTAGACGGAAGAAGCAAGTTCTCGTTTGTGAGTGAATGAGATGAGAAAAGAATCCCGGAGGAGACGATTATCATTTGTTTTTTGTGATTTCAGTCTTTTATTGCTTTTGAAAGTTTGTCGTAAGTTAATGAGCTTAAGCCTAAACCAATGGATTTAGTAAACTCATCACATCTTCCCTCTGTTTAGGGGTAATGAGAATACCTTAAGTGTGAAGTCAGATTCTCACACTTAATCACCTATGATGTAGGATTAAGATCATTAACCTACTTGTGATTATTTAGATGTTTTTGGTGTTTTTGTTTAGTGTTAGGTAATGAGGTTAAGCCATAATCAGGGATTAAACAGACTCATTACACCATCCTAATAGAAGGATAATAGATGAGAATGTTTAAGCTGAGGAAAGCTCCCCAACTTAATCCATGATTAGGGATTAAACTCATGACAAAACAAGCCTTTGATTAAGTGGATTTTATTTAATGGTATGATGATGAAGTGATTTTTATGATTTGTAAGACAACTTGAGGGGGACTTGTCCATTAACACTAGGGTTAGTCCTTCTTAACCATTTAAGGAAGAATTAGAACCCTAATGCAAGGCCCAAGTTACAAGTGTGATGTCTTGATACTTATTAAGTGAATTGATTAAGAGATTTAAACACATTAAGGGTTTAACACTTAGGATTAAAGTTATACACTCCATCCTAAGAGAAGGATGCAGGCATAAGCTTAATCACAAAGCCTTAAAGCCTTTAGGGTTTAGTCCCTGATTATGAGATGAGAAGAGAAGACTCAAAGAGACACAAAGGTAAAACTAAGAGGGGAAACTAATCAAAACCCTAATCATTGTCATGCTTGGTTGTTCCTAAGGTTTGTGAGGTTTACAAGAGAAGATCTTCAATGGAACCACCAGGAAGCAGATGAAAGGATCAAGAGAAGCAAAACAACTTGCTTCATTCAAGAAGTCAAGTCACTTGAAGAGAGAAAGTGGGAAGAGGAAGAATGAGCAAGCTCAAACTCAAACACAAACAAAAATGCAGCAATGGATGCAAGAGAGATGAAAAGAAAAGTTATGAGAAGTGAAGGCAAATTCACTTCTCAAAGTTACTTACCACCTGAAAGGTTAGAAAAGAAATGCAATGCAATGCAAAATGGGATGAGATGACATGATGAGAAACAAAACCAGAAGCATATTCATGATGATAATGATGCTATGAAGTGCTACAAACATAAGGCAACACATGGGGATGATCATACAAGTTCATGAATGCAAATGAAGCAGGTTAGGAACCATGAGCATACATGAAAAGTTATGAAGTGCACATGACATACAACATGGCAAATACATGATGCAATGATCAAGCATGCTTCCAATATGTCTTATGATGTCAAATGAATCAAATGGATGCTTGAAATGTCATGGAAAGTCATGTTATGCAAGAGAATGCAAGATGGATGCATATGGAAGCCCCAAATTAGGGTTTATGAACCAAACACCAAACAAAAATCAAAATCAGAAGCAAACAACATTACAAAAAATTGAAAATGCCATTCAAAGGACCCCTAATCCTATACTAAACCAAAGCCCAAAGGAGAGGTCTCAACTCTTAACCAATCTCAAGTTATGATTTTTACAAGTTTTTAGGGTTTTTAGGGTTCCTAAACAAGAAAATTGCCAAACAAATTGAAAATGGAAGATCAAACCATGGCCATTTAATCTCAAAAACTACATGCTAAACACAATGCAATGCAAAAAGAATCAATGTCCAACTCTTCATGGATAGGCAGAAATGATTTTTTGAACTTGGGATCAAAATAATGCACAAAAATGATTTTAATTCAATAAAAAATTCTCAAAATGCATCAAGATCAAAAAAGAAATTTGGTTTGAAGGTTTGACAATGTTTCTAAATGTCTTAGAACATTTCATGAATTTTTTGGTGATTTTTAAATACCTAAAAGTATTTTTAATAAATTAATTTCCATTAATCAATTAAAAATAAACTTTTAAATATTTAAAAATACATTTTAAATGCTAAAAATGAAAATAAAAATATTTTTGTGTCTTAAAAATTAATAAAACTCTTGAGAAAAAGTTTCATAATTTTTAGACAATTTTTACTATTTTAAATAAATTGTGCAAATTAAATGAAAGAAAATGAAATAAAAATTGGAATAAATGGAAGTCAACTGGGTGGAGGGCCAGGATTGAGTCTGGATTTGAATGGGTTGACTGCGCGCGTTAGTGGAGGGCCAGGATTGCATATGATTATATTAATTTAATTATGGATTAATTAAACTAACTAAGTGGATTAGGGCAAAGCAAGAGGATCTGGGCCATTCAAGCTAGCGGGAAGTCAACTGGTCAAGGCAATCCTACGCTCAATATTCAAATGGCACTAATGACCTGAGATTAGGGCTAACCACATTCAGGTGACCGGAGAGAAGCTCCGGTCATCTTCCCCGGCGACCCCAAAACCCTAAAACATGATTCAGGCAACCACTCAACAAATTAAACACATCTAAAGGATCCTCTAACATCCTAGGACACGAATCCACCCTCAAACATCATTTAAACCCCAAGAATCATGCAAATCGAAGAAAACAAAATCCACGGGTGAAATTTCAGAGAAGCATAAAATGATCATTTCTCACTCATTTCCAATTCTAAAACCATCCCCATGATCAGCAAGACAAAAGCAACCAGTTTATAACTTAAAATGCAAGCTTTGGGAGAAAATGTTCATGATCATACCTGAGCTGGAAAGCTTCGAAACTGAGCTTCCAGGGCCTTCTTTGTGTGCAAATGAACCTCCTTGACTCTCCTGAACTCAATGGGATACCTCAAAGCTCTTGTAGATGGCTGATTTGAGAGGAATGGTTCTGGTGTAGCAGATGGCACAGTCAAGAATAGGGAGGTTTCAGGCCACTCCAATGGTGGGTTCTTGCTCCTTTAGGTGTGCTTGACTTATTGGTGAAGAAAAATGGTGTGTTTGATGGCTGGATAATGGGATTCGAAGAGTTCTGGTTTTGAAGATGAGAAATGGTGAAGCTCAGTTCATGCTGGTTTCAGGCTTGAGTCTTGTTGGTTTAGGACCAATGAAGCATGGTGAGATGAGTAGTGGAATTGGTTTGAGTGTTTTTGGTTTGTGGAGGCAGATTCGAAGAGAAATGCAAATGGGGTGAGTTTTGTGTATGTGATGCTATGGTGTGTTTCAGCTTGGCCTCTTCATATGTTTAGCTTGCAAATGGATAGTATAAAATAATCCCATAGGTCAGATGATGTGACCTGGCCTTTATTGATTGGTAAGTTCACTTTTGCAAAATGTCAACTTTGTTGTAAGAGAGGTATGGCTTGAGATCTAGCTTGGTACAATGGCTAGGGCTGGCGCAGCATGGTGTGTATGGGAGGCTAGCATGGTTCAGCATCCAATGTGACAAGTGGGTGAAATGTCATGAGTGATTTTGCAACTTGCTTGCCTTTGGTTCATATGGAAAGATCTTGCCACACAAGCCATGAACATGAGAAATTCTTGGTCCAATTCTGATTTTTAGAAGTAGGGTGATCATGTTGAGTGAATTAGAAGCCCATATGATGATTGAATTGGCCTTGAAAGGAGAATTTGCAACTTTGCCTTTTGGTGCATATCTTGAATTTTAGTGATTTTTGCCAACTTTATCACACCATAACTTTTGATCCAAGAAGAATTAGGTCATGTTCTTGTACTTTTTGAAAAGGGAAAAATGTATTCTACAACTTTCATGACCAAAGTTTTTCCATTTGAAGCATTTTTGGATCAAAAAGCAAGGCTTGAAAAATGGCATAAAATGACATATTCTTGAAAAGTCAACCATGCCCTAAAAAGTCAACTTTGCAAAAACTTCAAATTCTTGATTTTGTGAACTTCAACCTTCTTCCATGATCAAATAAAGATCATATACACTCAAAATGATGAAGATCACCCCTTGGTTGGGTCATTGGGGGCCTCAGATGCCCTGATTTTGCACTGACTTGTCTGAAAAGTCAACCCTTGATCAGATGACTTCCCCATGGAATTTCTTCATGAAAATTGACATGCATACTCCCTATACCATATAGAGACCAATAGAAACAAGAATGACCAAAAAATTTGGGGTTATGGCCTCTGAAACCAAAACCCTAATTCTAGGTCAACTGTGCAGTCAAACTTGGCTTTGCATCCATACCAATCCCAGTTCTTGTGATTCTTTGACATTTTTGACTTTGAGGGGATGTAATATGATATAAGAACACACATGAACCCCTTTGAAGTGATTGTTGGCCCTTGGAGTGGCTCAAGAGGCTCTTGGATTGTTCAGATCACAAACCCTAGATGCAGATGACTTTGAATCTATGCAGTGAATCAAAAAATGAGATGTGAGATATTATGATTGTGTTTATGCATATGAGATGATCACAAGCCATGGTGTGAATGGGTGAGGGCAAATTTGGGGTGTTTACAGGCACTGAGTGAATCTTTGCATCGCCCTCATCAAATTTCCAGCCTCAACAACAATCCTTCATCAAATATGCAAAATAAGTTTAATCGAATTCACAGTTGAGTTACAATAATGGATTGCGCAGAGAACAAAAGCTGTTTACCGTGTGAGAGGAGCTGATTTCGTCACTGATTATCACCGTCATCTACATCAGGCGAGCATTCACGACACCAGCCAAGTTGCGCGAAAGAGCGAACGAGCCGGACCAAGCATAACATTGAGCGTCATCTTGGACCAATAGCGAATAGTCACCGAAGCTCATCATTCCAATTCAAGGTAAGAGCAAGCCATTTACAATTCGTAAAATTATAGTAGTTTGTCGTAGGTTCTGTTCTTCAATTCGCAAGGCTAGCTAAAGTTAGGTTTCGGTGAGTCATGTGAGAAATATAGAGGACGGAGTTCGTTTGAGTTTCAATAGGTGATGATGAAAGAGGTTAAGGTTCGGTGGTGAGTGAATCGGTTAAAAAACGAAGATGATTCGAAAAGGGGGCTAGGGTACGGAAGAGTTTGATCTTGTAGGAAAGGGGAAGAAGGCGCGGCGGCTAGGGTTAGTTATCAGAGAAGAAGAAGATGGGGATAGAGCTAATTAGAAGAAGGTGATGATGTGTGGATGGGGGTGTTTGGATCGGAAAGGAGAGATGAAGAAGGGGATGAAATGGAAGACGGATGCGGCGGAGAGAAAGAGAGAAAAGGGAATAGGGTTTGGTGAAGAAATAGAGTTCTGTGTTGTTTTTAAGTTAATTTGATTTAGTAATAGGTTTAGTTATAATCTTGAAATTCAGAGAAAACAAATAAAACATTAAGTGTGATTAGAGGCCCATAACAATCATTAGTTCAATGTTAATTTCTATAAGTTGAGATATGATTATTTTCTTTCTGTTTGTTATTAGCACCCCTTCATAAGCTCATGAAAAAAATGATAATTAGAAATTCTGCTTAATGCCCCTCCCTGAGATCTTGCGTTCTGGGCTTTTCTTTTGCTAGTTGCACCACCCTTGCTGAGCCCAGTAGAGAAAAAAACAAGAAAAATGTTTCTTTTTGCACTCCCTATTAAGTCAGCGAAAATTTGGGCCTTCTTTTTTGCTATTAGCACCTCCATTTGGGGCCCATTATGGAAAACAACACAAATAAACACTTCCTGCACCTCCCTCATAATCCAGCGGAAATTTGGGCTTTTCCCATTGCTATTCACACCTGTTTTTAGGCCCAGTGGAAAAAACACTTAAAAATAAATTCTAAATCCACCCCTTTCATTTTCTTTAGATTTTAATTTTTAGTTAGACATAGTTTAGAAAATAATTCAAATAAAATAGTAAGAATAATAGAAAATTCCTCAAAAATTTCAGAAGGTTAATAATCCATTTTAGAAATCTATGATATTTTTATTTTCTGAATTTGGCATTATTTTCGATTTAATTCTGATGTTTCTTTTAATTAGCTTTTATTGAATTTCTTTTAATTGTGCTTGAATTTTGTTCATTTTATTTTTATAACTTCCAGTAACTTTTTTAGCCCACTCTTTTTACTGTAGTTAGATGACTAATAAAAGTACTTAGGACAATTTTTGTAGATTTTTTAGAATATTATATCTTAGGTTTTAGAGGCCAATTCTTTAGAAATTAAGGATTAATTCATAGCTGAAAATAATCATTTTTTAGACCTAGTTAAAATTTGATTTTGTAGGATTCCTTTTAGTACAATGTTATAGATAATATTAGGACCCTATAGAATAAATTCCATAATTTTTCCAGAACTTTTAATATTTTTTAGGCTTAGTTATGTATAATTCCCATTAGTTTAGGCCATTGAAAATAAAGTCAAAAAAAAATATAGTTAGATTAGATTTAATCCTAGAATCTAATATAGGCTTTGGTTAGTTTAATTTGAATTTTTAGAATGGACATTAGGCTTGACTTTGATTTAGAATGTAGGTTAAAGTTCCCTTTTCATTAGAATTAGAATAAATAAAATATGACTATTTTTTAGTTCATGCCTTTAAATGCATTTTTAGAATTTTATTTCTTATGTCCAATTTTATTGTTTTGCCTTATTACTTGATCTTATAACTTGCATAGGCTTCCCCATTGTTCTTAGAATCAACTTAACTTCATTAGGAAGTAAGTTGAATTCTAGTAGTTTCTAGTTTCTCATTAGGTTTAGAAACCTCATTAACCATAGGGCCTCACTTGTAAATAAATAAACAAAATTAGGGTTGTGTCTTAGTTCCCCATTAGATTTTGCCTTTTGCAATTTGAGTCATTCTTTCTCATCTCATAAAGAAAAAACAATAAAACACTTAATAAAAACCGAACGTTCTTGTACGACACGAGACTTTGTTGCGGAGTGTTTATACGCGTCATGTTTCGGGGCGAGGTATAAATACTCACCGCGATGGATAGGTCTTAGTATGAGAATATTCACAAACAAATTCAAAACACTTCTCTTAAAAGACAAAAACACAATAAGCGACTATCCTGCGGGAACTTCTTTTCTCATCTCATTCACTCACACCGCGAACTCGCGACGACTTGTCACACATGCAAGACGGTAAACGCACTCGTACCAGACGAGCCTGCAACACCTGAGCATAGACATACGCAGTTCCAGCATAAAAAACACAAACAAATAGTTCCCGCCTAGGTTAGGAGAACTACGTCGACTCTGATCCTCATTATCCCGATGAGGTACGTAGGCAGCGGGGTAGGGCCCGTTCGAGCACATTCTTTATTTTCCCTACATTTCCCTTTTTTTCTCATTCTCTTATTTCAGTTCCTTTTCTCATTTCTCATTCCAGTTCCAGTAGCAGTTTTATTCAGCAGTAATTATATTTTTCTCACCCTTTGAAACAAACAAGAAAGCGTGGATCCCGTCGGGTACGACGGACGATCTGGGGTGCTAATACCTTCCCAGGTCGTAACCGACTCCCGAACTCAGATCTTTGGTTCGAAGGACCTTTTCCTTTCCTTCTTCCTCAGGTTTGTGCAACATTACCTTTCCCGTTCCATTCGGGATAAAAATGTCTGGCTGGCGACTCTAACTTTTCCGCGCCACTTTCGCGTTTGTACTAGGATGAAAATCCCGGGAGCGACAGCTGGCGACTCTGTTAGGGACTAAACCTGATTCTTCCGGTTTCCCTTTGTAGAGTCAATCCTAGCGCCTGTTTGGTTTTGTTTCTTTGGGTGTTTATTTGCTTGTTGCTGTGTGCTTTAGTTTAGCTTTACTGTTTTTATTTACAGTTCTTTACAGCTTTACTTTATCGCATTTATTTACCGCTTTCAGTATTTTATTTTCCATGCATCATATTATACTGGACTGTCTGGCTGTGCTGGTTTTCATTTTTTCTGTGGGTTGGGAGTTACTGTGAGATAAGCCAACTACCCGGCTTGAGTGCACCATAGGATTAGCATGGACAGACATTGTATTCTTATGGTATCTCACCATGATGGGTGGCGATGTGTTCCACACCCAGATTGCGACCGTCTTGGAACTATCCTGTGTGGGGATTACCTCACTTCAGGGTACGACCTTGATAGTTATGTGCATCTGGTGACCGATCTTCGAGGACCTTAATGGGAACACCCCTCTCCAGTGATGACAGTGGCAGACCACATTTGTTGGCAAACCCACTCGCATCCGAGGGTCCATTGGGAACTCGCATAGGATGGCCTGGTTCTCTCATAGGAATTCAGTTAAAGCAAACTGTTCGTATGACGATAGTATTGTACCCTTCAGGATGAATGTACTATTGTTTCTCGATTCAGTGCTTGAAGCTGAGGTCTTATGAGGGATGCTTGTTTCCTTGGACTCAGTTGAGGCCTCCCTGAGTAGTACATAATGCCAAACCGATTCCCTGATTTGGTCATGAGCCATTTCTCGGAAATGGTGAACGTATTATTGCTATTCGGCTTTGAGAGTCCGTGATGTTGACCCGAGTAGCACACCCGTGAGATTGGGAGGGGTTTACAGGTTTGCAGGAACCCTAATACCTTCAGCATACCCGCCTTGCCTTTGGTTCAGTTTTGTGATCTGAATTTCTGTTCTTAAGATATGGATCCCGGATCAGAGGGATGATTATTGTGATATCTGGATTTTGAGACCTTGCACCGACACCTGATTATATGATTGGCACATCACAGACACTTCACTGATCACATGCCTTGCCTTGCATAAACATCATATCATCATTAATCATTTGTGTTTCTTTTATTCTCAGGGTTTGCATTATTCCCGGTTCCTGGTCATATCTTTGCTTCAGAATGGAAGACGTCAGAAAGAAGAATATTTTCTACAAGTTTTTTGATACCAAGGTGGACTTGCTCAAGCAGATGGTGTCTCTCATTACCCCGGGTCATTTGGATTTCTTCAAACAGCAGTATGGTGATATTTTGGATATGGTTTTCAGCTTGGATAGTTCGCAGAAGAGTGCCATTCATACTTTGCTACAGTACTATGATCCTAGGCTCCGATGTTTCACATTTCCGGATTTCCAGCTAGGTCCATTGCTAGAAGAGTATGTTGAGATTCTGAGACTACCGATCCAAGATCAGATTCCATTCAATTCAGAAATGACAAGGCCGACTCACGCCGACATTGCTAAGGCTCTTTATTTGAGCCCATCAGAAGTATCTGCTAATCTGGTTTCCACTAAGGCTGGAGTGCTTGGTTTTCCCTTAGAGTTTCTGGTCAGAAGAGCTGAAGAATGTGTCGTGGAAAAGCAGTGGGATTCAGTTTGCGCCATCTTGGCATTATCTGTGTACGGGATAGTTTTGTTTGCTGATATGGACAAGTTTATGGACATAAATGCTATTCATTTGTTTGTGTTGAAGAATCCGGTACCTACTCTCCTAGGTGACTTGTACTATTCAGTGCATTATAGGAATGAGAAGAGACGAGGTGGCTTGGTTAGATGTTGTGCTCAGTTGTTCTACACTTGGTTTATGAGGCACATCCCCATTGCTGGAGTGTTCACGGATCCCAATGTAATCTGGTCGCAGAAGCTCAACACGTTGACTACCAAAGACATCAGATGGTTCACTTTAAGGTTAAAAGGGAAAGAGCTTATCTCCAACTGTGGAAAGTATCCTAATGTTCCCCTCTTAGGAGTAGCTGGGTGCATTAACTACAACCTCATACTCTTGAGAAGACAATTAGGATACGCTTTGAAGAATGCTCCCAAGGATTCAGATTTGGATCAGACCTTTTATTTTCCTATGAAGGATAATCTCCCATTGGTGCGGGAGGCTGCAGGTGCTTGGAAAACGGTTATTAAAAAGGGTATAGATCGATTGGGCAGGAGAAATAACCAAATGTTTCCCGAGTTTGAAGCGTGGGTAAGAGAAAAAGCCCAAGTGACTCTAATCCCTTTCTCTGCACCGTTACCACCACCTACTACGGTGCCTTTGGAGGAATATCAGAAATTAGAAGCTTTGGTTAAGCAACTTAGGGTTGAAAATCAAGAGGCTCTTAATTCTTGTCAAAAACTGATGATCCAGAACCGTCGATTGGAGGATAAAGCTGTACAAGCCGAGGAAATAGTCCGTCTCAAGCAGAAGGACTTTGAAGATAGAGAGCTTTACTTCCGAAAGAAAGGGTTAGCTGAGACTCACAAGACTGCCCAGCGCCGTAGAGAGAAGAAAGATCTTAGTGAAGCCAATGAAGCTGTTACCTTATGGCAGGAGAAATGGGACGACAATTTGAAGAAACAAAAGGAGTTAGACGCCAAGCACAAGCAGGAAATCAAAAGTCTTCAGGATTCTTTGGATGGGCAGAAAGAACTCCTCAGGAAGGCTTATCATCAAGAGAAGGACCGTCTTTAGCGCTTAGCAGAAAGCCAGCAGACACAGAAGGAAGCTCAAAGGGAAATTGAAGACTTGAAGTTGAAAGCTGATGTGAAAAGGTCGAAGGCCGAGTCGAGTCAAAGAAAGGAGAATGAAGCAGCATTTCTACAGCAGATCGAGGAGTTACACGCTTCTTCTGATACGAGGGACCTCCTCATCCAGAGACTCATCCAGGAGCCCGGTCATCCAGATGTAGTTCAGCTGTTCCAGAACGTCAAACGCCTTAGCTGGAGATTGAAAGATATAGAGTTCCCTAGGGTTTAATTTCATGTTATTGTACTTGGATTACCCACAGGCTTGTTGTGGGATTCCCTATATTTGATGTACTTTTGTTATTGTGATTGGCACCCTTCGGGGACGTTGTATTTTCAAACTCCAGTTTATATGATTGATTTGTGCTGGATTTCTTGTTCGTTATTTGCACCGACACAGGGTAATGAGCACCAATTCTCCACAGCCGTCATTATATTTGAATATTACTTGGGTCTTCTTCCCAATTCTTATTTTCTTAATGCCAGGACCGGATACGGGAAAAGTCTCGGGAATAAAAGGAACACACTGCATTGCATACGCATCATTTGCATTTTGTCTTTGTCTTTGCAGGTTTTTTCTACGGGATGTTTAATTTATCTGTGTTCACCAGGCAAAGATTGCGAGAGCCGCCAAGACCCGGTACCTTCGACAAGATATCCCTCATCGGTACGCGACCCGCAGCAATCAAAGAACAACAATGGACGCCATGCAGACAGAACTCAATGAAGTCCGTACCAAGATGGCAGAATTTATGACCCTGATGCAAGGAATGGCCCAGGGGCAGCAGGAGCTGAGAAATGCAATTCAAGGGTTAACTCCTCCTAATACTAATGCTCAGGCAACCACTTCCGGTGGGCTAGGGGCTCCTCCTAACACTAACAACGGCCCAGGTGGACCTCATGTTCCAGATCCAGCTATGGCTACGTATGTTCCTGTGCACGATAGGCAGGAGGACCAATTCCAGTATTTCAATAATGATATGGGTTTCGGCGGTGATGGAAATCTTAATGACTTCTTGGTGCTTGCGGAGAAGATCAAGGCCTTAGAGTGCAAAGACACTTTGGGAATTGACGTGTCAGATATGGGTTTAGTACCTGGGGTGGTCATTCCACACAAGTTCAGACCACCAGTATTCGACAAATACAACGGCAGCTCCTGCCCGAAAACTCACCTACAGGCCTTCTACAGGAAGATTGCGGCCCACACGCGAGATGAAAAACTCTGGATCTACTATTTACAGGATAGCCTCTCCGGAGGATCCTTGGAGTGGTACATGAAGCTGGAGAGGAGCTCTATTAGAAGCTGGAAGGATTTGGGAGAAGCCTTCCTCAGACAATATCAATACAACATTGACATGGCACCCAGCCGCACTCAGCTTCAGAGCTTGACACAGAGGAGCTCGGAGAGCTTCAAGGATTATGCACAGAGGTGGCGCGAGGTAGCCGCCCGAGTGAAACCACCTTTATTGGAGAGAGAGATGGTCGACCTTTTCCTGAATACCCTCCCAGGGCATTTTATGGAAAGGTTGGCTGGTTGTTCCTCAAGTGGTTTCTCGGACATTATCTTGACTGGAGAAAGAATTGAAAGCTGGCTCAAACAGGGGAAAATTCAGAATGGAGGCGCTTCGGTGTCTGGTATCAAGAAACCCTTTGTGAAAAGGAGGGAAGGAGAAACAGGTGCAGTATACGCACAGAGGGGAATGATTAATCGAGGATATTATCAGCAAGTGGCCCCTGTCACTATTTCAACTCCGCCCGTTCAACAACAGGTCCAGCCTCCACAGCCGCAGAGCTCACAAGGGTATCAGTCAAGAGCCCCTCGTCCATACTACCCTCAGAAGCCGAAGGATAGACATTTTGAAGCTCCACCGATGTCTTACTCACAGCTCTTGAAGAATCTCCTACAGCTTCAGATGATTCAGCTCCGGACCTTGCAACCTCCGAAGCCAGGCCAAATTCCTGAAGGTTATGACTTAAATGCTAGATGCGAATTTCATTCTGGAGCTCCCGGCCATAGTACGGAGAATTGTAAAGCATTGAAGCATGTTGTTCAGGACTTGTTGGATTCTAAAGCGATCAATTTTGCTCCCTCTCCTAATGTGCTGCAAAATCCCATGCCTCCTCACAGGGGCACGGTTGGTGCGATTGATGAAGGGGAGAATTTGAATTTGGTGGATGATGTTGATGACTTGCAGACTTCATTGGTTGCTATCAAGGTTTGCTTGTTGAAAAAAGGTATCTTCCCGGGATGCGAGGAGGATTGTTCAGAATGTACTGAAGTTACCAACGGTTGTAAACGATTGAAGGCCGGAATCCAATGCATGATTGATGAAGGAGTGCTGCAGTTTGATAAGATTGTGAAAGAAAGTGAAGTCTCCACAGTAACTATCTTTTATGATCCATCCCAAGTTCCTTCACGAGCCAGAGCGGCACCAATAACCATTACCACTGCTGGACCCATAATGTACCAAAGTGACAGAGCTGTTCCTTGGAATTATGGTGGTGAGGTGTACTGCAACGGCCAGAGGCAAGAATTGGCCACGACTAGTATAACCCCAGCTCAAGTGGAAAATGTTGGAGTAGGGGGTTTTACTCGAAGCGGGAGGTTGTTTGCGCCTGAAACACTGAGAAACAATGTGATACCGCCCAGAGATACTGCCGAAGCCCAAGCTAGAGCCAGAGGGAAGCAACCAGTAGTTGTCAATGATCCAACTCCATCAACTGATCCAGACCTCACCTTTGATAAAGAAGCCGAAGAATTCCTGAGGATCATCAAAAAGAGTGACTACAAGATCGTGGACCATCTGCAACAGACGCCGTCAAAGATCTCCATCTTGTCCTTGCTCATGTGTTCTGACTCTCACAGGAAAGCTCTCCTAAATATTCTGAACAAGGCATACGTGCCTCAGGATATTTCTGTAAATCAGTTAGAAACGGTGGTGTCCAGCGTTAATGCCAGTCATGGATTGGGTTTCACAGACTTAGATTTGACTTCTGATGGGCGTGCTCATAATCGGGCATTGCATATATCTCTGGAATGTAAAGGTGCAGTACTCTCCCATGTGTTGGTAGATACTGGATCCTCTTTGAACGTCTTGCCCAAGAAAGCACTGATGAAGTTGGACTATGATGGAGTGGTTCTAAAACCCAGTGATCTAATAGTTCGAGCGTTTGACGGGTCTAGAAGGTCGGTGTTTGGAGAGGTGGAGTTACCTATCAAGGTAGGTCCACAAGTCTTCAATACCACGTTCTACGTGATGGATATCCAACCTGCATATAGTTGCTTACTTGGAAGACCTTGGATACATTCGGCAGGAGCGGTATCTTCTACACTCCATCAGAAGCTAAAGTTTGTATGGGAGGGTCAGATTGTGACTGTCAGCGGGGAAGAAGATATCTTCGTTAGTCATCTCGCTTCGTTCAAATATGTGGAGATGGATGGCGAAATAGTCGAAACCCCATGTCAAGCTTTTGAGCCATTGAAGTCTGAGCAAGCATCCGCAGTAGCAACTTCTCCTGAAGTACCGAAGAAGGGGGTTTCCATAGCCTCTTATAAACAAGCGCTTGAATTAGTAGAATCCGGAATACGAGAAGGCTGAGGCAGTCCGGTAGAAGTGCCAGAGAAGAAAGACATGTTCGGGATTGGCTATCACCCTGGAAGATCTTCGTCTGAAACAAGTGCTAAAGGTTGTCAGAGCCCGGTTACTTTCACAAGCGCGGGAGTGGTAGACTACGAAAGCATCAGTGCTGTGCAAGATGATATTGTCGATAGTGATTGTGACTTAGATGAATAGATCAGACCTGCCGCTCCAGGAACTCAGCTTAGCAACTGGACATCGGAAAGGCTTATTTCGGTCACCTCTTTCGAAGAGTAATAATGTTTTGTTTCTATTTTTCCTGTATTAAAGCACTATATCTTGCCCGAGGCATAGTGGCTCTTTGTAAGGGTTCATTTGTTCATTAACACAATCATAAATAAAATTGACGTTTCACATTCATTCATGTTGTTCTCTCTCTTTCGTTTTTTACTTTTGTTTTTCAAAAAGAAAGAAAAGTTTTAAAATGGCAATGTTTCTCATTTTCTCAAGTTGTTGCTAAAGCCTTGCATGAATCATCATTCATGCAGGTGCTCGTCACCGGATCTTATCAATGACGACCCTGTTATGGCTAAGTATGACTTCGACAATCCAATTTATCAAGCCGATGAGGAAGGTGAAGAGGATTGCGATTTACCCGAAGAATTGGCCAGACTGCTTAAACAGGAGGAGAAGATGATTCAGCCGCACGAAGAAGATGTCGAAGTAATAAACCTGGGTACTGAAGAAGACAAGAAAGAAGTCAAGATCGGAGCTGCATTAGAAGAATCTGTTAAGACTCGTTTGATGGCTATGCTTCGAGAATACGTTGACGTCTTCGCATGGTCCTACCAAGATATGCCTGGTTTAGACACCGACATTGTGGTGCACAAGCTACCTCTCAGAGCAGATTGTCCTCCGGTAAAGCAGAAGTTGAGGCGCACGCGTCCAGACATGGAAATTAAAATAAAAGAAGAAGTGCAAAAACAGTTTGATGCTGGCTTCTTGGCCGTGACCAGTTATCCTCCGTGGGTCGCCAACATCGTGCCGGTTCCCAAGAAAGATGGCAAAGTCAGGATGTGTGTGGACTACAGGGATTTGAATAGGGCTAGCCCCAAAGATGACTTCCCTCTACCTCACATAGATGTACTTGTCGATAATACTGCTCAGTTTTCCGTGTTTTCCTTCATGGACGGATTCTCAGGCTATAATCAGATCAAGATGGCTCCTGAGGACATGGAAAAGACAACTTTCATCACTCCTTGGGGCACCTTTTGTTACAAGGTTATGCCATTTGGGTTGAAGAATGCAGGAGCTACCTATCAACGGGCAATGGTGACGTTGTTTCACGACATGATCCATCATGAAATTGAGGTTTATGTTGATGACATGATAGCAAAGTCCCAGACAGAAGAAGAGCACTTGGTCAACCTAGCAAAATTGTTTGATAGGCTTCGAAAGTTCAGATTGAGGTTAAATTCGAATAAGTGTACTTTCGGGGTTCGTTCTGGCAAGTTGCTCGGTTTCATTGTTAGTGAACGAGGAATCGAGGTTGATCCAGCCAAGGTGAAAGCTATCCAAGAAATGCCTGAGCCAAAGACTGAAAAGCAAGTGCATGGCTTCTTAGGGAGACTAAACTACATTGCACGGTTTATTTCTCACCTGACGGCCACGTGCGAACCCATCTTTAAGCTTCTGAGGAAGAATCAGGCCATTAAATGGAACGAAGACTGTCAGCAAGCCTTTGACCGAATCAAAGAATACCTGTTAGAACCACCAATTCTTATGCCTCCAGTGCCAGGGAGACCTCTGATTATGTATCTTACTGTGCTCGAAGGATCGATGGGATGTGTGCTGGGTCAGCAGGACGAGTCTGGTCGAAAAGAGCACGCCATTTATTACCTTAGCAAAAAGTTTACCGATTGTGAGACACGATACTCACTACTCGAGAAAACTTGCTGCGCTTTGGCATGGGCTGCTCGCCGACTAAGACAGTACATGCTGACTCACACTACTCTCCTAATTTCCAAGATGGATCCTGTGAAATACATCTTTGAGAAGCCGGCTTTGACAGGAAGAGTGGCCCGTTGGCAGATGATACTCACAGAGTATGACATACAATACACTTCACAAAAGGAAATCAAGGGGAGTGTGTTGTCAGAATACTTGGCCTAGCAGCCGATTGATGATTATCAACCCATGAGGTTTGAGTTTCCGGATGAGGACATCATGTTCCTCAAGTCTAAAGACTACGAAGAACCACTTCTGGAGGAGGGGCCCGACCCCGAATCCAAATGGAGGTTGATGTTTGACGGGGCTGTAAACATGAATGGGAGTGGAGTAGGTGCTGTTATTATCTCGCCAGAAGGGGTTCACACACCTCTCGCCGCTCGGTTGACCTTTGAGTGCACTAACAATGAGGCAGAGTATGAAGCTTGTATCATGGGGATCGAAGAGGCAATAGACTTGCGAGTCAAGAACCTTGAGATCT
This sequence comes from Lathyrus aphaca, assembly GCA_963966055.1. Taxonomy (NCBI): domain Eukaryota; kingdom Viridiplantae; phylum Streptophyta; class Magnoliopsida; order Fabales; family Fabaceae; genus Lathyrus; species Lathyrus aphaca. The sequence goes on along the minus strand of OZ014525.1, from coordinate 485,223,139 downwards.
TCGGAGATTCTGCTTTGGTGGTAAATCAAGTCAATGGTAAATGGCTGGTTCATCAAGCTCGTTTGATTCCTTACAGAGATTATGTCAGGAGGTTGTTAACTTTCTTTACCAAAGTCAAGCTGAGCTATGTTCCTAGAGACGAAAACCAGTTCGCCGATGCTCTTGCAACTTTGTCGTCCATGATTAAAGTTTGTCGAGAAAACTTCGTGCCTCGAATTTCGATCTCCCGGCTTGAAAGACCTGCTTATGTCTTCGCAGTTGGTGATGGTGAAGATAACAGGCCTTGGTACCACGACATCAAACAATTCCTGAAGGCTCAAGAATACCCGGCTGGGGCATCTAGTAAGGATAAGAAGACCCTTAGAAGACTGGCAGGAGGTTTCTTCTTGAATCAAGACGATGTGCTGTACAAACGGAACTTTGACATGGTGCTGCTCAGATGCGTGGATAGACACGAAGCAAACATGTTAATGCAGGAGGTTCACGAAGGCTCCTTTGGTACCCATGCTGGAGGACATGCCATGGCCAAGAAATTATTGAGATCGGGATACTATTGGATTACCATGGAATCTGATTGCTGTAAGTACTCCCGCAAATGCCATAAGTGTCAAATTTATGCCGACAAGGTCCATGTGCCTCCGAATCCGTTGAGTGTCATGTCTTCACCATGGCCGTTCGCTATGTGGGGCATCGATATGATTGGGAAGATTGAGCCAACAGCTTCTAATGGACATCGCTTCATCCTAGTCGCTATTGATTATTTCACGAAGTGGGTTGAAGCGGCATCCTACACCAAGGTTACTAAACAAGTGGTTGCTCGATTTATTAAGCGAGACATCATCTGCCGGTACGGAGTCCCTGAAAGGATCATTACTGATAATGGTTCTAATCTCAACAACAAGATGATGGCTGACTTGTGTCAAGACTTCAAAATAGAACACCACAACTCTTCTCCATATCGTCCGAAGATGAATGGCGCCGTCGAGGCGGCTAATAAAAACATCAAGAAGATTGTGCAGAAGATGGTTGTGACATACAAAGATTGGCATGAGATGTTACCATTCGCGTTGCATGGGTATAGGACATCAGTACGTACTTCAACTGGGGCAACTCCATTCTCATTAGTATATGGTATGGAGGCAGTCTTACCAATCGAAGTGGAAATCCCCTCATTGAGGTTGATGATGGACATCAAGCTAGATGAAGCTGAGGGGCTCCGGTCCAGATATAATCAATTGAGCCTCATCGAAGAGAAACGTCTAGCAGCTGTATGCCATGGACAGTTGTATCAGCGAAGAATGAAGCAGGCTTTTGACAAAAAAGTGCGACCACAGAGGTACACGCCAGGAGATTTGGTGCTGAAAAGGATTCTTCCTCCTCTCAACGATCACAGGGGCAAGTGGACACCCAATTATGAAGGACCGTTCGTGGTTAAAAAGGTTTTCTCAGGCGGAGCCTTAATGTTGACAACCATGGACGGAGAAGACTTCCAATCCCCCGTCAACGCAGACGCAGTAAGAAAATACTTCGTGTAAAAAAGGACCCGCTGGATAAAAACAGAATAAAGATCCAGGCAAAAATGGGCATCCCGGCGAGCCAAAAACAGAATAAAAAGGCTCGGGCAAAAGTTAGGGAAATCTTGAAAAAAATGTACACCCGCTGAGTTGAAAAGCCACATCGGACAACTCAGGCAAAAAAGGGTATCCCGGTGGATTGAAAACCTGAAAAGGCGATCCACGCAAAAGAGGGATTAACACGAACAACTGCGATCTGCGAGATCCATGACCTATCAACAGTTGAGGCTATCCTAAGGGTTGAAGATCAGTTCACTTACTTTTTCTCAAGAGGCAGAGCGAGCAGGGTGTCTTAAAGACATACGAGTCATAACTGGGTTGAGACTTGAGGAGATGCACTTCTCACATTGCCAATAGGATAGTTTGTTTTTCTTTTCAGCTGTTCCCTCATTCCAGGGAACTGCTTCCTTTGTATTGCCTATTCAGGGCCACCTTTCCAAATTAATAAGAATTCAACTTCAGTCAATCGACTACTTTGCTTTTTGTTTTTACTTTTTCTCATCTAGCATTGATTGATTGTGAAAACGTCTAGCAAATGGTAACTTGCATTGTGTTATGAACATTTGAATGCTTTCTAACTTGTACAGGAGAATATAAACATTTAATACTACTCTGAAAGGGTGTTGAGATGCCTAGATAATGATTCATGCTACGAGCCTGGGGCAAGCAGGTCCCAAACTAACTCTCTATGTTGCAGGTACTATCGATTGTGTTCATGCAGGTACAGGTATTGGTGTTGCTAACAGAGCTAAAGATTATTATCCAGGATGGGCATTCCCTTGTGTTTGAACAGAAACAAGTGTCTCTTAGGGTGTTTCCAATCGTCCCCAGCCATGTGGAAGTTGAAATTTCACCCAGCAAGGTAGCAGAGAGTGGGTGTCGTCCCCAAGCAGAAGTTTCCTTTCAGACAGGGGCAATTCTCAGCAGTACAATGAGTTCTTTCCTCCCCAGCAGTTGTTTCCTCAGCAGTGTCATGCCTTTGGTTCCCAGCCAAGTCAGGAGGTTCTCACTTCCCCATCAGAGTTCAAGAAGGGTCCATCTCCAGCAGGGTCTTGGCACTCCAATCTCAAAGTCCAATTTATTTTTGGCAGTGGCGGCTGTTCAGAGCCAGTGAATTATTAACAACTTTCCCCACAGAGTTGTTTCCTCCTCATTAAGATGAACCAGGTCAATGTAGTGATCATCGTTTCTCCCCAGTCAAGCTATCTGGGATGCCTGCAGTCTCCTTATCAGGAGATCTCCTTGCATTTTCATATGCATATTCATCACTACGTCTGCATCCTCCGAAGTGTAGCATTTCCATCATCATGGAGCATTACGCCATTAATCCAAACATATGCATACCAGCATGGGCCAGTTTTGAGGTATTACGAATATATTCTCAACCTGAAGTACTCCGCACAGAGGATACCAACATCACTTCTCAGACATCCTTGTCTTTTCAAGTCAATGTTTGTCACTTATTCCGCGTCTTGTTTGGTACAACAGTCGCGTCTCAGGTTCCCGTTTTGTACAACGGTCCTGTTTGCTTGGGCTCTCGTTTATGTACAACGATCTCGTTCCATCTTGTCCTATTTTCTTTGTTTCTGGTTACCGCCTGCGGCCGGTATACCTTTGCGTCTCCATTCGAGGATGGTTTCGTGTTAGATCCGAGGATCTTTTGATTTGTCATTCGAGGATGGCATTTCTTTTCTTCAAGTCCTTCCGAGGTTGGTCTTGTTGTTGTGGCTATTATTCGAGGATAGTAGTTCACGTTTTGAGCTTATTGATCGAGGTCAGTTTGTCTCTTTTGCAAAGTCTGTCTGAGGTCAGCTTTGTGTTTGGTTATCAGTCGAGGCTGGTATACCTTTGCGTCTCCATTCGAGGATGGTTTCGTGTTAGATCTGAGGATCCCTTGTGAGTTGTCATTCGAGGATGGCATTCTTCCCATCATATCTCCACCTGGTCTTATTTTCCGCTACCTATTCAGAGGTCAAAACAAAAAAATTATAAATAAATAAATGGGCAGATGGCATTTCTGTTACCCTCAGTGTGCAAATTTTCAGGTTTTATTCGAGTATTCAATCACTCCATACTTTGAATGTCTAAAAGCTGTTGCAATTATCCGTCCAAGTCTGCAGTTGATTGAATAGGGGCAGCTGTAATACCTCAAAATTTGCCCTCATATTTATCCCCTTTACTGGTGTATCATTTCGCACTCATCTGCATTTCTCACCAGGTCATTAACATCATAGTAGTTCATTTCATTGTTTCATAAGGCATGTGATTAGGGCTCAAGGAAATTAGGGTTTTGTACCCTATGCGTATCGGGCAAGGATTGAAATAACAGAGAATATTCACTGGACTATGATTTCACTCCAAATGCAGTTGCTCAGTTGTGTCTCAATTCAGATGGGAGTTTGATTTAATTTTGGTCAAATTATCGAAAGATCGCCGCAATGGCAAGATTATGTTGGACCTCTGGACCATTTCTTAGACGGTGCATATTCAAAGATCATGTTGTCGTGTGCTGAGATTCATCCATTTAACGAACAGTGTTTAGTGTGAAGTTTGGTTCAAATCCTCAGTTTATCAGTGACTCAATTGGATTCGAATGGTCATGGCATGTTTCAGACGATTCGAAAGGGGTGTGATTTATCTGGAAAGTTGTGCAGTGGTTCAGAAGGAGTTGTGTTCATGGGCTTGTGGAGAGAATTCAAAATAGGCTTTGGGCTAAAATCGAGACTTCATATCCATTCATTCTCATTGTTATAAACCATTCCCGATTATTCCATTCCACTTCCATTCTTTTCCAATTTTTATTTCTTCAATTCCCATTATCCTTTACGTTTCCATCAATTCATTTTCAGTTTTCTTTTATTCACTTCCCCATTTATCTTTTGTCCGTAATCCATTTTGAACCATCTTCCATTTTTCATAGTTCATATCAAACTCATGTTTTCTTCTTGTCCATTTTTTACACCATTTAAACTCGATAGCAATTTCGTTCTAGAATCATCATAAATTTCCACACAAAAAAATACTAAGAGGTCAATTTCTTTTTTTTTAGTATCCAAATCACTAAGCCAACTCTAATTCTAATTTCTATTTTTTTCAACCTAATTCCCTCCTTCTCCTAGCTCATTTCTTTTGCTCCTGCTCTATTTTTCTACAAAAAAAAGGGACAATTAGAATTGTTTTCGTTTTTGAGTCAAGATGGCCATCCGAACACTGTCGAAAAAAAATCAATTTGGATGGAATTCTAAACCCAGCTGAGTGCACTATTGTTGATGCACTATTTAATGATTATGGTGATTCATATGTTCTTTTGAGTCAAGGTGGTTCACATGACTGGTTTAGATTAAGAAAAGGCATATGTTGTTTTTCAAAACAAGCTCATTTTCAGCAGCTAAGTTTTCTATTGCTCTGGACAGTGATATGAATGGTGAAAAGCTTGACAAATTTCCTCTAGAAGTAAAAGAATTCAATTATAAATAGAAGAGCATTTCAGTTATGAAGTCAATTACAAAATTGAAAAAAATGCAGTTACATTTTCAAGTCCAAGGTTAAGTATAATGTTGTTACAGGAGAAGAAAATCCTATATTCTACCAAGTTACAAAGACAAAAAAAAAGAGGAATCCTTCAATCTCTCACTCTTCCATTTTTTTCTCGGCATCATCTATATCTCCATCTTCGTAAACCATAATCTTCAGTGTCAGCATTCAATCAACCTGCGAAACGGCATGGGATCAATAACTAGAAATTGACAGGATGTAATAGAGAATGTAAAAGAAGGAGAAAAGGATAACTCCACCAAAAGCAATCAGAATCTAAACCGACGTAACGGGGTACTAGTTGAGAACAATGAAAGAATTGAGATTCGTCGTGAACTCATATCAGAAACAATAAAGAAGTTCAGAGTGGTTACCTAGCCTATAAGCCGTTTATCAGCTTGAGATGGCATGATTGGTATAAGAGGCTGCCAGGATGTTGCGCTAAACACTCTAGTATCGGAGCGTGTGAGGTTGATGGACAATTGGTTGGTGAAGCCGTGCAGTGGTTATGGAACAGACATGAATCCCTGGCCGAGTTTCTATATGCCAGCTCAGTGCACCCGGCGGAAACAGCAACAAATTCTGCTCCGGTTACGATATTGGCTTGTCATTTGCTTGTTCCGTTTGACTCTAGTTCGTAGCAATCGTATTGGTGAGGCTTCAGCTGAATCTGGAAAAGGAAAGCAGGTGAAGTTATGATAAAAAATCAGTACAGCCAACAAAAGAAAAACCACAAAATGCTAACAGAAACTCAATACGAAATCAACAACTAACTTATAACAGGATCCCTAACAAAAAAACTCATAACTGAACAAATAACTGAATTGCAACAAACTTCAACTAATTCATAACAGGAAATAACAGAATTATAACAGAAGTCTAAATGAATCTACCTGAAGCTTCCAGATCTTTCTGTGAGAATCAGCTATAAATCAGAATCGATCCCCACCAGTTTCCTCTCTTCCAGAATTTTCCAAAGAAACACTTCACTAATTCTCAATCTTCTCAATCCATCTCCAACCTCTTCATCATTTTCCTTCCTCTTTGTTGATTAGTTCAACCTCATCAAACCAGATTTCTTCCTTCATCACTCTTCCTCAATCATCCTGGACCTTCTTCCATTTCCAATTTTCATAACCTCCGTTAGCCTGATTCAATCTCTCCTAATCATGGATATCTCAATGCTGCTGTACCTACATCAGTGACTTGTGGAAGAAAGTGGAACACAAATATCAGGAAAATCATTGAACAATACACAGTGAAGGTAAAACGAGGCTGCAATCAAAAGTGTCATACCTTCGTCGAATCTGTGCAAATTCAAGAATGTTCATCCATGTTTCGTTGATCCATCTTCATCAATAGTCTTCGGCACTGAGTGAATCTTTGCATCTCCCTCATCAAATTTCCAGCCTCAACAACAATCCTTCATCAAATATGCAAAACAAGTTTAATCTAATTCACAGTTGAGTTACAATAATGGATTGCGCAGAGAACAAAAGCTGTTTACCGTGTGAGAGGAGCTGATTTCGTCACTGATTATCACCATCATCTACATCAGGCGAGCATTCACGACACCAACCAAGTTGCGCGAAAGAGCGAACGAGCCGGACCAAGCATAACATTGAGCGTCATCTTGGACCAATAGCGAATAGTCACCGAAGCTCATCATTCCAATTCAAGGTAAGAGCAAGCCATTTACAATTCGTAAAATTATAGTAGTTTGTCGTAGGTTCTGTTCTTCAATTCGCAAGGCTAGCTAAAGTTAGGTTTCGGTGAGTCATGTGAGAAATATAGAGGACGGAGTTCGTTTGAGTTTCAATAGGTGATGATGAAAGAGGTTAAGGTTCGGTGGTGAGTGAATCGGTTAAAAAACGAAGATGATTCGAAAAGGGGGCTAGGGTACGGAAGAGTTTGATCTTGTAGGAAAGGGGAAGAAGGCGCGACGGCTAGGGTTAGTTATCAGAGAAGAAGAAGATGGGGATAGAGCTAATTAGAAGAAGGTGATGATGTGTGGATGGGGGTGTTTGGATCGGAAAGGAGAGATGAAGAAGGGGATGAAATGGAAGACGGATGCGGCGGAGAGAAAGAGAGAAAAGGGAATAGGGTTTGGTGAAGAAATAGAGTTCTGTGTTGTTTTTAAGTTAATTTGATTTAGTAATAGGTTTAGTTATAATCTTGAAATTCAGAGAAAACAAATAAAACATTAAGTGTGATTAGAGGCCCATAACAGTCATTAGTTCAATGTTAATTTCTATAAGTTGAGATATGATTATTTTCTTTCTGTTTGTTATTAGCACCCCTTCATAAGCTCATGAAAAAAATGATAATTAGAAATTCTGCTTAATGCCCCTCCCTGAGATCTTGCGTTCTGGGCTTTTCTTTTGCTAGTTGCACCACCCTTGCTAAGCCCAGTAGAGAAAAAAACAAGAAAAATGTTTCTTTTTGCACTCCCTATTAAGTCAGCGAAAATTTGGGCCTTCTTTTTTGCTATTAGCACCTCCATTTGGGGCCCATTATGGAAAACAACACAAATAAACACTTCCTGCACCTCCCTCATAATCCAGCGGAAATTTGGGCTTTTCCCATTGCTATTCACACCTGTTTTTAGGCCCAGTGGAAAAAACACTTAAAAATAAATTCTAAATCCACCCCTTTCATTTTCTTTAGATTTTAATTTTTAGTTAGACATAGTTTAGAAAATAATTCAAATAAAATAGTAAGAATAATAGAAAATTCCTCAAAAATTTCAGTAGGTTAATAATCCATTTTAGAAATCTATGATATTTTTATTTTCTGAATTTGGCATTATTTTCGATTTAATTCTGATGTTTCTTTTAATTAGCTTTTATTGAATTTCTTTTAATTGTGCTTGAATTTTGTTCATTTTATTTTTATAACTTCCAGTAACTTTTTTAGCTCACTCTTTTTACTGTAGTTAGATGACTAATAAAAGTACTTAGGACAATTTTTGTAGATTTTTTAGAATATTATATTTTAGGTTTTAGAGGCCAATTCTTAAGAAATTAAGGATTAATTCATAGCTGAAAATAATCATTTTTTAGACCTAGTTAAAATTTGATTTTGTAGGATTCCTTTTAGTACAATGTTATAGATAATATTAGGACCCTATAGAATAAATTTCATAATTTTTCCAGAACTTTTAATATTTTTTAGGCTTAGTTATGTATAATTCCCATTAGTTTAGGCCATTGAAAATAAAGTCAAAAAAAAATATAGTTAGATTAGATTTAATCCTAGAATCTAATATAGGCTTTGGTTAGTTTAATTTGAATTTTTAGAATGGACATTAGGCTTGACTTTGATTTAGAATGTAGGTTAAAGTTCCCTTTTCATTAGAATTAGAATAAATAAAATATGACTATTTTTTAGTTCATGCCTTTAAATGCATTTTTAGAATTTTATTTCTTATGTCCAATTTTATTGTTTTGCCTTATTACTTGATCTTATAACTTGCATAGGCTTCCCCATTGTTCTTAGAATCAACTTAACTTCATTAGGAAGTAAGTTGAATTCTAGTAGTTTCTAGTTTCTCATTAGGTTTAGAAACCTCATTAACCATAGGGCCTCACTTGTAAATAAATAAACAAAATTAGGGTTGTGTCTTAGTTCCCCATTAGATTTTGCCTTTTGCAATTTGAGTCATTCTTTCTCATCTCATAAAGAAAAAACAATAAAACACTTAATAAAAACCGAACGTTCTTGTACGACACGAGACTTTGTTGCGGAGTGTTTATACGCGTCCTATTTCGGGGCGAGGTATAAATACTCACCGCGATGGATAGGTCTTAGTATGAGAATATTCACAAACAAATTCAAAACACTTCTCTTAAAAGACAAAAACACAATAAGCGACTATCCTGCGGGAACTTCTTTTCTCATCTCATTCACTCACACCGCGAACTCGCGACGACTTGTCACACATGCAAGACGGTAAACGCACTCGTACCAGACGAGCCTGCAACACCTGAGCATAGACATACACAGTTCCAGCATAAAAAACACAAACAAATAGTTCCCGCCTAGGTTAGGCGAACTACGTCGACTCTGATCCTCATTATCCCGATGAGGTACGTAGGCAGCGGGGTAGGGCCCGTTCGAGCACATTCTTTATTTTCCCTACATTTCCCTTTTTTTCTCATTCTCTTATTTCAGTTCCTTTTCTCATTTCTCATTCCAGTTCCAGTAGCAGTTTTATTCAGCAGCAATTATATTTTTCTCACCCTTTGAAACAAACAAGCAAGCGTGGATCCCGTCGGGTACGACGGACGATCTGGGGTGCTAATACCTTCCCAGGTCGTAACCGACTCCCGAACTCAGATCTTTGGTTCGCAGGACCTTTTCCTTTCCTTCTTCCTCAGGTTTGTGCAACATTACCTTTCCCGTTCCATTCGGGATAAAAATGTCTGGCTGGCGACTCTAACTTTTCCGCGCCACTTTCGCGTTTGTACTAGGATGAAAATCCCGGGAGCGACACAAATGATTAAGACAAAAGAAGTTCACAAGATAAAAATTTGTAAATGAGCCCAAACAAACCCTGACACCATATGATATCACACCCCAAAGGAGAAGGTCTAACTCTTAACCTAAAGGAAGTTATGATTTTTCTAAGTTAACTAGGGTTTTTGGGTACCTTAAGAGGAAAAATGCAAATCAATTTGAAAATGAAAGATAAATTCATGACAAAAATATCCTATAAACTACATGTTATATGGAAAACAATGCAAAAAGAATCATTATCAAACCATTCATGGTTAGGCAGAAAAGATTTTTCAAAGTTAGGGTTCCAAAAAGGGGATTTTATGAACCCTAAATTCAAAGAAAATGTCAAAGTATGTCCAAAACCAAAAAGAAATTTGTATGAATGGTTTGACAATGTTTCTAAATGTCTTAAGATGCAATGTGATTTTTTTTGTGATTTTTGGAAACCTAAATGGTATTTTAATTAATTAATTTCCATTAATTAATTAAAATAAACATTTAAATATTTTTAAAATGCTTTTAAAATGCAAAAAATAAAATAAAAAATGTTTTTGAGTGGATAAAAATATTTGGAATTAAAATGCAGAAGGAAATATTTTTGGGATTTTTCTAGGTATTTTAAAATATTTATGCAAGAAAATACAATTTAAATGAAATAAAAATGAATTTAAATGAAAGTATGACAATCCAATGGATAGGATTCAAAGCTGAGAGGAAAAGGTTGACTGCCGCGCAGATCAATGGCTAGGATTCAAACTGGCTTAATTTCAATTAATTAATTTAATTAATCCTGATTAATTCTTAATGATCCATCTCACCCGTCCAAACACGCGCGGGAAACCTAATCCTAAGACTGACATTTAAAATCACCCTAAACCCTAATTAAACCCTAATTAAACTCAGACGGCAGGAACAGTGCTCCGGTCGTCTTCTCCGGTCACTCCCCTCGCCTAAAACACTCAAAACTCAACCCCAAGACCCTTAAAGCTCCAGAATCAATCCTTAAACATCATAGAACACAAATCCAGCAACAAAAACAATTTCTCATGCATCAAAATGAAGAATCGAAGAAGAACATTTTTAGGTCAAAACTTTCAGAAGTTCATGAAATCCTCATTTCTTAACCATTTTCAAAAATAAAGACATCAGCATGATCAGCACATTACATAGATTCATTTAGGAACTTAAAATTACATTTCTGGAAAATTTATTCTTGAGGTATACCTGAGATGGAGCTTTTCAGTTTGGCACTTTCTGGACCTCTCTCTTGGGCAAATGGCCTCCACTTGATCCCCTGATGATGTTGCAAGGCTTTGAATGAGTTGAAATGAGCTGGTTTGAGAGGTTGCAACTCAACTGCACTGAAATTTTGTTTTGCTTTCAGGGGCTTTCAAGCTTGTTTGATGGTTGGGAAAGGTTCTATTGATGATGGTGAGTTGAATGGTGAAGTTTGTTTGAGGTTTGAGTGGCTGGGTAGAGAGAATCGAAAGCTTGAAGGTTGAGGGTAATTTTGTGAAACTTGGTGTATGAGAGGTTCTGAGCTCCAAGGTTATGTGAAATGGCTTGCTTTTGGTCCACATAACAAGTCCCTATTGGCCAGAGAGTGGGTGGTGGCTGCAGCTGATTGGTATGGGCCAAGTTGCAAAAAGTCAACATTATGTGTACTTGAGGTATAGGCTTATGCAACAGCTGTTTTATGGCATGTCCTGGTTCAACATTGATCAAGGAGAGCCATGGGATTGAAGTTGTGCAGTTGGATGGCTTGGAGGGAAAGATTTCATAGGTTTTGCAAGTGTTATGTGATTTTCCCCTTTTGTGATTTCTTGTGATGCAAGCCATGAAAGCAAGTGATTCTTTGGGCAATTCTGATCACAATGCAATGTACCATGTTTTTATGATGCTTAGAGATGCATTAGAGGTCACAAAATGACTTGGCAAGTGGTTTTGCAAAAAACCCTCTTTGGTGTGAAAGTGAAAATTATAGGATTTTTGCCAACTTTGCAAGGCCATAACTTGAGTTCTACAATGAATTAGAACGTGTTCTGGTACTTTTTGAAAAGGGAATGATCCAATATACAACTTTCATGACCAACAATTTTTCATTTGAAGCATTTTTGGTTGAGAAAAAGGAGGTTGAAGAACTTTCCCAAAATGGAAAGTTTCCATTACAAGTCATTTCCATTTTTGGCAACTTTTGGTTTAGCTCAAATTTCTTCAATTTTGTGAACTTCAAAGCACTCTAATGATCAAATAAATATCATAGAACTTCAATTTGATGAAAATAACACTCTGGTTCCATTGTTGGGGGACTCAGATGCCCTGATTTTGCTCTAACTTGCTCAAGAAGTTACCCAGTGAACAGATGACTTCCACAACGAATTTCTTCATCAAACTTGGTACATATGATCCTTATAACATATTGAGACTATTATAAACAAGAATGACCAAAAAATTTGGAGTTATGGCCTCTGAAACCAAAACCCTAATTTCAGGTCATCTGTGCAGTGAAACCCTAGCTCTGCTTCCATGCTTTCCAAGTTCTTGTGATCTCTTGACTTACTTGATCTTTGAGGGATGTAATATGATGATAGAACACACATGGAACCTCTTGGAATGATTGGAGACCTTTGGAGTGGCTCAGATGGATCCCTGGATTGCTCAAATCACAAACCCTAGATGCAGATGAACTTTGAACTATGTAGTGAAACAAAAATGCAATATGAGATGGTATGCTTATATTAATGAAAGATCACAAGCCATGGTGTGAAATTAGTGAGGGAAAATTTGGGGTGTTTATAGTCGTAAGAACAATCATAACCAATCTGTGGGAGCAGTCTTGATCTCTAATCCTGCATCGGCGGAATAAAATCAACAACAAAATAATCAGCCTAAGCAGGGTACACCTAGGAGACAATTCACCAAGATCAATATGTCGTTGGCTCATGCTATGCAACACATGTTAAAAAGGGAGCTGATTACTTTGAGGGACTCTCCTCAGAATCCCAATACTACCTCTCCTCGCTATAATCCCAATGCAAGGTGTGCATATCACTCCAACTGCCATGAACATGATACTAATAGTTGTTGGGCATTGAAGAATAAGATTTAGGATATGAATCATTCTAGAGAAATTGAGTTTGATCCTCCTGAGACTCCTAATGTGATTACTGCTCCTATGCCCAAACATGAGAAGACTGTTAATGATGTTGATGACGGTTCTTATGTTTCTACTGTGACTGATTTGACTACTCCCCTGGCAATTGTTAAGAAGAAGCTGCTGCAAGCCGGTTTATTTCTGGGATGCAATGAAGATTGTTTTTATTGTGCCTCTCAATCCAATGGTTGTTGGAAGTTGAAAGAAGGTATTCAGCGTTTGATGGACAACCGTATTATATTGTTTGAGAAGACCCCTTATGTAGAGAGTTTATGTGAAGGTCTGTCCCAAGATCTGAAACTTGAATACGTGTTTGTGGTTACTAAAACTCATGTGAGGATCACTTCTAAAGGTCCTGTGAAGATTAATGCTGAGCCAAAGGTGGCTCCCCTGATTATTACTACTCCTGGTCCAATCCCATATTCTTCTGACAAGGCCATCGCTTGGAATTATGGTGCTGATGTTTATATCCATGGTGTTAAACAAGAACCTTTGACTGATATACCTGTGGAAGATATTAATCTTGATATTGACAATATTGTTAGGACTAGTAAGGTTACTCGAAGTGGAAGGATTTTCTCTCCAAAAGACACTTCAAAGACTTCTGCTGCTCTAGTTCGTATCTCCAACTCTGGGCCAAGTGTTGAAGATCGAGGCAAAGGACTGGTGATTGAGCCTGTTCAGGTTGAGAAACCAGTTACTGAAGATCCCTCTAAGAAGATGGAAGAAGTATTGAAGATCATCCGCAAGAGTGATTATAATATAGTTGAACAATTGGGGCATACTCCCTCCAAGATCTCTATGCTACCCCTGTTATTATGTTTTGAGGCCCATGCTAAAGCTTTGGTGAAATTCCTGAAGTTTGCGCACGTACCTCACGAAATCTCTGTGGACCAGTTTGAAAATTGTGTTGTTAATTTGACAACTAGTAATAGCTTAGGCTTTTCTGATGTTGATTTAACTCCTGCTAAAAGGAATCACAATAAAGCTCTGCACATCTCTATTGAGTGTAGGGGTACTACTCTGTCCCATGTGTTGGTGGATAATGGTTCCTTGTTGAATGTGTTACCAAAGGCTGTTCTTGACAAATTCAACTTTGAAGACATTGTGCTAAGACCTAGTAACGTGGTGGTGAGAGCCATTGATGGTTCAAGAAGAATGGTGCACGAAGAAGTTGATCTTCCAATCAAAGTGGATTTTCAAGTCTTTGATTCTACCTTCTATGTGATGGATATTCGCCCTGTGTATTCCTGCTTGCTTGGGCGCCCTTGGATACACAGGGCAGGTATTGTAACCTCTACTTTACACCAAAAGCTGAAATATCCAATGAAGAGAAAGATCGTCACTGTCTATGGTGAAGAAGAGTACATGGTCAGTCATGTGGGTACTTTCAAGTATGTTGAGATGGATGGTGAATTTGTCGAGACTCCGTGCCAGACCTTTGAAGTGGTTCCTCAAATTGTTCTTGTTGTTAAACCAGTTCCTATTGTTAATAGAGCACCTCCTGCAATGGCCTCCCTGAAGGATGATAAAGCTGTGGTTGAAGAAGGTGGTTGTACTATTTGGGGTCAGCTTCCTAACATTCCTTATAAGTCTGACAAGTTTGGTTTGGGTTTTAATGCAAAGGCTCAGAAGGCTGTTCGTCGTGCTCGTATTATTCGTATCACCAACAAGGGGATTCAGAGAGACCAAGTTAATATTATGGAAGATTCGGATGAAGACTTCAACCTAGACAGTTGGATCTTTCCTACCATTGGCAGTGGACTCAACAATTGGAAGGCTGAAGACATTATTCCTATCTCCTTTAGTCAGGAGTAAATGTTTTTTTTTTGTTTTTTTTTTCTTATTTTGGTTTTGTAATTCAAACAATTAAAAACTTTTAAGCCTTGTGCTTTTCCCGGGACACAATGGTATGTGTCGCTCCCTGGATTTCCATCCTAGTACAAACGCGAAACTGGCGCGGAAAAGGGTAGAGTCACCAACCAGGCATTTTTATCCCGAAGGAACGGGAATGGTAATGTTGCACAAACCGGAGAAAAAAGGAAGGACAAAGGTCAAGATACTGGGTTCGGGAGTCGGTTACGACCTGGGAAGGTATTAGCACCCCAGATCATCTGCGTACCCGACGGGATCCACGCTTGCAAAGAAAATGTTTCAAAGGGTGAAAGAATGAAGTTGTTACAAAAGAAAGACTGAAACTGGTTAAGAAAAGGAAAGAAAGGGGGAAATGTAGGGGAAATAAAAGAGTGCTCGAACGAGTCCTACCTCGTTGCCTACGTACCTCATCTGGACATGAGGATCAGAGACGCCGTAGTTCCCCCAACTAGGGGTGGAAAGATTGCTTGTGAATTAAGATTGAACTACTTATGTCAATGCTCAGGTGTTGCAGGCTCGGACGACGAGTGCATAACCGTCTTGCAAAGTGACAAGTAGGAGTAGTTCGCACGCAAGGAGTGAGTGAGATGAGAAAAGAAGTCCCGGAGGAGAGACACTTATTCTTTGTCCAGTGTTTTTTAGAGGCTTTTTATGGAGTGTGGCACAAGGAAGTGAAAGCAAATACTTTTTTAAGTAGTATGTCCTTATTACCACATCCCAAAATAGAATGAGTAACAAGTCCATCAAGAATGAAGAAGATCCTCAAACTTGTTTCCTAAGATTAGGATTTAAATTCACTAACTTGTTTGTATTTATTAAGTGTCTTTGTGAATTAAATAAAGAAATGTTTTTTTAAGGTTTTCTTTGAGTGTATGAAGTTAGAAAGAAGAAGAAGAAAAGGAGAAGAAGGAGTTAGGATACAACTTACTTCTCTAAAGAAGGTAAGTTGTTTCTAAAAGGGAAGTGATGAAGTTAGACAAGCATAACATAAGGCTAAGGCAATCACAAATTTAAATTAGAAAAAGATGAAGGAAGAAATTGTATGTGGGATGCCCTCCCACACACATGACTTACCATAACCCCCTACAAAACAAAGGTTAGTGAACCTCATAAGCATAAGGTGAAAATAATAAAATTCAAACAATGCGCAAACCAAAGATGAAAGTCACAAACCAATACCACAATCACAAAGTCAGAACCTAACCCTATAGGTGACCTAAAATAACTACCAAGCAAACCTAATAGGATGGCATAAATGCCTTCCTCAAACTATGTTAGAAAGAGGGAAGAAAGATGCACGAAAAGCTACCTAAGAAGCAAGACACCAAACAAATAGAAACGCTTATGAGAAAATTAAGAAATTAAATCTCTAAAGTCAGCAACCAGTAGCAAACAATGTGAAAAAATAGTTCTAAAAATTCACAACAAAACTCCACCAAACGTTCGCACAAAGTCGCTTAAGAACAACTAAATAGATCGCACAAACACAACTCCTAAACCTAAGGATTAGATGAAATTAAAAATATGACAAAAATATTTTTATGAGCTTTTCTGAGTGTTTAAAAAGATGCAAAAAGAACGGAGTCAAAATATTACTTGAGGTGAAAGAAATAAATTCTTCCAGACCTATCTTATCTTTTATCCCACTATCTTCTGCTTTTATTCCTCTTAAAAATTCTTTATGACCATTAAACTCTTACAACCAAAAATCAAATAAACAAAACATAAAGAAAAAACGAAATGCGATTCCTCTCCTATCCTCAACGCCGTGTTCACCTTCTTCAACCTTCTAAACCCTAGTCTCCAAAGATTCGCCTCCCTCTCTCAAACAACCCTAACCGCGCCACCGTTCTTACCTCCAGAAGCCACCTTCGCCGTCACTCATCCTCCCAACACTCAACTGCGAATGCCAACCCGACCTAAACGTCAACCTCACTATGAATCCGCAAACAGAAAAACCAAACACTCAACCAAACCAACGGATCTCCGCGAACGAAAACAAGAACAATCAACATACAATCATGATTATGAGAGTTCAAATCCGTGTACCTGTGAGCGAAGAACGAACAATGACAAGTACGTTAGTGGTGAGCATCACCGTCAAATAATGCTTCGTCAATCGCTCGTGGATGTCCAGCGTGGAACTCAACCGATCTGCAAGCTGATACACTCACTCCGTGAGAACTGTGAATTCACGTACCGGAGCCTTGATGGCATCTCTACCACGACGAGAAACAAATCTGATTCAGGTGCGAACACAATCATGATTTCGTTGAATTTCGCTTTCTATTTCTTCTTCGAAAACCTTATGAGATGCTTTATATTTGAATTATGTCGGTGAATTTGTGGTGTTCTTTGATGTTAGCCATTTGAAGGTGATTCAGAAAATTGATGAAGAGTTGAAGGTTCAAGATCGGCAAAGTTTGAAGTTCAGTTTCTTGTTAAATGAGTGATGTGATAATGAATGATGAAGCCGTTTATTTGAAGAGAGGTGATGAACTCGTTTCATGGATTTTCGGGAAAAAAACGAGAGAAGAGAATATAGGTTGAAAGAGTGATTGATGAAAATGAAGTGAGTTAAAGATGAATATGATGAAGGAGAATGAATTTTCTGTTGAACTAAAGATGATGAATGAAATGTGATTGATGGTGGTGAAGAAGAGTCACCAGATTTCTTTTTTGTTTTGTTTTTTTTCTTCCTATTTTGTCAAGAAATTTTGTTATATTATGTGAAGAGTGATTTTTCCTTGTAACAAACTTCTCTTCTTTTTTTTGAATTTTTTCTATTGCAATTTTCACTCTATTTCTTTAGTTTTTCTCATGCCTTCTTGAGTGTACCCCATAAGTGTGTTGAATGCGTGATTTTTTGTGTGTAAAATGGAAGCTGGTGCACTCTTCATGTGATGTGCGTTTTTTATCACTGACTCCACATGTGAAATTATCTTGGCTTGATGTTATTATGAATTTGGATGATGAAAAATAATTCACTAGTCACGTGGGATGCTTCATCACTTCTTTTCCTTCTTTTTTTTTTTTAACTTTTTGTTTATTTGGTTTATAAGAGATATGATGATAAGTGGGCCTATGCATTTTGTTCATTTTTGGTGTTTGAACACGGGTTATGGTAAAAAAAATGGAAAATGATATTAAAATGAAATATATAATTTGGAAATAAAAATGGATAATAGAAAATTTAGAAAGTGAATGATTGGATTAATTTGGATACGAATGATATGGATGAAAAAAATGGATTGAGAAATCAGTTTATTGAGATGGATATGAATATTTATGGGTTATGAAGAAAGAGATAAAAATAAATAGAAAGTGGTAATCGAAATAGATATGCCCTCTTGACTTTTCATCTGAAATCGATTTTGAATTCTTTCTTCAAGCCTATGAACACGATCGCTCCTGATAATCTGATGAATTCAACACAACACCATGAACCTTGGATACACATTGTCTGAGAAATAACCACTGAAGCCCGAAGAATTTGCAATTGAAATAATCTCCTGATAGTTTGACCATGATTAAGTCAAACTTCCAACTGAAATGAGACATTACTAAACAAACGCATCTTGAAGTGAGATCACTGCCAGCTCTATGCTATGCGTCAATAAGGAATGTTATGCTTCATTTTTCCATGCGAATGATGCAGTGAAAAATATAAGAATGATATGCTAAATGCTATAAAAATAGAGGGGAATTTTTTGGGTGTTACAGCTGCCCCTATTCAAGCATCTGTTAATCTGAAAAGGACGATAGCTCATGTTGTCGGCCGTTCGAGATGAACTGTGATTGAATACCAAAATAACCCTTAAATTTGCACTCTACTGAAGAAAGAAACTGGGAAATAAACTCAACCAAGGAGAAATACTGCAAACCCTGATGAGGTAACAAGTAAATAGTAACCAAGAAGATGTCTTTTACACGACGCCAAGTGACTAATGGCTTGCCACAACAACGGTGGACTTGGAAACCCTGTATTTTGAACGATGCCAGACGACTACTGGCTTGCCACAGTGATGGTGGACTTGGAAACCCTATCTTTTGAACGATGCCAGATGACTACTGGCTTTCCACAACGACACTGGACTTTTAATGGTGTTGTAATATCAAGCGATTTACAACCCAAAACAAGATTAAGCAATCTGATATGGGAATGGTATCAAGCGATCCACAACCGAAACATGACCACAACTCAAACAAACGAGAGTAATATCAAGCGATTTACAACTCAAACAAGATCAAACGATCGGATAAGGAAATGGTATCGAGTGATCCATAACCAGGAAAATGAGAACGACTCAAACAACGAGGCGTAACATCAAGAGATTTACAACTCGAACAAGATCAATCGATCTGCTAAGGAAATGGTATCGAGTGATCCATAACTAGGAAAATGAGAACGTCTCAAACAACGAGTAACATCAATCGATTTGCAACTCGGATAAGATCAAGCAATCAGCTAAGGAAATGGTATCAAGCGATCCATAACCAAGAAGACGAGAACGTAATATCAAACGATTTACGATCCACACAAAGAGGAGTAATATCAAGCGATTTACAACTCGGACAAGATCAAGCGATCTGCTAAGGAAATGGTATCAAGTGATCCATAACCAAGAAGACGAGAACGTAATATCAAATGATTTACGATCCACACAAAGAGGAGTAGTATCAAGCGATTTACAACTCGGACAAGATCAAGTGATCTGCTAAGGAAATGGTATCAAGCGATCCATAACCAAGAAGACGAGAATGTAATATCAAACGATTTACGATCCACACAAAGAGGAGTAATATCAAGCGATTTACAACTCAGACAAGATCAAGCGATCTGCTAAGGAAATGGTATCAAGTGATCCATAACCAAAAAGACGAGAATGTAATATCAAACGATTTACGATCCATACAAAGAGGAGTAATATCAAGCGATTTACAACTCGGACAAGATCAAGCTATCTGCTAAGGAAATGGTATCAAGTGATCTATAACCAAGAAGACGAGAACGTAATATCAAACGATTTACGATCCATACAAAGAAGAGTAATATCAAGAGATTTATGACTCAACCATGTCTTTTGGTACGACGCCAGGTGGCTATTGGCTTGCCACAACGACGGTGGACTTTAATGGCATTGCAATATCGAGCGATTTGCAACCCAAACAAGATCAAGCAATCTGATAAGAGAATGGTATCAAGCGATCCATCCACAATAGGTCCGTTGACACAGGACAAAGCAATCAATATAAGATTAGTTGATTTGAGAAGAGAGTAACAACTCTGCAAGGGAGAATACCATTTGTAACTCCGCTGGGTATGAGAACATTCTGACTAACATTCTGTTGAGGAAATGACCAAGATATCCTGGCAATACTTGGTTGAGGAATGAAATGTGAACAAATGTCTGTATTACTTTGTCACACTGGCCAAAAATAAATTGGCGACCTCATTGGGGATATTTCAATGATGGTTGCGTCCCCAAACATGAAGCTTTGTAGAAATAACGATCTTTCCACTCAGTTGGGTAAATGTTTGGTCAAATAACCTTTGCTAGGGAAAGAAATATGACAATTCTAACTCTATGAGGAATTAGGCATTCAGCTGCCTGCTGGGAATAACCCATTATGATATAAAGACTCCGCTCATAGATGAGAACTGTTCAACTGGCTTTAAAATCTTGTTGGGAATATCACCCTACTCTGGCTCAGCTGGGGAAAGTTCTTTCTCGCACGTTACAAAGGATTTTGTGGATTATCTTCCTCCATATACTAGATGATTATTCAGTAATATCAACTCAAGAGGATTTTACAGAAGACCTGGCATACGAAATGCCTCTACGTCTTCAAACTCTTGGAGAGATTCGTTGAATCTTGAAATAATTGCCCCAGACCTCCTGATCTACAAAGGGATTTGATTGAAGGAGACTCACGCATAAGCTTTCATCTTCATGAGATATTTTGCCCCAGTATCCTGCATCAAAGATAATCTGAATAATGGTCTGCAGAGACTGACTTCGTCTTCTTTTGAGAATGACATGCTCCAGTATGAGCCTTAAAATAACTTCCTCTGACTAACGGTGATCTGAAGAAATATCCACACTAGTTGCTCCTCAAGAGATTTGAATCTCAAAGTAATTGCCCCAGACTGGTTGAATTGTGAAAGATTGCTCAGTGTGGTTGCCCCGAATTGGTTGCATCTAACCTAACTGGTTAGAATGATCTTTATCTCATAGGAGTTTCTCGGAAAAAGTGCACTTCGACCTGATTGTCCTTCAAAAGTTTCAGACTCCTTAACCTGGCAAGATTTAAGCTTCTGGACTGAAATTCCTCATGAGAACTTCTGTGATGCCGAACAAATGTATGCAAGCAGAAAATGTTTTGTTCTGAGAATGAAAACTCTAATGCAACACATATTAACCTAGAAGTTTTTATTGAAAAGATGTCACTTGTGAATGAACCACTGTTTAAAATATGATATATTTTTTTTATGAAAGAAACATGCATATGCAATACTAACAAAGGTCTTTTAGCATAACTCATAGGAGTCAGGAACGCTATCTCATGGTGGCACGCTCTCGAATTAACCCTGTTTCAATTAGGACTTTTGAGGGTTGTATCGTGGCCTGGTTCACGGTTATAGGAATAAAGTATATAGGCTCAAAGTTTGATTTGTACCCACCCCACTTCCTGATGTCCTTCCATTCCTATGTTCAGCTAGTTTCCACAAATGCTCACCTTTCCTAAGGGTTTCATGATGGTTGAGGAACCAATGCTACTAACAGTTTAAGCACCACTGAGGTTGTTGGAGTAACAGTCACCCTTATTGTCTTTTGTGTCTGTGTCACACGACTTGTTTTTGCTTGAGGATCTTTCTTGTGTAATCCTTTTCGCATTTCGCTTTTTCATTCTTTTGCTTATCCCTAACTTTTTCCTGGACTGATTTCTTTTGAATCTTTTGTAATTCGAGTCCAGCGGGATGCCCTAATTTTTGCCTAAGTCACTTGTTTACAAGTTTAGACTTAATGGGCTTTTTCATTTCTTTTTATCAATTTTATTCTTTTGAACAAATCGTGTGACACTGTTTGTCTTGATTGCTTTGACAGGGTTGTGACTGTCTCATTTTCAGTTCCTGAAGGATAACCGTTGTGGTTTCCGGTCTTTGGACCTCTTGATTTGGACAATGAAAGGTAATGGATCCTCGGATACACCCCTCTATGAAAGTATGAACGCTCGGTCAAACTAGCTGACACCTACCCTACCCCTTGTTAAAGGTATTAGGGTTTTTTCATGCGAAAAGAAACTCCTACTTCAAGGCTCAAAAGGGTTAGCGAGGGTCTATCTCCCTTATATCTCTGGTGTTTGGGATTTGAACTAAAGCTTGTACATCGCCAACAAGGTCTTATTCAAGAGCACACACTTAGGGATTTTGCATTTTTGTTTCGTCATCCTCCATCACAGAGTCTAAGAACAACAGTTGGTATTGTAATGCACACACAAAATTATAAGTAAAATACGAATGAATTACTTCAAGAAAAACATGTGCATTTCATTAATTAACATTTAAGACTAAACAAAATTCATGCATGCATACAAATGTTCAAACAAACATATAAAAGCTACACATGAAAATGCAGTAAAGAAAATTGAGCAATGCCATTGTTGAGGAGACTTGACTCCGTCTGGACCTGTTGATCTTGAATACTTTCAGTAGTCAGCAGCCTTTTCCTGATGGGATTTTTAGTCTTCAATCAAATGATAATGTGCCCAGAACCATACTTCATTCCCAATTATTATGACCTTAAGCCTTCAACGTTCAAACATTGACACGGGAAGTCTGAAGAAAAGAGTGACACATAAATGAAATTGTCACATAAGGTTGACACCTAAGGTTACTCGCAAATACCTGACGATCTCCTGCCTACGTATCTCCATTGGCCCAGGACCAATGAAGAATCAAAGCGACGTAGTTCCCCTCAATATAGAGGAAATACAATAAAGAAAGCAACTGATTGCCATTACTGATACTTCTGGCTTTATTGCTTTAATCCTTTTCTGACAAACTCTGATCAAGACAAAACCTCCTTCTTCATCTGTGCGGAGTGAAATTGACAGCTTTCGAATCAATCAAATCTTGTACCTTACGATGAAAAGCTTTACACCCATCAATATAATGTCCTGGTGCCCCAGAATGGAAATCACAATGGGCATTGGCATCCCATCCCTCTGGCAATGAATAAAGAGGTGGGGACAACTTGCGAAGCTCAACCAACTTCAACTGAAGCAGATGCTAAAGTATATCAGTATAAGACATTGGTAGAGGGTCAAGAACTAATTCTCTCCTTTGCTGGCTTTGACCCTGTTGGGGATTCCTTGGTCGTGTCTGACGCCTCGGCTGATTATTCAGGGTCGTAGCTACAGAAGTTGCCTGCGGATGATGTGGATGATATCCTCTACCTTTGCCACCTTGATGAGATGTTACCCCAAATTCTCCTTCATTCCTGCTCTGACCATTGGCGAAGGGCTTCTTGGTGCCTGAACCTGACGCAATGTAGTCTTGAATCTTTACGAGCTTTAGCAAACTCCCAACTTGCTCACCAACGATCACAATATCGGCAAATCCAGTAGACGGACAAGCGGCTAAACGATCCAGAATCACACCCTACAAAGTGCTCATGAATATGTCATCCATCTCCCTCTCAAGCAATGGAGGTTGTACTCGGGAGGCCATTTCTCACCATCTCTGAGCATACTCTTTGAAACTTTCAGACTTCTTCTGAGAAAGACTCTAGAGTTGAATGCGGTTAGGCGTCGTGTCAAGATTAAACTGGTTTTGTTTCAAAAAAGCTTCAGTCAAATCCTTCCATCTTCTGACAACATTCTTGTTCAGACCCATATACAAGTCCAAAGATGCCCCAGATAGGCTGCCTTTGAAGTAAAACATCCATAACTTCTCATCATCCGTGTGAGCAGAGATCTTCCCAAAGTAAGACTGGATGTGAGTTTTCGGACAGGAGTTGCCATTGTACATTTCGAAAGTAGGGTGCTTGAATTTGTGAGGAATCTTCACTCTAGGAACTAACCCCAAATCCGCAACATCAAAACCTAGAGAGTTCTGAGATTTAATGGCATCTATCTTCGCAGCAAGCTCTTCGAAACGATGATCCACCACAACATTAGGTTGAACCAACTCATCATTAATCAAAGTAAACTGATCTTCTTGTCCGTCCATGTAGTCAACATTACGGTCATTGTCTCTGCCTGGAGCTCCATTATGGTTTCTTTGGTTGCCATCTTCAGGAACCTCATTCTCTGGCCGTTCGACCATCAACCTTAGTTGTTCTTGCCTCTGGGCCATCCCTGTCATCAGTTTCATGAACTCCTCCATACGAGTCTTCAATTCTACGAGCTCAGTTTGTACCTGATCTGCCATTTCGGTTCTGCTTTGCTAACATTGTTGCCTGAAATGGAACAGAGATGAGAAATTGCCAGGGTACCTGAAAAACAAAGATAGAATGATATAGTATGCAAGATTTTATGCTATGAAAATGATCATAAACACTTCCAATGAGAGAACACTCTCAAAAGAAAATCTGCAAGCAAGATCCAGTATAAAAATCACCCTGTGACCAAGTCTCAGTCCAAAAATAAGGAAATCACTGCCTCAGAAATCCAAATACATAACAGAGAAAGGCCCTCAAGAGCAAAGTCATACAAGGTACTGAAAACCAACACAAATAAGTACAACAACAAGGGTTCCCTCAACAAGCCTGAGGGTAACCAGATACATGAAAGAGCTAAAGCCTACAAGCATCAATTCTAGTCTAGAAGTCTCTGCCTCCCTAGCTGACCATCTGGTGTGATGACCTTCAAGTTGATCAGATTTTGAACATTCCATTGTAAAGCCCTGCATTCTTCTGTTGCATGCCCCGGGTAACCTGAGTGAAACTCACAACGTGCATTTTCATCGTATCCCTTTAGAAGATTTCCTACTGGTGGTGCCAAAGTCCGCAACTTGATCAAATCAAACTTCATCAATTGACCAAACATGACTGTGTAGGTTATTGAGATGGGATCCATAACACGATCAGCTTGTCGACCTTTCTGTGGATAAGGCATGCATTGTGGTTGAGCAGTCTGTTGGTGATGTTGCCTTGAGCTCCTAGCAGGTCATTGCACTTTCTTACCCAGATTTGGACGAGAAACCAAAGAAGATTGTTGTTGTAGCCTCTTAGAAGACTCATCCTGAGTGATAACTCCGGAAGAATGAAACTTGACCACCTCTTTAGTGCTCACCTGTGACACTTTCACATCAGTTGGCTTAAAGTTAATTACTCTGTCATCAACAAAGTCTTGCACCTAATGCATGAATGCTCTGCAATCATTGACATCATGTCCTTGAGCTCCAGAGTGAAAGACACAGTAGGCATATGGATTCCAACCTTGAGGAAGTTCACCAGTAGGAGGAGATAACTCGGGACTCTCAATCAATCCTATATTGAGCAACTGTGGGCACAAATCAACATAAGACATGGGTACGTGATCAATAACCCTCTCTTGCTTCTGTCGATTATAGGTTGCTGCCACTGTAGGAGATACACCTGACATATGCTGAAATCCTTCTTTAGGAAACCAAGGTGTAGGAGCTGAGGAAGGTCCTTGGTACGGAAAGAAAGTGCTCACTTCTTTGGCAACAACTGGCATAAGATCATTCACCTCATTTGAATCAAGCAAGGAAAGATTGATCTCTGTTATGGGCTCTTATGGACGACCAAGTGGTGACTGTTGATGAGGAGACTCAGATTGTGGAGAAATTCCACCTGACAACTCTTAGTTCAGTGGAAATCCCAAAGAGATGGGAGAAATGAGACCTTCTGGTGGAGAAGCATACGCCTGACCATTTTATTTCTTCAGCAAGGCATTTATGATCCCTGTCAGCAACTTCATATGAATCTTCATCACGTCAAACTCTTCCTTCAAGAACCTTTACCCTTGAGACAAAGTTTGCACCTCTGCCCTGAATTTCCCCATTTGGGCCTTTACTTCAACTACCTTCGCCCGGAGTTGTTCCAAGTCTGTACCCTGGGAATTCTGATTCATGCTAGCCATTCTGAAGAAAGACCAAGTCAGAATAAGAATGTCTCTGAATACCTGTCACAGATGCAAGGATGTATGCAAATGCCATATTCAGTTATTTCCATGGACTCGATCTATTTTAATTCATATTTTGCTACACAAGAAAAATTCAACAGCATGATTCAGATATGGGGTCCCTGGAAATAACTGAACATGTATGCGGAGATGCTTTGATGTCATGGATGCAACTGGCACGTAATCAGGGACTGGCATCTGTCTAGATATAGGACCAAGAACCAAGTCTAAAACCTCAAAGGTCCTCTGAATAATAACTCCCAGATAAGAACTCAGAACCAAGGATTGAGAACTCCAGAGCCATAATAACCGGATCAAAATATAAGATCACACTGATAGCAATGGTATGATGAGGTCAAGGGTTCCTGCAAACCTGTAAACCCCTTCCAACCTCACGGGTGTGCTCCGAGTCAAACATAACAGACTCTCAAAGCCGAAAAGCAATAATACGTTCACCATCTCCGAGGAATGGCTCATGACCAAAGCAGGGAATCGGTTAAGCATTATGTACTACTCAGGGAGGTCTCAGTGTGAGTCTGGGAAAAACAAGCATCCCTTATAAGTCCCCAGCTTCAAGCTCTGAAATCGAGAAACAATAGTACATTTATCCCGAAGGGTACAATACTATCGTCATACGACCAGATGCTTTGACTGAGTTCGTATAAGAGAACCAGGCCATCCTATGTGAGTTCCAAGTAGGCCCTCGGGTGCGAATGGGTTTGCCACAAAATTTGGCCTGCCACTGTCATCACTGGAGAGGGATGTTTCCACAAGGTTCTCAATGATCGGTCCCCATCCGCACATAACTATCAAGGTTGTGTAATGAAGTAGAGAATATCCCTATATCAAGACACTTCCAAGACGGTCGCGAATCTGGGTGTGAACGCACTAATACCCCCATGACAAGATATCATGGGGCCAAAGTGATTGTCCACGTTAATTCCTATGGTGCACTCAAGCCATGTATTTAGCTAGCCTCATCTCACGTATCACAAGTAACCCCCAACCCACCAAACAGAAAACCAGTCCAGACAATCCAGTATAATATATAATGCATGAATATAAATACTGAAAGCAATAAATAAAGCAGTACATAAACTGTAAATAAACAACAATAACATATACACACAACAGCAAACAATCAACACCCAATAAAACAGAAACAAACAAGCGCTAGGAGAGACTCTCAAGGGAACTAGAGATTTTGGGTTCGATCCCCAGCAGAGTCGCCAGCTATCGCTCCCTGGATTTCCATCCTAATACAAACGCGAAAGTGGCGCGGAAAAGGGTAGAGACGCCTGCCAGGAATTTTTATCCCAAAGGAACGAGAATGGTAATGCTGCACAAACCGAAGAAAATAAAGGAAGGACAAAGGTCCTACGAACCAAAGATACTGGGTTCGGGAGTCAGTTACGACCTGGGAAGGTATTAGCAGCCCAGATCGTCCGTCGTACCCGATTGGATCCACGCTTACAGAGAAAATGTTTTAAAGGGTGAAAGAATGAAGCTGCTGCAAAAGAAAGACTGAAACTGATTAAGAAAAGGAAAGAAAGGGGGAAAATGTGGGGAAAATAAAAGAGTGCTCGAACGGTCCCTACCTTGCTGCCTACATACCTCATCTAGACATGAGGATCAGAGACGTCGTAGTTCCCCTAACTAGGGGTGGAAAGATTGCTTGTGAATTAAGCTTGAAGTGCTTATGTCAATGCTTAGGTGTTGCAGACTCGGACGACAAGTGCGTAATCGTCTTGCAAAGTGACAAGTAGGAGCAAGTTCGTACGTAAGGAATGAGTGAGGTGAGAAAAGAAGTCCCGAAGGAGAGACGCTTATTCTTTGTCCAGTGTTTCTTAGAGGCTTTTTATGGAGTGTGGCACAAGAAAGTGATAGCAAATCCTTTTCTAAGGAGTATGTCCTTATTACCACATCCCAAAATAGAATGAGTAACAAGTCCATCAAGAATGAAGAAGATCCTCAAACTTGTTTCCTAATATTAGAATTTGAATTCACTAACTTGTTTGTATTTATTAAGTGTCTTTGTGAATTAAATGAAGAAATGTTTTTTAGGGTTTTCTTTGAGAGTATGACAAAAGGGAAGGTCAACTCAACTATTATTAGATGTTTTTTAGGTTTTTGTTTGAAGATGAGAAAGAGAGAGCACCAAAAGGATCTCAAAGGTAAAAAAGTCTAACGGGATACTAACAATCCTAAATGTTATCATGCATGGGAGTCCTAGGTTAGTGAGGTTTGAACTCTATCCTAATGAAGAAGGAGGAAAGAAGAAAGAAGATGAAGAAAAGGAGAAGAAGAAAAGGAGAAGAAGAAGTTAGGAGATACATGACTTACCATTACCCCCTACAAAATAAAGGTTAGTGAACCTCATAAGCATAAGGTGAAAATAATAAAATTCAAAAAATGCGCAAACCAAAGATGAAAGCCACAAACCAATACCACAATCACAAAGTCAGAACCTAACCCTATAGGTGACCTAAAATAACTATCAATCAAACCTAATAGGATGGCTTAAATGCCTTCCTCAAACTATGTTAGAAAGAGGCACGAAAAGCTACCTAATAAGCAAGACACCAAACAAATGGAAACGCTTATGATAACATTAAAAAGTTAAATCTCTAAAGTCAACAACCAATAGCAAACAATGTACAAAAATAGTTCTAAAAAATTCACAACAAAACTCCTCCAAACGGTCACACAAAGTCGCTTAAGAACAACTAAAGAGATCGAACAAACACAACTCCTAAAACTATGGATTAGATGAAATTAAAAATATCACAAAAATATTTTTATGAGCTTTTCTGAGTCTTTAAAAAGATACAAAAATAACAGAGTCAAAATATTACTTGAGATGAAAGAAATAAATTCTACAAGTTAAAGTGTTCTTATGGAAATTAAATGAAAAGGAAATTAAATGGAAATTCAAAATAAATAAAAAAAATTCAATAAAATCAGAAAATAAAATTGTGGAAAAATTCTAAAGTGAATTAAGATTCTAAAATATTTTTTTATGGAATTTTATAATGTGTTTTCATATTTTTAAGAATTAAAAACTAAAACTAGATGGAAAAGGAAATTAAAAAAAAACAAAGACAAAGAGGAAGGGGTGCGCTATTAGTAATAGGTAGTGAAAAGGAAGCATTGGGCTGAAGAATGGGGTGCGAAAAGCAAAGGCCACAAGGGCCAAAACGCAGAAGGACTGAAGGACTATGTGTTGCACCCCAAAATTTGCCCTCCACAAGACAAGTCATTGTGTACTAAGAGGCTCACAAGGTTCACAAGGTTCACAAGACATCTCAGGGTTCACAAGGTTCACAAAGTTCACAATTAGTCAGAACGTTTGACAATTCCCTCAGACAATGCATCCTCCTAAGCAATGCCTCATAAACTAGAGTTTTGACTTTCATCAAGCTAAATGGACTTACAAGACTTCAATTGAGCTTCATAGCATCCTATATGTGTTCAAGAATCACCATGTCAAGTTCCAAGACTTTCCCAAAAGATTTGCTCAGTCAGATGATCAGATAGGTTAAAATCAGTCAAGGCAGTCAAAAAGTCAAACTGAGGTCAACTGTGGTCAAACCAAAGTCAAACTTCATGATTTTTTGCCAACATCAAGTATATGAAGTAAAATTCATCATTTGATCAAGGGTTGATCATGATTCATCAAGGAGATTTCAGATCATCAAGAATCAAGAGTTTCTAAATTAGGGTTTTCATAGGAAAAGTCAACTGAACTTTGACCAGCCATAACTTTCACATACTTCATCAAAAAATTTCCATCCAAAGCTCATTTTGAAGGAAATTGAATTCTCTACAACTTTGTGTCTCACAAGCCAAGCCCAAAAATGCTTCATTTGGAAGGTATGAGCTAAGACATTATAGGTCCTTTTAAAAGTCAACAAAAAGTCAACAACTTTCAAAGAGCATAACTTGAGAATGGTGAAAGATATGGACATGAGACCAATGAGGTTGGTTAGAGGACTCTTTAAGCTTTCCAAAATGTCCAAGAACACCTTCATAGCATTAAAATTGAAGGATTTGTGCCCTTGCAAAGGTGGGAAAGTTTTGAGAGGTTTATGAAGTAAATGGGGTCTTAAAACCATAATTCTTCAAATGGGCTGAATTTTTTGTGATCCAATTGATTCCATGACATCATGCACGAAATTAATTTAATATTTTAATAATTTTATTCATTTTATTTTTATTTATTATGATTTTTTATATTAAAAGTCATTTTAAATTCAAATAAAATATAAAATAGTGAAGATTTAATTTGGTTTGTCTTCTAGAATGTCATAAAGTTCATTGGGATATGATTGATACAAGAGTTATGGAAATCATCCTAAAATAGCAAGCTTATATCAAGAATATTCAAAATTTGGAAGCTAATCTTTTTCAATCTCAAATGATCAAAATATCCAAAGAGTGATGCAATTTTCTGACCTAATTCAAGTGTATCATATATATACAACCTTTAGCAATCAAAAGCACACGAATTCACAGCCTCTCACATCAGTTTCAAACTTCACAAATTTCATTCAAATTCAATTTTCGGTTTCTTCATTACAAAGAGTTTTAAGGTATTTTAAACACACAAGAAGGATCCTTGGACTTCAATGAGTCAAAACCAACCCTCAAACACATCCAATTCATGCTCATATGATCAACCCGAAAGCATATAGTTCATGTTTTAATTTTTTTCGATTTGAATAATTTATGCATTGATAATGAAAACTAACTATGGATTTGTGTTTGTTATGATGTTTAGAAGCTTTCTGGATGGTTTAATTTGACTCTTATGGACTGTATCAAAATCCACCATTATTAGGGTTTGAAGCTCAAATTCGGGAACCTAGCATTTATGACATCTAAATGAGTTCTAAGAACATGGCTGTGACCTATAAGCTTCATATAATTGATCTGAACTATTAATTTCTATCAATGTTGTGATTTGCTTGATGATTGAAAAACATAGGTTTCAGGTTCAAGAACTTGCAGGAAAATTCGCAGGAATTTTTGAAGAAGAATTCGCAGGTAATTCAAACGGGGAAGATGAAGTTGGCGCGCAGCTGGAAATTCAAAATCGTTTTTATATTATATAGTTTTATTTGTATTATAATTATTGAATGATGCTAATGGTGTAGTGGTAAGTGTGTGCGCGTGTGAAGGAAATGGCCTGGGTTCGATACCAGCCAAAACGCATTTTTTTTTGTTCAATTTGTTTTGTTTTCCAGGATGAGCACAAAACCAAATGGAGGTGGGATATTATCAGCCAGCGCGTGCTAGCCTAATGGTCATGCTCTTTGTTATTCAGGTAAAGGACCTGGGTTCAAATCCCAGGTCCTGTTTTTTTGTTCTTTTTCTTGTTTTGATTATTTTTATTAAATCTCTATTCTTTAAAATAATTAAAATAAATTCTATAAAAAATATCTAAATTATTTTCTAATTAAATTTCATCTTCTTTTAAAATTTATATCATTTTCTCAAACAAATTCAATTAATATATTTATTTCTTTATATGTTTTTTTTAGTAATATTTATTAATTTGTACATATTTATTTAATTATTGAATTAGTATTGTAAGTTAAAATTGTAAACCCTAATATTTTCATATATAAAACCCTAATTATTTTTAAAAACCTTAATTTATTTTCTAATTAATTCAAAACCCTAATTTTCTTTTATAATTTTAATTTCTTATTTTTATTATTTTTGTTTAATTATACTTAATAAATATTTCTAAATCATGTTTATTTTTGTAAATAAATTAGTATATAATAATTATTATTATTTTATTCTCATCTTAAAATTATTTAAAAATTGTTTATTTAAAAAAATCTAAATTTTTTTTTAAGTGATTTCTATATTGTATATTATTGTGCTAACCTCTTTTTTCTTTTATATTTATTTTTGTTACTAATCCTTTATTTATTTATTTATATGCTTATTATTTAAATTATTTTCTTATAATGTAACTGTACGAACTATGTAATAGCCGTAGTATTTTTATTGTTTATTGTTTAAATTGCTATGGTTAGTAAATTAGGGAGTGAAAACATGTTTGTATCTTAAAATTGAATTTAGATCACTAATTATAAGATAAATATTTGAACTTGTACACGCACACACGTAAGTCGATCTTGGATCGCCATCTCACTTCTTAAGGATACCTCTCATTGTTGCCTAAATAAAAAGGTCAAGTAAGGTGTATAAAGCAATGTCCCTTCTTCTCTTATTAATATCATCTAGTCCCTTTACGATTATAAGATCAAGTCCCTTCGATGTTGCCTACGGTAAATGATCTTGTCCCTTTCAAATAAAAGATGATAAGTCCCTTCAAATTGCTAATGCACCTTACAGTTGCCTAATCACAGATGACCCTTCACATGTCCCTTATTACATCCAAGGTAATGACTACCTATTCCTTAATAATAGGGCTAGTCTTACCATTGAAAGAATATATAAGAACAGTAAAGACTTAATATAGGGTAGGTTCCTCTTAATTATTTGCTCACCTTTTCAAAATACATTTTACACTTCACATTTTCAAACAATTTTCAAAACAAAGTCTTTATATATATCCATACAAGGATCATTATAAAGTACTTAAGAAAATTTTTCATCACACACTACACTTCTCAAAACAGTTTAAAGTGAGCTAAGTAACTAAGAGCCCATGGATAACCATGGATGTAAGGGTGCTAACACCTTCCCTTTACATAACCTACCCCCCGAACCCAAAAATCTTTTAAGGTCTTTTCTGTTCTTTTATGCCCTTTCCTTTGGATAAAATAAAAGTCGGTGGCGACTCTTGCTATCCGCAACACTTAAACTAAAGTCAGTTCTCCCACCGTGTTACACTATGATGTGGGACGCGGTCAACGAAATTGACTTCGTCTGAGTCGTGCGATCAACGGACTTTTCCTGGTAATCATATCTGGAAGTTAAGAAAAAGAAGGTGCATGATATTATGATGTATGAGCGTGCAGGTGATGGTGAAGGGAAACATCCTACCGGACGGTGACAAGTGTCACCGCTGGTATGGAGGAAATCAATAAAAAATCTGCCAAACCAATGGATCAACGTGAACGAAAGCAAGAACAATAAACACACAATCATGATTATAAGAGTTCAAATCCATGTACCTGTGAGCGAAGAACGAACAACGACGAGTATGTTAGTGGTGAGCGTTGTCGTTAAATAATGCTTCGCTAATCGCTCGTGGATGTCATGCGTGGAACTCAACCGATCTCCAAGCTGATACACTCACTCCGTGAGAACCGCGAATTCACGTACCGGAGCCTTGATGGCGTCTCCAGCACGACGAGAAACAAATCTGATTCAGGTGCGCACACAATCACGATTTCGTTGAATTTCACTTTCTATTTCTTCTTTGAAAACCTTCTGAGATGCTTTAGATTTGAATTATGTCGGTGAATCTGTGGTGTTCTTTGATGTTAGCCATTCGAAGGTGATTCAGAAAATTGATGAAGAGTTGAAGGTTCATGATCGACAAAGTTTGAAGTTCAGTTTCTTGTTAAATGAGTGATGTGATAATGAATGATGAAGTCGTTTATTTGAAGAGAGGTGATGAACTCGATTCACGGATTTTCGAAAAAAACGAGAGAAAAGAATACAGGCTGAAAGAGTGATTGATGAAAATGAAGTGAGTTGAAGATGAATATGATGAAGGAGAATGAATTTTCTGTTGAACTGAAGATGATGAATGAAATGTGATTGATGGTGGTGAAGAAGAGTCACTAGATTTCTTTTTTTGTTTTTTTTTCCTATTTTGTTAAGAAATTCTGTT
Source organism: Lathyrus aphaca (assembly GCA_963966055.1). Classification (NCBI taxonomy): domain Eukaryota; kingdom Viridiplantae; phylum Streptophyta; class Magnoliopsida; order Fabales; family Fabaceae; genus Lathyrus; species Lathyrus aphaca. The sequence continues at coordinate 485,189,526 of OZ014525.1, read as the reverse complement.
ATATTATGTGAAGAGTGATTTTTCATTGTAACAAACTTCTCTCTCTTTTTTTTTTAAGAATTTTTTCTATTGCAATTTTCACTCCATTTCTTTAGTTTTTTTCATGCCTTTTTGAGTGTACCTCATACATGCGTTGAATGCGTGATTTTTTGTGTGTGAAATGGAAGCTAGTGAACTCTTCATGTGATGTGCATTTTTTATCACTGACTCCACACGTGAAATTAGCTTGGCTTGATGAAAAATAATTCACAAGTCACGTGGGATGCTTCATCACCTCTTTTCCTTCTTTTTTTTAACTATTTTTTATTTGGTTTATAAGAGATATGATGATAAGTGGGCCTATGCATTTTGTTCATTTTTGGTATTTGAACATGAGTTATGGTAAAAAAAAATGGCAAATGATATTAAAATGAAATATATAATTTAGAAATAAAAATGGATAATAGAAAATTTAGAAAGTGAATGATTGGATTAATTTGGATACGGATGATATGGATGAAAAAAAATGGATTGAGAAATCGGTTTATTGAGATGGATATGAATATTTATGGGTTATGAAGAAAGAGATAAAAATAAATAGAAAATGGTAATCGAAATAGATATGCCCTCTTGACTTTTCATCTGAAATCGATTTTGAATTCTTTCTCCAAGCCTATGAACACGATCGCTCCTGATAATCTGATGAATTCAACACAACACCATGAACCTTAGATACGCACTGTCTGAGAAATAACCACTGAAGCCCGAAGAATTTGCAACTGAAATAATATCCTGATAGTTTAACCATGATTAGGTCAAACTTCCAACTGAAACGAAACATTACTAAACAAACGCATCTTGAAGTGAGATCACTGCCAGCTCTATGTTATACGTCAATAAGGAATGTCATGCTTCATTTTTCCATGCGGATGATATAGTGCGAAATATGATAATGATATGCTAAATGCTATGAAAAGAGAGGGAAAATTTGTGGGTGTTACAATATGCTTGTTAGGGTTGTCATTTCATTTGCATGTTTTCATTCAATAAAATCAATGGACGTTTTTGCTTTCGTAAATATTGCGCTCTTTGTCTTTATTTTATTTTTATTTTTCAAAAAAGCTATGTGTTCTTACACACACCCATATCACTAAAATGAAAATCCTCATCCACTATGGATCCCATTGATAACAGTTCTACTATTGCCAATTATAACTTCTAGAATCCGATCTACCAAGCTGAGGATGGAAATGAGGAAGATTGTGAAGTGCCTGTAGAGCTTTCTAGGTTGCTATAGCAAGAAGAGAAAGTTATACAGCCGCATGAGGAACCAATTGAAGTTGTGAATCTGGGAACTGAGAAAGACAGGAAAGAGGTCAAAATAGGTGTTGAATTAGAAGATGGTGTTAAGAACATGTTAATTCAGATGCTACATGACTACATGGAAATGTTTACTTGGTCTTTTGAAGATATGCCAGGGCTTAATATTGATATTATGGTTCACCATTTACCAATGAAGGAAGGTTGTCGCCCAATAAAGCAGAAAGTTCTTCGTATGCGTTCTGAAATGTCAAAAAAGATTAAAGTTGAAGTGATGAAATAATTTAATGCAGGGTTCCTAGCTGTCACTTCTTATTCTCAATAGGTTGCAATGTGGTACCGGTACCTAAGAAAGATGGTAAAGTATGTATGTGTATGGATTACATGGATTTGAATAATGCCAGCCCCAAAGATGATTTATCGCTTCCACATATTGATGTTCTGGTAGACAATACTGCTCAACATAAGGTATTCTCTTTTATGGATGATTTCTATGGTTATATTCAGATTAAGATGGCACATAAAGACATGGAGAAGACTACGTTTTTCACACAGTGGGGCACCTTTTGTTACAAGGTAATGCCGTTTGGTTTAAAGAATGCTGGGGAAACATATCAGCGTGTTATGGTAGCTTTGTTCCATGATATGATTCATCATGAGAATGAAGTATATGTTGATGACATGATAGCCAGATCTCAGACTGGAGAAGAACATCTTGACCATTTGCACAAGCTGTTTGAGAGGTTGAAGAAATACAAGCTGAGGTTGAATCCAAACAAATGTACCTTTGGAGTTAGATCTGGTAAACTTTTGGGTTTCATTGTCAGTGGTAAAAGTATTGAAGTTGACCCTACAAAGGTAAAAGCCATACAAGAAATGCCCGTTCCCCGTACTGAGAAAGAAGTCAGAGGTTTCTTGGGACGCATGAACTATATTACAAGATTTATTTTCAAATTAACCGCTACTTGTAAGCCAATCTTCAAATTATTGAAGAAATATCAAGTAATGGAATGGAACAGAGAATGACAGATAGCTTTTGATGAGATTAAGAAATATCTCCAAGAACCTCCAATATTGATGCCACCAGTTGCTAGAAGACCCTTGATTATGTACTTAACAGTGCTAGACAATTCAACGGGGTGTGTGTTGGGGTAACATGACGAGTCTGGTCGAATAGAGCAAGCAATATACTAGCTTAGCAAAAAGTTTACCGACCGTGAAACAAGATACTCACTGCTCGAGAAAACTTGATGCACTTTGGCATGGGCTACTCGCCAACTAAGACAATATATGTTGACCCATACCACTTTATTGATTTCAAAGATGGATCCTATCAAATACATATTTGAGAAACCTGCTCTCTCCGAACGAATAGTGAGATGGCAAATGATCTTGACAGAGTATGACATACAATACATTACTCAGAAGGCAATTAAAGGAAATGTGGTAGCTGATCATTTGGCTCATCAAGCGGTGGATGACTATCAGTCTATGAATTTTGTGTTTCCGGATGAAGATATTATGCTTGTTACTGATTGTAAAGAACTTAGACCGTATGAAGGACCTGAACAGGGATCCCGGTGGACTATGGTTTTTGATGGAGCTTCTAATGCCCTATGTAATAGTGTTGGTGTTGTGATTATCTCGCCTGAGGGTTGTTATACACCGTTTACTACGAGATTTTGTTTTGATTGTACCAACAATATGGCCGAATATGAAGCGTGTATCATAGGTATCAAGGATGCCATTGAAATGAAGATCCAATTCTTGAATGTGTATGGAGATTCAGCCTTAGTAGTTAGTCAAATTAAAGGAGAATGGGACACAAAGCATCCAAATCTCATTCCTTACAAAGAGCATGTGTTGTCTTTGATTCCAATATTTGAAGAGGTTACTTTTGAACATATTCCACGAGAAGAGAATCAATTGGCAGATGCATTAGCTACTATGTCATCTATGTTCGAAGTCAGTTGGGACAATGAAGCTCCTAGAATTACTATTGATAGATTAGATGAACCGAATACTGTTATGAGGTTGATACTGAGGGAGCGGAAGAGAAACCTTGGTTCCACGAAGTAAAAAGATATATCAAAGCTCAGGAGTATCCTGAAGGGGCATCTATCAATGACAAGAAGTTTCTAAGGAGGTTCTCTGCCAAGTTCTTCCTAAGTAATGGGATTTTGTACAAGCGCAATCACGATTCGACTTTGCTTCGTTGTATGGACAAGAAGGAAGCAAGAGAGATTATGGAAGACATGCATGATGGGATCTTTGGTACTCATTCTAGTGGGCATAAAATGGCTAAGAAGATTTTGAGAGCAGGTTACTACTGGTATACCATGGAAGCTGATTGCTATCAGCACTCAAAAACTTGTCATAAGTGCCAGATATATGTTGATAAAATACATGTGCCTCCAGTCCCCTTGAATGTTCTGACTGCTCCTTGGCCTTTTGCAATGTGGGGCATTGATATGATTGGTGATATCAAAACTACCGCTTCCAATGGACATCGTTTCATTCTTGTTGTTATTGATTACTTTACGAAGTGGGTAGAGGCAGCCTCGCTTGCTTCTGTTACCAAGAATGTTGTGGCTCGATTCATTAACCATAATCTTATATGTAGATACGACATCCCCAAAAGAATTATCACAGACAATGGTACTAATTTGAACAACATTATGATTACTGAACTCTGCATGCAGTTCAAGATTAAGCATCACAATTCTTCTCCATATCGACCAAAGATGAATGGCGTAGTGGAGGCCGCCAATAAGAATATCAAGAAGATCTTGCAGAAGATGACAGTGACATACAAAGATTGACATGAGATGTTACCGTTTTCTCTTCATGGTTATCGCACCATAGTACATACTTCAACTGGGGAAACCCCGTTCTCTCTTGTCTATGTGATGGAGGCAGTATTACCTATTGAAGTTCAGATTCCTTCTCTAAGAATTATGAAAGATGCAGACTTAGATGAAGATGAATGGATTCAGACTCGACTTGACCAGATAAATTTGATTGATAAAAAGAGGCTTGCAGCTGTTTGTCATGGTAAGATGTATCAGAAGCGTATGATCAAAGCCTTTAATAAGAAAGTCAAGCAACAAGTATACCAGGCTGGAGATTTGGTGATAAAATGTATCATATTACCACAGGGTGATTAATCAGTGCATTTTGATGCACATTCCTCTATGTTTACACTTATGCATTTTCATACTTTACTTTGGTTATTTTTCTATTTTAATGTGTTTTTATAAATTAGTTTAGTTTTGCACTTATTTGATTTTCGCACTTTATTTTCAGCATTAGTAGTCTGCACTAAAATGATCATAACTGGAACTACGAGAATCGGCTTGAGATGTTCTACCAGTCGATGGAAAGCTAAGAAAGAGAGCTACATTCACTATTCACGATTTTATTTTTATGCTTGAAAGAACGCAAATGGATAACTAATCACCAAGATTCATCTACTGTAATCGGTTTCCACGACAACCTTGAGGTTTTATAATTTTCAATCAATTGCTTTTCCCTTTCAATATTATGATATATAATTTGTCTGCTTTATTTAATTATATATAACAATATTGATTAATTTCGATTGCACCTATCATTCCTTTACTTTATCGTGTTTTCTTTATCCGTGCAATTTTCATGTTTGCTTAATTCACAGAAGATTTAACCTGTTTTCTTAATTCGGAATTTAGGAATATATGTCTTATAGGATCTTTTGTGTTTGTTAATTGGTACTATTATCGAAAAGGGATTAGAATCCGCTTAGTGCATGAAAATTATGTGAATCGATGATAGGCTGGGAAACCGAAACAGTAGATAAATCGTTTAGCTTAATTGCATAATCATTTATTTTAATAGCTTAATTGTTATGTTTTTTTATCGACCTTAAAACAAACCCCCCTAATTCGATTTACCTTCGATTAGTAATAATCAAGAATCCTTGAGAAACGATATTCGAGTCATTGTCACTATACTACGTTTTAAAGAAAATTACTCGTTTTTTATTCGTGCGCGACACACGAATTAGTGATCCCAGGGGAAAATGGACTCCCACATATGAAGGGCCATTTGTAGTCAAGAGGGTAATTTCTGGAGATGCTATGATACTTACTACTATGAATGGTGAAAATTTCCCGCAACCTGTGAACGCAGACATAGTCAAAAAATACTACGCATAAAAAGAGACCCGCTAGGTTGACTGGCCTAGGCAAAAATAAGGGCATCCCGGCGAATCAAAAGGGTTCGGGCAAAAATTAGGGATATATATATATATAAAATGTACACTCGGCAAGTCGAAAACCCAAAAGGCAGCTTGGGCAAAAAAGGGTATCCCGGTGGACTGAAAACTTGAAAGGGAAGTCCAGGCAAAAGTTAGGGATTAAAGCGTACGACTATGTCTCGTCAGATCACCCATGTAACCTCAACTAGTTGTGCTACCTATATAAAGTTCAAACAGGTGCAAATTAGTCCAATCGTTTATCTTCCAATAGCAAAAGATGAGATACTTGAAGATAATGACAATAGCTGAGTTGAAACTTGATGGGATCACTTATAGATAGCTGTTTCTCCTTGTTTTTGTACTCTTTTAAATTTTCTACGACAAATTCCTCTCACTAGGATTTATGTCTCTTTGTTCAAACTTGCCTGTTTATAGGCCACTTTCATTATTAATACAATTCTAGTTTCGAGTTCATGTTTACTTTTCCCTTTTTACTTAAGAGAAAACGTCTGTTGATTATGTTTGAATGTATATATGCTTCTGAATATGATTGATGTTTACCAAAACTGCATAAAATAATATAAAATTACAATAATAGCATTTACTAAGGACGGTCGGAGGTAGGAATCCCCAGTAAAGTTCATATTCAACGAATCTTCGTAGGTTCATCCCCACAGAGTAATCTTTACGGATTTATTCCAAGTAGCCTCTTGTACTTCCAACTCTACGAGATCCTCAAGTAGATTTCTCTAAAGCCTGATATCCTCTGAAGAATTGACACTTGACCGAATAAGTATCTCAGGGGAATGTCTGTCTTTTTATCCCCAGTCAGGGTATTTAGGAATGTAATATTTCAATAAGGAGTGCGACGACGGAAGACGGAAGATCCTAAGTGCAACATTCTGCAACAAGACGGGAATGATATCTTCATATTCCTCAGCAACAAATCGAGATTTATATTCCCCAACTAGCAATGGATATACGGAGCTACTAATATGCTTTGATTACATAATTCATACATACATCACTCACATCATATCATGGCATACACGTCCATAATGCATACAACAATCTCATTTACATTACGAACATCATGCCACACATGCATACATTAAATAATCTTGCATAAAACTAATCTTTCCATTTCAGGATAGTTGCAGTCAGTTAAACACTATTAACTCCTTGAGACAGTTCATAGACAATCTAAACGAAAATCTAATGCTGATGCTTAGTGCATGATGCTTTTCTTTCCAGAGACAGTACGAAGATGATCTATACGAAGATCTAGTCCTAGTACTTAGTGCTGATATATTCCTGAGACAGTTCATAGATGATCTAAACGAAGATCTAGTGCTGATGCTTAGTGCAAGATTCTTTTCTTTCCAGAGACAATACGAAGACGATCTATACGAAGATGTAGTCCTGGTACTTAGTGCTGACACTCTCCCGAGACAGTTCAAAGACGATCTAAATGAAGATCTAGTGCAAGATACTTAGTGCAAGATTTATTTCTGATACTTAACTCAAGATCTTTTCCCAAAGACAGTTTAGAGACGATCTATACGAAGATCTAGCATTGATACTTAGTGCAAAATATCTTTTCCCCCAGAGATAATTCAGATACGTTCTACACGAAGATCTAGTGCTGATATTTAGCTCAGATATATTACATAGATAGTTCAGAGATGGTCGAGACGAAGATCTAATTCTGATACTTAGTGCTGTAACAACATTTAGATAAAGTCAAACATAGACACATTCTGATACTCCTATCAACAAATACTTTGGATGTCATCTATAAGCCCATCTCTGAATACTCCGAATGGTATCTCTAATCCCATTTAAGCAATACAATCAACCAACAATATTACTTTGCGCACCGACGAGTGCAAATTTTTGGGCTTAATTGTTCAATCCTCTTCCACCTTCCGGTCACGAATGGCGCACATGCCAATCTAAACTCCCGGTTTCATAAATTTGAACAGGGGAAACTGTTGTAACCCAAAATTTTCCCTCCCATATTCAATACAATGTGTCTCAAGAGGTCTCCTAATAGTCACAAGATTCACAATTGCTCAAAAGGATTCAAGGTTTCATCAGACAAAGCCTCCTCCTAAGCAATGGATCTGAAACTAGGGTTTTGAGTTTCACAAATCATATGGACTTCCAAAGCCCCAAGTGGACTCCATGACATCTCATATACCTCAAATAATCCTCATCCCAAGTTTCAAGGCTTTCCCTACATGTTTGGTCAGTCAGATGCTTGGATAATCAAAAATCAGTTAACTTTGTCAAAAAGTCAACTATGGTCAACACAAAGTCAAACTTCAATATTTTTGTTAAACATCAAGATTATGAAGTGAAATTCATCATTTGATCAAGGGTTGATCATGATTCATCAAGGAAACCTCAGAATCATCAAGAATCAAGAGTTACTAAATTAGGGTTTTGTGCAGGAAAAGTCAATTGTACTTTGACCAGCCATAACTTTCACATACTTCATAAAAAATTTCCCATCCAAAGCTCATTTTGAATTAAATTCAATTCTCTACAACTTTGTGTCTCACAAGCCAAGCCCAAAAATGCTTCATTGGGGAGATATGAGCCAAGACATTACAGTTCCTTTTGAAAGTCAACAAAAAGTCAACTTTTTCAAAAACTCATAACTTAAAAATAGAAAATGAAATGTACATGGTACCAAAAGTATAAGTTAGAGGACACTCTAAGCTTTCTAAAAAGTCCTAGAACACCTTCTTGGGATAAAAATTAAGGGAGTTATGCATTGTTGAAGTTGGACAATTTTGAGGAGGTGTATGAAGCAAAAAAGGCCAAAACTCAAGTTTTCTTCAAATGGGCCCATAATATTTCAACCCAAGCTCAATTATGAGACCACACACGACCCATTGATCACAATTTCTGATATTTATTATTTATTTTATATTATTTTGAATTTAAATCATTTAAATCCAATTTTAATTAAAATAAATCATAAAAAATCAAATCTTTGATCTAAAAATTATTTTGGGATCAAATATTTGATGGTTAAGTTGATTGATCATGTCCAAATTCGTGCAAGACCATACAAGTATGATTATATGTGATTTTTGACAAATTTGGAAACCTTGTTTCTTCACACTCAAGCAACCTAAGAACAACCCCTCAAGGCCCAAATTTGTGACCAAAATTACACTACTATAAGTATACAACATCATCACATTACAAGGGACAAATTTTGGAGAGCAAAAGAACCACTTTCAAAATTTCAAAGTTTCACAAAAAAATATCAAATTCGGTTTCTTTGTTCCAGCCATTCTACAAGCTTTTTGAAGGTGGAAATCACTTCCTTGAAGCATTCTAGACATGCCTCGATCATCACCATCATAAAAAACATGACAAAATGCATAAACCAATTCCATACGTTTTCTTGTTTTCTAGAATTTCAATTTCTTACATATACGTATTATAAATTACATTTGATAACATATTCTTGTTTGTTTTGAAGTTTAGAATCTTTCTGGGCAATTGGTTTTGAGTTTCAATGCAGGATACGAAAGATGCCATAGCAGGGGTTTGGAGTTTGAAATTGGGGACTTTCGATTGAGACATTTTCAAGACGATTTGAGGACATATTTGGACTGTAAAACTTATGTGCAATCGATTGGTGTATTTAGATTGACCTAATTTCACATATTTTTTATTGTTTAAAAAATGCAGGGAGTTAGCTACGAAAAAAATCGTAGCAAATTTGTAGGTATTTCGTAGTAAAATCAAAAGGGCTGGAGGAAGAAGATGGCCATCAGCGCGCGTTTTTTCAGGATTTGAATTTCGTTTTTATTTTATAATTAATTTGTTGCGTTTATTTGTCACAGAAGTGCAGGTGGCCTGGTGGTAACGTGCTGAAGCTGGGAGGTGGAGGTCTTGGGTTCGAATCCAGGCCTCCACCCTTTCTTTAATTAACCATAATTAATTATCACTAACCTCAAATTAATAAAAATTAATCATCCTAATTCCTTTTTGAAAAAACAATTTTTATAATTAATTCTTAATAATTTTTCTTACATAATATTTTTCATAAAAATAAGTTTATTAGTTTATTTATTAAATTTGTAAATTAAATTAACTAATTAGGTTTAAATTAATTTAACAATCCCTGATTTTTTTGTTAACCCTAATCAATCCTGATTTTTTTTTCTAAACCTTAACTTTTTTCAAAACCCTAATTTTTCATAAAAACGATTAATTTCTTTTCTTAATTTAATTTAATTTTTTCTTAATTATTTATTTTATTAGAAAAATTGTATAGGTCGCACGACTATGTAATTTATGTTTTCGCTTTTATTCCTGATTATGTAACTGCTCCTCCTATGTAATAGTTTAGGTTTAATTTTCCGTAGTTTAATTTCTACAATCCCCCTAAAAGACAAATGTACGCCCTCCCCCGATGTAATAGCGTAGGACTTTAATTTCCGCTTTTAAATTTTTGCAAATATTACTGCGTGGCTAGTAATCTAGGGAGTGCAAAGATTGTATGCTTAAATAAATTGGACCTAGTCCACTAAGTACAAGATAAAATAATTGAAATTGATATTCACACACGTAAGTCGATCGTCTTACGATCGCCATCTGCACCTCCTAGGGGTTCCCCTATTGGTTGCCTTACAAAAACATGGTCAAGTCCCTCGAACGTAGGGGTGTCTTAGTAAATGTCCCTTCAGATTAAAAATCATCATAGTCCCTTCAAGATTAAAAGATCATAGTCCCTTCGAAGTTGCCTACGAATAAATGATCTTGTCCCTCGATGGCCCTACGAAAATGATGATAGTCCCTTGAATTACTAAGACACCTCTACAGGTTACCTTCTATGACCATATGATGAACCTATGCTTGTTCCTTATAACATCAAAGGTAAAGACTACTTACTCACTAATAGTAAGGACAATCTTACCCCTTAAAGGAAATAAAAAACAAGAAAGACCAACTTATGGTAGATAGTACTTAAATACTTGCTCACTCTTTCAAAAAACACCCGTTACACCCCACTTTTTTTCAAAACATTTCTCAAAGCTAAACACTTTGTATATATCCATACGAAGATCATTACAAAGTTAAAGACTTATGAAAATATTTTCTAAACACACACTTGTTCGCTGGTGTTTTTGGCAAACAACCTCTGGTTTACCAATTCCTTGGAAATGGGTTACTTGCAAGACCAACCACATAAGTCCTAGGACACATGTGCTAAATTTTAAGGATAGGTTCTTAATGTATGAGTCTTATTGGATTTTATATGTTCTGTCGAACGGTTTCTTAACAAGATTGCTCTTATTTATATTACAATATGGGAATGTTTGTCTAATGAAACTAACAAAGAAACTTAAAGTTTGCATTAAAGGTTTGTTGGAATACAAATTGACTTGGAAATAAATTGTTGGAAAGTAAATTGCTTGAAGGTAAATAAAAACATAAACTTGAACAAGGATGAAGGGTAAATCTAATCTTTATAACTGAAAATTAAATGGTGTTTACACGTACATTTTCCAGATAATTCTCCTTTCTCTTACACACGAGTATTAGAGTAATCTTCACAAAAATATTGTACAGAATTTCACACACTTTACACAAAGCAAACTATCCTATTTATATACAAATAAAATAACCGTCGAATAACGTTCAATTCCTAAGAATTCTCCACTTGGCACTTTGCATGTTAACAATCTCTAAGAATCTTCCACGTATCTTCTACTAAACGAAACCGTTATTCATGAAAAACTGCCTTTTAATCTGACGAAACGACGTATCCCTTTGTCATGTCGAATTCATTTGAAATTCAAATAGCCCCAACGTCTTCTTCGTCGAATCCCTGCCTTCATATCTCTTGTCGAAAATACGAGAGGATTCCCTAGTAGTGATGTGAAGAACTCCCTAAAGGGCAACTCGTCCACGCTTTTGACATACAATTGTTCGTCATATCATGAACCAAATCATCACAAACCTTCTCAAGATTCTGGACATGTTTGGAAGAAAGAGTGATCCAAGATTCTGGACATGTTTGGAAGAAAGAATGATTCTATCCTGTCGAAAATCTTCAAAGCCACGCACATCATTTATTTAAAGTATAATGAGATGAGGAGTGCTGAGAAGCTGCCATGTCAGATAATGATGACGTGTAGGGAACATAATTGATAAATCCATTAGCTACTAAGGCTTTCCTTTATCAAACCCATGGTGTCGAAATTATATGTATACAAATTGCCCCCCAGCAAAGGTATTTCGACTGACTTCTGGAGAAAGCATCTTTGCTGCCGAAACCTTCATTTCGACTCCATGTCTTGCATTAAATGCACTGATCTTTGAGATCTTACTTTTATCTTGCATTAAATGCGTTGATTCCCAAAATCTCACTTTTTGTCAAATCATAAAAAATAATCATCAAATTCCCCAACCTTTCACATCTGGCCCACGTTCTTGGACATGATCCCTATGACTCTACAAACCTAGGTCTGCCATACTCTTTCCAACTTCCACTATCTTTTCCATGTCCACTAACGTGTCGTCACGTGCCATATCCGTTTGAAAAACTCAAATGTTTTCTCACCAACTTCTAATATAAATACCCCTCTTCTTCCTTCTGAAACACTTTCGCTTCCCATAACTTACACCTTTCAACTCTCTTTCTTCTCACATGCCCAGAATCTGCTTCTTCTTGCTCAAACTTCATCATCATCAACAATGGCAACTTCAAGCAAACAAAAGGACAAGAACACATCAACTCTCCCCTGCGCACACAAGATTCTTGGACCAAAAATTATGGGCAACCAACAATACATCTGAGAACCCCCAAATGAGAGAGAGAAAGCCAACATCTACTATTCTCAGGTACTCATTCCTCTTTCAATATCTGGCAAGTTCCACGTTATGTTAGGCCTTATTCCTAACCCTAACACTGACCAAACTCGTCTTAAAGAGTTTTTTCCTACTTATTATCGTACAAAGCCCATAGGTGCAGAAAAAATACCCAAGCCTAGTGACAAATCAATAGAACCTGCTGAACAAAACCCTGAAATGGCTGCCCTAAATTTGACATATCTGAATCAGCCTAGGATTTTTAGAAGTTGTCCCTGGTCGAAAGACCCTTCTGAATATGTAAACTGGGTAGACAAGGTCGAAAAGGTCAAGGGTAAGATCTGGAAGAAATTTGGTATTTATGACTTGATCCAATTGTCGAGAGAAGGCCCTAAGTATTGCTCCAACATGATCCTTGCTTCCCTCTATTTTTGGGATAACACCCACAACACCTTCCACCTTCCATGTGGGATGGTGACCCATACTCTCTTCGACCTAGCTGCTATAGTAGGCCTAAGTCCACTAGGGGCAGTTTTTGATCCAACTGTACTGGACGAAAATACTATAGGTTTTGAGACTAGTTTCACCTTATACTCCCATTTTATTTCTCGTTACCATATCAAAGACTATGTTGATGTATCAGATGTAGAACATATAGCTTTCCTCACCCTTTGGCTGTCGAGATTTGTGTTCTGCACGAGGTCCCTTCAAGTGGTCAAAAAGTACATCCCCCTATCCAATCAACTTCATGCTGGCATGAACTTGCGCCTTAGTGAACTGATTCTGGCCAACCTCTATGAGTCCATCAGTGAGAGTGTCGAATCTCTCAAGCAAGTTAAAGACAAGGGAAACCTCAGTCTGGCAGGCCCATTTTGGCTTCTTCAACTATGGCTCAACACCACTTTCGAATATGGTCTTCCTGACAAAGGTCTAGTGGACGAAGAATATGTCAAGGATAAACACGTCGAATGGGCAAGACTGGCGTAGCTGACTCCTTCTGAAGAGGGATTAGGTATTCGACGCTCCTTCATGAATTACGTGAATATGTTCACTAAGAGCTACAACTTTAAAGAAAGCATGGCACCTTTCGCCAATAGGACTGTCAGACCCAAGTGGTTCACCAGACAACTCCCCGTGGAACACCAAAAGGAAGAGGACAATTTTCTAGCCATATGGAAATTGTTCCTTACACCCAGGCTCTTGCCTTCTTACCCCACTATGTCCAATTCTAAGGTGGCCCTAATAGTTTATCAACCAAATTTAGTGGCTCGACAATTTGGGCTGATACAACTGAAGCAAAGGTCCCTCTATCCCAAAAACGTATCCATCACCTTCTACAACTCAACCTCCACTAAGTCGAAGAGTATGGAGCTTTCAGAAAAGCTACATGACCCTACTTTGGAGATTCAGCCAGTGGTCTTTCGACCAATCTTCCTCTGCACTCAGGAGTTCGATGTTTGGTGGAAAGAGTATTATCTCACCAGGTTTTATGATGCATCTGACTTCAACACTCTTCTGACTAATGCCTTTGTTTTCGTGCATGTTCGAACCAAGAAAGGTACTCAACAACATGTTAAAGAGATTCAGAAATTTCAAAAATATTTTGAAACCATTTATAGGCCAGATGATCTTAGGCGAACCATAGGCGAAATAGTTGGGATTCTGAATTATAAATTTACAGAAAAATTGGAGAAGTTGGTAATACCCTCATACATCCCCAAAGAGGCGCGTTATAACTTTGCGTATACTAGCTATCCACCAAAGTTTCCACCTCTACCAACTGCTAGTTTTGGTGTGGCTCTGAGCCCACCTTTTCCAGATTGGTTTGTATGTGGCTCCGACTTAAAATTGCTTCAAGAGTCACAAAAGAAGCTTGTTGAGCGTGTGTAGACGCCTAAATTTGCCCTCTGGCTTTTCTAGTTTTATTCTGGCTTTTCATTTTGCATTCATACGCATTTTGCATACCATTTTCATAAGTTCCTAAGACATGGGATCGTATTTTCTGAAGGATTGGGGTTTCACGCCTTTATTTGCAGATTATCAGGAAAATTCAAGGCTCTGGCTTCCAGCCAGCTTTGGTCTCATTCTCGTATGCTAGTATCACCAGACTAGGGTTTATCTCCCTGAATAAGTGGTTTCAGAAGATTTCTTCAGCTGCAAGTTATCTGTCTCATTGATCTGTTTCTCAGGCAATGCTTATCCATTAATTGTGGTGTGTGGATTTCTTCAGGATCAAGTGTTGATTTGTGTGAGGCGGTTGTTATTTCAGTGGCGATTTGTTTAGTGGTTGGAGATATATGTTAATCAAATGTTGTTGAAAAGAGCTCAAATGTGGTGGTTGCATTGGTGTCATATATATAACCGTTTCTATCCTTTTATTCGTTCCATTCCTATCCATTTCCATAATAATCATTTTTCCATTTAAGTCCATATTAGTATTCAAGTTCATTTCGAATCTTATTCGATAACCATTTCTCATATCCAAATTTCTTTATTATCCATTAATCCATTCTTTTTATCCACATACTTATTTTTTCGATGTTAATTCTCAATCTTCCATTCTTTTTTTTTATATACCATTTCCTAAACTACATTATCCATCTTAATCACCAAAATAATAATCCATTCTATCCATTCTTTTTTTTGTCCCAAATATTCAGTATCTCATTTTAAACCATCTTTTGTATGTGTATAAGTCACTTTCTAATTTCCATTCTTACCATTTAATCCCACCCTTAAATCCACCTTTTATTTCTTTTATTTAATCCACCTTTTATTTCTTTTTTAATCAACTCTCATTATTATTATTATACAATTACACAATTAATAAAAAAAGGAAAAGGAAAGAAGAGATTTTTCTATTTGATACCACACAGCAGACCCCACACGATTCACACACTCTTTCTGCCTTCATACAACACGTCACGAGTTTATGGATTCCCGCACAACAAACTTCACATTCCGCAGCACATCATTTCATCACACTCTCAACACAACCACACTTTCTCTCTCATTGTTCTCTTAAAATTCACCTACTCAAAACAAGTTTCAGATCTGAATTTCTCCATACACACTCCACTCTTCATCCTTAAAGCTTCTTAACATTATCATCTAGACACATCATCATCCTTCTCCATTATTTGGTAGCTTGAGGAAGCTTTATTGATCATTTTGAAGATGAATTTCATTTTCGGATTCTGCTATTTTTGCTCTTAATTGAAGTTCATTGCCTTTATTTGGCCCAAGGAGTATCAAAGAAGACACAAGGAAGCTTGCACGACCTCTGGATTTCTTTGAATCTCAAGAAAAGCTTCACACTAGGTTTGAACATTAACTTTTTGTTGCTTCGGTTTTGGTGTTTTCTTGATTGTTTCGTGATGTATGTGCTTAATATGTGTTACTTGAAGTGATTAGAAACTTTTAGAGCGGATAATTCGTGTTTTACAACTTTGTGATCTAATCTTGTTGGCTTCTTTTCTCTGTGGATTTTGAGTATTTGTGAAAAATAATTGTATGGTTGTGTTCCTCTCATTGAGTACTTCAATTTTGGTCTTTACACTTTGTATTTTCGTTAAGAAATGAGAGAGTTATGGTGTGATGAAGTTGGATGTTCTCATGGAGGATTCCTGCGGGTTTCATTTGATTTTACTGGTTTTTCACAATTTTTGCATTGCATGGAGGTTGAAGAAGATTGATAGGTGGCGGTGTTTGATTGGTTGGATTTTGCTTTTGTCTTGTAGTGATTTTAAATGAATTTGACCAATTGATGGGAGTATCACATGGCATATCTTGTCTTTTATTTTATTTTATTTTTTTATTTATTTTATTTTCTTTTCCTTTTATTATATAAAAACTGACTTTAAATATGGGGATTAAGGATTTTCGTGGGCCTTGTCCATTCACTTTTCGCACCTCCCCCATGTCAGCCCAATCCAATTCAACATAATATCATTACTTCATACACCTCCTTCAACTTCTTTTATATTTCTTTTTCACAATTTTATTTTCTTCAATTCAGTTCCATTTTAATTCTTATAAAATACTTCTAATCACCCAAAAATCCTCAAAAAAATCCTGAACATTCTTTTATGTCTCTATTATTATTTCATATTTTTATTTTATTTTTTTCATTGATCCACGTGCCAGAATTAATTCTCCATTGCACATAGCTTCTTTTGCTTCATTTCTTGACCAGTCTGCCTTGTTTATTTTCCATAGCCTTCAATATTTTGAGTTTTGATCCCATTCTTTTTGCATTGTGTTCCTGAGATATTTTACTTTTCATGTGATTTTTTCTCTGAATTTTTAGAAATTTATTTCTTAAGTCTTGGTCTGGAAACTTGTGATGTAAGTTTTCTGTCTTAGCTTGTGTTCTTGCCCCCAATTGACCTAGTTCCTTTCTGAATCTTTGCAAATCCTTTTGGCTAGTTGATATAAAATGTTTGAGGACCCATTTGTTTCAGTTGTGGAATTTTTAGATGGCTGGTTGGTTATTTGTGGATTTTATCTTGAACCTTGTCCCGTTTTGCTTCCTTTGAACCTTTAAGCCTCTCATAAGCCTAAAAAACCACTTGTGCCCATTTATTCTTCTCATTTGGGGTTCCTTTGGGGTGTGGGTACCTTCCTGGTCCTAGGATAGGTCTTGTGTCTTCTGAATTTTTGAGTTATCTTCTTCTTTAAGTCTTTTGTTTCTTTAAGTGTTTTAACTCCATCTTTTGTTTCCGTTGCTTCCATTTTGGTATTGTTTGGTCTTGTATCTCCTCTCTCTTCATCTTTCTGGCTTCCTAAGCCTTTCTTCACCTCATTTTGATTCTGGTTGTGAGTTTTGGGTTTTTATTTTGTGCATTTTGCATTGCATATTTCATAAGTGTGCATTGGTTTTCATATGTATTCATGTTGCATCCTTTTGAGTCATAAGTCTCTTCTCCTCATTTCTTTGAGTTGCATTTGCATTGTGCATTTGTTCATATCATGTCACTTCTTATTATTTGATGTTAGCATGTTATCTTGCTCATTTTGTTTCATGTATATGCATACTAACCTTGCAGGGGCTATGGTAAGTGTGAGATGTGGGAATTGAGTTCCACATCTCCAATTCTCATCTCTTCCTCTTATGTTTGTGTGAACTAACCCTTTGTTGTTGGGCTTAGGCCTTTCTCATCCCTTCTTATATCTTCTTCTCTTCTTCTTTCCGTCTCCATTAGGATAGAAACCTCACTAACCCTTAGGACATCCATGCATGTTAACACTTAGGATTATTTTAGTCCCCCTTTAGAATTTTTCCTTTGAGATCCTTTGGTGCTCTCCCTTCTCATCTTCAAACTTAATTCTAATTCACTTAATAAAGGTTGAGTACTTTCATGTGACATGAGACTTTGCTATGAGATACTTGCACGCGTTCCGTTTCGGGGCGAGGTGTGAGTCATCATTCGTGGTAGATAGGTCTTAGCATGAGTACCTCACAAAGAAAAAAGTTAAAAGACACTTCTTAACCAAAACCACAAAAATACTTAATAATGGTAATAGGTCAGTGTGCTTAAGCCTTCACTTGTGGGACTAGCTTTGGGGATTTCCTCCATAGATAGGTGTGCCTCTTGCGCATTCCATTTCGGGATGATGTGAGACGTACACATCCCATTGAGTAAGACTTAGGTACACTTACCTATGCAAACTTTCACTCATAAAAGCTTCATAAAAAACACAAACAAACAATAAGCGTCTTTCCTTCGGGAATTCTTTTCTCACCTCATTCGCTCCGTCCGCGAACTTGCTCCTACTTGTCATTTTGCAAGACGGTAACGCACTCGTCGTCCGAGCCTGCAACACCTGAGCATTGACATAGGCAGTTCAAGCCTTTAATTCACAAGCAATTTCCTTTTAGTACCCCTAGTTAGGGGAACTACGGCGTCTCTGATCCTCATTATCCCGATGAGGTACGTAGGCAGCGGGGTAGGGCCCGTTCGAGCACAATCTTTATTTTCCCTACATTTTTTCCTTTTCATTTCGTTTTTAGTTCCCTTTTCGTTTCTTTTATCCAGTTCAGTTCCTTTTCTTTTGCAGCAGCCTTCATTTCTTCACCCTTTGAAACAGTTTCTTTGCAAGCGTGGATCCCGTCGGGTACGGCGGACGATCTGGGTGCTAATACCTTCCCAGGTCGTAACCGACTCCCGAACTCAAACTCTTTGGTTCGCAGGACCCGTGTCCTTCCTCTTCTTTCTTCTGGTTTGTGCAGCATTACCATTCCCTTTCTTCGGGATAAAAATGCCTGGCTGGCGACTCTATTCTTTTTCCGCGCCACTTTCGCGTTTGTACCAGGATGGAAATCCGGGGAGCGACAGCGTGTGGTTCCAACCAAATATCATCTGGATAATTACCCAGGGCACCTTCATATTGGAATAGAACACGTTCGCGTGGAATCTACCATTCTTGAAGATGTAACCATGATTTCAACTTCATCTTTGTATTCATATCATGTTTTAGTTTCTTCTTTTTTCTAACTTCTCTCTCTTTTCAGCTGCTAAGATTACTGGTAAGAAGAGCACTGTCAAAGACAAACCTGTCAAGTCCACCAAGAAATCCACCTCCACAAAAAAGGTTCTTTTTCTATCCTTTTGCAAAGAGACTATCTCAGTTATGTAATTACTTTAGTTAAGCTTATTGAACTTTCTTTTATATTTTAGATAAGTCGAAAGCCACCTACTCCTCAAAAAAGAAAAGTAGAGGAAGTAAAGGTGCCTTCTGAAGATTCAGGTGATGAATCTCCAGACCTACAACCCTTGAAAAGGAAGAAGCCTACCAAAATAAAGATGGTCGCCTCTCAAAGATCACTGGTGACATCGAGGAAAACCCCTCATGCAAGCCCAATAAAAAAGCTAGCACAAGACACAGAGAGTGGAAATTCTAACTTCCACACTATAATCCCTTAGGTAATTTACCTTCGACAAAATTTTACTTTGGCCTTTGTATACTCTTCGTCTTTTGAACTTTTATTTTGTTTCAGATTCAAATCCATACTGAGGAGCATCCCATCAATCTGCAAGACTCCCCTCTTGGTGGAACCGAAAAGGCCCAAGAAGAAAATACACCCAAAAGTGGTAGGCTGGAACCCCAAACCGCGGCTGAATTTGACATCACCATGGAGGAAGGTTCTGCAGATAATTATCTTGATTAGCCAAAGTCTACTGCCAACAAAGAAAGTCCCCCTAAAGACGATAAAGGCAAAAAGGCTGATGTTGGGTCCAACGTCCAAGAGGAGCAAGAGCAACATTAACCCCAAGATGCTGGCGAAGAAAACCTTAATGCCAAGAATACAGCAGGCAAAGGCCAATCGAAAGGGGAGGTTGGGCCTAGCGCTCACATCACTCTTGATCCCATACCAAGCAATCCTCCATCTTCTGGTTCGACCATCTTCTCTCGTGAGGAGCTTGAAAACCTGAAGACAAGGAAGCCTTTGGAATATTTGAGGGCCAGGCTCAGCAATCGCTACAACTTTCAAGATTCTTCCAGCAGTTCGACTACCTCTAGGGCCACTTCTGAGGTCAAGACTCTCAGTTCCATCATGGATAAAGTTAAGGCTCAAGTGCTTGGTGTCGATTTATTCAAACTTTTGGAGGAGGATCCCACTCAGCAAACTCAACTCAAAAATCTCCTCAAACAGGTGAATGTTTTGGAGGCCAGTGCTGACGAAACTCGTCTGGTAATGGATCTCGCTCAGATAATTGATGTGGTTAGTGGAGATCTCATTCGTCGACAAGATTACATCTAAACAATCTCCAAAAAGAAAAAGACCCAGGCTGATGAATGGGATGCTGTAGAAGCTTCGACATAAAAGGTTTCAGAGTTGTCAAAACTCTCTGAGGCTTACTCCCAAGAGGTGGTTGAATGTGATAAAAACATTCAAAACTTCAAGGAGCAAATAGCCCAGCTTGAAGCCAAAATTTCTCAAGAACAGAAGCGCAAAGCGGATCTTCAGCAACTTAGGACAAACGAAATCAAAGAGGAGATCAAAGTAGGGCTTCATCACGCAAACATGGCTCAAAAATTGGGCAAAGAGATTGACGAAATGTCTTATAATAAAAGTCTATGTGATTGTCGAATCTCCGTCCAGAAGAGGAAATTCATAGAGCTTAAGGAGTCTTTCCTTTAGAGCCATAACTTTGTAATAGAGAAATAGGCTATGTATTTTCTTTTCATTTAGCAGCCCTAGAAGGCCCCCTTTTGTAATGACTTCAATGCTTATTTGGAAAAACAATTAATACAATTATTCTACTTTTATTTTTACTTCTTGCAGAATTGGTTTTTATTTTTTCAAGTATTTGCCATTTATTTTTAATATTCTTTCGTCTTTTCCTATTTCTTCGACCTCATAAGCACCATTCGAAAAAACACTTAAAATTTTGAAAGGACCTTCCCACTTGGGGGACCATTTTCCCATTAATCTGTCTTTTCGATCCATTGGAAGTATCACCTTCCAAACCAAATCACCCACACCAAGGACTTTTGATTTTACTCTTTTATTGTAAAATTTTTCCACTCTTTCTTTTTGTCTTCTTATCAAGTCCAACGCGCGTAGCCTTTCTTCGTCTAAATTGACTAGTTCGTCCATCATCATACTCCAATATATTTCTGAAGGAATCTCATGATGTCTTTGAATACGTATGGACTGTAAATAGATTTCGAATGGAAGCACTACATCATGTCCATATGTCAATTTAAATGGAGTAGAGTTAGTGGCTTCTTTGGGTGACGTTCGACAAGCCCATAAAATCTGATCTAAGGTTTTATGCCAATTTCTAGGCTTTTTACCTACATGTTTTTTAATCAAATTTATTATCACCTTGTTTGCTGCTTCGACTTGTCCATTCACTTGGGCATAATAGGGTGTAGAGGTTAATAACTTAAACCCCATTTCTTTTGCAAAAGCTTGCATGATTCTACCAGTAAACACAAACCATTGGTTAGTGGTTATTGTCTCTGGTATTCCAAATCTATAAATTATTTATTTTTGAATAAATTCTATGACTGCCTCCTGATCCACATTCACCAATGGTATGGCTTCAATCCATTTAGTAAAGTAATCAACTCCTACTAAGATGTATTTTTGTCCTTTCGACGAAGCTGGTCGAATTTCTCCAATTAAATCCAAGGCCCAACCTCTGAATGGCCAAGGTTTTATGATCGAATGCAATTCGCTTGCAGGGACATGTGGTATGCCTATATGGACTTGACATTCTTGGCAACCCTTTGCGAATTCGACACAATCTTTTAGCATGGTTGGCCAATATAAACCTTGTCTGAATAACAGCCATTTCATCTTATGCCATGCTTGGTATGCACCACATGTACCACTATGTACATATGACAAAGCTATGTAAGCTTCTTCTTCGCCTAAACATCTTAGCAAAACTCCCTCTACAGTCTTTTTGAATAATTCGTTTCCAAAGAGTACATAGCTTAGAGCTTTGTATCTTACTTTTCTTTCCACCTTTTGGTTTGGGTCTTGGAGATACTCTTTAATGGGTTTTCTCCAATCTTCTTTCTCTGAATTATCTATGTTACAGATTTCAAAGCGTTCATCATCCCCATAACCAAGTTTTATCGTTTCCGAATCTTATGGGGATAATTTGGTCGATACAACCATTCCCCTTACTTTAATAGCAGTCTCCAGTTTTTCTTTCGACACTTTGTAACCTGATGCAATTTAAGCCAAGTCATTGGCCTCTTGATTTTTAATTCTAGGAATATGTTTAAAAACCACAGTGTCGAATGTTTTAAGGAGTCTATTGGCTACAACGAAGTACATAATCATATTTTCTTTGACACATATGTATTCTCTGGTTAATTGTTTTATTACTAGTTCTGAGTCGCCCATTATTTCGACTCTTGTTGCCCCCAATTCCAACAATACTTCAAGTCCAACAATTAAAGCTTCATATTCGGCTTCATTGTTTGAACATGGGTTGTCGACCCTATACTTGAATTTTGTTGGAATTTTATCAGGAGAAATAATTAATATTCCAATACCTACACCATTTTTGTGGCTGGAACCATCAAAATATAGTTTCCATGGCTGCAATTCGACGTATTTTATTTCATTTTCGTCTATGGAGTGGTCATCTATAAAGTCAGCTACCACTTGTCCTTTTACAGCCTTCAAAGGTAGGTATTTCAAGGAATATTCAGTTAATGCTAGAGCCCACTTCCCAATTCGACTATGTAAAATGGGTTTAGACAACATATATATTATTACGTCGAAATGAGATGATACAAATACATCAACTGGTTTTATATAGTGCTTTAATTTTGTACAAGTAAAATACACACATAAACATAATTTTTCTATTACACTATATCTAGTTTCAGCATCGTTTAAGACTCTGCTGAGATAGTAGATGGCCCTTTCGACGCCATTTTCATCCTCTTGACACAACATACTTCCTAAGGTCTTGTCGAATGTTGATATGTACAACCTCATGCTTCTTTTCCCACTAGGAGGCATCAAGACTGGAGGGCTGGCTAGGTATCCCTTGATCTTGTCGAAAGCGTCTTATTGCTCTTGCTCCCATGCGAAGTCTTCTTTTTTGAGTCGAAGCAGAGGAGAAAAAGCTTGCGTTTTCCCGCTGAGGTTTGAAATGAATCTTCTTAGAAAATTAATTTTTCCTAGTAATGATTGCAATTATTTCTTTGTTGACGGCGCTTTCGCCTCCATTATTGCTTTAGCTTTGTTGGCGTTTATTTCGATTCCCTTTTTGTGGACCACAAAACCTAGGAAATCTCCAGCCTTCACACCAAACACACATTTAAGGGGATTCATTTTTAAACCAAATTTTCTCATCCTTTCAAAGGATTGTCGAAGATGGTCTAAATGATGTTTTCCTGAAACAAACTTTATTACAATGTCATCAATATATACTTGCATGAATGTTTCAATGAAATCATGAAAAATAGAATTCATGGCCCTTTGGTATGTAGCCCCAACATTTTTTAGACCAAAGGGCATAACTACCCATTCGTAAGTCCCTATTGCTCCAGGACAATGAAAGGCTGTTTTGGCAACATCTTCCTCTGCAATGAAGATTTGATTGTAGCCAAAGTATCAATCTAGAATTCTCAGGTACTCATGGTATGCTATAGAGTCTACTAGCATTTCTTCTACTAGCATAGGATATTCATCCTTAGGGGTGGCTGAATTCAAGTCTCGAAAATCAATGCACACCCTCAATGTGCCATTTTTCTTTATCATAGGTACAATATTTGCAATCCATTCAACATACCTAGTTGGGCGAATGAATTTTCATCTGAGAAGTCTTTCGACCTCTTCTTTTATTTTCGACAGGACCTCTGGTGCGAACCACCTTGGAGTCTGCTTTACAGGCTTCTTTCCTTCTATGATAGGAAGCTTTAGTTCGACCAAGATTCTATCGAGGCCAGGCATTTCGTCATAGTCCCATGCGAAGCAGTCTTTAAACTCTTTCAGCAACTAGACTAATTCGACTTTGAACTGGGGGTCCATGTTAACACTTATATAGGTTGGTCTTTTTTCTGCTCCCGGTCCTAGATTGATTTCCTCCAAAGGGTCATATGCCACCATCTTCAAGTTAGTTGATACTGGGTCTTTTTCGAACCCCAAAGGTTTGTCATCATAAATGGCATCAAGCTTTTGATCCTGCCATTTGCCTATTATGTTGTCTTTATCTTCTCCATCAATTCCCTGGAGAGGGCATGGTGGGTCTAAATTTTCTTCACTGGCTTCGACAACCATATATTTTATTTCGACCTCTTTTTAGTTTATTTTCGGCCATGTAAGCTGTCAGTTTATTCAATGCTGATGCTTCATTCATCATCATCGTCGAACTTGCTACCCCAACCAACTGACTCTATATTAGAGATTCCCCATACATGGCTTGTTTCACTAATTACCTCCTTGTCCCATTGAAAACCATGTGTTGGGTGTAGGTACATGGAACAATAGGCATTGTCTAATACCTTCAAATCAAACTTAGCTGGATTGCAAGGGGCTATGTGAGCCAGATTTCTGTCGAAGCTTCGACTGCTCACATTGTTTACTTCAGTCATGAAGTAGCTTTGATCTGCTTCGATGTTTTCGACGATGCCATCAGGGCGCCAAATGACTATGTGCTGGTGCATGGATGAAGGGACAACTCCTACTCCATGGATCCATTCTCTTCCTAACAACAAGTTGTAGTTGGCTCTGGAAGCTATAACTATAAACATTGTTGGCCTTGTGATGGTGCCAACTGTTAAATCCACTAGAATAACACACATGGTTGAGCCCATTTTTCCTTCATAGTTCGACAAAACCATGTTGTGTGGTTTTGCATCAGAGTCATCTTTTCCAATCATTTTTAGCATGTAATGTGGCATTAGGTTTACTGCAGCTCTCCCATCCACTAGTATTTTGTTGACGCCTACATTTTCGACCTTCCCTTTTATGAATAAAGGTTTCAAATGCCCCTTCATTGATTCGTCTGGCTTCTCAAAGAAGGCATTTTGTTCTTCGACACAACCATTGTTCATGATATAGTAACACACAGGCCTTGGTGCCACAATACTATCTATCATGTTTTATTCTTCGTCTTTGATTTCCATTACTCTGTCGTAGTCTCTAGGGAGGACTGAAACCACATTGCATATTACGTCGAATGACCCTTCTTCGTCGGACTCAAAGTTGTCAGTTGCTTCGTCACCTTCTGATATTATGTTGGTAAGTTTTGATAGCTGCAACATGCTGTTGGTGTTATTCTTTTTGGGAAGTTTGTCCTTCTCTGCCTGAGTGTTTCTGCTGGACTCTGCTTTATCTTCGTCAGCATTTTTCTTCTTGATGTTGAGTCTGTAACACGGTGGGAGAACTGACTTTAGTTATGTTGCGGATAGCAAGAGTCGCCACTGACTTTTATTTTATCCAAAGGAAAGGCATAAAAGAACAGGAAAGACCTTTAAAAGATTTTTGGGTCCGGGGGGTAGGTTATGTAAAGGGAAGGTATTAGCACCCTTTACATCCATGGTTATCCATGGGCTCTTAGTTACTTAGCTCACTTTAAAATGTTTTTTGAAATGTGTAGTGTGTGAATAGAAATTTTCTTAAGAGTTTGATAATGATCCATGTACGGATGCGTAAAAAACCTTCGTTTTGAAAATTTGTTTGAAATTGTGAAGTGTTTGAAAAGTTTTTGAATAGTGAGCAAGCAACTATGAGGAACCTACCCTAATTTTTAAGTCTTTTCTGTTCTTGAATCCTTTGAATGGTAAGACTATCCCTATTATTAAGGAATAGGTAGTCGTTACCTTGGATGTAAGGGACAAGTAAAGGGACATCTGTTTATGTAGGCAACTGTGAGGTGTATTAAGCAATTTTGGAGGGACTGTCATCTTTATTCGAAAGGGACAAGATCATTATGAAGGCAACATTCGAAAAGGGACTTGATCTTTTATTGTTAAGGGACTAGATGACTTTATTTTGAGGGACTTTTTGCTTTATACACCCTACTTGACCTTTTGATTAGGCAACAATGAGAGGTATCCCTAAGGAAGTGAGATGGCGATCCAAGATCGACTTACGTGTGTGAGTGTACCATTTTAATATTTATCTTTTGAATTAAGTGATCTAAATTAATTTTAAATAACCATACATGTTACACTCCCTTTTTACTAACCATAGCATAAAATAAATAATTTAAACATTACTATTAAATATTACACCAAGGAGCAATTACAATAATAGTAATAAACTGCAATTTAAATAAATAAGCAAAATAAATAAATAATTATAATAGGGTTAGTGAAAATAATAATAATAAAAATACCAAATTAAATAGGGTTAGTAAAATCATATAAACATAATTATTAATAATAATGAAATAAACAAGGTTATTATAATAAACAAAATTTTTAATGGTTAATAAGAAAATATGAACAATTATATTAATTATTATAAAATTTGAAGTTATATGTAAATTATAAAATTAAATCAATTATGAACATATTATGAAAAATAAGTTATAATTACAAAAATTAAATTAGCAATTTTAAACATATAATAGAAATTATTTACATGCAAAATTAAATTATAAACAATTATAAAATATTTACATATTATAAAGATAAATTAAGCATTTTTATTTTTAAACATATTTATGTACAAAAAAAATTTAAATTATAAGCAATTTATACATTTAATAAAAATTGGATTAAGAATTTTAATTACATTATAAATATAATATATACAAATAACAATATTAAACAAAATAGAAGAAGGAAAAAAAATTAGGGTTTTGAAAAAGAATTAGGTTTTATGTATAAAGATTTTAAATATTAATTCAATTATACAAATAAATTATATTCATACATACATATTAATAATTTATAAAAGAAAATGTCAATACAATATATATATATATATATATATATATATATATATATATATATATATATATATATATATATATATATATATATATATATATATATATGATTTATTTTATAAAAAAAAAAATAATTAATTAAAAGAATAAGAAAAAGATAAGAAAAAGGAAAATATGAAGAAAATAGCTTGGTTTAAAAAACATTGGGAGGCCTGGATTTGAACCCAGGACCTCCCTGGAACCTGGATGAAGAGTTACCACTGGGCCAGCCTGCGCGCAGGTGATGAAAGAGGGAGTCCAATTAGTTTTATGCCTTATGCCTGAAAATCAAAGAAAAAATGAAAGAAAACAAAAGGCCTGGGGGGATCGAACCCAGGACCTTCACAATACACACAAACACCTTAACCAATCCAGCTGGGAGAGCGCACCTGTCCATCTAACCATCACAATTCATAATATTATAAAACAGCTCATTAAATGGAAAAAAACAAGAAAAAGATGGTCTGGTTCAAGAATCGAACCCCTGACCCTTCAGCAACACGTGCGCATACGCAACCAACTGAGCTAGCCAGCATTTGTGAAATAATATCAAAACAAAACAAACAAATATTATATTCAATTTTTAAACATGAAATTCGCGCGCAGACCAGCTTCATCTTCTTCCTTGAATTCGCAGGTTTTCCTGCGAAATTATTTGGGAAAACTCCTGCGAATTTTCATGCGTCCTAAACCTGTGTTTTTCAAACCACACTCAAACAGCACAGTTTTATCAAATTAAAGACATCTTTGAATTCCTTGCAACCTGTACAATCCAATTATGCCAACAAAATTCATTTATGTTGTGTAAATCGAAGAATCCTAATTTAGAGCTTTAAACCCTAAACATGGTATGTTCATGATTCGGCCATAACTCTTCACCAAACTATCCAGAAATCATCTATAGCCAACAACAAACATCAATATATCATTAAAATTCATTATAAATAAGTAAATATGATGAATCGAAAAAAAATGTATGAAGAACATGTATGATTCGGTTCATGCATTATGGAGTGTCTTGGATGCAAATAAGTATTGGTCTTGATTCAGGGATGTGCAAGGATCATTGCTATGTCCTCAAAATACCTTCAAATGCTTTGTAGAATGAAAACCGAATTTGAGTTTGGAGAGGTTTTTTTGAAATGCAAACTTACACTTTGGAGGCTGGAATTCGTCTAATGAGTAGGGTTCAGTCATATACTTATAGAATGATGAATTTAGGTCAAAAATTTTGATGTTTGTGTGAAGATTTGATCCAAAAAGATTCAAAAAGATTAGGCCTTAAAAATCAAATATTCTTGTATGAACACCTTCTACTTTAAGAAAATCACCATGATTCTCTTACCACTTTGATACCAATCACTTTTATGAATTTCTAGAAGCTCAATCCATTTTAAATCTTTGACTTTTATATTTTATTTTAATTTAAAATGATTTTTAATGAATTAAATCAAAATAAATAAAAATAAAATGATAAAAAATCTGATTTTTATAGACTTGGGTCGTGCATGAGGTCATAGTATGGATTGGGTCATCATATGGCAAGCCCATTTAGAAAGAATTAGTTTTAAACCTCCATTTTCTTCATAAACCAACCAAAAATTTCCCAACTTTGCAAGGGCACACATCCTTCAATTTTAATGCTATGAGGGTGTTCTTGGACATTTTGGAAAGCTTGAAGAGTCCTCTAACCAACCCCACTGGTTTCATATCCATATAATTTACCATTCTCAAGTTATGCCCTTTTGAAGTTGTTGACTTTTTGTTGACTTTCAAAAGGACCTATAATGTCTTAGCTCATACCTTCCAAATGAAGCATTTTTGGGCTTGGCTTGTGAGACACAAAGTTGTAGAGAATTCAATTTCCTTCAAAATGAGCTTTGTATGGAGACTTGGTGGTGAAGCATGTGAAAGTTATGGCTGGTCAAAGTTCAGTTGACTTTTACTGAGGAAACCCTAATTTAGAAACTCCTGATTCTTGATGATCTGAAATCTCCTTGATGAATCATGATCAACCCTTGATCAAATGATGAATTTTACTTCATATACTTGATGTTGGCAAAAAATCATGAAGTTTGACTTTGGTTTGACCACAGTTGACCTCAGTTTGACTTTTTAACTGCTTTGACTGATTTTTGACTTATCTGATCATCTGACTGAGCAAACTTTTGAGAAAAGTCTTGAAACTTGTCATGGGGGTTCTTACACACATATAAGAGGTCATGAAGCTCACTTGAAGTCTTGGAAGTTCATTTAGCCTGATTAAAGTCAAAACCCTAGTTTTGGATGCACTGCTTAAGAGGTGCATTGTATGAGGGAATTGTCAACTCTTCTGACTATTTGTGAACTTTGTGAACCTTGTGAACCATCATAAAATGTCTTGTGAACCTTGTGAACCTCATGGGAGGTCTTGTGAACCTTGTGAACCTCATAAAGTGTCTTGTAGACTTCATGAACCTCATGAAAGGTATTGTAAGTATTGTGAACCTTGTGAACCTCACAAAGTGTTTTGTAAACTTCATGAACCTCATGAAAGGTCTTGTGAATCTTGTGAACCTCATGGGAGGTCTTGTGAACCTTGTGAACCTCATAAAGTGTCTTGTAGACTTCATGAACCTCATGAAAGGTATTGTAAGTATTGTGAACCTTGTGAACCTCACAAAGTGTTTTGTAAACTTCATGAACCTCATGAAAGGTCTTGTGAATCTTGTGAACCTTATGAACCTTCTTAGTACACAAAGTCTTGTATTGTGAGGGCAAATTTTGGGGTGCAACAGCTGCCCCTGTTCAATTTTCTGAAACCTGAGGGGTTAGATTGGTATATATGCCAGTCGTGACCTGGAAGGTTGAAGGGGATTGAACACAAAAGCCCAAAAATTTGCACTCACTGGTGCGTAGAGTGGTATTGATGACTAGTTGAATATGCTTGAGTGGGCTTAAAGATGCCACTTGGAGAGAAGTTCTTCAGATACATTTCTTGGAGGATAAAACAGTCCAAAATATGAAGGTAAAATGATAGCTTTCAGGAAGATAAACAACGTCCCGAGGTAGTAATATGCTTTCAGGAGGATAAAGCAGTTCTGAGGTAATAATATGCTTTCAGGAAGATGAAGCAGTCCTGAGGTAATAATATGCTTTCAGGAGGATAACAACGTCCTGAGGGAATGATATGCTTTCATAAGGATAAACAACGTTCTGAGGTAGGGGTGACAGCTTTCAGGAAGATAAACAACGTCCCGAAGAGATAATATGCTTTCTGGAGGATAAAGCAATCCTGAGGTAATGATGATAGCTTTTAGGAAGATAAACAACGTCCCGAGGAGATGATATGCTTTCAGGAGGATAAAGCAATCCTGAGGTAATGATGATAGCTTTCAGGAAGATAAACAACGTCCCGAGGAGATGATATGCTTTCAGGAGGATAAAGCAGTCCTGAGGTAATGATGATAGCTTTCAGAAAGATGAACAACGTTCTGAGGGATTGATAATCTTTGGGAAGATAAACAACGGCCCAAAATAATATGCTTTCAGGAGGATAAAGCAGTCCTGAGGTAATAGTATGCTTTCAGGAGGATAAAGTAGTCCTAAGGTAGTAATATGCTTTCAGGAGGATAAAGCAGTCCTGAGGAAATGATAACCTTTGGGAGGATAAACAACGGCCCAATTGTCACAATTTGTTAATGAAATTTGTTTGCTGGAGAATTAACCTGAAAACAAAGTAGCATTCTGTATAGTAATATTAGTTTATGCATTATGTATGCATGTATAATATGATGCACTTAAGTGATGTATTATGTATCTATGTATATGTATGGTATGATGTAAATGATGTATGTACGATATGATGTTGCCTGAAGCGTCTGGATATCTTCGTATAACAACTACTGGCCAGGGAAAATAAATCCCAATTCGTTGCTTGAAGAATACGAGGAACTCGTTCTCGTCTTGTTTGATAATATAGTATATATAACCTCCCATCTTTGTTTGATAGTAAGGTATACATAACTTCCCGTCTGCTGGGGATAGTAAGATATACATAACCTCCCGTCTGCTAGGAATAGTAAGATATACATAACCTCTCGTTTGCTGGGGATAGTAAGGTATATATAACCTCCCGTCTTCGTTCGTCGTACTCCTATTGGAGAGTAAATTCCCGAATATCCGTATGAGGATAAAAGAGATGGATATAAATTCCAGGGGAGATGTGACTTTATGAAAATGGATTTGCCCTACTGAGGGTTTGTAACTGTTTTGTAGAGATGAACCGGCGAAGCTTCGTTGAAATCCTTCCCTCGTTCGTCTTTAGTAAATACTATTACTGCATTTTCATGCATTTCTGGTAAACATCAATCATATTCAAAAGCATACATACATTCAAACACAACCAATGGATGTTTCGCTTATGTAAATAGGGTAAAAGTAAATCTGGATTCAAAAATGGAATTTTATTTATATCAAAAGGTGACCCATACATGGGTAAGTTTGTACAAGGAGACAGAAATCCTAGTAAGAGGAATTTGTCGTAAAAAATTTTACAAGGAAAATCAGCTATGTGGGGAACAATCCTATTGAGTTTCAATTCTACTATTGCCATTATCTTCAAGTATCTCATCTTCTGCTGTTGAAACGGAAACAATTGGATTGAGCTTTATCTGTTCAAACTTGAGTAGGTAACACAACTGGTTGCAGTTTCATGGGTGATCCAAACGAGACATAGTCATACGCTTTAACCCCTAATTTTTGCCTGGATTGCCCATTCAGGTTTTCAATCCACCGGGATACCCTTTTTTGCCCAAGCCGCCTTTTCAGGTTTTCGACTTGCCGGGTGTACATCTTTTATATATATCCCTAATTTTTGCCCAAACCCTTTTGGTTTGCCGGGATGCCCTTATTTTTGCCTAGGCCTGTCAACCTAGCGGGTCTCTTTTTATGCGTAGTATTTTTTTACTATGTCTGCGTTTACAGGCTGTGGGAAGTCTTCACCATCCATAGTAGTAAGTATCATGGCACCTCCCGAAAATACTGTTTTGACCACAAATGGTCCTTCATATGTTGGAGTCCACTTGCCCCTAGGATCACCCTGTGGTAATATGATACGCTTGATTACCAAATCACCAACCTGATATACCTTTGGCTTAACCTTCTTGTTAAAAGCTTTGATCATTCGTTTCTGGTACATCTGGCCATGACAAACTGCTGCTAGCCTCTTCTCATCAATCAAACTTATCTGATCAAGTCGAGTCTGAATCCACTCATCTTCATCCAAGCCTGCATCCTTCATAATTCTTAAGGAAGGAATCTGAACTTCAATGGGCAGAACTGCTTCCATACCATAAACTAAGGAGAATGGGGTTGCCCCTGTTGAAGTACGTATTGTAGTACGATAACCATGAAGAGCAAATGGTAACATCTCATGCCAATCCTTGTAAGTAACAGTCATTTTCTGTACAATCTTCTTAATGTTCGTATTAGCAGCTTCAACTGCCCCATTCATCTTTGGGCGATATGGAGAAGAGTTGTGATGCTTAATCTTGAACTGCGTGCAGAGATCAGTAATCATAGTGTTGTTCAGATTAGAGCCATTGTTAGTGATAATCCTTACAGGGATGCCATACCTACATATGAGATTATTCTTAATGAATCGGGCCACAACATTCTTAGTAACAGATGCAAATGAAGCTGCCTCTACCCATTTCGTGAAGTAATCAATAGCAACCAAGATGAAACGATGCCCATTAGAAGTAGTAGGCTTGATCTCACCAATCATATCAATGCCCCACATAGCAAAAGGCCAAGGAGCAGTCAACACATTCAATGGTGATGGAGGTATATGTACTTTATCAGCATAAATTTGACACTTGTGACATGATCTGGAATGTTGATAGCAGTCAGCTTCCATGGTAGACCAATAGTAACCTGCTCTTAATATCTTCTTTGCCATGGTATGTCCACTAGAATGAGTGCCAAAGATCCCATCATGCATATCTTCCATAATCTCTGTTGCTTCCTTCTTACCCACGCAACGAAGCAAAGTTGAATCATGATTGCGCTTGTACAGAATGTTATTACTCAAAAAGAACTTAGCAGAGAACCTTCTCAGAAACTTCCTATATTTGATAGATGCCCCTTCAGGGAACTCCTGAGCTTCAAGATATCTTTTCACTTCATAGAACCAAGGTTTCTCCTCTGCTTCTTCAGTACCAATCTTATTGCAATATGCAGGCTTTTCAAATCTATCAATAGTAATCTTGGGAGCTTCATCATCCCAGCTGATCTCAAACATGGATGCCATGGTGGCTAAGGCATCTGCCAATTGATTCTCTCTTCGGGGAATATGTCCAAAGGTAATCTCTTTGAAATGTGGGATCAAAGATAACACATACTCTCTGTAAGGAATGAGATTATCATGCTTGGTGTCCCAATCTCCTTTGATCTGACTTACTACCAGGGCTGAATCTCCATACACATCAAGGAACTGAATCTTCATATCAATAGCAGCTTTAATACCCAGGATACATGCCTCATACTCAGCCATGTTATTGGTACAATAGAAACTAAGTCTGGCAGTAATCGGGGTATGACAACCTTCAGGGGAACTAATCACAACACCAACACCATTACCAAGTGCATTAGAGGCACCATCAAAAACCATAGTCCATCGGGATCCTTGTTCAGGTCCGTCATATTGTCCAGGTTCTTTGGTAATGATCATAATGTCTTCATCAGGGAACTTAAAACTCATTGACTGGTAATCATCCACTGCTTGATGAGCCAAATGACCAGCTACAACACTTCCTTTAATGGCCTTCTGAGTAGTATACTGTATATCATATTCTGTCAAGATCATTTGCCATCTTGCAATTCTTCCGGAGAGAGCAGGTTTCTCAAATATGTACTTGATTGGATCCATCTTTGAAATCAATAAGGTAGTATGGGTCAACATATACTGTCTTAGTCGGCGAGCAGCCCATGCCAAAGCACAGCAAGTTTTCTCGAGCAGTGAGTATCTTGTTTCACAGTCGGTAAACTTTTTGCTAAGGTAGTATATTGCCTGCTCTTTTTGACCAGACTCGTCATGTTGCCCCAACACACACCCCATTGAGTTGTCTAATACTGTTAAGTACATAATCAAGGGTCTTCCATCAACTGGTGGCATCAAAATTGGAGGTTCTAGCAGATATCTCTTGATTTCATCAAAGGCAGTCTGGCAATCATCATTCCATTCCATCACCTGATCTTTCTTCAACAACTTGAAGATTGGCTCACAGATGGCAGTTAATTGGGAAATAAATCTTGCAATGTAATTCAATCGTCCCAAGAAACCTCTAACCTCCTTCTCAGTACGGGGAGCTGGCATCTCTCGTATAGCTTTTACTTTTGCAGGGTCCACTTCAATACCTTTTCCACTGACAATGAAACCCAGGAGTTTACCAGACCTAACTCCAAAAGTACACTTGTTTGGGTTCAATCTCAACTTGTATTTCTTCAATCTCTCAAACAACTTATGCAGATGATCAAGATGTTGCTCTTCATTCTGGGACCTGGCTATCATATCATCCACATACACCTCTATCTCATTATGAATCATATCATGAAACAAAGCCACCATAGCACGCTGATATGTTGCCCCTGCATTCTTTAAACCAAATGGCATCACCTTATAACAAAAAGTGCCCCACTATGTAACAAATGTTGTTTTCTCCATATCTTTAGGTGCCATCTTGATTTGATTGTAACCAGAGAAACCATCCATAAAAGAGAATACCTTGTGCTGAGCAGTGTTGTCTACCAGAACATCAATATGAGGAAGTGGAAAGTCATCTTTGGGGTTGGCCTTGTTCAAATCTCTGTAGTCTACACACATACGTACCTTACCATCTTTCTTAGGTACCGGCACCACATTTGCAACCCACTGAGGATAAGAAGTCACAGCTAAGAATCCTGCATCAAACTGTTTCATTACCTCTGCCTTAATCTTCTCTGACATTTCAGGACGCATACGACGAACCTTCTGCTTCTTTGGACGACAATCTTCTTTCACTGGTAAACGGTGAACCACAATGTCCGTATCCAACCCCGGCATATCTTCATAAGACCAAGCAAAGATCTCCACATAGTCACGTAGCATCTGAATCAATCTGCTTTTGACACTATCCTCTAATTCAGCCCCTATCTTGACTTCTTTCCTGTTTTCTTCAGTTCCCAGATTCACAACTTTGACTGGCTCTTCATGTGGCTGTATAGCTTTCTCTTCTTGTTGTACCAACCTAGCAAGCTCTACAGGTACTTCACAATCGTCCTCATTTCCGTCTTCAGTTTGATAGATCGGATTCTCGAAATTATAATTGGCAATAGTAGAACTGTTATCAGCAGGATCCAGAGTGGATGAGGATCTGCATTTTAGTGACGTGGGTGTGTGTAAGAACACATAGCTGATAAAACAAAAATAAAAGAAAAGAAAGACAAGGAACACAATATTTACGAAAACGAAACGTCCACTGATTTTTATTGAATGAAGTATGCAAATGAAATGACAGACCGTAACAAGCACACCATTGTGCCCCGGGTAAGGCACAAGGCTTGAGAGTTTTAATTGTTCAAGAAATTACAAACTTAAAAAGCAACAACACAGTAATAGTATTTACTCCTGACTAAACGAGATAGGAATAACATCTTCAGCTTTCCAGTTGTTAAGCCCAGCACCCACAGTAGGAAAAATCCAAGCATCCAAGTTGTAGTCTTCATCATAGTCACCCACAGCATTGATCTGGTCTTTCGTAACCCCTTGATTGGTGATACGAACAACACGAGCACGACGAACAGCCTTCTGGGACTCCGCAGTGAAACCCAAACCAAATTTGTCAGACTTGTATGGAATATCAGGAAGCTGACCCCAAATAGTACAACCACCTTCATCCACCACAGCTCTAGCATCTTTAAGGGAGGCCATTGTTGGAGGTATTCTGGTAACCACAGGAACTTTCTTGACGATCGGAGGAGCTTCATAATCATTAACAATCCAAGGAACCACTTCAAATGTCTGACACGGAGTTTCCACATATTCACCTTCCACTTCCAGATACTTGAAGGTGTTCACATGACTGACAAAATATTCTTCCTCTCCATAGACAGTAACAACCTTTCCTCCCACCGGATATTTCAACTTCTGATGTAATATAGAGGTTACAGCACCTGCCCCATGGATCCAGGGACGACCCAGCAAACAAGAGTACGAAGGACGAATATCCATAACATAAAATGTAGCATTGAAAACTTGAGAACCAACTTTGATTGGGAGATCAATTTCTCCATGCACCACTCTTCTCGAACCATCAAAAGCCTTCACCACTATATTACTGGGCTTCAGCACAGCATCTTCAGGACTCAGCTTGTTCAGGACTTCTTTGGGCAACACATTCAGAGAGGAACCATTGTCTATCAATACATGCGACAGGGTAGTGCCCCTACATTCAATTGAGATATGCAGAGCCCTGTTATGATCCCTCTTGGGAGGAGTCAAATCAGCATCAGAGAAACCTAACCCATTGTCATAGGTCAGGTGGGCAACACAATTCTCAAACTGGTCAACAGAAATTGCATTTGGTACATGAGCAGTCTTCAGAAATTTGATCAAAGCTTTGGCATGAGCTTCAGAACATAACAACAAAGACAGCATGGAAATCTTGGAGGGAGTGTGTCCCAACTGATCAACAATATCATAATCACTCTTACGAATGATCTTCAATACTTCTTCCATCTGTTTAGAGAGATCATCAGCAGCTGGCACATCGGTAGGTTCAGGTTCAATAACAGGACCTTTGCCCCAAGCATCAGTGATGAAGGTAGCAGCTGGAGTAACTGCATTCTTGGAAG
The DNA here is from genome assembly GCA_963966055.1 of Lathyrus aphaca. Classification (NCBI taxonomy): domain Eukaryota; kingdom Viridiplantae; phylum Streptophyta; class Magnoliopsida; order Fabales; family Fabaceae; genus Lathyrus; species Lathyrus aphaca. The sequence continues at coordinate 485,152,857 of OZ014525.1, read as the reverse complement.
TAATTGGAGGAGAGAAAACTCTTCCGCTTCGTGTGATCTTACTAGATCCAGCAATATTATCAACATCAACAGGCACATCAGCTAAGGGTTCCTGCTTAACACCATGGATATAAACATCAGACCTATAATGCCAAGGCACAGCTTTATCAGACGTATACGGAATAGGACCAGGAGTGGTAATGACCATAGGAGCCACTCTAGCTTCAGCAACAATCTTCACAGGGCCTTCAGCAGTAATCTTAATTGGACCCTTATGAGTGATTTTAACAGGTCCCTTGGAAGTGATCCTTACCGGCACTTTATCAACCATGTCAACCTCTTCAGTCTTCCTACCTTTAGTAATATGATCCACCATACTCTCTACAGAAGGTGGTGTCCTCTCAAATACTATGGTGTAATAATTCATGAGGCGTTGAATTCCGTCCTTCAACCTCCAACAACTATCTGAATTATACTCACAATAGACACAATCTTCACGACAACCTGGAAAGAACCCAGCTTGTACCAACTTCTTCTTGATAACAGACAATGGTGTAACCAAATCTGTAACTGAAGAAATATGTGAACCTTCATTAATGGCATTGACAGTCTTCTCATGATTTGGCATAGGAGCAGTGATCACATTTGGAGTACCCGGAGGGTCAAACTCAATTTCTCCAGCCTCAATCATATCTTGAATTTTGTTCTTCAATACCCAGCAGCTATTGGTATCATGTCCCTGACAATTCTAATGATATGCACATCGTGCATTGGGATTGTACCTGGGAGAGGTAACATTAGGATTTTGAGGAGCCTCTTTCAGAGTGATCAGTTCAGCCTTCAACAAGTGTTGCAATGCATGAGCCATTGACATGTTGATCTTAGTGAACTGCCTTCTAGCCCTCTGTTGGTTGCCCTGTGGCTGCTCTAGTGTTGTAGGAGTTGGATTTGAAATATGAACTGCACTCACAGACTGATACCTTCTATTACGATCAGGTTGACCATAAACAGCATTGGATTCTTTCTTCCCAGTGGGAGGCTTCTTTGCAGTACCTGATGAAGAAGTACCCACTTGAATCTTGCCACTCTTTATACCATTTTCCACGCGCTCTCCTGTCATTATCAACTCGGTGAAGCCAGATGATGAGCTTCCAATGAGATGACTGTAAAAAGGACCATTCAATGTACACATGAACATATCAACTAACTCCCTGTCAGTTAAAGGGGGTTGTACTCTTCCAGCTAAATCTCTCCACTTCTGAGCATACTCCTTGAAACTTTCTTTGGCACCCATAGACATGCTTTGCAGCTGCATGCGAGTGGGAGCTAAATCAGCATTGTATTGATACTACTTATAGAAAACTTCAGCAAGATCATTCCAATCCCTGATGTTGACACTCTCCAATTGATAATACCATTCCAATTGGGCTCCAGATAAGCTCTCTTGGAAGAAATGGATCCACAACTTCTTATCAGCAGTGTGGGGTTGAATTCTTCTGACATAAGACCTCAGATGCAGTTTGGGATAAGAGACCCCATCATAAACAACAAAGGTAGGAACCTTGAAACCAATGGGTATAACTACCCCAGATATCAGACTCAAATCTTCAAAATCCAGCCCAGAAGACTTCTGCAACTCCATAGCATCCATTCTATCCACCAGCATCTTGAATTTGTCTTCATTAGGCTCATGGTAGTAATTAGCCTCAGAATCAGAGTCCCCCATAGTGATGTGGAGACTGCCTCCCTCTTTTTCAGATTCTTCAGACTCATAGTCTTCAACTGGTTCTTTGGTCTTGGCAAGACCTTTGAACCTTCTTCCCATGTTGATCAGGCCATCTGACCTTCTAGTCTTCTTAGTCTTCTTGGCTAGCAGTGCTTTCAATTCATCCTGCCCCTTGGACAGATTCAGGATCAGCTCTTGGAACTGTGCATTTTGTGCCTGGAGATCCTTAACTGTTTGTTCAAGAGCCATTGCTGAAATAAACAGCGAGAAGATGAGAAACCTGTGTACAATTATAAACCTGTGATGCAATGATATGGTATGTTAATGCGTATGCAATGTTTTCAAGGACCGCAGGATTTAAATTTGCTTAAACAAACAAGAAAGTAAGCTTTTATTAGTAATAACTTTGTTTGCCCCTTGGGCTTACAATAAAAATGAAATGAAATAAATACAATAGATGGGGTTTTAAGTCTCCCATGGACGCTTCCTCTTTGTGTTGAGGTATGAATTGAGATTCCGCTCCTCGTGAAGTTGCTTTGTTAGTTCCAGGATTCTTTCTTGGCTTGCTTTGTAATGAGCCTCGAAAGTATCCCTTTGCTCCTTCAGCTGGATCCAGGATCTCTGTAAATCTTCCGTGTCAGTAGGCATGTCTGGGTGAAGGATGGTATAAGCAATGTCTCCTTCAGCAACAGGTTCCATGGTAACTGGCAGGATAGCAGGATATGGCATCATGAGAGTCTGAGCGCGAGATCGCACCCATCTGAGATAAGCTTCCATAGGAATAGTGTACTTAGGCTCCAGTGTCTTGCTGTCAACCCTGTTTACTTTTCCCCATGCTCGTATGAATCTCTGACGGTAACCTTGAAGATCGTTATCGTAATCAAACACAATGCCCTGAATCAACATGTCATGTGGACCATCACTCCGAGCGTAACCAAACTGTCGTAAAGCTAGAGAGGGGTTGTAGGTAATGCCCCCTCTTATGCCTAGAAGTGGCACATTAGGGAATTCCCCACAACGATCAATGATAGTGACATTCTCCATAGATCTGGAGCACCAATGGATATCTGAATGCGAGAGTGACATGATCCTTTTGGACCACCTGAACCCTTGCTCATTCTTCATTACTGAGCGAGGAAGGTGAGAAATAAACCACCTAGAAAGCAAAGGTATGCAGCACATCAAAGTTCCTCTTGCCCTCGTAGTACGGGTGTGAAGAGAATGCAGGATGTCTCCAAGTAAGGTAGGCACTGGATTGTGACTCAGGAATATGTTGATAGCATGAACGTCTATGAATTGATCTGGATTGGGGAACAACACTAAGCCATAAATCAGCAAGGCTAAGATCTCCTCAAAAGCATCATAGCTCATGGCCTTCAAGAACACCTGAGCTTTCTCCATCAACACCTTGGCAAGAATACCCTTAACTCCGCTTCTCGTTTCTAGAACAATGTCAGACTTCTTCAGATGTAGGGCTGCAGCAATGACCTCTGGTTTAAGCTCCTTCTCCAAGCCTGTGAAGGGTCTTTGATCAAGAATAGGTATACCCAGAAGTTTAGAGAACTCTTCCATTGTAGGAACCAGCTGATAGTCAGGGAACGTGAAGCAATGGTGCTTAGGATCAAAGAACTGAAACAGGACACTCATCATGTCTTCATTGAATCCTGAGGTGACTAGATCCAATAGGTGACCATGTCTCTTGATGAACTGGGAATGATCAGACACTTGAGAAACCAACTCTTTAAGCTTGGTAGGTATCCCTACAAAGTTGATCCTGATAGTGTTTCTACGAGCAGAAGCCATGACCTGCAACAAAGAACAAAGATAAATCCTTTGGTCCTTGAAATGGTTAGTGAAAATGCTATGCTTATGATGCATGATGATGTCATGATGTTATGCTCAATCACAAACATGTGGCACACACAAACAAGTCACACCATAGCCCTAGGTTTGAAGGCTTGCATGAGGTTTAAAGGTAAGTACCCTCCCCTGAAGTTAGTTGGTTCATCCTGTCCTATGAAGTAACCAGGTTCTAAAGGTTCTCAATATCATCGATCCTTCACAAGGGTGGTTATTCAGTAGGCAACTTACTTGCCAACCAAAACCCTCCAAGTTTAGAATCTCAATGAGCGTAGCATCGAGTATCAACCAACTTCAGTCTGCACCAAAGCCGGTTATCTCACTACTTTCTAAAGGACAAGATGGGATAACTAGGGTTCTAAAAGTTAGTTAGTGCATTGACAACATATGGCAGCCTCATATTATCCTCAACTTGACTTAAGGAACATAAGCACCCACCAAGAAGTCACACTAACTATGGCCACCAGATCAACCATATCGGTATACGCCGTACAGTTTCCTTGGTCTATTGCCATTTACCTAAGGTACACTAGATCCGGGTTAGGACCTTTCACACATAAGAGCACCCCACAAGTAAAGTAAAGCAAACAAAGCAAACAAGTTTAAAGTGATCTAATTCCTAAGGGTACCCCTCTTTAACATTAAGTCCCCAGCAGAGTCGCCAGTTCTGTAACACGGTGGGAGAACTGACTTTAGTTATGTTGCGGATAGCAAGAGTTGCCACCGACTTTTATTTTATCCAAAGGAAAGGCATAAAAGAACAGGAAAGACCTTTAAAAGATTTTTGGGTCCGGGGGGTAGGTTATGTAAAGGGAAGGTATTAGCACCCTTTACATCCATGGTTATCCATGGGCTCTTAGTTACTTAGCTCACTTTAAAATGTTTTTTGAAATGTGTAGTGTGTGAATAGAAATTTTCTTAAGAGTTTGATAATGATCCATGTACGGATGCGTAAAAAACCTTCGTTTTGAAAATTTGTTTGAAATTGTGAAGTGTTTGAAAAGTTTTGAATAGTGAGCAAGCAACTATGAGGAACCTACCCTAATTTTTAAGTCTTTTCTGTTCTTGAATCCTTTGAATGGTAAGACTATCCCTATTATTAAGGAATAGGTAGTCGTTACCTTGGATGTAAGGGACAAGTAAAGGGACATCTGTTTATGTAGGCAACTGTGGGGTGTATTAAGCAATTTTGGAGGGACTGTCATCTTTATTCGAAAGGGACAAGATCATTATGAAGGCAACATTCGAAAATGGACTTGATATTTTATTGTTAAGGGACTAGATGACTTTATTTTGAGGGACTTTTTGCTTTATACACCCTACTTGACCTTTTGATTAGGCAACAATGAGAGGTATCCCTAAGGAAGTGAGATGGCGATCCAAGATCGACTTACGTGTGTGAGTGTACCATTTTAATATTTATCTTTTGAATTAAGTGATCTAAATTAATTTTAAATAACCATACATGTTACACTCCATTTTTACTAACCATAGCATAAAATAAATAATTTAAACATTACTATTAAATATTACACCAAGGAGCAATTACAATAATAATAATAAAAGCAATTTAAATAAATAAGCAAAATAAATAAATAAGCAAAATAAATAAATAATTATAATAGGGTTAGTGAAAATAATAATAAATAATAAAAATACCAAATTAAATAGGGTTAGTAAAATCATATAAACATAATTATTAATAATAATGAAATAAACAAGGTTATTATAATAAACAAAATTTTTAATGGTTAATAAGAAAATATGAACAATTATATTAATTATTATAAAATTTGAAGTTATATGTAAATTATAAAATTAAATCAATTATGAACATATTATGAAAAATAAGTTATAATTACAAAAATTAAATTAGCAATTTTAAACATATAATAGAAATTATTTACATGCAAAATTAAATTATAAACAATTATAAAATATTTACATATTATAAAGATAAATTAAGCATTTTTATTTTTAAACATATTTATGTACAAAAAAAATTAAAATTATAAGCAATGTATACATTTAATAAAAATTGGATTAAGAATTTTAATTACATTATAAATATAATATATACAAATAACAATATTAAACAAAATAGAAGAAGGAAAAAAAATTAGGGTTTTGAAAAAGAATTAGGTTTTATGTATAAAGATTTTAAATATTAAATAAATTATACAAATAAATTATATTCATACATACATATTAATAATTTATAAAAGAAAATGTCAATACAAATATATATATATATATATATATATATATATATATATATATATATATATATATATATATATATATATGATTTATTTTATAAAAAAAACATAATAATTAATTAAAAGAATAAGAAAAAGATAAGAAAAAGGAAAATATGAAGAAAATAGCTTGGTTTAAAAAAAATTGGGAGGCCTGGATTTGAACCCAGGACCTCCCTGGAACCTGGATGAAGAGTTACCACTGGGTCAGCCTGCGCGCAGGTGATGAAAGAGGGAGTCCAATTAGTTTTATGCCTTATGCCTGAAAATCAAAGAAAAAAAGAAAGAAAACAAAAGGCCTGGGGGGATCGAACCCAGGACCTTCACAATACACACAAACACCTTAACCAATCCAGCTGGGAGAGCGCACCTGTCCATCTAACCATCACAATTCATAATATTATAAAACAGCTCATTAAATGGAAAAAACAAGAAAAAGATGGTCTGGTTCAAGAATCGAACCCCTGACCCTTCAGCAACACGCGCGCATACGCAACCAACTGAGCTAGCCAGCATTTGTGAAATAATATCAAAACAAAACAAACAAATATTATATTCAATTTTTAAATATGAAATTCGCGCGCAGACCAGCTTCATCTTCTTCCTTGAATTCGCAGGTTTTCCTGCGAAATTATTTGGGAAAACTCCTGCGAATTTTCATGCGTCCTAAACCTGTGTTTTTCAAACCACACTCAAACAGCACAGTTTTATCAAATTAAAGACATCTTTGAATTCCTTGCAACCTGTACAATCCAATTATGCCAACAAAATTCATTTATGTTGTGTAAATCGAAGAATCCTAATTTAGAGCTTTAAACCCTAAACATGGTATGTTCATGATTCGGCCATAACTCTTCACCAAACTATCCAGAAATCACCTATAGCCAACAACAAACATCAATATATCATTAAAATTCATTATAAATAAGTAAATATGATGAATCGAAAAAAAATGTATGAAGAACATGTATGATTCGGTTCATGCATTATGGAGTGTCTTGGATGCAAATAAGTATTGGTCTTGATTCAGGGATGTGCAAGGATCATTGCTATGTCCTCAAAATACCTTCAAATGCTTTGTAGAATGAAAACCGAATTTGAGTTTGGAGAGGTTTTTTTTGAAATGCAAACTTACACTTTGGAGGCTGGAATTCGTCTAATGAGTAGGGTTCAGTCATATACTTATAGAATGATGAATTTAGGTCAAAATTTTTGATGTTTGTGTGGAAGATTTGATCCAAAAAGATTCAAAAAGATTAGGCCTTAAAAATCAAATATTCTTGTATGAACACCTTCTACTTTAAGAAAATCACCATGATTCTCTTACCACTTTGATACCAATCACTTTTATGAATTTCTAGAAGCTCAATCCATTTTAAATCTTTGACTTTTATATTTTATTTTAATTTAAAATGATTTTTAATGAATTAAATAAAAATAAATAAAAATAAAATGATAAAAAATCTGATTTTTATAGACTTGGGTCGTGCATGAGGTCATAGTATGGATTGGGTCATCATATGGCAAGCCCATTTAGAAAGAATTAGTTTTAAACCTCCATTTTCTTCATAAACCAACCAAAAATTTCCCAACTTTGCAAGGGCACACATCCTTCAATTTTAATGCTATGAGGGTGTTCTTGGACATTTTGGAAAGCTTGAAGAGTCCTCTAACCAACCCCACTGGTTTCATGTCCATATCACTTACCATTCTCAAGTTATGCCCTTTTGAAGTTGTTGACCTTTTGTTGACTTTCAAAAGGACCTATAATGTCTTAGCTCATAACTTCCAAATGAAGCATTTTTGGGCTTGGCTTGTGAGACACAAAGTTGTAGAGAATTCAATTTCCTTCAAAATGAGATTTGGATGGAGACTTGGTGGTGAAGCATGTGAAAGTTATGGCTGGTCAAAGTTCAGTTGACTTTTACTGAGGAAACCCTAATTTAGAAACTCCTGATTCTTGATGATCTGAAATCTCCTTGATGAATCATGATCAACCCTTGATCAAATGATGAATTTTACTTCATATACTTGATGTTGGCAAAAAATTATGAAGTTTGACTTTGGTTTGACCACAATTGACCTCAGTTTGACTTTTTAACTGCTTTGACTGATTTTTGACTTATCTGATCATCTGACTGAGCAAACTTTTGAGAAAAGTCTTGAAAATTGTCATGGGGGTTCTTACACACATATAAGAGGTCATGAAGCTCACTTGAAGTCTTGGAAGTTCATTTAGCCTGATTAAAGTCAAAACCCTAGTTTTGGATGCACTGCTTAGGAGGTGCATTGTATGAGGGAATTGTCAACTCTTCTGACTATTTGTGAACTTTGTGAACCTTGTGAACCATCATAAAATGTCTTGTGAACCTTGTGAACCTCATGGGAGGTCTTGTGAACCTTGTGAACCTCATAAAGTGTCTTGTAGATTTCATGAACCTCATGAAAGGTATTGTAAGTATTGTGAACCTTGTGAACCTCACAAAGTGTTTTGTAAACTTCATGAACCTCATGAAAGGTCTTGTGAATCTTGTGAACCTCATGGGAGGTCTTGTGAACCTTATGAACCTCATAAAGTGTCTTGTAGACTTCATGAACCTCATGAAAGGTATTGTAAGTATTGTGAACCTTGTGAACCTCACAAAGTGTTTTGTAAACTTCATGAACCTCATGAACCTCATGAAAGGTCTTGTGAATCTTGTGAACCTTGTGAACCTTCTTAGTACACAAAGTCTTGTATTGTGAGGGCAAATTTTGGGGTGCAACAGAGTCCCTCTGTTGCGTGTCTCTGAGCTCTTTTCTGCCTCTGGAAACTCCTCCATTGAGACTTTGACATGGGGCTTTTTCCTTTATAGTTCTTTGAGGGGTATGGTCTTGGCTTCTGTTTCCCAGTTTCTTTCTTTACCTCGACTGAAGATCCTCTCTGGACTTCGAAATTCTTCCACCTTCTTGGTCCTTGGGCATCTCTAACGGGCTGCACCCACCTATCATCAGGTACCTTGCCAGATGGTTTATAAGTGTTGTAGTATCTGCCCCCAGTGTTCTGAAAGTGATACTGACCTTTTCTTGGATCATATCTACACGTTTCGACTGCTGGCCTTGGCCCCCAATTTCCTTTTGTTTTAGTCTTCTCCATAGCCTCCAAGTTTGCTTCTTCTTTTCTATCGAAGACGGCGCTGCATCTTGGGCATAACATTACTTCAGTCTTTTTCTTTTGACACCTTTGAATGAATTCTGCCAAGTTCTCATCTTCTTTTGGATAGGCTGTCCTTTGGTATTCCTCTTCTCGGCGTTCCTTTTCACTCTTCTCATTACCCTTTTGAGAGGCTTCTACCATATTGATATATATCTTCTTTCCTCCAACAATGCTCAGCTTATCTATCTTTTCAATGAGGACTTCTTCGACAGTTTCCACCCTGACTTCTGCAGTGCTCTCATTTGCAGCTTCGACAGCGTTGGTGAGGTCTTTGGTATCCTCTTCTTCTGCTTGTTTAGGAGTAACATCTACAGTGGTCTTGCCTTCATTATCGAGGCCTTCAGTAGCCTTCTTCTCCATGCTTAAGGGAACATCAGATTTCTCCTCAATGTTCTCCAAACTGTCTTCCCAACCTGTTGGCTGGATTTTGTTAATGTCAACATGGGCACTAGTAGGAGCGGTGTATTTCACCATGTAGTCAAACTTTATGCTAGGCTCTCCCAGGGTGTCCCACATTATTCCCTTTCCATCCAAGTTATTGTTTCTCTCGTCGAAGCCTTCAGTAGCTTCTTTCTTCATACCCTTAGAGCTTTCAGTAACTCTGGTTTTGTCTTAATGGTCGCAACCCTCAGTGGCCTCAACCTTATCCTGGTCGTTGAAATCTTTAGTAATCCCAACGTTGGTGGTATTGCTGAGACCCTCAGTAGTCTCAACCTGTTTTGGAACGTCGAAACCCTCAGTGGTCTTGACTTCATTGTTTACCTCAAGGTCTTTAGTAACCTTGATTAGTACAGGCATGGTTAATTCGTCTTCGGATACTTCTTCCATGTTGGGCTGGACAGGGAGATCTTCATTAATCCCCTCCATGTTAACGTAGGTGTCGAAGCCTTCAGTGGCTTCAATCATCTCGAAGCTATCATCAGACATCTTCTCCATCTCGACCATATTCATGTCAAATGGTTCAGCATAATTGGCTTTCAGGATCTGCATGTATTGGTGTCAATCCTCATTTGTTGTTTTGGCTTGTCTCCAAACCTCAGCCTTCCATCCTGGATTGCATTTTGCACTAGATCCCTGAAAAGAAAACATTGAGAAGTCTTATGGCCCAAGAAATTATGGTACTTACAAAAACCTCTCTTCTTCTGTTGGTCAATAGGGGGTTCTTTAACACCTGGTGGTTTTATTAATTGACCATCCTTCACCAACAAATCGAAGATTTCGTCACACTTGGTAACATCGAACGTATATGTTCTTTTAGGGAATTTGTTGTTCTTCTCCGGTTCGACAGGATTCTTCCCATTCGACGACGGAGTTAACATTTTACAAGAATATGGTGGACCTTGCTTTAATTCTTCCAGGTCAATTTCTTGATCGTTAAAAATGACTGTTTGGTCTTCGTCACAGTCATCTTTTTGGCACATTCCTACATAAGCCACCCTTTATTTTTTACCTTTGTTAGCCCTAAACTTCTCAGCTTTTAGCCTTTTGATATGCCTTACCCTATCTGCTAACTGTGCCATATCTTTTAAGTATTGAGTATCTAGTTTCTTCCTTATGGAATAGTCTAAACCTCCTGCAGCCATTTCGACCAGTTCTTGTTCCGACATTTGCGTGAAACATCTTGCTTATAGCAATCTGAATCTATTAAAGTAGTCATCTAAAGGCTCTGAAAATTTTATTTTTACGCTTGCCAACTCTTTCATGCTTATTTTAGTTTGTCCCATGTAGAATTGTTAATGGAACAATCTTTCCAACTGAGTCCATGTATGTATGGAACCTGCTGGTAGGGACGTAAACCAAGTAAATGCGTTTTTTGTTAAAGAGCTTGGGAAATATTTCATCTTTAGATTTTCATTACGTACTATTTCGCCCGCTTTGATCAAGTAACGCATTATGTGTTCTATGGTGGATTCACTAGTATCCCCTGAAAATTTTATGAATTTGGGGATTTTCAACCTTGGGGGTAGTTCTTGTTGTAGAACATATTCAGAGAGTGGGGAAGCATAATTGGGCCTATGAAATCCCACGTTTTCTCCATTCTGCACCATTATTCTCTCTACCATGACTGCCAAATTGTTTTCGACATATGGGTTATTGTAATGCATTCTCTGTTGTAAAATGTCATCAGCGTATTGACCTCTCTGCACTAACAACCTCATAGGCTCCTGTTGGATAGGGACTTCGACATGAGGATGTTCGACAACCTCTTTTTGGAGTCTTAGATTTGCCTGAGGTTTGTTTAAAGGTCTTTGATTTATTGTTGGTTCTTCTTCGACATTGATTATTGGGTTCTGAATCACAAGTTCTCTCTGTCTAATTTGGGGAATTCCAAAGAACTCAGCAATACGCAACATCTGTGCTGCCAATATCTAATTTGTTTGAGTAGTGCTTTGTATTAAAGGGTTAAACACTTCCCCCATTTGTTGAGTCAACCTATGGACCATTTCATGATTGCTTTCGTCCATTTGTTGACATATTGCCTGCGCAAAATTAGTTGTAATTGCTGGCATGTGCAATCCTGGTGGGGGTTGGTTTGGTCTACTAATGTTCCCACCATTACCTGAACCTTGTAATGGTGAAGACATGTGGGCCACTGTATAAGAATACAAGGGCGTTGCGTTATGCAAACTATCCATCAATGAAGTTGGCATTCCATAAGGTTGTTCTCTTCCAAACATAGGTGTGGAAAATTTTGCTTGGTACGACCTAAAGTTATTTCCTCTAGGGGGAGGGGTTCCCATAGGTATCGAATGCCCTATGTTGGAGGAACTGGGTCCGCTTTGAGAAAACGACACCCCTGGTATCGATCCAGATGATGAGGGGTTTCCTCCTTCTGAAACGTGGAGTGTTTCCACATTCCATCCTATCGAAGGAATAACATTGGAAACTGGAATTTCGTCAGTATTTACTGGTGAGATGGCCATTTTTCGTACTCTAGTTCGCCTAGGTCTTTCTATGTCTGTCACGACTAATTTACCACTTCGTAAAATCATACAACGTAATAAAACTCTTTTGGATTAAGAATCCTTTTTAGTATTTTTAGCACTGTCCCACCGGGTGTGCCAATTTGTTCGCTGGTGTTGTTGGCGAACAACCTCTGGTTTACCAATTCCTTGGAAATGGGTTACTTGCAGGACTAACCACACAAGTCCTAGGACACATGTGCTAAATTTTAAGGATAGGTTCTTAATGTATGAGTGTTATTGGTTTTTATATGTTCTGTCGAATGGTTTCTTAACAAGATTGCTCTTATTTATATTACAATATGGGAATGTTTGTCTAATGAAACTAACAAAGAAACTTAAAGTTTACATTAAAGGTTTGTTGGAATACAAATTGACTTGGAAATAAATTGTTGGAAAGTAAATTGCTTGAAGGTAAATAAAAACATAAACTTGAACAAGGAATGAAGGGTAAATCTAATCTTTATAACTGAAAATTAAATGGTGTTTACACGTACATTTTCCAGATAATTCTCTTTTCTCTTACACACGAGTATTAGAGTAATCTTCACAGAAATATTATACAAACTTTCACACACTTTACACAAAGCAAACTATCATATTTATATACAAATAAAATAACCGTCGAATAACAGTCAATTCCTAAGAATTCGCCACTTGGCACTTTGCATGTTAACAATCTCTAAGAATCTTCCACGTATCTTCTACCAGACGAAGCCGTTATTCATGAAAAACTGCCATTTAATTTGACGAAACGACGTATCCCTTTGTCATGTCGAATTCATTTGAAATTCAAATAGTCCCAACGTCTTCTTCGTCGAATCCATTCCTTCATATCTCTTGTCGAAAATACGAGAGGATTCCCTAGTAGTGATGTGAAGAACTCCCTAAAGGGCAACTCGTCCACGCTTTTGACATACAATTGTTCGTCATATCATGAACCAAATAATCACAAACCTTCTCAAGATTCTGGACATGTTTGGAAGAAAGAGTGATCCAAGATTCTGGACATGTTTGGAAGAAAGCATGATTATATCATGTCGAAAATCTTCAAAGCCACACACATCATTTATTTTAAGTATAATGAGACGAGGAGTGCTGAGAAGCTGCCATGTCAGATAACGATGACGTGTAGGGAACATAATTGACAAATCCATCAGCTACTAAGGCTTTCCTTTATCAAACCCATGGTGTCGAAATTGTATGTATACAACACTACACATATGATGGCACAAGTGATCTCATATGATGACACAAGTGATTTCCTAAACAAGTAATCATACACGATCAAATAAGTTCCCACAAGAAACACTCAAAGTTCAAGCACCAAAGAAATAACAAACATGATTAAAAAATTATCAAATTAAGTCCCAAGGGATCTTAACCAGAGGCAAACAATATACTAAAAACTCATGCCAAGATTCACAAGATACTGAAATTGTATGTATACAACACTACACATATGATGGCACAAGTAATCAGATCCAACGCATGTGAACAAGTCAAGCAAAAGTATGAAGATCCTACGCATCTAAACAAGTCAACAACTCAGTACACACATCCAATGGTCACGTTATAAGCAAAATAAATCTGAAGGTATATGAGGTGCGTGTGCCATCATTAATGTGTTGGTAAGTTTGTGTGCGTTAGATAAAAAACAAGAACGACTAGGATTTCATATTCTCCAAACCACTTGCAAACACATCAGAGAGACTCAGGTGGCAAGAGCCCTAGCTCCGGTCACCTTCTCCGTTCAATCTTCAACTTGCTAACCAAGCAATTCTCCAGAAATACACAAAACATATACCAATCCACTCAGAATGAATTCCAGAATTCAAATCCACAAACTAAATTCACAAAAAAATCAACAATCAAGAGAATCAAAGAAAATAAACTAGATCTGAAAAAACTCAAACGCAAAATTCAGCCATGCTACACGTCCAAATCCAAAAAAACATCATCAATATGATCCACTAACCACAGAGAGTCCAATGCACACAAGAAAATTGAGAAAAGAGAGAAGAAATATGGACTCACCTGAAGTCGCTCAGATTTGGAAATATCTTCAGAAATCCAATGTAAAGCTGCAGATATCCTCCTTTTGAGTTCTATTTTCAAAATAAATGCAAATAGAAGCTGGAAATGATCTAGACCCGAAGCTTTGAATAAGTTGCTTCCAAGTTCAGTTATGGATCAAATGATGGTTTCAGCTTCAAATAACTATGGCAATGGATTCCTTATGCTTCAAGGATTTGAGATCACCAAAGAAATGAGAGAGAGGCCTCAGGAAATGAGAGAATCAAAAGCAAATGCAAAAGTGCAAGAAAATTTGAATCTGAGAATGAAGAGTGCATGAGCTTCAAATGAGCGTGTGAATGAGTTTAAATATCATGGGTTAACATGCTGATCATGGTTAAGGTTTAACAAAACCCTTGGTTCAAACTTTTTGAGGTGTTTTTGCAAATTGGTCACTTATGGTGTATACACCCTACCACACGTGTTCATGGCATGAATAAGGAATTATCCTTTTTCAATTCACTTGCTGAGTGCGTGTGGAGTGGTATCTTGGAGGGAAAGATCATGATTTGTGAGATTCACATGCTTTTGCAAATTGGCAGCAGGGAATGTGCATGGTGTATGATGCACGAATTCTAGCCATCCAAAGGCCAAAAGTGTGTGTTATGATGTGTATATGAAGGTAGTAATCTGACTTGGGTGATTAGAGGTCATGAGAATGCATTTAGAACCAATTTGCAACAAGTGGAATTTTTTGTACGTATGAAAATCCATATTTCAACCCCTAGCTCCCAATGGCAATATCTTTTGATCTACAAAGGCTATGAAAATGGTCTTGTACTTTTTGAAAAGGGAAAACCAAAATCTACAACTTTCATGTTCATGAAAAAATTATTTGAGGCTTCTTTGATGATGAAAGAATGAGTTGAAGATGATATAGAAATTGCCAAAAATATAAGTTCCAAATTATAGGTCCTTGCCATTTTTAGTAACTTTTCACAAACTTCCGATTCTTGATGAATGGTGTAATCCGTGCCATTCCTTGACCATATGAAGGTCCATGGACTTGAGAAACATGATTTGATCCTTTGAAATCCACATGGTTGACTTTTCCTTTGCATTGTTGACTTTTTCTTGCTCTACAAGTAACTGAGCCACTGAATGACTTCCACAATGAATCCTTGATCCAAAATGTAACCCTAGGTCTTGTATGACATATAGAAACCCCTGACCACAAGATTTGATCAATTCTATGAAGATTGCTTGCTTTGAGGAAAAACCCTAATTAGGGTACTTTGTGTAGGAGAATGAATCCTGATGAACTTTCCCTCTTCTAGGGACTTGAGGCATTGTTTGAGATTATATGAGCTATGAGGATCTCTTGTGCCTCGTTGAAGAACACTTGTCTCTTGTCTTTGGCTTTGAGGAATCACCACTTGGCCAACCATTGATCACATGCCCTATGCTTCTATCTATGAGTGATATGCTTCATATTTCTATGCAAAGATGTAATGATATGTATGTAATATGCTATGTAAGATGCCATGAAATGAGAGGACAAATTTTGGGATATTACACCTGCCCCTATTCAATGTGAAAAGGATGAGAGCATCAGCTATCAGACGTTCAATATGAAATGTTATTGAATACCAAAAGCAAACCATAAAATTTGCACTATGATGAAGAAGAAAAGAGATATAAATTCAAGCAAAGAAAACTTTGTTTAGAGACAACCTCTGATGCAGTGAATAAGTAACTCGTAACAACGAAGAACTTGTCTTTTGAATGACGCAAATGAATAAGCATTTTATCTCTTTATGAATCATATCGTGGAACATGTGTCCCAATCCAATCCAAAGTCATATATAAAAATTAAATGTAAAATTTTTTTATTTAGAAATTCTGCATAATTTGATTAAAAGTTAATAATTAATATTTAAACTGTTTTTTATACACATACTTTCTATTTATAGATTTCTTACCATCTTACCATAAGGGTACAAAGTAACATTAACCTAATCTTAATCCAACTAGTGCAAACGCGTCAAACAAGTGAAAGAGATAAAATAGTGACGGCAGAGGATCTTTCGAGTGTCAGTAGTATGAGTAAGTGCCAACCCATAATGAGTGTATCCCACTAGATTCAGCGTCAGCATTTTTACGTATCTATCTCATATTCTAAACCCTTGATTCATTACCCGTTTCTTCGTCAACAACAACTCACCCTCAACTCACGCTCCTTCATCCTACTTCCACACTTACCATAATAACCTTCTTATACACCCCATTTACCCAACTCCAATAAATACGGAAAATTACAAAAAGAGGTATGCTATCCTTACACTGAAAAATTCTATAATAAACCAACTTGTTCGCATCCATTCAAATCACACCTAACCACTTGACTCTTTCTTTAGCTTAATTTAATCAAATCTCTCACGTATATTTAGCAACCTCTTCCCCTATTTATACTACCTCCATATCTTCCTCACTCATCAAGCTTGCCCATTTTTGCATCTCATTATAGTTTCAAATTGCGTTTTAGGTCAGGAAAAATATCAATAAGAGAGAGTGTGAGAAATCCCCATTCATCCATTTCATCCATCCAGCCTTTCATAAACAAACTAGGAGAGTTTTTTTTGTACAATTGAAAACAACCCTAACCGTTTATGGCCACCCGTGTTATCCCTCCAAGAATCCTAAGGAAACTTCGTTACAACACCGCAACGAAACCGTTTCAACCTTCTCTCACCTCCCCCACTCTCTCTCCTCCTTGTATTCTCGACCAAAAACCGCCATCAACAACAACTCTCCTCCCTCCCGCTGTCGCGGATCTCAATTTTCACGACGTTGAGAAGCTCTTTACCTACGTCTCCACCGCCAACCTTCTCCGATCAACAGCCGTTCTCCATGCTACCGCTATAGAACCTATGGTTGATCTCGGTACATGGTTGATGAGATCTGAACTCATGCAGACGGATAATCCGTTAAGAAAACTCGCTCTCGCTGCCACACGGTCGACGTTTTTCGATCACTTTTGCGCCGGGGAAGATGCTACCACCGCTGGTCAGAGTATAGGCGGTTTGAATAAAGCTGGTTTGCGTGGAATGCTTGTTTATGGAGTTGAAGATGCTCATGATAATGAATCCTGTGATCGGAATCTTCAAGGCTTTCTTCATACCGTTGATGTTAGCAGATCGCTTCCTCCATCTTCGGTAATCTCCTCTTCGTTTCATCTCTCTGTTTCCAAATGTAACTGTTTCTTTTTTTTTTTCTTTTTTTTTTTTTGGTTTTCGGTTTCTCATTGTAACAGAAGAGAGATGCAATCTGCGCTTCACACATGTACGTTAATGGATTCAAATCAAATTGAGAATAACCGTTTTGAGCATGCTGTTGCTGCTGCTGAAGTCGAATTGGAATAGGAATGAAAACCTAAGTGCTGTTAATCATTCATGAAATCAAAGCATGCAACATTGGAATTGAAATTTCATTCATGATATCAAAGGATGATGAAATCAAAGGATGGAACAATGGAATTGGATCAAACAATTGGTTTTGGTAAAAGATTCAAGCACTAATAAGCCACACAGAAAAAACTGTGGTTGCTGGTGCATTTTTATTAACTTTTTTGTGGAAGATTTGTTAAGGGGTTGTTTTGATTTTCAGTTTAATATTATTATATTGTGATGTTATGTACTAATATTTTTCAAATTTATACTTCTTTTCTGTGGTATAGGTGAGCTTTGTGATTGTGAAAATTACTGCCATATGTCCAATGAGTTTGCTGGAAAGAGTCAGTGATTTGTTGAGATGGCAGAAGAAGGATCCTTCTTTCAAGTTACCATGGATGCAAGATTCACTACCAATTTTCTCCGAGTCATCTCCTTTGTACCATACAAGGAAGAGACCAGAGCCATTGACACAACAAGAAGAGAGTGATCTTGAGCTTGCAAACCAGAGATTCCTTGAGCTTTGTGAGAAGTGTGTGCAAGCCAATATCCCCTTGTTGGTTGATGCTGAGCATACATCAGTTCAACCTGCTATTGATTACTTTACTTATGCGTCTGCTATTGTGCATAACAAAGGTGAAAACCCAACTGTGTTTGGAACCATTCAAACATATTTGAAAGATGCTAAGGAAAGGTTGTTGTTGACTTCAAAGGCTGCTGAGAAAATGGGTATCCCAATGGGGTTTAAATTGGTGAGAGGTGCTTATATGTCTAGTGAAAGAAAATTGGCTGCTGATTTAGGGTTTGCTTCCCCAATTCATAACTCTATTATGGATACACATAAGTGTTTCAATGATTGTACTTCTTTTATGCTTGAGAAGATTGCTGATGGCCCTGGTGGAGTTGTTCTTGCAACTCATAACATTGAATCAGGTATTATATCATATAATCTCTTTAGCACTAACACCTCTTTAAAAAGGCGTGTCAGTTGTCGTTTTCTGATTTAATTAATGTTGCTGTGTATAGGAAAATTGGCTGCTGCAAAAGCACACGAATTGGGGATTGGAAAAGTGAACCACAAGATGGAATTTGCACAACTATATGGAATGTCAGAGGCACTTTCTTTTGGTTTGAGCAATGCAGGGTTTCAGGTTAGCAAGTACATGCCATTTGGGCCTGTAGAGACTGTCATGCCATACCTCTTGAGAAGGGCTGAGGAGAATAGAGGTGTGCTTGCTGCATCAGGCTTTGACAGGCAACTTATGAGGTAAAAATTTGAAGAAAAATTGACAATGTGTGTTTCATGAATGGAACATTTGGTTTATGTTGTTTCTGACATTGATATTTTTTGTTTTTGTGAACAGGAAGGAGTTGGTTAGGAGACTTAGAGCAGCTGTGTTTTAAATTTTGTGAGGATGAGTTGATGGGATGTAATAAATGTAGGGTAACAGGGTTCAACACATCATTGTACAAAGTGGAGAATCCTGTAATTTGCTTGAGCTTTGTGCATTCAAGTTGATGAAATGTGCATATTGTCATATGTCTTATGTGTATTCATTTCAATTGTTTTGCTTGCACATTGTGTTATTTGAAATAAAGAAGAGTTATTTTTGAAGTATATGTATGTGTTTCTGTGTGTCCATTTGAATTTTATTAGAAAATTACAAATACAATATTTAAATGAAAAATCTAAGATTGCAACTTGTTCGGTCAAGAAGTTAAAAATACGATAGCAACTTGTGCTTGAGTTGGCCATGATTAGAGCTATCACTATAACATACCAATGTTGAAATCAATTTGGTTTATACAAAGTAATGTGGAGTGTGACTGATAGGGACAGATTAAGCATGAGAGTTGGAAAAAAAATTGATGAATGATTAGGACAGAGAGAATAATGAATGATTAGGACAGAGAGAATAAGCCATAATTATCTTTCATTCTGTTTACATCATTGATTCTTTTTTTATCAATTAACCATAGGTACTTGTATTATATAATTATTTGATAAAAAGATTATATACAAACATATGAGCCGTTAGTATTTTTCTTCCCTTATCATATCCTTGGCGTGGAGTCCAACTTGCATAATCAAGTTGTATACTATTCTTTGTAAAAGAGGAAAAGATTGAAAACAATTAATTTGTTGATATGTGCCTAATAATGCACCATTCTTGGAGATAAGCCTTCTTACATGGTGGTGAAGCATCATTTAACATGTTATTAGTGCTCTCATTAAGGTGTGGTGTGATACATGGTAAGAAAATGTAATCCATTTAAATTGTGCTTCATTTGTGATTAATATAAATTTTAAACTCTAAATCCTAATCATAAATTTAAAAATTTTAAAAAATAAAATTATATATTTTAAAACATTCACAATCCAACTAATGAATATATTAAATACATGAATAGTAGAAAATATTATTTCCTGATATTGTGAGTGTGGAAAGAAACACTTATACATATGTATACACATAAAGAGAGACTTTATTGTTGGTATTACCTTCTTAGTATATGATGGGTTAAGACATGATTTCTTAACACATTCCATAAATTTTTTAGGATTTCTTAACATATCCCATAAATTTTTTAGGTACAATGCAAAAATCTAAAAATGTTTCTAGTTTACGGTGATGTATCTCTATACAAATTCATTATACACTCAACGTAGATCATTCTGAGTGGCATTCTATAAATTGAATTATTTTTATTCTGGAGATGTATCTTCGAAACATTTCAAAATATATGTTAATTATTGATCAGTTCAGTAGAAATTTCGGAGATACATCTCTAGAAATTTGGGCGGGATTTTGAATTTTTTGTCACCTTTGCATGTAAGATATTTCCGGAGATGCATCTTCGGAATAATCTGATAAAAGAAACAATTGAATGATCACACAACCTCCTTGCCATTGTTGTTTTTCAACACAAACCCTCACTAAAAACTCCTCCATTCTCAATCCATTTTTTCACTACAATTCTCAATTCTTTTGGTTCAACAAATCATATGGAGTAAAAGAAGATAAAATTTCAGGTAAAGATTTTTTATTTTTCATTGCATTGCTCACATTAATCAAGCTTTTCTCTGGAAAAAAAAGAGCGTTGTGTCTGGAAATGTATCTCTGGAACAAATATAAACTTGTCTGGAGATGCATATCTGAAACTAGTATTTGTTCATTTTCCAAGTATGTTTTTAGTGGTGGCGCATATATACTGTAATTGTTTTAATTGGGTGAGGCATCATAGATATATCTCTGAAATCAACATGACAGTTATTGAATGATCCATATTGATAAACGACTTTTATAAATTGAGGTGCTATTATGTTATATTTCATACAAATTGAAAAATGTTTCAAATGTCACAAATAAATATCAACTGGTGTGTAACAAATATCTCCTTCTCCAGCTCTACATCCGGGAGAATGTTTAAGCTCACTGATTTCACCTACCTCGAAGATATCAAAGATGAAACCCATCATCGCATACCTTATGGAGACAATTGAAAGATTATGAAGCTCGAGTACCCTTCACCGTCGATTAACAACGAAGGGAAGATTGAGTTCAACGAATTTGAGCGCAAGACGCAAACATATGTAAGGGCTATGTGTAATATGTATTTTCATTTTGAAACAAAAGTTATGCTTGAGTTGGAAGTGTTGATTTCAAGATCAGTCGAAGATATTGTGAAGATGTTGCATTTAATGAACTTGAAGAAGTCGTTAGGAACAAAGCTAGAATTATTGCTCAAGGCTACAGTCAGCAAGATGGAATTGATTAATTTGAAACATTTGCTCTTGTGCCAAAGTTAGAAGTTATAAGACTTCTTATCTCTTACACCATCAACCATGACATTATACTTTATCAAATGGACATGAAAAGTGATTTTCTAAACGGAATTATTACTGATGAAGTGTATGTTGTAACACCCAACTCTCCCTATTATATAATTATGAAAATAATTTACGGAATTATCAGAGAAATACACACAAGTAGGATGCCACATCCCTTAAAACTCATGAAGAATTAAGTCACTTCATATATTTGTTCCTCTTAAATAAATTAAACAGTGGAATATTCAATTGTTTACTTCAATAACACTATGACTTTAATAACATAAAACTTCACACATTCATGGTCAAACATAATTGAGTAAATAAAAGACATAACCAATGAAACTAACATAAATTATGACAAATCCCTATCTCTCCCGTGTTACATATCAGAGCGACTCATAAGACTTGATCAATAGTAACACATGCTCCAAGCACTACTCAGGTACCTAATTATCAGTACTCTCCAAGGAGCATAAACACAACAACAGAAAAGGGGTGAAAATTACATTCAATAATTATACAATGAAAAGACATGCTAAGGAGTAGTAATCATAAAATGCACACCAATCAATCAATTATATCACACATATAAGTGCCACAACCAAATTTCTTCAAACTAAATTCACATTCGATCATGCATACATGTAATGTGACTCAACTGACACGACGCCATGCATGTGGTACCAACACAATCCATACAGTTCATTCATTGAACCTGATTCTTGTCAGAATCCGGATAAGTCACATACTTTCCTCTGAAATACAAATTATCATCACTCGACTCCCATACAGAGTCCGGATGAGACTAGGCACCCATCATGGATTCCCACCTAGGCTCATCTCTACATGACACAACATGAAAATGCATGACATACAACTTATGCATAACATAGTTAATCATTAAGGCATAACACACAATAAAAAATGATCACACGTGAGTCACATACTCACCATAATTCCCTCTAGAATTACCATCTCTGCTCAAGACTGTCCGCACAACAACAATCTCATCAATTTAGGCATCAACCACACATCTCATCGGAATCCACACAAAATTCCATGTTTTACCATATTTACTATCATTATGATTTCTCCTAGGTCTCTCTACATCATATTAGTATTACAACCCAAGAGGAATTACATCACACGTGAAGTCGGGAAAGAAATCGCGAAAATAATTTTGTTTACAACACAATTTACCCATACGCGTATGGCCCTGCTCCATACACATATTGTCTCGCTCCCTCTCCCAGGGCTTGCATATGCTATGCTTACGACCCTAATTTCCCCAGTATCATATGTGTATTGTTGTGGGGCTTACACGTACGATCAGAGGTGGTTTTTCCCTCAAAACCTCTCAAAAACTCCCCATATGCGTATGATCTTTCTCCCCTTATGCATACCCTACGCGTATCAGCAGATGGGCATACTTGTCTTAGGGACATAACTCATACCATACACTTACATCCCCTGGGAGTGTCCCCCATACATGTAATGCCCCCTGCCTGACGCGTATGGTCTTGCTTGCAACCAAAAAATCTAATTTCATAGCAGTGCCATTTTCACCGATTGAAGTACTTTCAAACTTATATTTCTGACCTAAAACAATTCCTATAGCAATTTATCATCCATAGTTTCCCTCTATCTCATTAACCTATCATTCTGTCAATATTATTCATCATTTATACTACAATTATGTCATCCCCCAAAACCCATATTTCCATATCTAGCTCATGGTAAAACACAACAACAACAACAATATATATTGAACACGAAAGTCACATCAATATCAATATACAAACACGAAATCACCAACAACAATCACACAGATATAAGAATCGAACAAGAAGAAAATAGAATATACATAAAACCCTAAGAGGGAAGGAACCATCACTACCATATCATGTTCTAATTACCATTAAAGAACTCATTCTCCCTCTTACCTTAATTACAAGCTTTCTCTTCTAACAATGTGGAACCTTGATATTCTCTTGCCTTAGCTTTGCTCTCTCCTTCCTTTTTCTTTTCACGTGAAACTTATTTTCTAACCCCTTTCCCCCACTCTCTCTAATTATGTTTTATTTTTATTAATCTTAATAATAATATTACTAATAACAATATTAATAATAATAATCATGGAATATTTCCCACCAATGTTGTTATTATTACCATATTATCCTTATTCTTATCTCAATAGCCATTCACACCCAATTTCTCACACTCACCCATATACCTCTACCCTTAATTAAGTCAATGCCAAGACAAACATATGAATAAATTCATAAGATGACTAATATTTAAATGGGGTGTTACATATGTCAAACAACCTCCATGATTTATTGATCCAAACAATCCAAACTTCTTCTACATGCTCAATAAATCACTTTATGGTTTTAAACAGGATCCAAGAGCATGGTATGAGAGAATGAGTAATTTCCTGCTTGAGAATGGTTTTATTAAAGTCAAGGTTGACACTACATTATTCATAAGTTTGAAGGTATATACATTCATCCGTCTAAGTACACAAGAGAACTCTTTAAAAAGTTTAATATTGATGAATGCAAAGTCATGTAAACTTCTATTCATCCAAGTTGAAATTTGAATGATGAAGAATTCAGTGTTAAATTAGATACAACTAAATATCGAGGTATGATAGGTTCCTTACTATATCTCAATGCTTTCAGACCTAATACTCTATTCAACGTATGTTTGTGTGCAAGATTCTAATCAGATCCCAGAAAGACTCACTTAATAATTGTTAAGAGGATATTCAGGTATCTTAAAAGAACAACCAATTTTGGACTTCTTTATAAGAAATCCTCATATTTTAAGTTATTTGGATTCTATGATTCTGACTATGTTGAGGATAGAATTGAAATAAACTTGTCAATTCATAGGTGAAAACCTTATCTCTCAGGGTATTAAAAGACACGCAATTGTTGCTCTGTCTACAGCAGAAGCATAATACATTTCAGCTGCTAATTGCTACACTTAACTACTATGGATGAAATATCAACTTGAAGGTTATTAGATCCTTGGAAACAATATTCATATCCTTTATAATAACATTGTTGCTATCTATCTAACAAAGAATCTGATTCAACATACTAGAACTAAGCATATTGAATTTAAATATCATTTTATAAGGGACTATGTCCAAAAGGGTGTAATAGATATTCAGCTTATTGATTTTGAACATCAATAGGCTGATATATTTACAAAACCCTTAGCCATTTCCAAATTTGATTTTATTTAAGAAAAATTTGAACATGGTCTTCATCGATGAATAAATGCTTATCTTTTGAATGAAGTATTGGAGGAATCATTGAATTCTGATGGCACTCAATTGTAATTTTTAATCTGATTTGTTCTCTAAGTATGGTCTATAAGCCTTGGTTAGGGGATATAAGATCTCTATCTTCCTTGATTTCTTTGTTTAAAGTAGAAAGTAACTAGTTTAATTCCTTGCTATGTGCTTTGAATTAACTATTGGACTACTCTTGAGTTCTGATAAAATAAGGAATTTTGTCTTACACTCTAATAGTTAAGAGATTTTTGAAATACTAATTTGATCGAGAGTTGTTTGTAAAAGTCTTAAGACTGAAGGGGCATGACTATCACTTTCATTTCAAAATATGCTTTGAAATTTGGTTCATTAAAAGGAGTGTATCGACAAAGATTCTAATTTGTTTTTATTCATACTCATAATTGTCCAAACATTTAATACATATTTGCTTATAAATTAGTATTATATGTATTATATTGTTGTTTGTGTATTTTTCTGATTTCATGAGTTATCTTCTATATAAGATCATTGTGTGAGATCATTGTTCTTCATACTAGCATTTCTTCTTAAATGTATTCAAAAACCATTAAAGGAGATATATATGATCTATATATTCTGAAGGATTATACAACTGGCTTCATTGAATTGACGGAGAGTAATCTTTGTAAGTTTTGTGGCTTTTGGTTTGACATAAATTTTGGTAAGACATGCTCACAACAAGATATTAAGTCAGATATTTTTTCTTGATGGTCAGACATCATGTTTTGCATGATGTTGGGACATGTGCCAGGACATGTTATACTAGAAGCTTAGGGCTGAGATGTCTTGATATTTAATGTGTGAGATTTGATCATGTTTTGATTCATACTGTAACGCCCAAATATTCAATTAATTATTTTATTAAGTATTTAATTAATTATTTTTGTTTCGTTGGTATATTTTATGTTGAAGTTGATTAAGTCGATAAGTCGGAAAAATAAGTCGGAAGCCGTATAATTAGTTATTAGAATTAATAATATAGTTGTTGTGTTAATCAGGTTGGTGGGCTTAAACTCGTGTCTGAATTAGTAAAATAGGGGGTGTTATGTTTAGGCCCATTAGTAATTATAATATTTGATTAGTTTATTAAAAATAAAATAAAAACAATATAAGTGGTAGAAACAAAAGTTAGAAAATATCAGTAGAAGAGGAAAAATTGAAACTACTGCACGACCGTGAGAGAACGAGGAACAAAGTGAGGATCCGATTTTTAGAGCAACCTTCGATCCAAAACCTAAGATAAGGGTGGGTTCGATTCTTATAATCGGGTATGAAATTCGATACTTTGATTTTGGTTTTATTCGGGTAGTTAAGTTGTGAAATATGTCCTGTTAAAATTGATATGTTGCTTGTTGTTGTGGTGAATATGCGTGTGAAAGTCGATTGGATGATATTGAATTTTGTTGATTATAACTTGTATTATTTATGTTGGTGATTGTTGGAAATATCGCGTTGAAAAATATTTCTGAAAATATGTTGATTTGGGGACGACGAACATGACTGGTAGTGGAATTTGGAGGGACATGGCGCATGCCATAGCTGTGTGAGTGAACACATGGCACAAGCCATGTTGTACCATGGCGCAGGCCATGCACACTCTCACATTACCATGGCATATGTATTAAGCATGAATTACCTTAAGTTGAAATCTGTTTAAAGTTGAAAAAATGTGATATCCCATTTTTGTGGAAAATTTTTGTAAGCTTTGATTTCACTTATATTCGCGGGTAGAAAATGGGGTGTTACATTAGTGGTATCAGAGCAGGTCGGTCCGTCCGGCCAAGTGTCGAGTCTTAGTTGTATAACAATCAAGTAGTTATTGTTCTAACTTTTTGTTGTGTTGTAGTGATAAGTTGAGATGGCTGGAAGAAACGACGCTGCGATGGCTGCTGCAATTTTAGCAATGGCACAAGCGGTGCAGAACTTGCCAAATGCTGGTGAAGATACTAGATCACGTAGCTTGGAAACTTTCTAGAGAGAGAATTTTCCAGTGTTTAAAGGAAAGCATGATCCAGATGCAGCTTTGGGTTGGTTGAAGGAGATCGAGAGAATCTTCCGTGTTATGGATTGCACTCCAGCGTAGAAGGTTCGATATGGTACTCACATGCTGGCAGTCGAAGCTGATGACTGGTGGCTAGAGACTCGTGAGAGGTTGGCTGCTGCAGGTGAAGTCATTACTGGGATGTATTCCATAGGGAATTCATGAGAAAGTATTATCCTAAGGATGTCTGTGGCAAGAAGGAAATTGAGTTCCTTGGGCTGAAGCAAGGAACATGTCTATCATCGATTATGCTGCAAAATTTGTTGAATTATCCAAGTTTTATCCTCATTATACTTGTGCTGGTGCTGAATTTTCAAAGTGCATCAAGTTTGAAAACGAGTTGCGCTTTGAAATCAAGAAGGATGTTGGGTATTAAAAGATATGCATCTTTTCTGAGTTGGTTGATAGCTGCAGGATATTTGAGGAGGACAATAATGCTCATTACAAGGTTATCAGTGATCGCCGAGGCAAGTAACGTCAGAACCGTGGCAAGCCGTATGATGCTCCAGTTGGAAAGGGGAAACAGAAAGTTGCTCCGACTCAGAGAACTAGTGGGGGAGGTGCTTCTGCTGGTATAGTTTCCTTCAAGTGTGGTCAGGCTGGTCATAAAAGTAATGTATGCACTGCTGAGGTAAAGAGATGTTTTCGTTGTGGTAAGACTGGGCATGGAATAGCTGATTGCAAGCACAAGGAAATGATCTGTTTTAATTATGGAGAAGAAGGGCATATTGGTAGCCAGTGTCAGAAGGAAAAGAAAGCTCAGACTGGAAAAGTGTTTGCGTTGACCGAAACTCAGGCAGTTAACGAGGACAGACTTATCAGAGGTACATGCTTCATTAATAGTACTCCTTTAATTACTATTATTGATACTGGTGTTACGCACTGTTTTATTTCTGCTGACTGGGTTTAAATTTGTCTGCTATGAATGGTGAATTGATTGTTGAGATTCCAGCTAAGGGATTAGTATCTACTTCTCTGGTGTGTTTAAAGTGTCCTTTGTCGATCTTCGATAAAGACTTCTATGTTGATTTAGTGTACTTACCGTTGACTGTGATGGATGTAATTATTGGTATAAACTGGTTAGAGTATAACTACATTCATATAAATTGTTATCGCAAGTCTGTGAGGTTTTGTACTCCTGAAGAGGAATGAGTTGGTCTGTTATCTTTCAGAGAGTTACAACCATTGATGAGAGAAGAAGCTCAGATGTTTTACTTGATGGCAACGTAGCCTGTTGAGAATAAAGTTAAGATTGATGAATTGATGATAGTGAAGGAATTCCCTGAAGTTTTCCCTGATGAGATTCCTAGTGTGCCGCCAGAGAGAGAAGTTGAATTTGCTATTGATCTAGTACCTGGTACTAGGCATGTTTCGATGGCACCGTACAGAATATCGGCATCCCAATTGTCTGAATTAAAGAAGTAGTTGGAAGATCTACTTGAGAAGAAGTTTGTAAGACCAAGTGTATCGTCGTGGGGGAGCTCCAGTGTTGATAATAAAGAAGAAAGATGGTAGTATGCGACTTTGTGTCGATTATAGACAGCTGAATAAAGTGACGATCAAGAATAAGTATCCGCTTCCGAGAATAGATAATTTGATGGACCAGTTAGTGGGTGCTTATGTGTTCAGTAAGATTGATTTGAGATCGGGTTATCATCAGATCAAAGTGAAAGACGAGGATATTCAGAAGACAACGTTCAAAACACGGTATGAACATTATGAGTATTTTGTGATGCCTTTCGGTGTGACTAATGCGCCGGGAGTATCTATGGAATATATGAACCGTATTTTTCATACTTATTTGGACCATTTTGTAGTAGTATTTATTGATGAAATTCTGATTTACTCTAAGTCAGAGGAAGGGCATAAGGAACATTTGAGATCAGTCTTGGAAGTTCTGAGAGATAAGAAATTGTATGTGAAGTTGTCCAAGTTCGAGTTTTGGTTAAGAGAAGACAGTTTTCTTGGCCATGTAATTTCAGGAAAAGGTATTGTTGTGGATCCTTCAAAGGTATAAGTTGTGTTGCAATGGGAGACTCCGAGGTCGGCTACAGAAATTAGAAGTTTTTTGGGGTTAGCGGGATATTATAGAAAGTTTATTGAAGGATTTTCTAAGTTGGCACTCCCGTTAACTAGATTAACTTGCAAAAGTAAAGCTTTTGTGTGGGATGTTCAGCGCGAAGAGAGTTTTAATGAATTGAAGAAAAGGTTGATGTCGGTGCCGGTTTTGACTTTACCAAATCCAAAATAACCGTTTGTAGTTTACTGTGATGCTTCAACGATGGGTTTAGGAGGTGTGCTTATGCAGAATACTAAGGTAATTGCTTATGCGTCGCGATAATTGAGAATTCATGAGAAGAACCATCCTACGCATGACCTTGAACTTTCTGCTATTGTGTTTGTGTTGAAGATCTGGAGGCATTATCTCTATGGTTCTAGATTCGAGGTTTACAATGATCATAAGAGCCTTAAGTATTTGTTTGATCAGAAAGAGCTTAATATGAGACAACGTAGATTGTTGGAGTTGCTGAAAGATTATGATTTCGGTTTGAATTATCATCCAGGTAAAGCGAATGTTGTGGCCGATGCTTTAAGTAGAAATACCTTGTGTTCTTGAGAAGGGAGGTTCGTGGGACACTTATATTTTGTTGATCGAGTTCACATATAATAATAGTTACCATTCTAGTATCGGAATGACACATTTTGAAGAGTTGTATGGTCGAAGGTGTAGAACTCCGTTATGTTGGCATGAATTTGGTGAAAGTGTAGTAATTGGACCGGAATTAGTTCGAGAAACTACCGAGAAAGTAAAGTTGATCCGAGAGAAGATGAAGGCTTCTCAGAGTAGGCAGAAGAGCTACCTTGACAAGCAAAAGAAGGACTTAGAATTCCAAGCTGGTGATCATGTGTTTCTAAGAGTCACGCCTGTGACTGGTGTTGGGAGAGCTTTGAAGTCTAAGAAGCTCACTCCTTGCTTCATTGGTCCATATCAGATTTTGGAAAGAGCTGGAAAAGTTGCTTATCGGATGGCGTTACCGCCAAATCTTTCAAATTTGCACGATGTGTTCCATGTGTCGCAACTTCGGAAGTATATTCCCGATCCATCTCTTGTGGTTAGTATGGACGATGTACAAGTGCGGGATAATCTCACTGTGGAGACAAGTCCTGTACGAGTTGAGGGTCGTGAAACAAAGAACCTTCGAGGGAAAGAGATCGTGTTGGTTAAAATTGTTTGGTTGGGACCTGCTGGAGAAAGCATAGCCTGGGAGTTGGAGAGTAAGATGTGAGACTCCTATCCCGAGTTGTTTGAATCAGGTAAATTTTCGAGGACGAAAATCTTTTAAGTGGGGGAGAGATGTAACGCCCAAATATTCAATTAATTATTTTATTAAGTATTTAATTAATTATTTGTTTTTCGTCGGTATATTTTATGTTGAAGTTGATTAAGTCGATAAGCCGGAAAAATAAGTCGGAAGCTGTAGAATTAGTTATTAGAATTAATAATATAGTTGTTGTGTTAATCGGGTTGGTGGGCTTAAAATCGTGTTCGAATTAGTAAAATAGGGGGTGTTATGTTTAGGCTCATTAGTAATTATAATATTTGATTAGTTTATTAAAAGGAAAATAAAAACAACATAAGTGGTAGAAACAGAAGTTAGAAAATATCAGTAGAAGAGGAAAAATTGAAACTGCTGCACGACCGTGAGAGAACGAGGAATCAAGAGGGGATCCGATTTTTAGAGCAACCTTCGATCCGAAACCTAAGGGTGGGTTCGATTCTTATAATCGGGTATGAAATTCGGTACTTTGATTTGGGTTTTATTCGGGTAGTTAGGTTGTGAAATTTGTACTGTTAAAATTGATCTGTTGCTTGTTGTTGTGGTGAATATGCATGTGAAAATCGATTGGCTCATATTGAATTTTGTTGATTATAACTTGTATTATTTATGTTGGTGGTTGCTGGAAATATCGCGTTGAAAAATATTTCTGAAAATATGTTGATTTGGGGACGACGAACATGACTGGTAGTGGAATTTGGAGGGACATGACGCATGCCATAGTTGTGTGAGTGAACACATGGCGCAGACCATGTTGTACTATGGCGCAAGCCATGCACAATCTCACATTACCATGGCGCATGCCATGTTGGTGGGGGGAAGAAAGCCATTTTTTGGTGGCTACCATACTAACACATGGCGCAGGCCATATATGTTTTTAGAAAAGGCCACTTGATGACCATCTTGTATATGGCTCCATCCATGTTGTGGGTGAGACAAGGGTGACGCAGGCCACCCTGTTATTTGGGGGAAGAGTTCAATTTCAATTAATCCCCATTTCTAATTAATTTTATAAATAATCCAAATAACCTTTTTATGAATTTAAATCTTAATTGTATAATTTTCTAAATTATGAATTAGTAGGTTTATGAAGAAATATAATTGGTAATGAGGCTTAGCATTTTAATTACATGTAGCATGAACAGTAAGAAAACATGTTCTAAAAATAGAACTGTGTTATATAGTTGTAGCAGGAAGTTGCATTTTAGGAATTTAACAGAAACAGAAATAGATGTACATTGTTCCATGACAGAAGATAATTATCAAAACACAGAATTTCGATAATTGTAATAACTTTGTGATAAGTTGCAGAACGTTAAAACAATGTTGAATTAGTCGATTTAGCCGAATTAGGCGGAAAATTTAGTTGCCCGAAATTTAATGAAATTAATCTGGGTAAGTCAGGTAACTTAAGAGTTAGTTTTTATTATGTTGTTTTGTCAAAATTATGTTGTATATTTTATTGACGGTACAGTTAAGTCGTTATTTGTTTTCGGTGTACAGAATGACCCTAAAGTTGTTATGTTGGAGGCTTTTACGCCAAAGTTGAATATAATTCGATTATGTCGTGAAAGTTGTTGTGTTGTTCGTGTTGTTATGTTGTTTGCATTGTAAAGTCGTATGTGTCATCTAATTCATATGCATTTTGTCGGAGTCGTCGCTCACACCATGTTGGCCTGGATTGGCAAATTTAAGTTGAAAGTTGATGGCTTATGCCTTGATGCCTCGATAACTTGACAATGAATTTTAAGTTGGGAGTTTTACTCCGAAATGGTACCACATGCATAATTAGTCGAGCTGCATTAAAGTTGCATTTTTGTTGAGTTGTTTGTGTTTATGTTTAGTTGAAGTTGTGAGGTGGTGTTTTGTTTATGATCCTTATTCACTGTATTGTTTTTTCCTTCATATATTGCTTGTAATTATCGTAATTCACCCCTTCTGTTTGAATGTTGTCCTTATGTTAGCAAAGTGCAGGTAATCCTGAGGAGTAGCCAATTACCTTTAACCGAGTCGGTGGTCAGTCGCTCTGATACGTAGCACTCGGGAGGATTGACGCGTATCTATTCTGTTGAACTGCTTACATTGCTGAATTTTATTTTAATTGAAGAATTTAGAATGCTTTTTAGTATTTCGAAGTTGTTTTATGTTGGTTAAAGATGCTATGAATAGATTTTATGAATCCACTGCGTGATATTTTATGAAGTTGAATTATTGGATTGAATGATATTTTTTATGTTGATTTTATGAAAAAGGGCTATGTATTAAGCATGAATTACCTTAAGTTAGAATTTGTTTAAAGTTGAAAAAATATGATATCCCGTTTTTGTGGAAATTTTTTGTAAACTCTGATTTTAGTTATATTTGCGGGTAGAAAAATGGGTGTTACAAATACAATAGCATAATCTAAGGAGAGATATTATAGGAACTTCTGTCTTGACAGATTTGCATGTATTTCTTAAAAAAGGTATTGAAGCCTTTTTAGGAAACTTTATGTTTTGTTCCTATTTGTATGCAGAAGATTTGAAGCTGATTTGCGTTTTATTTTAAAGAGTCCAAGCCCATGCTGGTGTGATGTCTATTTAAAGGAAGACCTAAACCTATTGCAACTTAGAGATTGGAAAATAAGGATTAGCTGTGTCTTGGAGTTTCTTTAGGATTTATTGTGTTTTATTTTTTTTTATCTCACTCTTGCATCAGTTTTGATGCATTGAGTTGACTGATTGTCCATTGCCAATTGTTCCCTCATGAGCTCTTAAGCACGAGTGTATTGTTCTTAGTTTAAAGCTTTTAAGCAAAACTAAGTATTATGGTTGGAAGAGTGATCTTCTATTTTATGTCTTTGTAATTGTCACTGGTTTGTGATTGTGGGAAGTGAGATGGGGATTTCATATCTAGGAGTTTTCTAGGTATAAGTTATACAAGGTAGTGATAAGTTATAAACAAGGGAGTTTAGCTTTGAACTAATACTATTATAGTGGATTTCGTTCATGGCTTGGTAACCCCTAGATGTAGATGTATTGCACCGAACTGGGTTAACAACTAATTGGGTTATTTACTTACAATCATTTCAATTTACTGCATATTTACTTGTGTGTTCATAATGTCTTAATCCCAATGTTGTGACATCTATCTCGACATCTGGTATTTGCGTGCCAGAATTTCAGTCTTTCATAGATTGTATCTGATACTCATTTTCAGAAATGGGATGGATATTTTGCAATGCTTTATGGAACAATCTATCCAGATCTTGTGAAATATTTTTGGACAAATACTCATGTTCATCAAAATAAGCTTGATGATTTTCAGATTTAGTCATTTGTATATGGTTTCCCTATTGTGATCAACTCTAAAATCATCTCTCAAGAAATAAACTGTGAGGAAGATGGAGTTATTGTTGAGATCTACAGTCATAACAACAGATTTGTGAATCTTATACACATCAACTGTGGTAGTAAAGGCCATGCTGAAAGTCCTTTTACTCTTACTGCTATGGAAAAAGCCTGATACCAAATTATGGGGACCAATCTAAGGCATAGAGAAAAGGGGACATGATAGCTTTCTTCTAATGATACACACTTCATTATGTTCCTATTTTCCATAACTAAAATCAATCTGCCTATGTCTATGTTCAATCATCTGAAAGAAGAAATACTTATATCTCGCGAGGAACTATACTTTTTCATTCCTTTTTGGTAGGGATATTTCTATGATTCTTGTTCAACATGGTGTTGTTACTCAGGTACAACAAGCTAGGTTGATCGAAAAACTTTTTCCTGATTGGTGTTCAGTTATGAATTGTTCAAAAAAATATTAATCGTTGAAGTTTATATTTTCTTCTACCTTTTTGTTGATGAAAAAGGGGGATAGTGGATTGAGTATTCTTCTAGATTAATATTGGATCTGAATGCAGTAAGTGATTCTATATAGGGAGGCTTACAAAACTTACCCTTTGAGTGAATTCAAATATTCTATATCGGGGGAGCTTACTGAAGGGAAATTTGCGATAAAACGCAGCGGAAACCAAAAATAATTTCCCTTTAGATATCCTTACGAAGGGTCATGATCTATGATAAAATATTTACCTCTTGTGGCGCTTGAAACCTTTGATTCTGATTTGATCACAAGCGTTGTACGAAGAACAACGCCTCTACTCATTCCACACGGACAACTTCCTTCAATCACAATGCTAGCTGGTTAAGAATGAAGGTTTAGAGTGAAATGGGAGGAAAATGGAATACGGTCAGGGTTTCAAAACAACAACTTATGAGCTTCTTCACAAGGGTTCTATTTATAGAACTACTTGTGTGGACTTTAACCTAAAAGCCCAACTCAATAATAATATTATTATTATATTATTATAATAACTATTATTATATTATTATAATAACTATTATTATAATAACTATTATTATAATAACCATAATTTTATTATTATTATTATATTTTATAACTATTATAAAATTAATAATAAATAGTATTATTATATCATATGGTACCTTACCATATTTCGTATTCCATTCTAGTGCACCATACCTTACGGTGTACCTTATTTATTCCACTTTTTCTCTAACTGTCCTTATGTGTGTGATCCTATAGGATTTTGTGACGTTGGTGATTATATTAAATCATGTATTTAACATAATAAACAGTGAGCAGTATCTAGCAACACATCACTGCTACCCAAGTCACAAAATTGTCATGTGATATGACAAAATCTTTTGTGATAATATTTGTGTGTACAATTACCCTTTTTTCCCTTATGTCTATATTGAACACAAGGCATATATCTTGTCATCCTTGTCCAGTTCAATATTGGTCCCTTAGACATTTATCCTGTTATGCAGGATGGACGAATTTCATCTAGGCTACTCATGTCCATCAACATGCTTTGTGAAGTACCCATCAACTGTCTTTATAATCATCCAGTTACGAACAACGTTTGATCAGCAATAAAGTACTTGACTCTACATCTAGGGTCCATAGTAGTTTCAGGTCGAAGGGTGGTATACGCCACTATCACCATGAGAGTAACTTATGACACTTTGCATAACATTCTATGTAGTACTCTCATAGTGGGTCAATCCAGTATAAATATTACTCCTAATATTCATACCTATGTCAAGACTTGATAACTTCTTATCCATGATCCATGAGATGTGATCATTAGTCTATCTACATAATAGTCTTATTGTTGTAAGGATGTCCCATTTCACATTAAAGCTCGACTATGGATGCTTTAAGAATAGTGTCCTCATGTTTAATGGAATCTCATGATTAAGTCACACTTAATATTTTATCAAACGAACTAGTTATTCTATGGACTTTATCATTTTGGAAAAAAACATAATAAAGAAATACCTTTTATTATTATTAAATAATTCGATACAAGTACCAAAAGTATTAGCCTCTAGGGCTTACACCAACAATCTCTCACTAGCACTAGAGCCAATCAGGCATACCCCTAATACCCATAGATCTAGTATCACCATCATGCTTCTGTTGTGCAAGAGGCTTTGTCAGTGGGTCTGCAATATTGTCAAGTGTAGGTACTTTACATATCTTCACATCTCCTCGATCTATTATCTCTCGAATGAGATGATATCGCCTCAGTATGTGTTTGGATTGTTGGTGAGATCTAGGCTCCTTAGCTTGTGCGATGGCATCATTGATATCATAATAGAGATCAATGGGATCCACAATGTTAGGGATTATGCCAAGTTCACTAATGAACTTCTTGATCCAAACAGCTTCCTTTGCTGCATTTGAGGCATCAATATACTCGACCTCGGTTGTAGAATCAACAACTGTCTCTTGCTTTGAACTTTTCCAGCTTATAGCGCCACCATTTAGGCATAACACATAACCAGATTGCGATCTGAAGTCATCCTTATCTGTATGGAAGCTAGCATTGGTGTAACCAATTACCGCGAGCTCTTCCTGACCTCCATATATCAAGAATGTATCCTTAGCCCTTCTCAAGTACTTAAGGATATTCTTGATAGCTACCAAGTGAGCATCACCAGGATCAGATTGGTACCTACTCGTTGCACTTAAACCATACGAGACATCTGGTTGAGTACATAACATGGAACACATGATAGATCCTATTGCAAATGCATATGGAATCTTATTCATGCGATCCATTTCTTCCTTAGTTGAAGGGGATTGTGTTTTTGATAGACACAAGACATGTTACATAGGTGTGAATCCTTTCTTGGAATCATGCATATTAAAGCGTCTCAACACTTTGTCTATGTATGTACTCTGACTTAGGCCAAGCAGTTTTTGTGATCTATCTCTATAGATTCTGATTCCTAATATATAGGCTGCTTCACCAAGGTCCTTCATAGAAAATCATTTCCCTAACCAAGCTTTTACTTATTGCAAGGTAGGGATATCGTTTCCGATGAGTAATATGTCATCTACATATAATATCAGGAAAATGATCATGCTCCCACTAAACTTCTTGTAGACACAAGGCTCATCTTCATTCTTCATGAATCCATATTGTCAATTTCATCAAAATGAAGATTCCAGCTTCTGGAAGCTTGCTTCAATCCATATATTGATTGATGTAACTTGCATATCTTATGGCCTTCTCCAGGTATGTCAAATCCTTCAGGTTGTATCATGTACACATCCTAAAGAAGATTCCCATTAAGAAAAGCAATCTTAACATCCATCTGCCATATTTCATAAACATGATATGCATCGATAACAAGTAAAATCCGAACAGATTTAAGCATTGCAACTGGTGAAAGGTTTCATCATAGTATATCCCATGAATTTTTTTATAACCTTTAGCAACCGGTCTTGCCTTATAGGTATGTACTTTACCATCCATGTCAGTCTTCTTTTCAAAGACCCACTTGCATCCTAAATGTTTATTTTTAATTAGTTAATGGAAATTAATTAATTAAAAATACATTTAGGTATTTAAAAATCCCAAAAAAATTCAGAGAACATTTCCAAACATTTAGAAACATTTACAAACTCACAACACAAATTTCTTTTTGGTTTTGATCATACTTTGGCAATTTTCATTTGAATTAGGGTTCTTTAATTTGAATATTTTTAACCCTAACTTCAAAAATTCATAACTTTTGATCCAAGTTGAGTTTGTGAATGGTTCTTTTTGCATTGTGTTATTCATACTTTCAAGCATTCAAAAACATTTTTGTTTCATTTTTATCTCTCATTTTCAATTTGTTTGGTATTTTCCCTTTAGGATCACCCTTAAAACCTTAGGAACTTAGAAAAAATCATAAGTCCCTTAGGGTTTAGCTTCTGACCTTCCCCTTTGGGAAGTGAACTTGTATAGGTTTAGGGTCCCTTTGATCCCATTTTCAATTTTTTATCTTACCATTTGCTTCTGATTTTGAATTTTGCATCTCATGTTGTACATAAACCCTAATTTGCATCTTCATTTGCATCCATCTTGCATAAGATTGCATACATGAACTTGCTATGACATTTTGTGCATCCACATGACATATAAGACATCTTAGGACATATTAGAATCATGTTTGATCATTGCATCATTCATTTGCCATGTTTTTGTTTTCATTTAATGTCATATGCATTCATGAACTTTCATGCTTCTTACATGTCTCATTTGCATTCTCATCTCTTGTATGAACATTCATATCACTTGGCATGCTTTCATACCATCTCATAACATCATTTGCACCATGAATATGTTTCTGACTTTGGTTTTCATCTTTGCATTTCATCTCATTTTCATTTCATTTCATTTCTTTTTGCTAACTTTTCAGGTGGTAAGTGTTTGAGAAATGAATTTTCCTTCACTTCTCATAATCTCTCCTCATCTCTCTTATGCATCATTGCTACATTTTTACTTGTGAATTAGAGTGAGCTTGCTCATTCATGCTCCTTCCTCTCTTTCTTTCTTCAAGCAACTTATCTT
Organism: Lathyrus aphaca; assembly: GCA_963966055.1. Lineage (NCBI taxonomy): Eukaryota > Viridiplantae > Streptophyta > Magnoliopsida > Fabales > Fabaceae > Lathyrus > Lathyrus aphaca. The sequence goes on along the minus strand of OZ014525.1, from coordinate 485,114,944 downwards.
CTTAAGTGAAGTAAGTTGTCTTGCTTCTTTCTGATTCTCCTTCCTTCATCCTGCTTCTTCCATGGTGGCTTTTCCCTTGAAGATCTTCTTGCAAGCTTCATAAACCCTAGGAACACCCAAGCATGATCATAATTAGGGTTTGATTAGTCCCCCATTAGTTTCTACCTTTGTGTCATCTTTTGAGTCTTCTCTTCTCATCTCTTAATCAAGGACTAAACCTTACAGGTTTTAGGGCTTTGTGATTAAGGTTATACCCGTATCCTTCTATTAGGATGGAGTGTATAACTTTAATCCTAAGTGTTAAACCCTTAATGTGTTTAAATCCCTTAATCAATCCATCTAATAATCACTAAGACATCAAGCTTGTAACTTGGGCCTTGCATTAGGGTTCTAATTCTTCCTTAAATGGTTAAGAAGGACTAACCCTAGTGTTAATGGACAAGTCCCCCTCAAGTTGTCTTACAAACCATAAAATCCATTCCTTAACCTTATCATTAACTAAAATCCACTTAAATAAAGGCCTTGTTATGTCATGAGGTTAATCCCTAATCATGGATTAAGTTGAGGAGCCTTTCTCAGCTTAAATGTTCTCATCTATTATCCTTCTATTAGGATGGTGTAATGAGTCCATTAAATCTTTGATTATGGCTTAAACTCATTACTTAACACCAAACAAAAACTCCAAAAAACATCTAAATAATTACAAGTAGGTTAATGATCTTAATCCTACATCATGGTGATTAAGTGTGAGGTGTTTGCTTCATACTTAAGGTATTCTCATTACCCCTAATCAGAGGGAGGATGTGATGAGTTTACCAACCCTTGGTTTAGGCTTAAGCTCATTTTCTTATGACAAATTCCAAAGGCAATAAAAGATTTAAAACACCAAAAACAAACAATAAACGTCTCCTTCGGGATTCTCTTCTCACCTCATTCACTCACAAACGAGAACTTGCTTCTCCCGTCTAATGCAAGACAATTTGCACCTGAGCCAGACAGGTCATACACTTGAGCATAGACAAGTAGGCAGTTCACAAGTCAATTTATCTTTCAGTCTTTTTGAGTCGAACTACGGTGTTCTGACTTCCTCATTGCACGAGAGGATACGTAGGCATAACTTAACGGTTATCGAACAAAAAGTCTCTGTATATTCCCCCTCTTCCAGCATTATTCTTTAAGCCTCATAGTCTTGAGCTTCACACTCTTTCCTTACACTGACACTCTTTTATTTCACTTCACATTTTTTTTGCACTGACACTTGCATTCTTTTCCAGCTTTTGTACACAAAATAGCACTGACACTACCCCTTTGAACACAAACTTTCAAGCGTGGATCCCGTCGAGTACGACGGACAATTTGGGTGCTAATACCTTCCCAGGTTGTAACCAACCCCCTTTCTCAGTTTCTCTGGTTCGCAACCGTCTTATCCATCTTTTCCTAGGTTTATGCAGCATTACCTTTCCTTCGGGATAAAAATGCCTAGCTGGCGACTCTTTTCAGTTCATCATCATGTTCTCTCCTTTCGCCGGCCGTTCGCGCTTGTACCGGGATGAAAATCTTTGGGAGCGACAACGGGGACTAAGACCAATCCTAAGTTATTTTTTAAAATGGTGGTCCTAATGGTGAGTGAGGTTTTTCTATTCGTAAGGGAGAAAAGGAAAAGAAAGAAGAAAAAGGATGCAACTTACTTCCTAAGGAAGATAAGTTGATCCTAACAAAGGGGGTTCCTACCAATCACAAATATGGAAGAAAAAAGTGAATTAAATGCATAAAGAAAATGTATAAAAAATAAAAGGATAAGGTGTAAGGAAACATACCTTTCCCTCCCTACAAAACAAAGATTAGTGTGCATTTTATTAAAATAATAAAGCAAACTCACAACAATTAAATCCTACTAATTCTAGGACCTAACTTCTAGACTTCAACTTAATTCTAAAGACTAAAAGAATGCTAAAAACAAAATTCAGCACCTATTACAGCCCCTAAAGTAACAAACAGCTATGAAAACATTGCACAACACAAGGCAACTTTCTACAGCCAGCATACAACATGAAAAGATAGGCGTAGAAAGTTACATACAACATGAACAACATAACAAACAACATGTATTTTACAGCACCTATATGCAAAGTCAGCTATGAAATGTAAAATGCAGATTTGATTATTTTCATTTTTTAACGCACAAACTTAATGAAAAATGTACCAATTAATCATGAATATGCATTTGAACATAGATCAACATACACAAATGAGTGACATAATTATTTTGGGAGGATTATGCAAGAATGCACCACATGATTGATTATGCAACAAGTATGCAAAATATGGCACATGAATATGGTATATGAACATAATGAGCATTGAGCATGAATATGCAACATGATAGATCAACAAGAATGCCAAGCTCAATGCAAAATTCAGAATTGAATTGATGTGAATGATATGATCAAACATGTAACCAAATGCATATACATACATGGTTATGAAAAATGCAACATATATATTGATACAATGAAATGCAAATGAGTTAACGAAATGTGCAAAAGATGCAAAAACAGAATGCAACATGATTATTTACATGCCAAATGGTGCATAGACATAGCAACAAAATAAAATGAGTCAAATTATACACAAATGAAAACATAAACACATAATATGCAACATGAACGGAAACGCGTCGAAATGACTCGAAATGGGGGAATGAGATGTCGAAACCAACCTAGAAAATTCCCTAAAATTAGTACCTAAACATGTATGAACATTATAGGCACAAAGAAGCAAGAATAAGCAAGCAAATAAGCAAAAATTCTGAATTTCTACAGCGTTAACCGGTTAACCAAATGGTTAACCCGTTAACGCACCCCAGACATCACTATAAAAGGCCAAAAACACATGCGTTAACCGGTTAACCAATCCGTTAACCGGTTAACGCTGAACAGAAAGTGAAAAATTGTTTTGAAATAAGTGCTTTTAGCCACAAACTTACTTCTAAACATCCCTAACACACATCTAATCATGCTAACACGAATTTCTACTCAATTAGGGCTTATTTTCACATGCTAGAACCTATAACAAGCTACACCCTAACTTCTAATCCATTAAAAATCCATAAATCGCAAGCAACACATAACGAAAACGTAATCGATCACAAGCAATACGAAAAGCACTTAAAGAATGCCAAAATGGCGAGATGAAGAGAATAACTTAAAGCTAGCATGGTTTTAGATTACCAACCTACGAAGCGGAGAAGTGCTTCGGTAAATGTTGCAAGAATCGGAGCTTGATTGAAGAGAAAACCAAGAAAACCGTGAATCCTCAAAATAAATGCGTTCTTGATACTTGAGCCTTCTTGCACTTCCGATAAGTCGAAATCCTCACAAAAACCAGTAGCTTCTTCTTCTACAATCCACAAATCAATGGAGGTTGGAGGCTAAGCTTTAAGATCTTCAAGTTTCAATGTGAAACTTGAAGAGCTTCTTCAAAAAAGCTTTGGTGAAAAGGGAAATGGAGGAAAAGTGAGAGAGAAAAGGTGATTCTAGAAATTGTGAGAAAGTGAAAAAATTGGGGAAAAAAAGTTGGGAACCTTTTTCATTGAAGTGATTAATGATTATATAGAGGCTAGGCTTGAAGCTAGGTTTGGGAATGGAAATAGGTTTAGGAATGGAGTTAGGTTTGTAGTTAGTTAGGGTTAGGGTTGGAGAGGGGATATTTCTTGGAATATTCCATGGAATACTCTAGAAGGTTGTAGAACATGGTAGAAGCATCCAAGGGAAAAGGAGTGGAATTGAAGTGGAAAAATAAGAGGGGAAAGAATGAAAGGAAATGTGGAAGGAAAGTGGAAGGATATTTTAATTTAATGTCTTTTATCATCATTATTATAATTATTTTATTATTTAGAGAAAAGGATATAAATGATTATAATAAGAGTGGATAAATTCATTAAATACTAAAAACATCATTAGACAATATATTGAATAGTCATTTATTGGAAAATATATTGAATGGACAAGAAATTGAATATTATAAATATCGTAAATATCAGGTATTGAAAAAAAATTAAAAACAAACCCCTCAAATAAAACTGTAAAATTTGGACCTTTCAACAAATCAAGATTTTATTTTTTAATTTAATTTTTTTAAATTCATGATTTTATATCGGATTTAAAAATAATTGGTATAAAACCATAAATATTAAAAAACAAAGTTTATATTTAATTTCAAAGAAATAATTTTAGAATTCATCAAAAGTTATTTAACGTGTGTTTGTAAAAGTTAATTGAAAGTTTTCATTCCCAATAAATTTAATGAATGAATCTATCATTGCTATCGCATACATCATTAATATATGAAATTAAAAAATCAAATTAAATAAAATTACATGGTGCTGCAAATTAATGATACAGTATAATTTTTTTTAAATGTAGTTTATGATTATTAATCAATCAATTTGATATAAGTGTAGATAATAAACTTATATGGTAAATGAATACAATAGCTAATTAGAAAAAGAATATATTAATAGCTAATTGTAAGGCTATTGTTATTGATTTAAATATATATATTTATTGGAAGTAATTTTCTTTTCCTACAAAAAGTTATGAAATTGGAAAATGTCACGTGGTTGTATTATGGTGAACTCTTTTTGACAATCTCACTGTGATAATACTATTTTGTTGTAATACACTGCATCAAAATTTAAATATTGCTACAGTAAAATTTAAATAGGTTAACCAATTAAAATATCATTAATAGTAATTAATTCTTACTCTTAGATAAGTAAAATTGTTAACAATTCATCTTAATTCAATTTTCCGTTACTAATAAAATAACTTAGTTTTCTGCAATTAATTAATAATAAAAAACAAAAAACAAAAATTATTATTATTATTATTATTATTATTATTAGAATTTATTGTCATATTAGAATGAAATAAAGTATGTTATCAGTAATAAATTTTATCATAAAATTTTCAAATAATTACTACATCAAATTTTTTTAAAATAAATACAAAATTAATACTAATAATTACAAATTTAAATATTTCGCACCAATCAAGATACACGATTAATTTTTTTACCAAATTTTTTTTATTTGATTTTATTATATGCTCTTTAATTAATTATAAATAAGAAAGGAATTCGAAAAATTATAAAGTAAAAGACTATTAAGTAATAGATTATATATTTGAAAAAAATATATTAACATTGTATTAAAATTATAAAGTAATTTATAGTATCTATATATTTGAATGGTTATAAACTAGTATAGTATAATGGATGGAAAGAAATATAGTATCTATATATTTGAATGATTATAAACTAATATTTTTTTTATAATAAAAATAACATATTCATTTTGATAAATATGAGCATGGTAATTATTTTGCACATATCAGTATATAAAAATTTATTTATAAATGATTTTCTTTGAAAATACACAAATATTTATAATTTATCTTTTCTTTTTTTCATAAAATATTAAATAAAATATATAGTATGAAACAACCAAAATTTAAATATTACTATAATAAAATTTAAATAGGTCAACCAATTTAAATATCATTAATAGTAATTAATTCTTACTCTTAGATAAGTAAAATTGTTAACGATTCATCTTAATTCAATTTTCCGTTACTAATAAAAATAACTTAGTTTTCTGCAATAAATTAATAATAAAAAACAAAACAATTATTATTATTATTATTATTATTATTATTATTATTATTATTATTATTATTATTATTTATTGTCATATTAAAATGAAATAAATTATGTTATCAGTGATAAATTTTATCATCAAATTTTCAAATAATTACTGCATCAAATTTATTTAAAATAAATACAAAATTAATACTAATAATTACAAATTTAAATATTTCACACCAATCAGATACATGATTAATTTTTTTACCAAATTTTTTTAATTTGATTTTATTACATCCTCTTTAATTAATTATAAATAAGAAAGGAATTCGAAAAATTCTAAAGTAAAAAACTATTAAGTAATAGATTATATATTTGAAAAAAAATGTTAACATTGTATTAAAATTATAGAGTAATTTATAATTTAAGAGAATTTTTTTTATAACAAAAAGTGATGTATTATTTGTTGTTTTTCTTAAAAAGTATAGAGTAACAAATATATATATATATATATATATATATATATATATATATATATATATATATATATATATATATATATATATATATATATATATATATATAATATGTTGTAATTAATGATATATTTTTGTAATTGTTGTTTTATTTATTTGTACTACGAATATATAATAGTATTTTGGAAAGACATTGATATAAGAAAAATCTATTCAAGAATTTTCATTTTTTATTATAAATAAATTTAATCATTAATTTAAACACGATAATGGTTTATATCATTCATAAATTGATTAAAAAAATTCTACGATATTACGGAAAAATATTTTATTGATCTTACGAAAAAAATAACTAAAACAAAAAAATATATATTAAATGTCAATAATTGTATCAATTACTTCAACAAAATTTTCTTCTATTTAAAATTATAAATAAAATTAAACAATTAAATAATATACTTCTTCTCATCCTTTTAGTAATCTTTCATCAAACGTATTAATTGATAATAAAAATAAAAGGAGAAAAAAAATAGAGAAAAAGATATATGTGATAAATAATAAAAGGGAATAAATTAAAAACATCATTATACAATCTAATCTATGCTCCAAATATAGGAAGACTTTACCATATACCCCTATATCCATATTTTTACCCCTACAATTTTTTCAAAATGCCTATTATAACCTTATTATATTTTATTATATTATTATTATTTTTTTTACCATTTGTGTCAGACCGTCAGGTTCTAGAAAAAATTGGTCCCAAAAAAACACGTTCCGGAAGACTTTTATTATGAGTTCCGGTACGTTAATTAACATACCGGAAGACTTTGGGAAAGTCTTCCGGTTTTGTAATGTTTGCTCACCGGAAGACTTAATAAAAGTGTTCCGGAATGGAACACTTTTATTAAGTCTTCCGGTATCCCTGAGTATGTGTACCGGAAGACTTTATGTAAGTGTTCCGGTATTGTAAGAGATACAATACCGGAAGACTTGCATAAAGTCTTCCGGTGTGTAAAATTTTTTTATTTTTTATTTTATTTTTTTATATTTTTTATTAAAAAATATTTTTATTGTGTAGGTGCAGTACCTATATACAAAAAAGAACCGATATGTGTGAATACATCAGATGTATTTACAACGTCAGAGAGATTTGGTACACGAGATAAGGTGATAAGATGGGTTAAAGACACCGGATTACGAAATAAAGTGACAATCATCATCACTCGTTCAGATACACAAACAGGCAAGAGAGGAAGAAGTAACAAAATAATATTTGGTTGCGATAAAGGTGGGAAATACAAAGATATTCGTAGTGGAATAGAAAGTGCGACCAAAAAATGCGAATGTCCATTTAAGATCAGGCCAACTCCGACAAAAGATGGATCTGGATGGAAGATTGATGTAAAATGTGGCGTTCATAACCATGATTTACCTGATAGATTAGAAGGTCACTCATTTGTTGGTAGGTTGGCAGCGGATCAGAAGCAACATGTTGCTGATTTAACAAAGAGAAATGTTGCACCTAGAAATATATTGCATTCCTTGCACGAGCGAGATCCAGATTGTGTCACTCGGATCACACAAATATACAAGCAGAAGAGTATGATGGAAAAAGAGATAAGAGGTCCTAGAAGTGAGATACAACATTTGTTTAAGCTTATTGAGGCTGCAGGTTATGTTTATTGGAGTAGAAAAAGAGACGACTCTGAAGTTATTAAAGATATATTTTGGACACATCCAGATTCAGTTAAGTTGTTGAATATGTTTCCTATTGTGTTAGTTATGGATAGCACTTATAAGACAAACAAATACGGGCAACCTTTGTTTGAAATTATTGGCATGACATCAACCGAGTTGACTTTTACTGTCGCATTTGCGTATATTGAGTCTGAGCAGACTGAGACTTTTTGTTGGGTGTTAGATAAGCTTAAACAATTGTTTGTGAAGAAAGATTTATTTCCACAAGTGATGATGACAGATAGAGATCTTGCTTTGATGAAAGCCGTTGAGACTGTGTTTCCACGGACAAATAATTTGCTATGTCAGTTTCACATTAACAAAAATGTTGGTGCAAAAAGGAAACTATTAGTGGCTCCTGATATGCAGGAGTCAATTGGCAAATTATGGAGGGATGTTGTATGGGCTAGTGATGAGGTTGAGTATGCTCAACATTTAAAAGAACTTGAGCAAGAGTGTGTTGATTGTCCAAAAATTTTTGATTACGTGAACGACACATGGTTGACACCACATAGACAAAGGTTTGTTTGCGCATGGATTAATCAAGTCCTACATATGGGTAACACGACGACTAATCGGTATGTTTTGATTTAGATCCCAAAATATACTTTTTGTGAATTTTGTATTTTTCTTACTTAGTTTAAATATGTATTATTATAGGGTTGAGTCTGCTCATTGGAAGTTAAAGCAGATGTTGGGTAACAGTATAGGTGACATGGTCAAATGTTGGGAGGCCATGAATGACAACTTAAAGATACAAATTAGCAACATTCGAGCTTCTTTTCAAAAGAGTGTGTATGAAGTTGCACATGTCTATTCAAGTCCATTTTACACATATTTACGTACTTCAGTGTCGCGAGCTGTATTGAGGCGCGTTACTGAAGAGTTAACTAGAATTGATTATATTGGAACTAACAAGGACATATGTTGATGTACTCTTAGAACAACCTATGGATTACCTTGCGCGTGTGAGTTGGCAGGGTATAGAATTAGTGGTATCCCGATACCAATTGAGGTTGTGCATGTACATTGGAGGAAACTAAGTATGGAAATTAAGTTGGAAGAAGACTTAGATGAGGAATCAAATGTGGGTATGAAATCTGCAATGGATGAGTTATGGAAAAGGTATAGGTCACAAGATGTTGTTGGAAGAAGGGCATTACATAGTAGGGTTTATGAACTTGCATTTCCCACAACGACTTCTTTGTTAGCACCACCTGAAAAAATAAAAACAAAAGGTGGAGTCAAGAAAAAAGACAAAAAACCTGAAGGGTGTGATGTTTACAGGGATCCTTTGTATCATGAATATGTTGATCAAGCATCACAATCTTCACAACGACAATCTCAACCATCACAAAATTCAAAAAAGAAATCTCAACCATCACAACCTGTGAAAAAGAAGTTAAAATTATCACAAACTTCACAATCATCTAAACGATTCATCCTTCAATTTCCTTATCATATTAGGTCATTTATTGATGACGTAGTCAACGTATTGTCAGATGGTAATTGTGGATTTAGAGTGATTGCTTCATTGCGGGGTTATGCTGAAGATGGTTGGCCAATGGTTCGTCGGGACTTAGAGTTGGAAATTATACATAATGAAAGATCAGCTTTATATGCCAATTTATTTGCTGATCGGTTAGCTGAAGTGAGAGATTCTTTGAAGATAGAGGGAAGTGGTTCTCAACCAATAAATAAATGGTTGACTCTACCAGATATGGGTTACGTGATTGTGAATCGGTATAATGTGGTACTTGTCTGTTTAGGAGTCGAATGTTTGACTTTTTTCCCTATGACAACTACATTCTCACCGAATGTCTCATTTTATTGCATTGGATTTGTAAACTCAAATCATTGGATTCAGGTAAACATTGTTATAATTTGATATTATTAGTAAATGTTTTGAGTAATGTTAAATAATGTATTGTTTAATTTTGTATATAGTTTAACATGAAAGAAGGATTTCCATTGCCACCAGTGACAACAGATTGGAAGAACTTTCGTTATCCAACAACAACATCGTGGATGGTAGGATTTGTTGCACGTCTACAACATTGGCAACAACTTAAGCCTATATTACAAACACATTATGAATTATAAACTATGTTATTCATTTTTATTCATGAATTATATTATATATTTGCTACACTTTATGAATTATAGTCGATGGAATTAAATTTTAATTTCAATTTTTAAGTCTAAAAACTATCAATAACATATAACATAAATAAGATCGTACATATAAGTTCAAATGTCAATATATTAAGAAAACAAGTCTAAAAAATATCAATAAAATATAACATAAACATAACTATACATCACTGTGAACGAGCAATACGTAAAGCTGCAAACAGATCAGCAAAATGTAGATCATCCTCTTCAGCTGCATTCTGCTGAAGGTAGCGATGAATCAATGTAGACACACAACCTCAGGCAGGATCAGATGGTCCCGCATCGTACTCAGGAATAGATGTAATTGGCGGCTCATCATGGGTAGGCGGTACCAATCGAGGATGCGAAACACGATAATACCACTCAAGGTATCCACCCTCTACCTCAAATGGGGTAGTCACCAGTGCAGCCGAACGAATCACCTGGCCAACACTATGGATGTAACTAATCCACTCAACATCAATATCACCAGCCATCTTAAGATCAATAGGTGCAGGTGGAATGTACTGACGGTATCCAAACTGTCGAAGACACCTGTCAGGCATGTATGGAACAATAGTATCTCCCCACCTCAAACAACCCCTATATAGAGAAATCTCATAAAAAAGACGATGAACTCTATGATCCTTGAATGGCCGCCATATGACATCGGTCAGTGTTAGCTCATCCATAATAGGTCGCAACTCATCCACCTTTAACGCGCCTTGTTTGTATGTCCACCTCATCGCTCGCGGGAGACCACAGTTCAGAGCTGGTATCCAATTCTCTCCTTTTTTCCCAAGTGTAGGAAAATACTCATGAATCCAACACTGTTAAAAAACAATAACATAATAATTAAATATAACATAATGAACATAATAAAATTAACATTAGACTTAAAAGAAATTCAATAAACTGAATTTAAATATATACCTTGAACATAATAAAATTAACATTAGACTTAAAAAAATATCAATAAACTGAATTTAAATATATACCTGTAAGAGAGTCAGATAACCACCAAGCTGTTTACAACTGAACATGGACGCATCTCCAAGAAACCTATACAATAAATGCAGCTGTTGCCCAACTATAGTTCGACAACCCATCCAAGTCCCTAAATAATGCCAGGTATCGTGCCTCCACAAGTGTAAACGACTTATCCGCAAAGATCGTGCAACCCACTAACATCATCAAATAACATCTGGTCGCATATGCCCATGATGAAGCAACTCGATGCTCTATGAATCGATCATATAACCACTCTATCTTGTAGTACGAACCTCTGCACTCACGAACCTGGAATAGTGCCACTCTCAATGACACTCCAAGGTAGTCAACGACCCACTCAATAGCTAGCTCTTCACTGATGGGTTGAGGGTTCCAGAATACCCCCTGATAGGCAAGTGAAGCAAACATGCCACATCATCTAGAGTAATCGTCATTTCACCGAACGACATGTGAAATGAAGATGTCTCTAGATGCCACCTCTCAACAAATGCAGAAACCAAGTTTGCATCGATCTTCTTCAAACTTGATCTCTGTAGGGAAGCTAAACCGACCTAGATATGATAGCCTCAATCTCCGGTGGAAGCTGCTGTGGAACCATTTAGGTCAACTTCAACCCATGTCCTGCCACCTTCAACTCCTTTTTTGCACCTCTCTCCTAAAATCAAATAAAATAAACAAATTATACAATAGCTACTAATAATTTCGATTTTTATTCAAAACTAAATAATTATAATTTCAATATTTTTTATACTAGTAGTTAAAAAATTATAATTTCCTTACCTCACCAAACCATATCCGTCTGGCCACATGATGCTGGTACGAAACCAAAATATTGGTATCGTACGGACCTCCAGGATATCCCACAGGATCTGCTGCAGCTGCAGATGTACCAACATCATATGTGCGTGTCCTACTCGACGTATCGCCCCGTCCCATCGATCGAACTGGTATCCTCCCATCTCTGCCTCGTGAACGCACCACTGGAAAAAAATTATTTAATTAAAAAAAACAATTAAAAAAACTTATAAAAAAAATAATTTCCGGAAGACTTTCTTCAAGACTTCCGGTACACAGTTTTTTAAAACACCATTCCGGAAGACTTTATGAAACTCTTCCGGAACACTTTGCACCAACGCATCATTCCGGAAGACTTCATCAAAGTCTTCCGGAAGTCATTTTTAAAACACCTCATCATACCAGAAGACTTTCATAAAGTCTTCCGGTACCGGAAGACTTTCAAAAACTCTTCTGGTACACAAACTATCAAACCGGATGACTTACTTATAGTCTTCCGGTAAACACTTCTGAAATGTGAAATTTTTTTTCTCTCTGTAACTTTGGACGAATGGTAAAAATGGAAAGAAAATCTGATTTTTTAACTATTTATACAAGGGCATTTTGGTCAAAAATAATTGGATGTGGGGGTATAGGATTAATTGTAGGGGTGTAGGGTAAAGCCTTCCAAATATAGGTACGAGTACTGGTTTGTTAGAAACCACTCTTATGCTCTAAATAAAAATAAATTATGTTACCCAAATAAATACACGAGTATCTAGACCTGAATTTGTTCTAACTTACAGGTTATTATATTATTTTTTTACAATTAAAAACATAAAAATAATTATATATTTAAAATAATGGATGAATTCAAACACGGGAAAAAGATATTATTTTTTAATTATTTATGTTACTAAAAAATTTATTTTAAAATTATTTTTAATTTAAGACACAATATATTTTTTCAGATAATATATGAAAAAGTGAGCTATATGTTTTTTTTTAATTGTACCAATTCTCTTATGTATTATTTTTATTTCTTAAAAAACAAATATTCGTTGTTCAACCGGTTTCCACGGATATTCATATATTATTTTTAATATAAATTATATATTTTTTATATTTGTCAATTTTTGTTAATTGTATTTATTTTCAAATTTTGAATGTAAAACAAATTCACGTCTCCGACGGATACCCGGGTGGACACACAAATACTGATATGGTAAAGTTTAAAATTAAAAACTTTCTTGTTTTAAAAATATGAAAAATATATGAATCCAAACACGAACAAAAATTATTTATTTATGTTGCGAATTTTTATTTATACAACACCGAAATGTTTTGTTAAAAAATTTTATTTTTCGATTTTTTCATTATGATTGCATTTTAGAATAAATTTGGTATAACACATCAGTATAATGCAAACACAATGGTATCGAGACCATATTTCATGTGAATGCATAGGTATCTATACTAAAATTCATGCGAACGCACGGGTTTTTATATTTTTTTGTATAATTAAATAAAATAAAAATAAATATATTTAAAATAATGTCTGAATCCAAATACAGGAAAAATATATTTATTTATGTTACTAATATTTATTTTTATAATTAAAATAATATTTATAAATATTATGTTATTAGTTGATTTTTATAAAACTAAATGATTGTATAAATATTTTTATAAATAATGAGAACAAAATTAATATTTACATAAAAATATACGGTTCATCCAAATATTTGTATATATGGAATAATTATATTTATGTTAAAAATATAAATTAAAAAAAAATATTTTGAAAATAATAAACATGGTTAAATAATTTTATCTTTTTATTTTTTAATTTTTCTTATATTTTTGAAACAAATGTGTGTAACACCCCGTGCGAATTTACGGATATCCCACTATTACACAAATATTTTTTCCTATAATTAATTTATAAAAATATTTAAAATTATCAAATATATTGATATAACAGCGTACACGTGCGAACGCACGAGTATTATACTAGTTTTAAAAAAAAATATTGTTTAAAAATTCTTGTGTAATATAGAAAGGATTATTGTCATACATAATTTTTCTTTCTTTTATAAAACTATATTTCTTAATTTGTATGAAAAGTATAAAACTTTTATAATTTGAGATGGATTGAGTAATAAATTTAAATGAACTCCTTTAAAATTTCTTCAAAATTACAACATAATTAATGTCATTAATGTTTCACTCTATTAAAAAGAAACATTTCACTCTATTAAAGAAATATTAAACTTTTGTAACGATTACATTCTTATAGTATCCTTTAATATGAAACCCAACATATATTAAATTATAATTATTCTTAAAGAAGTTGCAAAAAATTAATTAATTTATTAAAATAAAAAAAAACAGCTAAGGCTATACTAGTATTTACTATTTAGTGTTCTATAAATAAAAGTTGACATAAATCTTGTAGATATTGTCCTTCTAGTCATGGCATATTCAAAGTCACTTATCTTTGAATTCTCAATCTTCTTGATTGTAATATCTGCATTTAACGTCAGAGAGATCACTGCTTTCAGTTTCGATCGTACAGTCCACGTTACAATTAAAGATGATATACCGGGACCAATAAGACTCACCGTTCATTGTAAATCTAAAGATGACGATCTTAGATTTCACACACTACAATCAAAAGGAACTTATCAATTTTCATTCAAGCCAATATTATTTCCAAGATGGGTTAATACTTTATTCTTCTGCGCCTTTACATGTCCAGGAAGCCCCTATCGTCATTATATTGACGTTTACGATCAAGCTCGTAACACTTGCAAAAATTGCTATTGGTTAATAAGTAAAAATGGTGGTTGTTTGAATGGCCAATGTCAAGGTTGGCAACGTATTGAAAAAGTTTGATGCAAAACAATACATCCAATATGTAATTTTCTTCTTTTCACAAATGAAATATTACAGAGTTACTCTCATTTTTTTCAAACTTTTCTATCTATCTATATCTATAGGTTTTTTTTAGAATAAATTTTCATAGTGTCGATATCTAAATAAGGAAAAAATAATTAAATTATGTGATGTTTTCTTAGACTCTTAATATGAGTAACTAAATACTTTACTCCGAGTGATAAACGAATTCTTGCTAAGTAATGAAGGTTTGGGGAATACTGATTTTCATTCCTAATGGTAACAATGTTTTTTCCTTTCTTAATTTATCTATGGCTGCAAAAATCCAAAAGTTGTTTCCCTAGTTTTAACATCCTTGTCTAGTATATCATAATTTAAAGTATGAAGTTACTCATGAAATAACAATATTTTAAATTTAGAACTAGTAAGAACTTTGTGCTCCCGCACGGATGATCTTTTTTGTGTATAGAAATGAAATTAATTTTTTTGTAGGTATAATAATAACATTGTCGTTGTGTAATTTAATTAAACTAAAGAAAATAAATTGTACACCTATTAGAAACTCTGAAAACATAGTATTTCTATATTATTATAAGCAATTAAATGAAAATAAACTATTTTTAAATAAATTGTTTTAGTTTCTATAAGGAAAGATAAAAATTTATATTATTGTTGTCGTATTAGTTAAAGGTTAAAAAGTGTTTTATAATATTAATTATTCAAAAGAAGTAGTTGAATAATATTATAATTAAATAAAAATGAAAATTGCCTTATTAAATATAATTTTGTATTGTATTAACTAAAGAAATAATTTATATACATATTTAAAGGAATTAAGATACTTTATAACTGTAACTAAAATTAAATTGTAGTTCTTTTATTTTTTTTTAACAAAATCATATGAAATTGGTTATAATGAATTAGGTAACAATGCAAACTTTAGGGAAATTGGTCTAAATAAATTGCTATAGAGAAATTAAAATTATGCATAATAGAAAAGCGTTTTGGTATATTAGTTGGGCCCACACTGTTTTTCCGGCCCAATATTCTTTGCATGCCGTTGAGTATGTAAACGTACAGACATTAAAAGTATGCATAACAGTAAAGCGTTTTCTACACATACGAAATCAATCCCAAATATTTTGCGCATAACAGTAAACATTTTCTACAAATTTCCATTAATCGCACACATTTTCAATCGAAGAATCGGGGATTGAGTTCAAAGTGAAAGGTTCATCATCAATGAAAAGGTTAGCATGTTATGATTTCGTGTTAAATCGTCTGGATTGATTTCATATGTGTAGGTTTTTGGTATGCGCAAAATCTTTGGGTATTGTCTTGCATGTGCGTTATTTCGTTGTTTTAGGTTTTATCATTTGAATTGATGTATCTCTTTCGGATTTCAGCTAAGAAATTTTCATTCTTGTTTATAAGATCGTTTGGATGATGATTGGGTGATGTATCCCTTTTCTGAAATGTATTTGTTGTGTAATTTTTGTTTATTGTGGGTAGTATTAAGGAATGTACTATATCCATGATGATGATTGAGTGATATCTAGATTTTACATCTAAATTTAGGGTTAGATGGAAAAATTGATGTTTTCTAAAAATATAATGTTATAAAAGTTCAGGTTGTATGTAATTACTTGTTTATAAGATCGTTTGGATGATTGGGTGATGTATCCTTATTCTGAAATGTATTGGTTATGTAATATCTGTTTACCGTGGGTAGTATTAGGGAATGTACTATATCCATCATGATGATTGGACGATGTCTACATTTTTCATCTAAATTTAGGGTTAGATAGAAAATATTATGTTTTATAAAAATACAATGTTATCGAAGTACAAAGTGTATGCTCGACACAATATACAGGAATACAAAATACAAAAGCAATTAAAGAATGTATGAATTTTCTTGATTATTTACTTCCACCTTTACAGTGAAGGGGCGACAACTATGGAGTTTTGTACTGTAGTCAAACGTGCTTGAGAAAGATCTTAAAGCTAATACAATTTCCATTGAATATAATAGGAATAAGAGAAAAATGATTGTAGCTAATGTGGAAGTTGGAGTCAAGCGGAAAGAAACGAAATCTGAAGATCCATACGTTGAAAATGTGAGTTTTGTTGAATGCGAGAGGTATTAAAGTTATTTTTTTACAACTTTTAGATTTTATAAGTTTTTTCTAGAATAGTTTCTAAGTTACTGTTTTCATGATATTGTTTCATCAATCTTAGTTATGATGAAAACGCATGCCATACAGTTTTTAGGCAACGTTTGAAGTACTATATCTGGTATAGGATGATCCGTTCCGGTGAAATGACGAAGAAAAATATCTTGGTAAAATAATGTTTATATATTGAATAAATTGTTAAATAGAAAATTAGAAATAATAAGCTCTTTAGAATAAATTTGCACAGTGTCGATATCTAAATAAGGAAAAAATAATTAAATTATGTGATGTTTTCTTAGACTCTTAATATGAGTAACTAAGTACTTTATCTCGAGTGATAAACGAACTCTTGCTAAGTAACGAAGGTTTGGGGAATACTGATTTGCATTCCTAATGGTAATAATGTTTTTTCCTTTCTTAATCTATCTATGGCTACAAAAATCCAAAAGTTTTTCCCAAGCTTTAACATTTTTGTCAAGTATATCATAATTTTAAGTATGAAGTTACTCATGAAATAACAATATTTTAAATTTAGAATGTTAGTATCGAGAGAAAATAATACTATGGAAAGAGACATAGAAGGTTATTGTGGAAAATATATATCCGACGGAAAAAGAAAAGAGAAAGAAGAAACAATAAATAGAAAGCAAAAAGAAAAAATAATTTGATACCAATAAAAAAATAAAGTCTCAAATAACTTAAGATCATTCATTAAAATGTTGAATGTGGTAAAAGAAAAATAATCTAATAAAAGAAGAATGATTGAATTTGGGGTTTAACTCCAAGATCATTCAATGCTTTGGAATTTCCAAGAGCAAGATCATCTTCTTCTTTAGACCAGTCCTTTTTAGGCTTCAATTTTGCGGTATCATTCTCATCTTTATCCTTAACAACAACACATCCTTTTAGAACAACTTTCCAAGCCCTGTTATTCAAACACTTCAAGAAGGAAACCATCTTTGGCTTCCAGTAATCATAATTTGTTCCATCCAGAATGGGTGGTCTGTTCACAAATCCCACCTCCTTGTCCATTATAGCAGAAAGTAACTTCCCTAGATCTCAACCAGATACAAAGCAGGATGCTTGCTCTTATACCAATTGAAATTCTGGTATCAGATATGTGATTTTGAATAAGATGTTACGACATTAATATCTGGATATTAACAAGGTAAATACAATATAAAGTACAGTAGTAAAAACACAAGGAATTGTTAACCTAGTTCGGTGCAAACTCACCTACTCTAGGGGTTATCAAGCCAGGGAGGAAATCCATTATTGGTAGTATCAATTCAGAGTTAAAAAAATCCCAGTTTACACCCCTCACTTAATCATTACCCAATGCAACTTCTACCTAAGAGTTTCTCACTCCTAGTATATGAGAATACTCATTCACTCTCCCTCAATCACACATTAGGATAATCAAACCCTTACAAGGAAATAGAAGAACACTCTTCCAAGATAAACAACTTGATCTTGCTTAAAAGCTTCAATCAAGAACAAACACTCATGCTTAAAAGCTTAGAGTGGACAAAATAAAACTCAATAACAATCAGTCTAATTCCAACATCTAGGTGATGATGGAATGACTCACAATGAACACACAATACTAACCATAAACCAGAATGCGCAATCTACACAATAATTATCAATCTTCGTAAAAACTTCAATTAGGGTTACCACAGAATAAATAATACAACACTTGTTTGGGCTTGGATACTTAAAACAGTTTGATTTGATTCTTCCATAAATGCCGAATGATCTTCAAAAGTTCTTCAACGCAAATAGCAACAAAAATAGAAAGATCTGATTCTTCCAAAAGCGTGATATACTACTCTAGCAATACCACCAACTATTGCACAGATAATCACTTATCATACACACATAAAAGATAAAAGTGCAATTGATAAACAACCAAACTGAACAGAATGTTCTATCATCAAATGTCATAACATCTGGTTTGACATTAGGAAAAACATTCAATCAAACAAGGAATCACACCTGCAGAAAACTTGACAGGCATGTTAAGACATGAGACAAAACATCATAAGGAAGAATCTTGTTTTACCAAAATTTATGCCAATCAATGAATTATATATATATATATATATATATATATATATATATATATATATATATATATATATATATATATATATATATATATATATATATATAATATTCTGATTTTTTTATTTTTTATGTATATCAAATCATTTTTTTATATTTTGTTTTATATAGAATTTGTTTTTTTACATAACTTGTTTTATATAATCAATGTTTTAATAAAGTTTTTATTATTTAATCAATGTATAATATGCATAATTACATCACATTTTTTCTGCGAAAATTCATAAATTCATTTTTATAACCATTTTGTTTTTTATATATGATTTAGTTTATGTACACATGTATTTATCATAAAATATATATATATATATATTTCATGATCATACATTTTTAACAATAATAATAATCAATTAGTCTTTTTGTTTACATAACAGAAACATAACTCTCTTCCCGTTTATCAAGTTAGAAAGGTGGATTACTTTCAATTGGTGGTCGGGTTACTCTTATTAATTTGGTTATTTCTTGCCTGTTAATCCATTTCCTTTCTTTCTACAAAGCACTGAAGAAGATAGTTCAAAGCATTATTAGTATCCAAAGAAGATTTTTTGATCGGGTCTTGCGGATAAAAGGAGTTTGATGTTGATTAGTTGGGATACATGTTGTAAATCGAAAGATCTTGGAGGCTTGGGTATTAGAGATATTGGTCTTTTTAACAAAGCGCTAATTACTAAATGGTGTTGGAGAATAATGGTTGATCTTGAAGCGGTTTGGAGAAATATCCTAGAGGCTAAATACAATAATATCTCTCTCTTTGTTTATTATCTAATGCTGCAAATGTGTTGATTAAAAGACAATCGTTATGGTGGCAAGATTTACTCTCTATTGCTTTTAACCCGGAGGAGGGCTGCTTTGCAAACAATTTGGGGTTTCATATAGGGGTTGGAAACCTTATTCCGTTTTGGTCTTGCGCTTGGTGTACGAGTGAACCGTTGGCAATCACTTTCCCAAATCTCTTTGATTTTGCAGTCAACAAATCAACATCTATTTCCGACTATTCTTCTTTCATTGGTGCGGCTTGGCATTGGCAGGTTTCCTTGACAAATTTTACGAATTGGCAGCAAGTTCAACATGATTTTATTCGTTTAATGCAGTGCATTCAGCCTTGGAACGGTCGTGAAAATTGTGGTGATAAGTTTTATTGGGATCTTGAAGACGATGGAAGCTTTTCCATCAAATCTTGTTATAAACCAATTTCTGCTTTAGAGCGACTTCCGGTGTTAGATATTAACCATGGGCTTGCTTTGGATTTTTCTTGGGGTTCAAAAGCTTCTTTAAAGGTGAAAGTCTTTGCGTGGAGATTATTGATTGATGGCCTTCCCTCCCACGGTATTCTAGCTCATAGAGGAATCATCTCTAACGATCCCGATAAGGTGTGTGTCTTTTGTCTTGACGCGGTTGAATATACTTTTCATCTCTTCTTCTCTTGTCCTAATATTTTTTTAATTTGGAATCACTTGGCGGCTTGGTTGGTCGTTCCGTTGCCTAGAGGAATTTTTAGTTAC
The DNA here is from genome assembly GCA_963966055.1 of Lathyrus aphaca. NCBI lineage: Eukaryota > Viridiplantae > Streptophyta > Magnoliopsida > Fabales > Fabaceae > Lathyrus > Lathyrus aphaca. The sequence continues at coordinate 485,094,442 of OZ014525.1, read as the reverse complement.
TCTCATCTTTTGGATTGGATTGATGGCTTTTCCTCTCGTAGACTAAAGGCAAATACCGTGTTTATTTGGGTGGTATCTTGCTGATGTATTTGGAACTTTAGAAACAATATTATTTTTAGGGATGCCATTTTTTATCCGGAAACCATTTTTAATAGGATTATGTTTTACTCCAGGTTTTGGTTTCCGAAGTCTTGTAAACAATTCCCAAGTTGTTCGTTTTTCTATTGGCTCCACCATCCTAGAGATTTTTTGTAATGTTTTTTTAGGTTTTGGGGAGCTTGTTGGTGTATATTGGATCTTGTTTATAGGGTTGAAGTACCCTTAAAGTACTTCTGTTAATATTATTTGTTGTTTATAAAAAAAATTGAGAAAACCAAACACGTTGTTTTATTTATTTATTGATTTTTTTATAAACTTCTAATTTATTTATTATGCTTTGCATATTACATGGCTGATAGAGAGGATCGTATGATACATGGTCGGCCAGTTCATCATGTATCTGTTAGACGTGATAAGACGCAAACTAAAGTCGAGGGTTCCAGCACAGAGGATGTCCTAGCAACCCCTACAGTTGAGGGACATCATACACTTCCACCTTCCACATTACATGCCACTCCCATCACAGTTGAGGGACATCCTACACCTCCACCTTCCACATCACAGGCCACTCCCGCCATAGTTGAGGGACATCCTACACCTCCACCTTCCACGTCACAGGTCACTCCCACCACAGTCGCCGCTTCTTCATCTCGGAGGTGTCGGGTTACTACTAGTTCTTCATCTGGGGCGCCACACGTAGGCATCATCGGAAGACTCCTTTTTCTACATATTCTCTTGTTCCTACACCTTCTACCGTTCCTACACCTGCTACTGTTCCATCAGTCACACCTCATGAGGTTGTTCGTGATGCACCCACTAAGGCAGTTATTCTTGGTTCTAAGGGTGATCACCTGGAACATGAGGGTGATGAAGATTTCGGTGAGCTAGAGGGTTACCATGGGGGACCATCTAATATGTCCCTACTCCTAGGATACTCTGAGCATATTATCATATATATCTTGCTAGGACAGGTAACTATTATCTGCTTAGAATTGTTTCTGTTAAAAATATATTCAATTTGTAACATTGTTTTATTTGGAAATTTCAGGAGAATGATCCCCAGAAGTTCTATAACCATGGGGGCAAGGTCTTAGACATGGTTGCGAAGCTGCCAGAGGATGAATGGTGTCACACCCTAAATTTTGACCGAACCTTTTTTATCATTTCATTTTTTCGATGAATTCGCATCGCATTTGATAGTCGATCATTTTACATTTTATTCCATTTCATTAATCACACATTTTGCCATTTTTAAATGTCATCTTTTATTTTTATTTTAGATTTTTGTTTCACTTTAATATAGATTTTAGAATTTGATTCAATCTTAGAATTTTATTTAGTTTTTTGTCTCATCTTTGTAATTTATTTACTTTTATTTTATTTTTAGTTAAATATTTATTTTAGATCATTTTTACAATTCAATTTAGTTCAATGTTATTTTTAATCTAATTCTTAATTTAAATGTATAATAGAAGTTCAGTTTATGTTAGATTTAGAACTAGTATTCGTTTCAATTTTAATTCAAGTTAATTTCAATTTAGTATTTTAGCTTAATTTAACTTATTTGTTTTATTTTAGTTGAGTTTAATTTAATTAGTTTTTGTAGGATAAAAATTATTAATATATTGTTATTTAGTTTAGTTTTTGAGTTAATCTTATTGGTTTAATTAATTTAATTTCCAATTACTTCAATTAGGTTTTGATTAATTTATTTCTTTTTAGATTAATTTGATTAGTTTAATTTGATTTTAATTAATTTCTAATAGTTTTTCTATTTTTAAATTTATTAGCTTGATTAGCTTTCAATTAGTGTAAATTATATTTTAATTAATTATTTAAGTACTTTATTTTATTTTTTTAGTCCAAACCAAATTCATTAAGCCCATATCAAGTTTTTTTTTAGAATCCATATCCACAAGTCCCAAGTTGCAAATACTCCAAGTCTGCACAACAACAGGGACAACACCAACTTTTGTATACAACCTGCACCTTGCCATAGACTACAGTCTGCCCATTGACCAAAAAACCTTTCACAGATTTAGCAAACCTAGACATGCATCAAAAAAAACATGTTAGAGGCATTCATGAATAAGGAAAGGCTTGTGGAAGAAGATTACAATTTGTTTTTTTTTTAAATAAAAAAAAACAAGACATAAAAAATTGTTTAAGACTTTCTGCTAAGAGCTTAAAAAGGGGAGGAATCCGCATAAAAAAGGGGAGGAGGAGAAACGATGGATCTCTAGAACATGACTAACTCTAAGTCTCCATATAATATCCATCCTCACCAATTTTACGAAACAAGTTCATATAATCCTCTCAACCATGACATTTTGTGAAGGGAGATTAATACTTATTCATCAATGTTTCACTGCAATACCATAAACTGAGTAAAAACCAAATACACACAACAACCTCCAACACAACTACACCGTGACACAACTTCTAATTTCCACCATAGCCCACCGTTTTTAAACCAACACAAACTAAACAACACAAAACATCACGACCTTTATCTTATCAATCAACATAATAAATCATCACCTTCCACCTTCATCAACCCAGAAATATCAACCGACCTTCACAACCTTTAGCCAAAAACAGAACAAAAAGAAGAAGTTTTGAACAAAAAACAAACTCACCGTGCAAACCAATTTGGGCCACCATCCTTCGACACCACCATTGCGGAAAATCAGAACCGCGAGAACCAGCCTTCATCGCGAGAACAAACAGATCGGGAAGTCAAAGAACGCCGAGCAAAAACTCGGAAACTCAACCAAACAAATCCGAGCCTTCAAACCATTCCTCCATTAAACTCTCAAACCGCAAAATAATAACCCTTGAACCAAGAAACACAGCCCTTTAATATCACTTGAGCCTTCGAATCCACATTGCAGTAATGACGAAAACTCAAACAAAACTTCAGCCACCGGAAATCCGAACCAAACACAATCACTTTCATCATCCCAAACCTCCACCGCAAACATCCAAAACACAGACGCGAATCCAAAATGCCCACCTCTAAATCTGAGAACGAGACAAAGAGAGCAAACCGGTCACCACCGCAACACCATTCAGACCGCCACAGACGAACTGAGAAGGAGAGGGAATCGCGAGAGAGAGACGAGTTGGTTCGCGTTTGAGAAGACATCAACACCATCGCTTCACCACCACAACACCATTCAAACCGCCACAAACACCTTCGTGAGATACGCAAATCTCGGTGAACGCGAGGAAAGTTTGAAGCCGCGAATGAGTTGAAAGGAGCACCGGGGAGAAAGAAGGAACCGAAAAAGAGCGGTGCGAAGCTGTTGGAAGAGAGTGTCGCCGTTTTTCATTGCAGGTATGTTGAACATGTCAGATTTGGTGTCGGTTTTGATTAAGGATTCGAGCTACATTGTTGTTGGATTTCCGTTGCGTTTTCTTTCTCCGCATTGGTGATGATAGCGTTAATTTTAGGTTGGTCTGCGTTTTTTTCATAACAGCTGCTGTCTAGGGTTTCATCTTTAACCCCTTTCATCAATTTAACCAAACCGGATCTGGGTCAGACCCCACCCGGCCGATTTTTTCTTTCATTTAGCCTACTGGGCTTTTCATTTACACTTTTGTTTTGCTTTCCCTTTAGCCCATTTAGCTTCATAGATTATTTAGTTTGTTTTCTTTTTTAAGTAAAAACTAACAAAATACAAAAATATTGTTAATTAATTTTTATTTTGTTTAGTTAATTGATATTTAGGTTAGTAATTATTTATTTTCTATTCAATTTTACTTATATTGTGAATAATTCTTATTTTGTTTAGTTAATTGATATTTAGGTTAGTATTTATTTATTTTCTATTCAATTTTACTTATATCGCGAATAAGTCTTTTCCTCGCTAATTATTTAGTCGTATGATGATGTATGACTCACGAGAACCTGTATGATTTTTTCTCTCGCTTTTGACCATAGATTTGCCAAATAATAGTAAACCCGTTTATCTTAAGATTAACTAAGTCTTGGTCCAATGCCAAATAAAAATGTTCGTACGCCTACACTTCACACACACGTAAGTCGGTCACTAAGTGATCACCGTTCTGCACGACTTTATGCATTAACGAGGAACTGAACTTCAGAATCTAGCATTTCGCGGGTTCTTTAATGAACCACTCTTGAGGCTAGCCTTCGAGTTTGTGTTTCATTTAATCCTTCGTTCTAAAACACTAAACCCTAATTCAAATAATCGCAAAGCGTCTTAATACACATAATTAATTAACGTGAGAACTAAACTCAGGAATCTAGCATTCCTCGGGTTTTTGAATTGAATTACTGTTGGGGCTAACCCTTGATTTGTAATTCATTCACCCTTTCACAATGAAAGAATACAACTTAAGACTTACCAACATACGCAAATCACTTTACAATTAATCAACAAATAACTGAACTCTGGAGTCCAGCACTCCACGGGTCCTTGAATGCAATCACTCTTGAGGCTAGCCCTCGAGTTGTGGTCCATTCGCCTTTCGTTTTAAAACACTTAACAGAGGTCAAACACATTTTCTTTAAACGAACATTGTTCAAATCATTCTATTTCGCAAACAAGCTAGCGCTTCAGCCTCCGCCGCGAGTATAAGCCAATGCTTAGCAGTAGAATGCGTTTTAAATGATCGTTCAATTAAAAAACACAAACCGTAGTGGCACGAACTACGAAGCTCCGACTTTCCCATTGCACAAGGGAATACATAGGCACATGGATTTTAATCCTTCGCGAGCACAATAATAAAAAAATTTAATCTTTTTTCTTCGTAATAATAATAAATTAATTTTCATTTCCCCTAGAACAAACATTTTAACAAACATTTAGAAGACAAAGACTTAGATCAACATTTAATCGCATAGTTAGCTAAGAGGTTCCCGTTGAGTACAACGGACATGAGGGGTGCTAATACCTTCCCCTTGCATAACTGACTCCCGAACTTAGAATTTGGTTTCGTAAACCATTTCTTATCCTTCCTTTAGGTTGTATCTATATCTCCCTTTTCTTTAATTATAATAAATTGAATTAGGTGGCGACTCTGTTGTTTCTTTCTGCGTCCCATCGCGAGGATCGTATTTTTCGAGGTACGACAGTTGGCGACTCTGTTGTTTCTTGATCGAACTTTTTTAAATCATTTCATTTATGCGACGCATTGGCATAGAATGTTTGTCTCACTTTATAATTTATTCGTTTTCATTTTTCATTTTTTAATTTTAGATTAATTAGAATTATTTAATCCATTTTTATCTTTAATTTAGTTTATATTTTAAATTGGTTAATTTTATTTAGTTTTTTTATATATAAATCTAATCTATTCAGTTTAGATCTAATTAGGTTTTAATTTTTAATTTGTTTAATTTGGTTGGTTTAATCAGATTTATTTTAATTAGTTTAATTTATTCAATATAATTAATTTGGTCCACATCCCATACACAAAGTCAAAGATCCCTCTGCTACACCAACATTACACTCCAAATTCTACATTGTTTTATCACCAAAATAAGAATTCAAAAACCTGTTTCAAAAGAGGACTTTTTCATAATACAACAAATAATAGAAAAATTTGATTTTAAAGGGGGGAAAACCTGTGTTTTTCACCCTTCATGAATCTCAATCCATAAAACCCTCATCACTCTTCTTCTTTTAAAAAAAAATAGACAGGGTAAAAAATCGAGAACTGAGAAAAAAACTCTTGATACCAAAAAACACAAATCTAAACACAAGCAGCACCACCACGGTTAACTCTCCAAACTCAGAACCTCAACCCACCACAATATACAGACCTTTCCCTTCAAACTTCACAACTTATCAAACCCTTCCACCATAAAATTCTTCTACCACCACCTCTCCGAAACTCACTCACGACCCACCGCTAATCTCACTGAACCCTCTAACCTCTTCACCAAACACTCATCCGAGACCACTTAAAAGAACCAAACTTGTAACAATTTCCTTAACCATTGTTTGAACCTCTTCTTGTTAACTTCAACAACAAAACCAGTTGCAGCTACCCCTTCGCAGTAAACCGATGTTTCCGGTCAACCTTCACAACACCACTACGATCCTGCATAACCACTATCAGAACTTAATAACCATCCTAAACAAACAGATCCCAAAAAAAAGAGAATAAGATGAAAGAGATCTGAAACAGAAACATTCATTCACAAAACACAAATCAGTCACAAAACCTACGAACAGCCACAACGATCTGCCGAACACCACTCTGTCACCCCCAAACAACCCATCCGCACCAACCGTAAAACACCATAAATCAAAAACCAAAAAACGCCGTTACCTCGAGGAAATCAAAAAAATATGAGAGAAGCCAAATCCTTTCAAACTGAAATCGAACCATGGTTGAGTCGAATCCAAACAAAATCATAACAAATCCGAGCATATCTATGAGTAAATCGAAACCTGATGGAACCATAATTCATTAACACCGAGAATGAGAAACAGTCGTAAATCCTTCCACCACTGAGCCAAACTGAAACCGCGAAAAGGAACTCAACTTGAGAGTGAGGTTCGCTGAGCGAGACAGAGAGATCGCATGGTGAGATTGTTTTTCTCTATTTTGTGGTGCTTGACCGCGTGTGAGAAGAAGAAGTAGGTTTCGTTTTCTTTTTTAGAAAATCTGATATATAGTTTTAATTTTTATATTTCACTTGTTTTTATACTAACATTTTCTTTTAATTTGTTTTAAAAGTGATTTGTTATTTTATTTTTTTTATAAATAAACCTTATTGTTTTGATGAGTTCATATGTTACTGATGGGTTGGCCCCATCCGATTTATTCCACACATCATCACTGCCAGCTTTTACCCCCTCTGTTTTCTCTTTTTTTTATGGTTATTATTTCAAATCTTGGGCTAGGCCCATTTATGTTTTATGTTACACACTTATGATCCGGCCTGCACCTTTTTTTTAATTAAATTTTCTTTGTTTTTTAGGTTAGTTAAAAAAAATTTAAATCATAGTTTCATTTTTTATTTGTAATTAATTTCTAATTTTGGGGGCCGATGATATAACAAAGCCACGATAAATTGTTTCCGATTAATCGTGACCGATATGAGGCCATTTGTTTATTTTATTTACATTTTATCTAATTTATTCTATTTCACAATTTATTTCACTTTATTTAGTCTATTTGTTTATTTTATTTATTTCTCCAACTTTTATACTATATTAAATTCTAACGGCTCTGAATAATTTGTACACTGCACACACGCTTCCTCTTGGGCGAATTACAACGATACCCTTTATTTAATCGTAATATCGTGTAAATTATTATTGTGTCCCTCTCCCGTTTATTTTGTATGTCATTTATTTCTTCTGCCTTTATTTTACCAGTTTCGTTTTCATTAGGAATACCCTTAGGAATTAGGATTCGAATCCATCTAATTAATCGAATGAACAATATTTACGCCTACACTTCGCACACACGTAAGTCGGTCACTATGTGATTGCCATTTGCACGTTTTCATTGCGTCTTAATTAATTAACGAGGAATTGAACTTCGGAATCTAGCATTCTGCGGGTTCTTTAATGAGCCACTCTTGAGGCTAGCTTTCGAGTTGTGTCTCATTTACTCCTTCGTTTCTAAGAATATTAAACCCTTATTCATCCAAAATAATCGCAAAATGCTTAAAACACATAATTAATTAACGTAAGAACTAAACTCAGGAATCTAGCATTCCTCGGGTTTTTGAATTGAATTACTGTTGGGGCTATCCCTTGATTTGTAATTCATTCGCTCTTTCGTTTTCAAAATGTAAACCCATAATTAAAATCGTGAAAGAACTAAACTCAGGAATCTAGCATTCCTCGAGTTTTTGAATTGAATTAATGTTTGGGCTAGCCCTCGATTTGTAATTCATTCGCCCTTTTACAAAAATAATACAACTTAAAACTTACCAACATACACAAATCACTTTACAATTAATCAACGAATAACTGAACTCTGGAGTCCAGCACTCCACGGGTCCTTGAATGCAATCATTCTTGCGGCTAGCCCTCGAGTTGTGGTTCATTCGCCTTTCATTTTAAGATACTTAACAAAGGTCAAACACCTTTTCTTTAAACGAACATTAGTTAAATCTTTCTATCTCGCAAACAAGCTAGCGCTTCAGCCTCCACCGCGAGTATAAGCCAACGCTTAGCACTAGAATGCGTTTTAAACAATCGTTCACTTAAAAAACACAAACCGTAGTTGCACGAACTACGAAGCTCTGACTTTCCCATTGCACAAGGGAATACGTAGGCACAAGGATTTTAATCCTTCTCGAGCACCCTAATAAAAAAAACTTTAATCTTTTCTCCGTCATAACAATTTAAAACTTTAATTCCCTGTAGAACAAACATATTAATAACCATTTAGAAGACAAAAACTTAAGATCAACATTTAATCGCATAGTTAGCTAAGAGGTTCCCGTTGAGTACAACGGACGTGAGGAGTGCTAATACCTTCCCCTTGCGTAACCGACTCCCGAACTTAGAATTTGGTTTCGTAAACCATGTCTTATGCTTCCTTTAGGTTGTATCTATATCTCCCTTTTCTCTCGTTAGAATAAATAGAATTAGGTGGCGACTCTGTTGTTTCTTTTCGCATCCCATCGCGAGGATCGTATTTTTCGAGTTACGATAGTTGGCGACTCTGTTGGGGATCAGCTCCATGCTAGAGAGGATCGAGCCTAACTTAGCTTTGTGTGTTTATTTGTTTGATCTTATCTTTTTGTCTTCTCTATGTTTATTATTTATGTTGTTTATTTTTTCTTTTACTTCTTTCTCTTATTTGCTCATTTATATTACTTGTTTGTGGGATCTTGGGGTTACATTGCAAGTAAAATCTGAGTTGTGGAAAAAGAAGAAGGAACACCTAGGTTAGAATTGGTAGTCATTAGTGTTAGTCTCCAAGAACTCGCTTCTTGAGGGCCTAGCATGAAAGCTCCCCCAGATAGTTAGACTTTTCATAGATCTTGTCACAACGCAGCTAGCCTGTCTCGTGACCTGATTCATGAAAGGGCTGTGATTCTGGGATCCACCGTTAAGAACCAGTTCCAATATTGGTAGTTGTAGACACCCAAATTTGCCCTCTGGTTTTCTATCCATGTTTGTCTTTCATTTGCATCTCATTTGCATTTCCATTAGATCATTTAGAATTCATATCATGTGCATAAGACATGGGATCGTCATCATCAGAGGATTAGGGTTTCACGTTCCTATTTGTGGTTATCCGACAAGTTCAAGGCTTTGGCTCGCAGCCATCAGTGGTATCATTCTCCTCATGTCGCTGGATTAGAGTTTAGTTCCCTGATCAAGGATTTCAGGTCTGCAAAGAATATTCACTGGCACATCTGGCGCCTCATCATCAAGTTCTTTAGATTATCAAGTAATGATTCGTGTGAGGTTTGGTTCTGAAAATCAGATAATTGTTTCAATCACAAGTCATTCAGTGATTCAGGAGTGAACTCATTCATTTTATCAGAAGTTGTGGAAATAGTGCAAGTTGATTCATAGTTGTGTGTGCATCGGTGCTAGCCATTTCATCTCATAGAAAATCAATCCACAAATCACTTTCTTATTGAACCAATTCCATTTTTTTTCTAATTTCCATCCCTTATTCAATTCATAACCTTTTTTTTCAATTTTTTCAATCATCCATTAAAGTCACTCGTCAATATCCATTTTATAGCCAATTTCATCTTTCTAGAATCCATATACCAATATATATATATTTTATTATTTCATATCCAAATATTCATAATTCAACTCATACCCGATATCCAATTATTCACCATCCTTATTTTCTTTATTTTTATCCTTAATTCAATTTCTCAATGTCCATATTCTATTTTCTTTTTTTATATATACCATTTTAAATCCACACTTCTTTTCTTTTTTCCATTTTTCACTAATTCACTTTTAAATATATGTACAAGTCTTCTTTTTTTCCTTTTACAAAGAGCCCATGCATTCCAATTGTAACCATAGGCCCATCAAACATTTGCAACCAAAAATAAGTAAATATAAAAGCACATGACACGGTTTTCATTGAAAAAATTCAGCAGACAACAAAATACAGGTAGTAAAAATCGTGACCATGATACTACCAACACTCACGCACATGCCACAAGGAGACCCTACCACTACTCAGCAAACTACCGTGTGAATTTGGCAACACACAAATGCCATAACAAACGCATTTCACACTCCAGCCATACCTCAACTCACCACAACAACTTTCAGCAACCTTCACGCACTCTCGGCAATTTTGCCCAACTTTCTCACGCTCCTTCAATTCGCAAAACCGCAGCAACAAACATCAATAACACACAAACGCATGTGACCCTCAAAAACCAGAAAATCACAACAAAGTTGCAAAGTCTTCATCGCTCACTCATCACCACCACCCTTCGTATGTTCTCATCAACCAAAACCTCTCTTCTTCAACCAAAATGGAAAACACCACCCTTTAACCCCCTCTGCTTCATCCAACTCCTTCTCACAACCTTCAAAACCCTCAACCGAATTCCACTCATCACCAAACCACAACAACACAGAAGCTCAAATCAGAAAAAACAGAAAGAGAAGAAGATGAAACAGTGAGAACCAACAACAAAACAAAGAGAAACCGAGGCCATCAACACCGACGCGGGTTCTTCACCACCACCATCTTCACACAAACTTTGGTGTTGACACAATCGCGACCTCCATGTCACGATAATGACTCGCAAAAGGCTATCCTCGCCGCGAATCAGAACAAGTATCCGAGCATCCACCGCGTAAACCAAAACGCACAAGGAAGAGGCCGTGAGAAGAAGTAGGCTCAAGCTGAGCACCGAATGAGGGATTTAGTATCGGTTTCGTCGAGAGGAAGGAGATCGCGAGCGGTGGTGGTCTTGAGGTGTTCGTGGCCGGTGATGTTGAGTGGAAGAGGCGATTGATGATCCGCCGCTTGTATTCATTGAAGAAGAAGAAGAGACCGAGTAATAGGGCTTGATCTTCTTTCCCTTTTGTGGATAGTAACCCTGTTTTTTGTGATTTTAATTTGGGGATATACGGACCACATCAGCTGCCATCTTTGTTTATTTTATTCTTTATATTTTATTTTTTAGGTTTTGTTTTTATTTGCTTTTAGTTTCAGGTTGTTAGATTGTGGGCATCTCATAAAGCACATCAAGCCCATTTGATTCTCCTTCTCACACCACCAAGATTTAGCGCTGACTTCTTTTTTTTTGTGTTACTTTTTTTATTGATTTAAAGTGTTGCTGAACATTGACTTCTTGTTGTATTTTCTCTAAGGACCATAGGCTTTGGATCGGGCTTGTAGGTTTTGGATCATCATTTTGGATTTCAATTACCACCAGAAGCCAGCGGCCTCCCCCCTCTCTCTTTACCCTTTTTTTTAATTATTTCTTTGTTTCTCTTAACTTCTTTTTAATCTTGTTTAAACAATTGTTATTTATTTCTAATTATTATTTAGCATTTATTAAAAACAATTTTGAGTTAGAATTTTATTAATAGTTTTTTTGTTAGAATTTTAGTTAGAATTTTATTAATAGCTAATTAGTTCTTAATTGACATTAAGTTTTTAGTTAAGAATTTTATTAGAATTGGATCATTCATTTTAACTTTGTTTAATTAAATGTAATTGTGGTTAATATTTGGTTTTAGTTTGTGTTTGATACTTTGTAGGTTTATTGCTTGATTGCGATGAGGGAGGATGTTGCTCGATGTACCTTGTGACTTGTTTTCATAATCTTGTCAGGACTCTTGAGGTTTCTTGATGCAGACTATGCTTAGTCCCTGATATCATTTGGATCAGTTCCCGTTTTTATTTCTGATTCCCTGTGACACTGGACGCGTATATTTGATACTCTGATTTGTATGGACTTGGTGACTGATGCATGTACTTAGTTGTTGGATTGTCTTGCTTGTTTGGTCTTCTGATAAATATTTCTGAGACTCTCCTGAATGGAAGAGGCAACGAACCTTCTCCGTTAGGTACCACTGAGGCCCGATTTTAATTATTGCATGCTGCTGCATCTGGAAGTACTACTGGTGTAGGCTCTGTTTGTGCATTGTCTGTTCATCTCCATTTCACAATCTCATCTTATTCATTATTCACCTTTCATCTTTCTCTTCTTCTTATCTTATTTCATTTTCATCTTAATTTTTCTTCCTCGTCTTCTATTCTTAACCTGAGGTGTGCTTGGGCCATCGTGGAGCTTCTCCTTTCATCTTTCTCTTCTTCTTTTCTTCTCCTTCATTAGGATAGTGAGCCTCACTAACCTAGGACCATCCGAGCATGTGAATATTAGGATTAGACTTTTCCCGTTAGCTTTTACCTTTATGATCCTTTTGGTTCTTTTTCTCTTCTCATCTCCAAATGCAATTTTAATTCACTTAATAAAGGTTGAGTACTTTCATGTGACATGAGACTTTACTATGAGATGCTTGCATGCGTTCCGTTTCGGGGCGAGGTGTGAGTCATCACTCGTGGTGGATAGGTCTTAGCATGAGTACCTCACAAAGAAAAAGCTAAAAAATATTTCTTAACCAAAAAAACACAAAAACACTTAATAATGGTAATAGGCCAGTGTGCTTAAGCCTTCACTTGTGGGACTAGCTTTGGAGATTTCCTCCATAGATAGGTGTGCCTCTTGCGCATTCCATTTCGGGATGATGTGAGATGTACACATCCCATTGAGTAGGACTTAGGTACACTCACCTATGCAAACCTTCACTCATAAAAGCTTCTAAAAAACACCAAACAAACAATAAGCGTCTTTCCTTCGGGAATTCTTTTCTCCCCTCATTCGCTCCGTCCGCGAACTTGCTCCTACTTGTCATCTTGCAAGACGGTTACGCACTCGTCGTCCGAGTCTGCAACACCTGAGCAATGGCATAGGCAGTTCAAGCCTTTAATTCACAAGCAATTTTCCTTTTAGTACCCCTAGTTAGGGGAACTACGGCGTCTCTGATCCTCATTATCCTGATGAGGTACGTAGGCAGCGGGGTAGGGCCCGTTCGAGCACAATCTTTATTTTCCCTACATTTCTCCTCTTTGTTTCTTATTCAGTTCTTTTCTCAGTTACTTTTCCATTTCATCGTATTTTCTTTTGCTGCAGCTTTTATTTCTCTCACCCTTTGAAACAGTTTCTTTCGCAAGCGTGGATCCCGTCGGGTACGGCGGACGATCTGGGTGCTAATACCTTCCCAGGTCGTAACCGACTCCCGAACTCAGTCTCTTTGGTTCGTAGGACCTGTGTCCTTCCTCTTCTTTCTTCTGGTTTGTGCAGCATTACCATTCCCTTTCTTCGGGATAAAAATGCCTGGCTGGCGACTCTATTCTTTTTCCGCGCCACTTTCGCGTTTGTACCAGGATGGAAATCCGGGGAGCGACACTGGCGACTCTGCTGGGGACCGAACCCAGAATCTCTGGTTCCCTTGAGAGTCAATCCTAGCGCTTGCGTGTTTCTGTTTCTTTGGGTGTTGACTGTTTGTTGTTGTGTGTTGTATATTATTGTTGTTTATTTACAACTTTATTTACAGCTTTTATTTACAGTTTTCAGTATTTATCTTCTGCATCATATGTTATTACTGGACTGTCTGGACTGGTTTTCTGTTTGGTGGGCTCGGGTGATACTGTTTCTGAGAGATAAGCCAAGTACCCGGCTTGAGTGCACCCTAGGACTAGAGTGGACATATTGTACTCACATGTGACATGATGAGTGGCGATGTGTTTCACGCCCAGACTGCGACCGTTTTGGAAATATCTTGTGTGGGGATTTCCACCACTTCAGGATAAGACCTTGATAGTTATGTGCATCTGGGGACCGATCATTGAGAACTTTTGTGGAAACAACCCTCTCCAGTGGTGACAGTGGCATACCACATTTCGTGGCAAACCCATTCGCACCCGAGGGTTCACTGGGGACTCGCATAAGATGGCATGGTTCTCTTATAAGAACTCAGCCAAAGCATCTGGTCGTATGACAATAGTACTGTATCCTCCGGGCTGAATGTACTATTGTTTCTCGATTTCAGCGCTCGAAGCTGGGGACTTATAAGGGATGCTTGTTTTTCCCGGACTCAGTTGAGGCCTCCATGCGTAGTACATAATGCCTAACCGATTCCCTGATGTGGTCATGAGCCATTTCTCGGAAATGGTGAAAGTATTATTGCTATTCGGCTTTGAGAGTCCGTGATGTTTGACCCGGAGCACACCCGTGATATTGGGAGGGGTTTACAGGTTTGCAGGAACCCTTGACCTCAACATACCCTCATTACCAGTGCAGTCTTATTATTTTGATCTGGTCACTATGATCCTGAAGTTATTGACCTCTGGTTTTCAGTTACTATTTCAGGTTACTATACATAGATCTTATGGTTACAGACACTCGATTCTTGGCTCAGTATTCCAAATTCCAGGCAATTTCCAGCTATGATCCCATGTCTTTGCATCTTTTGCATCATCATATTGCATTTTGCATTTGCATCAGCATGGCATACCCTTTTTCCAGAGAGCTCATCCTTCCTATTTTGTCCATGACCAGCCAGCTGATTTCTCGGTACTCAGTTTGAACAAGTGGTAACTGTTGGAAGACGACAGAGTGTGGGGAGCTAGACTGAGCAGTGTTAAGGGTAAAAGGGAAGTTTGGAAGTCGTCAGTAGTTATGTCAGAGAACAACCGTCAGAATGTTGAGTTCCTCCCCGGTTTCACTTCGAGGACCAATCCTTTGTATGGTCTTTCTCCTGATGAGGATCTTCCACAAGTGAACAATCTTACTCAAGCTCAGCCTGCACAGACCCAGATCGTGAATCAGAGTGTACCTGAACTATCTGTTGTCCGAGGTGGACCTTTATTTTCTTCTGATACTACGGATTATCAGAGTTTTGCCTTCCCTATGCCAAACTTGAAAGGGGCAATCCCTCTTGTGAAAACCAAGGATCCACAATCTATTGATCCTGCTGAAAGGTTTCGTGTGTTGGACGAGCAACTCAAAGCCTTAGCGGATCCTGATGCCTTTGGTTTTGATGCTCTAAATCTGTGTTTGGTGCCTGGTCTTGTCATTCCTCCAGATTTCAAGACTCCGAAGTTCGAAAAGTACACAGGTGTCAGTTGCCCGAAGCGTCATTTGGTGATGTTCTGCAGAAAAATGACTTCTTATGCATGCAATGATAAGCTGATGATTCACTGTTTTCAGGATAGTTTAAGTGGTGCATCCCTAAGTTGGTATATGGATTTGGAAAGCAGTCGTATCCGATCTTGGAATGATTTATCCAGAGCCTTCGTAAAGCAATACCAGTACAATGTGGACATGGCGCCCAGTCGCACGCATTTGCAGAACCTATCTCAGAGAACCGGTGAATCTTTCAGAGGATATGCACAACGGTGGAGAGAATTGGCAGCTCAAGTGCAGCCACCACTTTCAGACAGAGAATTGGTTGACCTGTTCGTAGGCACGTTACAAGGTCCGTACTTGGAAAGAATGAGTAGTATTTGGACATCAAACTTCTTTGATTTGATAAAATTTGGAGTACACATTGAAAGCCTGCTCAAAAGTGGAAAGATCCAGTACTCTTCGAATATCCCAGCTAGTGAAGGTGGGTCTGTTGTTAGCTCCCAAGAGGAAGAAGGGTATGACATCAGTGCAGTCATGGCAAATATCAAATATTCTAGACCATCTTCTTCTCAGAGATCATCCGTTCATAGGTCTGGCTACTCTTATGGGCATTCGGCGATGCTCAGAGCACCATGTTAGAAACCCTGGACTCTCCCTCGTCCACATCTGCAAGCTCATGGTCGAAGACCTCAGAATCAACTTCAGAACCAGCCTAGGCCTCACAACAATCTGGAAAGAAGAAACGCTCCTCTTCATCCAGTTCCCATGGCGTACAGTGAACTTTTTCCACATCTAATTCAGAGCTCATTGGTGATTCCTAAGCCTCTCAAGCCATTGCCAGAGCCGTACCCTCCAGGGTATAATCCTCATGAGCAGTGTGGGTATCATGGTGGATCGATCGGGCATTCAACTGAAGATTGTAAAGCTTTTCAAGCCAAAGTACAATAGTTGATCGACAAGGGGTACATATCCTTTCCAGAAGGAAGCTTGGTTGTGCACGTACACCTCTCGCCTGGTTGGGTTCGAGGGCTTCAGAGAAGCGTCTCCTGATTCAGTGGCTCGGACAAAATTTCATCAGAGCTGGTGATCATTGTATCCTTTTTATCCTTTGCATTGTAGTTTCTTTCCTGTTAGCAGCTACTTGTCTTTTAAGCATTGTTGTTTTGAATGGTAATGTTAATGTAGTGATCTTGCACTTTTTAAATCAATTATGTCGCATTCGCTCATTTTTCTTTACTTGCATTGGAAAAAAAAACTGCATCCATTTACCTCCCATTTATTTCATTGTTGTTTAGCAGGTTTGAGGGAGGATGATGACAACTGAATACCCATAATTGTTGAAGGTATGCTTTCAGAGTAGAACCTGCTGACGATGTACAGGCATTGTTTCAATTCCCAAACACTGGAGATATAAGGGAGATAGACCTTCGTTAACCCCCTTTGAGCCTAGAAGTAGGAGTTTCTTTTCTAAACGGAAAAACCCTCACATCCAACCCGGGGCAGGGTAGTTATCAATTAATTTGACCGAGCATTCAAATTTCCAAAGGAGTGTGCATCCGAGGATCCATTACCTTTATTCATTACACCTCAAGAGGTCAAGAGACGTGAAACCGCAATAGTTACCCCTCAACAACAAAGAAATGAGGTAGTCACTACCCTTTCAAGCAAGTCAGACAAACCTGTGTCACACGATTTGTTCAAGGAAAAAATCAAAGAAAAAAAGAGAAATAAAGCCCGCTAAGTCGAAAAAAGTGAAAACATATGACTTAGGCAAACGTTAGGGCATCCCGCTGGGCTTCAAAATCGGAAAATTAAAAAAAAAAAGATTCAGTCCAGGAAAAAATTAGGGAGTAAAAAAAAATTAGAAAGAAAAATCTTCCATTAGAACAAAGTCGTGTGACCAGACACAAAGTCAGAAGGGGTGACTGTTACTCCAAGAAACCTCATTGGTGCTTAAACCGTCAACGTCATTGGTTCCTCAACCATTACAAAGCCCTTTCGAGAGGCGAGCACTTAGGTCAAATTAGCTGAATATAGGGCTGGAGAACATCAAGGAGAATGGGTGGGCAAATATAAACTTTGAGCCACAAATCTTTCTTTCTAAAACCGTGAACCAGGCCACGTTACAACCCTTGAAAGTCCTAATTGAATCAGGGTCAATTCTGAAAGCATACTGTGACAAGGTTGCGTAAACTGACTCCTAACGATTTGCTAACTCAGCACTACGTTTGGACTAATCATCCATTCATCACACACTGTCACAACATTCAAATAAATAGATTTTCAAAACTTGCATGTGCGCTGCATTAAAATTACCATTTGTAAATGAACAGTTTTAATTGCAAGTCAGCCTATGTCACTAGGGAAGTTCCTACAAAGAAGCAATCATGAGGGAACTTGATCATTCAACAATGACGACCAGAATCAAGGGCACCTTGTAGGCCTATGAATCAGGGGCATGTTATCCAGTGGTTTTGTCGACCAAGGAGTTTTGTCAGGGTACAGCAAGTTCCCAAGCATCAGTTAATTGAGGGACGTCATTCAAAGCCAGTTGATCACAGCTGAGTCTACCAAACAGGGGCAGGTCTCCCGCATTCTCTGTTGACCAAGGATGAATTCTTCCAATGCTCAGTCAGAATGAGTCAGGTCGCTTCCGCGCTCATACCGGGGTAGGACATTTCCATAGATCACTAAGTGCAACTCTCCTCGAGAGAACATCCAAGTCCGCCATTCCAGGAGTTGGATAATCAGTGACAGTCTGTTCAGAGACTCACCCAATTGGGGCAACTTTAGCTACACAGAGCAATTTATATCAGTGATCTTCGAGTTCAAGACGAGTATCGGGAAATCATGTTACCCACCCTCGCCTTTGTCACCCTTCTCATCAGAAGCCTTGTCATAAGACCTTTCTTCCCACCTCGGGAGTTTTTCTAGCTTTTCATAAGAATTGCATAAATCATTTGCATACATTAATCATGTCGCTTCGCTTGAGCATATAGAGCATGTGCATCACAGTTGCATCGGGCATCCTAACCCCCACAACATCAGATCTCACCCAGGGCCTCGTAACCCCTAACTTCTTGACGTCTCAAAGTCCAGTTCTCGTCTGGCAAACCGTTTTAAAGTCCAGTTCTCGTCTGGAAAGCCAATTCAAAGTCTAGTTCTCGTCTAGCAAGCCAACCCAAAGTCCAGTTCTCGTCTAGCAAACCAACTTCAAATACCAGTTCTCGTCTGGTAGGCGAATCTTTTAACCAGTTCTCGTCTGGTCACCTTTTCATTTAACCTGTTGAACTCCAGTTCCCGTCTGGTAGTCATTCTTTTTTCAGAGTCAATTCCCGTTTGACAATGAACCCAAGGAGTCAGTTCTCGTCTGACGACTTATTCTTTGCCCATCAGTTCTCGTCTGTTGGCCTATCTTCAATAAACCAGTTCTCGTCTGGTATCTCACCTTCGAAGTCCAATTGCTTGGAAACCAAAAAAGACTCTATCAACCCGGCCTTACGCCCAACCATCCTTGTTTTAGCTCCCGTAGCTTGCATATTCATATCTTGCATCATTTGCACTGCATCTTCATACCGCATGGTTTCTGTTTTCTCTCTGTTGTGGAGCAAGAATTGTTACAAGACGTAATTTGGGGTAGTTATCTCAGGATCTGTTGAATTTCTGCAAGAGTTTGAAGACACCGGGGCAATTCTGGATGCCATGTCTTCTGTAAAATCCTTCGGAGGCAATCTCTTCATAGATGATGCAATATGGAACAATTTCAAGAGTAATGGATGATTATTCACTCATGATAATTAGTCTGCAACTGTTGAGCTCAGAAGCTTGAGTCACTGACTTAATTCTTGGGGAATGTCTGGTATTTATTTTACCAGCAGGGCATTGGAAGTTTATTTCTTCCCCAAGCATAATTTCCCCTCAGCCGACAAGGTTTCCTCGTGAGGAGTTGGTTATTCGCATTCAGTCAAAGTCCAATTTTCATTGGCATATCCTTCCAACACAGTTGTCGTACTATACTTGGGGCATATTTTGGCTTATTTAATTCTCCAGCAAAGTCCCTCCTCAGCAGAGCATTGCCAAATATTTTTCTCAACCATGCCAGAAGGTTGACATCCCCAGCTGAGTTAGAGCAGACGATATCCCCAGCAGAACTTCAAGGCTAATTGAATCGTTCTCATCCCCAAGTGGACTTATCTTTCCACAGTGAAGTTTTCCCAACAGGCAGCTGAAGGCCTTGTTTCCCCACAATGTTAGAATTGTCAGAGCTCTCTCTCTCCAGCAAGGGTCCCAGCAAGAGTTATTTGACGAAGCATCTTCCCTAGCCAAGTCTGAAGATGATCTTTCCCCACAGAGTTCATGTCTGATCTCCACTTCCGGCAGTTAAATATTTCCCAACAAAGTTGCCATACTGGTGGTCATTTGATGATACAATCAGGTATATATCACCTCAATCAGAGATGGGTAGTCAGACCTCTAGACTTATCTTCCCCTACAGAGTTGTAACTCTCGGTGGCCAATCAGGCATTTGTCTACCGCTCGTCTGCGTTTGTCAACACTCGTCTGTGTTATCTCTAAGCAGAGTTATCCCCAGCAGTGATATATCATGGTTTACTACTGCTCGTCCGCATCCCTGCAGCACTCGTCCGTGCATTTTATTTTCGATTCCTCTTTATTTGAGGCATATTCCCAAGAAAGTCGCCAGTACTCGTCCGTGCTCGCATCTTTATTTGATGCTCGACCGCATCTCTTAGCACTCGTACGTGCTTGTTAATCCTTTGAAGATTGCTCGTCCGCATCCTTCGACACTCGTCCGTGCCTATTACTTATCTAGTGCTCGTCTGCACGCTCCGACACCCGTCCGTGTTTGGTATTTTCTTTTGAAGATCGTCTGAAATAAGCTGATACTCGTCTGTATCTTTTCTGACACTCGTCTGTGTTAAATTGTTCCCTTTTGAAGATTCCAATGCTCGTCTGTGTTGGATTTCTAGTATTCGTCTATACCAGTGATTGATACTCGTCCGTATCATTATTAGAAGCACTCGTCTGTGTTTCTTGGATCATCGTCCGGTACTCGTCCGTATCGTCGACTTATGACACTCGTCTGTGTTTCTTTGATGATCATTCCAATGCTCGTCCGCATTGAAGAGGTTGAAAATCCTGACGGTGGGATTAAAACGTCAAAACAATTTCCGGAACCTGCGTAAGGGTTATCCGAAGAAGACTCGTCCGTCTTATTCCACTTATCTGCGTAAGTATTCGTGAAGAGGATTCGTCTATCCTAGTTGCATGTCTATCCCACAGACTTATATGCATTTCCGGAACCTGCGTAAGGGTTATCCGAAGAAGACTCGTCTGTCTTATTCCACTTATCTGCGTAAGGATTAGTGAAGGAGATTCGTCTATCTCAGGTTACTTTGAAGATTCTTAAGGGCTCGTCCGCTCTCTGCACCTGGCGTCACAGATCATTTGAAGACTCGTCCGTCTCATGTTTCATCAGAACCTTTGGTTTCATTGGAAGGAGCTCGTCTGCTCATCTCTCAGCTCAGTTGCAACGTCATTGGATTGGGTTTATTTCCCATTTCTTGTTTTCTGCATCAGAGCGCAAATTTCTGGTCTTCTTGGTATTCAACCGCAGTTTATCTTGAATGGTCGATAGCCCGTACTATCGTCCTTTTCAGATTAATTGATGATTGAATAGGGGCAGCTGTAGACACCCAAATTTGCCCTCTGGTTTTCTATCCATGTCTGTCTTTCATTTGCATCTCATTTGCATTTCCATTAGATCATTTAGAATTCATATCATGTGCATAAGACATGGGATCGTCATCATCAGAGGATTAGGGTTTCACGTTCCTATTTGTGGTTATCCGACAAGTTCAAGGCTTTGGCTCGCAGCCATCAGTGGTATCATTCTCCTCATGTCGCTGGATTAGAGTTTAGTTCCCTGATCAAGGATTTCAGGTCTGCAAAGAATATTCACTGGCACATCTGGCGCCTCATCATCAAGTTCTTCAGATTATCAAGTAATGATTCGTGTGAGGTTTGGTTCCGAAAATCAGATAATTGTTTCAATCACAAGTCATTCAGTGATTCAGGAGTGAACTCATTCATTTTATCAGAAGTTGTGGAAATAGTGCAAGTTGATTCATAGTTGTGTGTGCATCGGTGCTAGCCATTTCATCTCATAGAAAATCAATCCACAAATCACTTTCTTATTGAACCAATTCCATTTTTTTTTCTAATTTCCATCCCTTATTCAATTCATAACCTTTTTTTTCGATTTATTTCGATCATCCATTAAAGTCACTCGTCAATATCCATTTTATAGCCAATTTCATCTTTCTAGAATCCATATACCAATATATATATATATATATATATATATATATATATATATATATATATATATATATATTTTATTATTTCCATATCCAAATATTCATAATTCAACTCATGCCCGATATCCAATTATTCACCATCCTTATTTTCTTTATTTTTATCCTTAATTCAATTTCTCAATGTCCATATTCTATTTTCTTTTTTTATATATACCATTTTAAATCCACACTTCTTTTCTTTTTTCCATTTTTCACTAATTCACTTTTAAATATATGTACAAGTCTTCTTTTTTTCCTTTTACAAAGAGCCCATGCATTCCAATTGTAACCATAGGCCCATCAAACATTTGCAACCAAAAATAAGTAAATATAAAAGCATATGACATGGTTTTCATTGAAAAAATTCAGCAGACAACAAAATACAGGTAGTAAAAATCGTGACCATGATACTACCAACACTCACGCACATGCCACAAGGAGACCCTACCACTACTCAGCAAACTACCGTGCGAATTTGGCAACACACAAATGCCATAACAAACGCATTTCACACTCCAGCCATACCTCAACTCACCACAACAACTTTCAGCAACCTTCACGCATTCACGCACTCTCGGCAATTTTGCCCAACTTTCTCACGCTCCTTCAATTCGCAAAACCGCAGTAACAAACATCAATAACACACAAACGCATGTGACCCTCAAAAACTAGAAAATCACAACAAAGTTGCAAAGTCTTCATCGCTCACTCATCACCACCACCCTTCGTATGTTCTCATCAACCAAAACCTCTATTCTTCAACCAAAATGGAAAACACCACCCTTTAACCCCCTCTGCTTCATCCAACTCCTTCTCACAACCTTCAAAACCCTCAACCGAATTCCATTCTCATCACCAAACCACAACAACACAGAAGCTCAAATCAGAAAAAACAGAAAGAGAAGAAGATGAAACAGTGAGAACCAACAACAAAACAAAGAGAAACCGAGGCCATAAACACCGACGCGGGTTCTTCAACACCACCATCTTCACACAAACTTTTGTGTTGACACAATCACGACATCCATGTCACGATAATGACTCGCAAAAGGCTATCCTCGCCGCGAATCAGAACAAGTATCCGAGCATCCACCGCGTAAACCAAAACGCACAAGGAAGAGGCCGTGAGAAGAAGTAGGCTCAAGCTGAGCACCGAATGAGGGATTTAATATCGGTTTCGTCGAGAGGAAGGAGATCGCGAGCGGTGGTGGTCTTGAGGTGTTCGTGGCCGGTGATGTTGAGTGGAAGAGGCGATTGATGATCCGCCGCTTGTATTCATTGAAGAAGAAGAAGGGACCGAGTAATAGGGCTTGATCTTCTTTCCCTTTTGTGGATAGTAACCCTGTTTTTTGTGATTTTAATTTCGGGATATACGGACCACATCAGCTGCCATCTTTGTTTATTTTATTCTTTATATTTTATTTTTTAGGTTTTGTTTTTATTTGCTTTTAGTTTCAGGTTGTTAGATTGTGGGCATCTCATAAAGCACATCAAGCCCATTTGATTCTCCTTCTCACACCACCAAGATTTAGCGCTGACTTCTTTTTTTTTTTGTGTTACTTTTTTTATTGATTTAAAGTGTTGCTGAACATTGACTTCTTGTTGTATTTTCTCTAAGGACCATAGGCTTTGGATTGGGCTTGTATGTTTTGGATCATCATTTTGGATTTCAATTACCACCAGAAGCCAGCGGCCTCCCCCCTCTCTCTTTACCCTCTTTTTTTTAATTATTTCTTTGTTTCTCTTAACTTCTTTTTAATCTTGTTTAAACAATTGTTATTTAGTTCTAATTATTATTTAGCATTTATTAAAAACAATTTTGAGTTAGAATTTTATTAATAGTTTTTTTGTTAGAATTTTAGTTAGAATTTTATTAATAGCTAATTAGTTCTTAATTGACATTAAGTTTTTAGTTAAGAATTTTATTAGAATTGGATCATTCATTTTAACTTTGTTTAATTAAATGTAATTGTGGTTAATATTTGGTTTTAGTTTGTGTTTGATACTTTGTAGGTTTATTGCTTGATTGCGATGAGGGAGGATGTTGCTCGATGTACCTTGTGACTTGTTTTCATAATCTTGTCAGGACTGCTGAGGTTTCTTGATGCAGACTGTGCTTAGTCCCTGATATCATTTGGATCAGTTCCCGTTTTTATTTCTGATTCCCTGTGACACTGGATGCGTATATTTGATACTCTGATTTGTCTGGACTTGGTGACTGATGCATGTACTTAGTTGTTGGATTGTCTTGCTTGTTTGGTCTTCTGATAAATATTTATGAGACTCTCCTGAATGGAAGAGGCAACGGACCTTCTCCGTTAGGTACCACTGAGGCCCGATTTTAATTATTGCATGCTGCTGCATCTGGAAGTACTACTGGTGTAGGCTCTGTTTGTGCATTGTTTGTTCATCTCCATTTCACAATCTCATCTTATTCATTATTCACCTTTCATCTTTCTCTTCTTCTTATCTTATTTCATTTTCATCTTAATTTTTCTTCCTCGTCTTCTATTCTTAACCTGAGGTGTGCTTGGGCCATCGTGGAGCTTCTCCTTTCATCTTTCTCTTCTTCTTTTCTTCTCCTTCATTAGGATAGTGAGCCTCACTAACCTAGGACCATCCGAGCATGTGAATATTAGGATTAGACTTTTCCCGTTAGCTTTTACCTTTATGATCCTTTTGGTTCTTTTTCTCTTCTCATCTCCAAATGCAATTTTAATTCACTTAATAAAGGTTGAGTACTTTCATGTGACATGAGACTTTACTATGAGATGCTTGCATGCGTTCCGTTTCGGGGCGAGGTGTGAGTCATCACTCGTGGTGGATAGGTCTTAGCATGAGTACCTCACAAAGAAAAAGCTAAAAAATATTTCTTAACCAAAAAAACACAAAAACACTTAATAATGGTAATAGGCCAGTGTGCTTAAGCCTTCACTTGTGGGACTAGCTTTGGAGATTTCCTCCATAGATAGGTGTGCCTCTTGCGCATTCCATTTCGGGATGATGTGAGATGTACACATCCCATTGAGTAGGACTTAGGTACACTCACCTATGCAAACCTTCACTCATAAAAGCTTCTAAAAAACACCAAACAAACAATAAGCGTCTTTCCTTCGGGAATTCTTTTCTCCCCTCATTCGCTCCGTCCGCGAACTTGCTCCTACTTGTCATCTTGCAAGACGGTTACGCACTCGTCGTCCGAGTCTGCAACACCTGAGCAATGGCATAGGCAGTTCAAGCCTTTAATTCACAAGCAATTTTCCTTTTAGTACCCCTAGTTAGGGGAACTACGGCGTCTCTGATCCTCATTATCCTGATGAGGTACGTAGGCAACGAGGTAGGGCCCGTTCGAGCACAATCTTTATTTTCCCTACATTTCTCCTCTTTGTTTCTTATTCAGTTCTTTTCTCAGTTACTTTTCCATTTCATCGTATTTTCTTTTGCTGCAGCTTTTATTTCTCTCACCCTTTGAAACAGTTTCTTTCGCAAGCGTGGATCCCGTCGGGTACGGCGAACGATCTGGGTGCTAATACCTTCCCAGGTCGTAACCGACTCCCGAACTCAGTCTCTTTGGTTCGTAGGACCTGTGTCCTTCCTCTTCTTTCTTCTGGTTTGTGCAGCATTACCATTCCCTTTCTTCGGGATAAAAATGCCTGGCTGGCGACTCTATTCTTTTTCCGCGCCACTTTCGCGTTTGTACCAGGATGGAAATCCGGGGAGCGACACTGGCGACTCTGCTGGGGACCGAACCCAGAATCTCTGGTTCCCTTGAGAGTCAATCCTAGCGCTTGCGTGTTTCTGTTTCTTTGGGTGTTGACTGTTTGTTGTTGTGTGTTGTATATTATTGTTGTTTATTTACAACTTTATTTACAGCTTTTATTTACAGTTTTCAGTATTTATCTTCTGCATCATATGTTATTACTGGACTGTCTGGACTGGTTTTCTGTTTGGTGGGCTCGGGTGATACTGTTTCTGAGAGATAAGCCAAGTACCCGGCTTGAGCACCCTAGGACTAGAGTGGACATATTGTACTCACATGTGACATGATGAGTGGCGATGTGTTTCACGCCCAGACTGCGACCGTTTTGGAAATATCTTGTGTGGGGATTTCCTCCACTTCGGGATAAAACCTTGATAGTTATGTGCATCTGGGGACCGATCATTGAGAACTTTTGTGGAAAAAACCCTCTCCAGTGGTGACAGTGGCATACCACATTTCGTGGCAAACCCATTCGCACCCGAGGGTTCACTAGGGACTCGCATAAGATGGCATGGTTCTCTTATAAGAACTCAGCAAAAGCATCTGGTCGTATGACAATAGTACTGTATCCTCCGGGCTGAATGTACTATTGTTTCTCGATTTCAGCGCTCGAAGCTGGGGACTTATAAGGGATGCTTGTTTTTCCCGGACTCAGCTGAGGCCTCCCTGCGTAGTACATAATGCCTAACCGATTCCCTGTTGTGGTCATGAGCCATTTCTCGGAAATGGTGAAAGTATTATTGCTATTCGGCTTTGAGAGTCCGTGATGTTTGACCCGGAGCACACCCGTGATATTGGG
Organism: Lathyrus aphaca; assembly: GCA_963966055.1. NCBI lineage: Eukaryota > Viridiplantae > Streptophyta > Magnoliopsida > Fabales > Fabaceae > Lathyrus > Lathyrus aphaca. Next base: position 485,068,268 of record OZ014525.1, on the reverse strand, counting down.
AGGGGTTTACAGGTTTGCAGGAACCCTTGACCTCAACATACCCTCATTACCAGTGCAGTCTTATTATTTTGATCTGGTCACTATGATCCTGAAGTTATTGACCTCTGGTTTTCAGTTACTATTTCAGGTTACTATACATAGATCTTGTGGTTACAGACACTCGATTCTTGGCTCAGTATTCCAGATTCCAGGCAATTTCCAGCTATGATCCCATGTCTTTGCATCTTTTGCATCATCATATTGCATTTTGCATTTGCATCAGTATGGCATACCCTTTTTCCAGAGAGCTCATCCTTCCTATTTTGTCCATGACCAGCCAGCTGATTTCCCGGTACTCAGTTTGAACAAGTGGTAACTGTTGGAAGACGACAGAGTGTGGGGAGCTAGACTGAGCAGTGTTAAGGGTAAAAGGGCAGTTTGGAAGTCGTCAGTAGTTATTGTAACACGGTGGGAGAACTGACTTTAGTTATGTTGCGGATAGCAAGAGTCGCCACCGACTTTTATTTTATCCAAAGGAAAGGCATAAAAGAACAGGAAAGACCCTTTTAAAAGATTTTTGGGTCCGGGGGGTAGGTTATGTAAAGGGAAGGTGTTAGCACCCTTTACATCCATAGTTATCCATGGGCTCTTAGTTACTTAGCTCACTTTAAAATGTCTTTGAAAATGTGAAGTGTGTGAATAGAAATTTTCTTAACTGTTTATAATGACCCATGTACGGATGCGTATAAACCTTTGTTTTGAAAATTTTTGTTTGAAATTGTGAAGTGTTTGAAAAGTTTTGAGGAGTGAGCAAGTAACTATGAGGAACCTACCCTAAGTTTAAGTCTTTTCTGTTCTTGAATCCTTTAAGTGGTAAGACTATCCCTATTATTAAGGAATAGGTAGTCATTACCTTGGATGTGAGGGACAAGTGAAGGGACATCTGTTTATGTAGGCAACTGTGGGGTGTATAAGCAATTTTGGAGGGACTATCATCTTTATTCGAAAGGGACAAGATCATTACGAAGGCAACATTCGAACGGGACTTGATCTTTTATTTGTTAAGGGACTAGATGACTTTATTTTGAGGGACTTTTGCTTTACACACCCTACTTGACCTTTTTGATTAGGCAACATGAGAGGTATCCCTAAGGAAGTGAGATGGCGATCCAAGATCGACTTACGTGTGTGAGTGTACAATTTTAATATTTATCTTTAAATTTAAATGATCTAAATTAATTTTAAATATACAAACATGTTCTTTACACTCCCTATTTACTAACCATAGCATAAAAATATAAATAATAAACATTATTAATAAATATTACACCAAGGAGCAATTACATAATAATAAAAGCAATTTAAATAAATAAGCAAAATATTAAATAATAATAACAATAATTGGGTTAGTGAAATAATAATAAAAATAATCACAATGTGGTTAGTAATAATAAAATATCATATAAACATAATTAATAATAATAATAATGAAATAAGCAAGAATATTATAATAATTAAAAGATTAAATTTTTATATAAACAATTATTTAAGATTAATAAGAAAATATGAGCAATTATACTAATTATTATAAAATTTGAAGTTATATGTAAATTATAAAATTAAATTAATTATGAACATATTATGAAAATAAATTATAATTACAAAAATTAAATTAGCAATTTTTAACTATTTTTATTAACAATTATTTATACACAATAAAAAAAAATAAACAATTTAAAGAATATTTACATATTATGAAAATAGATTAAGAATTTTAATTTTTTAAACAAGATTTAAATTATAAATGAATTGTAGAATATATACATATTAATATAAATATTAGGGTTTGATTATTAAAACATTTAGATTTATTTATTACTAAAAAATATAAACAAAAAATTATAAATAAACAAATAAATTAGGTTTTAGGAAAAATATTTTAGGGTTTATATTGATTTATGAAATATATATTAGAATTTATTAAATTAAGATTATAGTTTTAATTAATTAATATTAACAATAAGCAAAACAAATAGAAAGAAAAAGAAAAAGAGAACTTACCTTGGCTGGGAATTGAACCCAGCCCCTCTTGCTTTCAAGAACACAAGCCAGCAACACCAACCATTGGGCCAGCGCGCGTGCAGGTGATAAAAGGAAGGGTCCAATTGGTTTTGTGCCTTGTTCCTGAAAATCAAAGAAAAATAAAAACAAAACAAAAGGCCTGGGGGGATCGAACCCAGGACCTTCAAACATCACACAAACACATTAACCATTCCAGCTGGGAGAGCGCACCTATCAATACAACAACTACAATTCATTATATATTAAAACTAATAGTTAAGCTGAAAAATAATAAAAATTTGTGGAAGCCAGGATTCGAACTCAGGACAATGCCTCCCTGCGCGCATACGTTCACCACTGGGACACATGCTCATGTGTGATGAATAAACAGAAACAATACATAATATTTTAAAACAAAATTTTGAATTTGTTTTTCGCGCGCAGCCCACTTCGTCTTCTTCCTTGAATTCGTAGGATTTCCTGCGAAATTACTTGGGAAATCACCTACGAATTTTCATACGTTCTTAAACCTGCGAATTTCATACATCATCATACAAGCACAATTTCATCAAATTAATTACACCAATATGATCCAAAAAGTTCATTGAGTTGATTTATGGTCTCAAAATTCATTTATGGTTGTTAAATTACGAAACCCTAATTCGTTAGGTATGAACCCTAAAATGGTGTTTCACGAATTAGCCACTAAATCATCAATCCAATTGCCCAGAATTCATCCCTGCACTCATCTAAACACAAACCAACAGTCAAACTTGATTAATATTACATGAAAATGCAAGAACAAGAAAAATCGAAAGTGAACAAGAAACGGTTCGGATTTCTTAATATATCATGCTATGATGCAATGTAGTGATTGGTTTCGATTCAAGGATGTCCAGGGATCATTGCTATGTCTTTAGAATACCTTGAAACCTCTTGAATGGATGAAACCGAAAATTGATTTTTGGATGATTTTTGAATTTTGAAACTTACACTTTGAGGCTGGAAATTCCCCTTCTATGATTAGGGTTATGTCATGTACTTATAGTGTGATGAATTTAGGTCAGAAAACTTGGTCATTGTTTGAAAGATTTGATCCAAAAAGATTGAGAAAGATAAGCTTTGAAATTCAAATATTTTTGCATAAACACTTTCTATTTCAAGCCAATCAACATTATTTTTGTATCAATTTGATCCATATTGAATTCATGACCTTCTAGAACCAAAAATAATTTTAAATCTTCACACTTGATATTTTATTTAAATTTAAAATGATTTTTAATATAAAAAATCATAATAAATAAATTAAATAAAATAAAAATTATGAAAATATCAAATAATTTTCGTGCATGATGTCATGGATTACTTTGGGTCATTAAAAGTTCAGCCCACTTAGCAAAATTTGGTTTCAAACCTCCATTTGCTTCATAAACTTCCCTAAAATTTCCCAACTTTTCAAGGGCACACATCCTTCAATTTTAATGCTATGAGGGTGTTCTTTTCCATTTTGTAAAGCTTGAAGAGTCCTCTAACCAACCCCACTGGTTTCATGTTCATATCATTTACCATTCTCAAGTTATGCCCTTTTGAAGTTGTTGACTTTTTGTTGACTTTTAAAAGGACCTATAATGTCTTAGCTCATACCTTCCAAATGAAGAATTTTTGGGCTTGGCTTGTGAGACACAAAGTTGTAGAGAATTCAATTTCCTTCAAAATGAGCTTTGGATGGAGACTTGGTGATGAAGCATGTGAAAGTTATGGCTGGTCAAAGTTTAGTTGACTTTTACTAAGGAAACCCTAATTTAGAAACTCCTGATTCTTGATGATCTGAAATATCCTAGATGAATCATGATCAACCCTTGATCAAATAATGAATTTTACTTCATATACTTGATGTTGGCAAAAAATCATGAAGTTTGACTTTGGTTTGACCACAATTGACCTTAGTTTGACTTTTTAACTACTTTGACTGATTTTGACTTATCTGATCATCTGATTGAGCAAACTTTTGAGAAAAGTCTTGAAACTTGTCATGGGGATTCTTAGACACATATGAGGTGTTATGAAGCTCACTTGAAATCTTGGAAGTTCATTTAGCCTGATTAAAGTCAAAACCCTAGTTTTGGATGCACTGCTTATGAGGTGCATTGTCTGAGGGAATTGTCAACTCTTCTGACTATTTGTGAACTTTGTGAACCTTGTGAACCATCATAAGATGTCTTGTGAACCTTGTGAACCTCATGGAAAGTCTTGTGAACTTTGTGAACCTCATAAAGTGTCTTGTAGACTTCATGAACCTCCTGAAAGGTCTTGTATGTATTGTGAATCTTGTGAACCTTGTGAACCTCATAAAGTGTCTTGTAGACTTCATGAACTTCATGAAAAGGTCTTGTAAGTATTGTGATCCTTGTGAACCTTGTGAACCTTCTTAGCACACAAAGTCTTGTATTGTGAGGGCAAATTTTGGGGTGCAACAGTTATGTCAGAGAACAACCGTCAGAATGTTGAGTTCCTCCCCGGTTTCACTTCGAGGACCAATCCTTTGTATGGTCTTTCTCCTGATGAGGATCTTCCACAAGTGAAAAATCTTACTCAAGCTCAGCCTGCACAGACCCAGATCGTGAATCAGAGTGTACCTGAACTATCTGTTGTCCGAGGTGGACCTTCATTTTCTTCTGATACTACGGATTATCAGAGTTTTGCCTTCCCTATGCCAAACTTGAAAGGGGCAATCCCTCTTGTGAAAACCAAGGATCCACAATCTATTGATCCTGCTGAAAGGTTTCGTGTGTTGGACGAGCAACTCAAAGCCTTAGCGGATCCTGATGCCTTTGGTTTTGATGCTCTAAATCTGTGTTTGGTGCCTGGTCTTGTCATTCCTCCAGATTTCAAGACTCCGAAGTTCGAAAAGTACACCGGTGTCAGTTGCCCGAAGCGTCATTTGGTGATGTTCTGCAGAAAAATGACTTCTTATGCATGCAACGATAAGCTGATGATTCACTGTTTTTAGGACAGTTTAAGTGGTGCATCCCTAAGTTGGTATATGGATTTGGAAAGCAGTCGTATCCGATCTTGGAATGATTTATCCAGAGCCTTCGTAAATCAATACCAGTACAATGTGGACATGGCGCCCAGTCGCACGCATTTGCAGAACCTATCTCAGAGAACCGGTGAATCTTTCAGAGGATATGCACAACGGTGGAGAGAATTGGCAGCTCAAGTGCAGCCACCACTTTCAGACAGAGAATTGGTTGACCTGTTCGTAGGCACGTTACAAGGTCCGTACTTGGAAAGAATGAGTAGTATTTGGACATCAAACTTCTCTGATTTGATAAAAGTTGGAATACGCATTGAAAGCCTGCTCAAAAGTGGAAAGATCCAGTACTCTTCGAATATCCCAGCTAGTGAAGGTGGGTCTGTTGTTAGCTCCCAAGAGGAAGAAGGGTATGACATCAGTGCAGTCATGGTAAATATCGAATATTCTAGACCATCTTCTTCTCAGAGATCACCCGTTCATAGGTCTGGCTACTCTTATGGGCATTCGGCGATGCTCAAGCACCATGTCAGAAACCCTGGACTCTCCCTCGTCCACATCTGCAAGCTCATGGTCGAAGACCTCAGAATCAACTTCAGAACCAGCCTAGGCCTCACAACAATCTGGAAAGAAGAAACGCTCCTCTTCATCTAGTTCCCATGGCGTACAGTGAACTTTTGCCACATTTAATTCAGAGCTCATTGGTGATTCCTAAGCCTCTCAAGCCATTGCCAGAGCCGTACCCTCCAGGGTATAATCCTCATGAGCAGTGTGGGTATCATGGTGGATCGATCGGGCATTCAACTGAAGATTGTAAAGCTTTTCAAGCCAAAGTACAACAGTTGATCGACAAGGGGTACATATCCTTTCCAGAAGGAAGCTTGGTTGTGCACGTACACCTCTCACCTGGTTGGGTTCGAGGGCTTCAGAGAAGCGTCTCCTGATTCAGTGGCTCGGACAAAATGTCATCAGAGCTAGTGATCATTGTATCCTTTTTATCATTTGCATTGTAGTTTCTTTCCTGTTAGTAGCTACTTGTCTTTTAAGCATTGTTTTTTTGAATGGTAATGTTAATGTAGTGATCTTGTACTTTTTAAATCAATTATGTCGCATTCGCTCATTTTTCTTTACTTGCATTGAAAAAAAAACAAAACTGCATCCATTTACCACCCATTTATTTCATTGTTGTTTAGCAGGTTTGAGGGAGGATGATGACAACTGAATACCCATAATTGTTGAAGGTATGCTTTCAGAGTAGAACCTGCTGACGATGTACAGGCATTGTTTCAATTCCCAAACACTGGAGATATAAGGGAGATAGACCTTCGTCAACCCCCTTTGAGCCTAGAAGTAGGAGTTACTTTTCTAAACGGAAAAACCCTCACATCCAACCCGGGGCAGGGTAGTTATCAATTAATTTGACCGAGCATTCAAATTTCCAAAGGAGTGTGCATCCGAGGATCCATTACCTTTATTCATTACACCTCAAGAGGTCAAGAGACGTGAAACCGCAATAGTTACCCCTCAACAACAAAGGAATGAGGCAGTCACTACCCTTTCAAGCAAGTCAGACAAACCTGTGTCACACGATTTGTTCAAGGAAAAAATCAAAGAAAAAAAGAGAAATAAAGCCCGCTAAGTCGAAAAAAGTGAAAACATATGACTTAGGCAAACGTTAGGGCATCCCGCTGGGCTTCAAAATCGGAAAATTCAAAAAAAAAAGATTCAGTCCAGGCAAAAATTAGGGAGTAAAAAAAAATAGAAAGAAAAATATTCCATTAGAACAAAGTCGTGTGACCAGACACAAAGTCAGAAGGGGTGACTGTTACTCCAAGAAACCTCATTGGTGCTTAAACCGTCAACGTCATTGGTTCCTCAACCATTACAAAGCCCTTTCGAGAGGCGAGCACTTAGGTCAAATTAGCTGAATATAGGGCTGGAGAACATCAAGGAGAATGGGTGGGTAAATATAAACTTTGAGCCACAAATCTTTCTTTCTAAAACCGTGAACCAGGCCACGTTACAACCCTTGAAAGTCCTAATTGAATCAGGGTCAATTCTGAAAGCATACTGTGACAAGGTTGCGTAAACTGACTCCTAATGATTTGCTAACTCAGCACTACGTTTGGACTAATCATCCATTCATCACACACTGTCACAACATTCAAATAAATAGATTTTCAAAACTTGCATGTGCGCTGCATTAAAATTACCATTTGTAAATGAACAGTTTTAATTGCAAGTCAGCCTGTGTCACCAGGAAAGTTCCTACAAATAAGCAATCATGAGGGAACTTGATCATTCAACAATGACGACCAGAATCAAGGGCACCTTGTAGGCCTATGAATCAGGGGCATGTTATCCAGTGGTTTTGTCGACCAAGGAGTTTTGTCAGGGTACAGCAAGTTCCCAAGCATCAGTTAATTAAGGGACGTCATTCAAAGCCAGTTGATCACAACTGAGTCTACCAAACAGGGGCAGGTCTCCCGCATTCTCTGTTGACCAAGGATGAATTCTTCCAATGCTCAGTCAGAATGAGTCAGGTCGCTTCCGCGCTCATACCGGGGCAGGACATTTCCAGAGATCACTAAGTGCAACTCTCCTCGAGAAAACATCCAAGTCCTCCATTCTAGGAGTTGGATAATCAGTGACAGTCTATTCAGAGACTCACCCAATTGGGGCAACTTTAGCTACACAGAGCAATTTATATCAGTGATCTTCGAGTTCAAGACGAGTATCGGGAAATCATGTTACCCACCCTCGCCTTTGTCACCCTTCTCATCAGAAGCCTTGTCATAAGACCTTTCTTCCCACCTCGGGAGTTTTTCTAGCTTTTCATAAGAATTGCATAAATCATTTGCATACATTAATCATGTCGCTTCGCTTGAGCATATAGAGCATGTGCATCACAGTTGCATCGGGCATCCTAACCCCCACAACATCAGATCTCACCCAGGGCCTCGTAACCCCCAACTTCTTGACGTCTCAAAGTCCAGTTCTCGTATGGAAAACCGTTTTAAAGTCCAGTTCTCGTCTGGCAAGCCAATTCAAAGTCCAGTTCTCGTCTGGCAAGCCAACCCAAAGTCCAGTTCTCGTCTGGCAAACCAACTTTAAATACCAGTTCTCGTCTGGTAGGCGAATCTTTTAACCAGTTCTCGTCTGGTCACCTTTTCATTTAACCTGTTGAACTCCAGTTCCCGTCTGGTAGTCATTCTTTTTTCAGAGTCAATTCCCGTTTGACAATGAACCCAAGGAGTCAGTTCTCGTCTGACGACTTATTCTTTGCCCATCAGTTCTCGTCTGTTGGCCTATCTTCAATAAACCAGTTCTCGTCTGGTATCTCACCTTCTAAGTCCAATTGCTTGGAAACCAAAAAAGACTCTATCAACCCGGCCTTACGCCCAACCATCCTTGTTTTAGCTCCCGTAGCTTGCATATTCATATCTTGCATCATTTGCACTGCATCTTCATACCGCATGGTTTCTGTTTTCTCTCTGTTATGGAGCAAGAATTGTTACAAGACGTAATCTGGGGCAGTTATCTCAGGATCTGTTGAATTTCTGCAAGAGTTTGAAGACACCGGGGCAATTCTGGATGCCATGTCTTCTGTAAAATCCTCCAGAAGCAATCTCTTCATAGATGATGCAATATGGCACAATTTCAAGAGTAATGGATGATTATTCACTCATGATAATTAGTCTGCAACTGTTGAGCTCAGAAGCTTGAGTCACTGACTTAATTCTTGGGGAATGTCTGGTATTTATTTTACCAGCAGGGCATTGGAAGTTTATTTCTTCCCCAAGCATAATTTCCCCTCAGCCGACAAGGTTTCCTCGTGAGGAGTTGGTTATTCGCATTCAGTCAAAGTCCAATTTTCATTGGCATATCCTTCCAACACAGTTGTCGTACTATACTTGGGGCATATTTTGGCTTATTTAATTCTCCAGCAAAGTCCCTCATCAGCAGAGCATTGCCAAATATTTTTCTCAACCATGCCAGAAGGTTGACATCCCCAGCTGAGTTAGAGCAGACAATATCCCCAGCAGAACTTCAAGGCTAATTGAATCGTTCTCATCCCCAAGCAGACTTATCTTTCCACAATGAAGTTTTCCCAACAGGCAGCTGAAGGCCTTGTTTCCCCACAAAGTTAGAATTGTCAGAGCTCTCTCTCTCCAGCAAGGGTCCCAGCAAGAGTTATTTGACGAAGCATCTTCCCTAGCCAAATCTGAAGATGATCTTTCCCCACAGAGTTCATGTCTGATCTCCACTTCCGGCAGTGAAATATTTCCCAGCAAAGTTGCCATACTGGTGGTCATTTGATGATACAGTCAGGTATATATCACCTCAATCAGAGATGGGTAGTCAGACCTCTAGACTTATCTTCCCCTGCAGAGTTGTAACTCTCGGTGGCCAATCAGGCATTTGTCTACCGCTCGTCTGCGTTTGTCAACACTCGTCTGTGTTATCTCTAAGCAGAGTTATCCCCAACAGTGATATATCATGCTTTACTACTGCTCGTCCGCATCCCTGCAACACTCGTCCGTGCATTTTATTTTCGATTCCTCTTTATTTGAGGCATATCCCCAAGAAAGTCGCCAGTACTCGTCCGTGCTCGCATCTTTATTTGATGCTCGACCGCATCCCTTAGCACTCGTACGTGCTTGTTAATCCTTTGAAGATTGCTCGTCCGTATCCTTCGACACTCGTCCGTGCCTATTACTTATCTAGTGCTCGTCTGCACGCCCCGACACCCGTCCGTGTTTGGTATTTTCTTTTGAAGATCGTCTGAAATAAGCTGATACTCGTCTGTATCTTTTCTGACACTCGTCTGTGTTAGATTGTTCCCTTTTGAAGATTCCAATGCTCGTCTGTGTTGGATTTCTGGTATTCATCTATACCAGTGATTGATACTCGTCCGTATCATTATTAGAAGCACTCATCCGTGTTTCTTGGATCATCATCTGGTACTCGTCCGTATCGTCTACTTATGACACTCGTCTGTGGTTCTTTGATGATCATTCCAATGCTCGTCCGCATTGAAGAGGTTGAAAATCCTGACGGTGGGATTAAAACGTCAAAACAATTTCTGGAACCTGCGTAAGGGTTATCCGAAGAAGACTCGTCCGTCTTATTCCACTTATCTGCGTAAGGATTCATGAAGAGGATTCATCTATCCTAGTTGCATGTCTATCCCACAGACTTATATGCATTTCCGGAACCTGCGTAAGGGTTATCCAAAGAAGACTCGTCCGTCTTATTCCACTTATCTGCGTAAGGATTAGTGAAGGAGATTCGTCTATCTCAGGTTACTTTGAAGATTCTTAAGGGCTCGTCCGCTCTCTGCACCTGGCGTCACAGGTCATTCGAAGACTCGTCTGTCTCATGTTTCATCAGAACCTTTGGTTTCATTGGAAGGAGCTCGTCTGCTCATCTCTCAGCTCAGTTGCAACGTCATTGGATTGGGTTTATTTCCCATTTCTTTTTTCTGCATCAGAGCGCAAATTTCTGGTCTTCTTGGTATTCAACCACAGTTTATCTTGAATGGTCGATAGCCCGTACTATCGTCCTTTTCAGATTAACTGATGATTGAATAGGGGCAGCTGTAGACACCCAAATTTGCCCTCTGGTTTTCTATCCCTGTCTGTCTTTCATTTGCATCTCATTTGCATTTCCATTAGATCATTTAGAATTCATATCATGTGCATAAGACATGGGATCGTCATCATCAGAGGATTAGGGTTTCACGTTCCTATTTGTGGTTATCCGACAAGTTCAAGGCTTTGGCTCGCAGCCATCAGTGGTATCATTCTCCTCATGTCGCTGGATTAGAGTTTAGTTCCCTGATCAAGGATTTCAGGTCTGCAAAGAATATTCACTGGCACATCTGGCGCCTCATCATCAAGTTCTTCAGATTATCAAGTAATGATTCGTGTGAGGTTTGGTTCCGAAAATCAGATAATTGTTTCAATCACAAGTCATTCAGTGATTCAGGAGTGAACTCATTCATTTTATCAGAAGTTGTGGAAATAGTGCAAGTTGATTCATAGTTGTGTGTGCATCGGTGCTAGCCATTTCATCTCATAGAAAATCAATCCACAAATCACTTTCTTATTGAACCAATTCCATTTTTTTTTCTAATTTCCATCCCTTATTCAATTCATAACCTTTTTTTTCGATTTATTTCGATCATCCATTAAAGTCACTCGTCAATATCCATTTTATAGCCAATTTCATCTTTCTAGAATCCATATACCAATATATATATATATATATATATATATATATATATATATATATATATATATATATATATATATATATATATATATATATATATTTTATTATTTCCATATCCAAATATTCATAATTCAACTCATGCCCGATATCCAATTATTCACCATCCTTATTTTCTTTATTTTTATCCTTAATTCAATTTCTCAATGTCCATATTCTATTTTCTTTTTTTATATATACCATTTTAAATCCACACTTCTTTTCTTTTTTCCATTTTTCACTAATTCACTTTTAAATATATGTACAAGTCTTCTTTTTTTCCTTTTACAAAGAGCCCATGCATTCCAATTGTAACCATAGGCCCATCAAACATTTGCAACCAAAAATAAGTAAATATAAAAGCATATGACACGGTTTTCATTGAAAAAATTCAGCAGACAACAAAATACAGGTAGTAAAAATCGTGACCATGATACTACCAACACTCACTCACATGCCACAAGGAGACCCTACCACTACTCAGCAAACTACCGTGCGAATTTGGCAACACACAAATGCCATAACAAACACATTTCACACTCTAGCCATACCTCAACTCACCACAACAACTTTCAGCAACCTTCATGCATTCACGCACTCTCGGCAATTTTGCCCAACTTTCTCACGCTCCTTCAATTCGCAAAACCGCAACAACAAACATCAATAACACACAAACGCATGTGACCCTCAAAAACTAGAAAATCACAACAAAGTTGCAAAGTCTTCATCGCTCACTCATCACCACCACCCTTCGTATGTTCTCATCAACCAAAACCTCTCTTCTTCAACCAAAATGGAAAACACCACCCTTTAACCCCCTCTGCTTCATCCAACTCCTTCTCACAACCTTCAAAACCCTTAACCGAATTCCATTCTCATCACCAAACCACAACAACACAGAAGCTCAAATCAGAAAAATCAGAAACAGTGAGAACCAACAACAAAACAAAGAGAAACCGATGCCATAAACACCGACGCGGGTTCTTCACCACCACCATCTTCACACAAACTTTGGTGTTGACACAATCGCGACCTCTATGTCACAATAATGACTCGCAAAAGGCTATCCTCGCTGCGAATCAGAACAAGTATCCAAGCATCCACCGCGTAAACCAAAACGTACAAGGAAGAGGCCGTGAGAAGAAGTAGGCTCAAGCTGAGCACCGAATGAGGGATTTAATATCGGTTTCATCGAGAGGAAGGAGATCGCGAGCGGTGGTGGTCTTGAGGTGTTCGTGGCCGGTGATGTTGAGTGGAAGAGGCGATTGATGATCCGCCGCTTGTATTCATTGAAGAAGAAGAAGGGACCGAGTAATAGGGCTTGATCTTCTTCCTTTTGTGGATAGTAACCCTGTTTTTTGTGATTTTAATTTGGGGATATACGGACCACATCAGCTGCCATCTTTGTTTATTTTATTCTTTATATTTTATTTTTTAGGTTTTGTTTTTATTTGCTTTTAGTTTCAGGTTGTTAGATTATGGGCATCTCATAAAGCACATCAAGCCCATTTGATTCTCCTTCTCACACCACCAAGATTTAGCGCTGACTTTTTTTTTTTTTGTGTTACTTTTTTTTATTGATTTAAAGTGTTGCTGAACATTGACTTCTTGTTGTATTTTCTCTAAGGACCATAGGCTTTGGATCGGGCTTGTAGGTTTTGGATCATCATTTTGGATTTCAATTACCACCAGAAGCCAGCGGCCTCCCCCCTCTCTCTTTACCCTTTTTTTTAATTATTTCTTTGTTTCTCTTAACTTCTTTTTAATCTTGTTTAAACAATTGTTATTTAGTTCTAATTATTATTTAGCATTTATTAAAAACAATTTTGAGTTAGAATTTTATTAATAGTTTTTTTGTTAGAATTTTAGTTAGAATTTTATTAATAGCTAATTAGTTCTTAATTGACATTAAGTTTTTAGTTAAGAATTTTATTAGAATTGGATTATTCATTTTAACTTTGTTTAATTAAATGTAATTGTGGTTAATATTTGGTTTTAGTTTGTGTTTGATACTTTGTAGGTTTATTGCTTGATTGCGATGAGGGAGGATGTTGCTCGATGTACCTTGTGACTTGTTTTCATAATCTTGTCAGGACTGCTGAGGTTTCTTGATGCAGACTGTGCTTAGTCCCTGATATCATTTGGATCAGTTCCCGTTTTTATTTCTGATTCCATGTGACACTGGATGCGTATATTTGATACTCTGATTTGTCTGGACTTGGTGACTGATGCATGTACTTAGTTGTTGGATTGTCTTGCTTGTTTGGTCTTCTGATAAATATTTATGAGACTCTCCTGAATGGAAGAGGCAACGGACCTTCTCCGTTAGGTACCACTGAGGCCCGATTTTAATTATTTCATGCTGCTGCATCTGGAAGTACTACTGGTGTAGGCTCTGTTTGTGCATTGTCTGTTCATCTCCATTTCACAATCTCATCTTATTCATTATTCACCTTTCATCTTTCTCTTCTTCTTATCTTATTTCATTTTCATCTTAATTTTTCTTCCTCGTCTTCTATTCTTAACCTGAGGTGTGCTTGGGCCATCGTGGAGCTTCTCCTTTCATCTTTCTCTTCTTCTTTTCTTCTCCTTCATTAGGATAGTGAGCCTCACTAACCTAGGACCATCCGAGCATGTGAATATTAGGATTAGACTTTTCCCGTTAGCTTTTACCTTTATGATCCTTTTGGTTCTTTTTCTCTTCTCATCTCCAAATGCAATTTTAATTCACTTAATAAAGGTTGAGTACTTTCATGTGACATGAGACTTTACTATGAGATGCTTGCACGCGTTCCGTTTCGGGGCGAGGTGTGAGTCATCACTCGTGGTGGATAGGTCTTAGCATGAGTACCTCACAAAGAAAAAGCTAAAAAATATTTCTTAACCAAAATAACACAAAAACACTTAATAATGGTAATAGGCCAGTGTGCTTAAGCCTTCACTTGTGGGACTAGCTTTGGAGATTTCCTCCATAGATAGGTGTGCCTCTTGCGCATTCCATTTCGGGATGATGTGAGATGTACACATCCCATTGAGTAGGACTTAGGTACACTCACCTATGCAAACCTTCACTCATAAAAGCTTCTAAAAAACACCAAACAAACAATAAGCGTCTTTCCTTCGGGAATTCTTTTCTCCCCTCATTCGCTCCGTCCGCGAACTTGCTCCTACTTGTCATCTTGCAAGACGGTTACGCACTCGTCGTCCGAGTCTGCAACACCTGAGCAATGGCATAGGCAGTTCAAGCCTTTAATTCACAAGCAATTTTCCTTTTAGTACCCCTAGTTAGGGGAACTACGGCGTCTCTGATCCTCATTATCCTGATGAGGTACGTAGGCAACGGGGTAGGGCCCGTTCGAGCACAATCTTTATTTTCCCTACATTTCTCCTCTTTGTTTCTTATTCAGTTCTTTTCTCAATTACTTTTCCATTTCATCGTATTTTCTTTTGCTGCATCTTTTATTTCTCTCACCCTTTGAAACAGTTTCTTTCGCAAGCGTGGATCCCGTCGGGTACGGCGGACGATCTGGGTGCTAATACCTTCCCAGGTCGTAACCGACTCCCGAACTCAGTCTCTTTGGTTCGTAGGACCTGTGTCCTTCCTCTTCTTTCTTCTGGTTTGTGCAGCATTACCATTCCCTTTCTTCGGGATAAAAATGCCTGGCTGGCGACTCTATTCTTTTTCCGCGCCACTTTCGCGTTTGTACCAGGATGGAAATCCGGGGAGCGACAGTACTTGTGTAGTGTAGTCTCCTAGGGCTCGCCTCTTGAGGGCCTAGCATGAGAACTTCACTCAGGGTAGACCTTATTGTTATTATCGTCAAAATGCAGCTAGCCTGCGGCGAGGCGTTAATACGATAAACGTCCGTGACCCTGAGTTTCCTTAAACCATCACCGTAGAAACTATCCTATGAGTGGGATTTATGGGTATAGACTGTAGAACCAATCTCTTACAGCCTACCATTTAGGAAGTTTTAAGCTTTTCCAACTTTCGAGGCTGTTTGTGCTTGTGATCCCAAGCGTCCTTACATTGCATCCATTTGCATATCATTGCATCTGCATTACATATCCTTTTCCTTCCTCAGAGTAAACTCATCCTCATCTTGTGTCCATAACCCGCAGTTGATTTCTCGACACCTACATTGGACTTGAAGTAGTTCTTGATTGATCATGGACCCTGAAAGACAAAAGCAGATTGCGTCAAGGGGAGACTTTGATTTGACAAAGGACCAGTTGAACCTAGTCATGGATGTTGTGACAACTTTGACAAGGAGATGGGATAATGTTTAATAGGTTGCCGTAACTAGAGATGTCTCTCCAGCTCAAAGGAACAGTTTTGTTCAACTTCATCTTGCAAGGACCCCAGTTGGGGCGCCCGTTATTCAAGAGCATACCATTATTCGAGATGGAAACTCATTACCTCATGACGTTGTTGAGTACCAAAGTCTTGGGTTCTCGGAGCTAAATTCTCAAGAGGCAATCCCAGTAAGGAAGACCAAGGGACCAAATGTTGCTGAGATGGCTGAGAAATGTCGAGCGTTGAATGAAAGACTCAAGGCTGTAGAAGGGCGGAAGGCTTTTGACCTGGACGCTTTAAACGTGTGCTTAGTACCTGGTTTGGTTTATACCTCCGAAATTTGAAGCACCTGCTTTTCAAAAGTACAAAGGGGATATCTGTCCAAAGTACCATTTGGTGATGTTTTGTCGAAAAATGACTGCATATGCTTTTGATGATAAGTTGATGATTCACTGCTTTCAAGACAGATTGAGTGGGGCACCGTTGAATTAGTACATGGATTTGGAAAGAAGTCATATTCAGTCATGGTTGGACCTAGCTAATGCTTTTGTGAAGTAATACCATTACAATTTGGAAGAAGCTCCCAGTCACTTTCACCTGAAAGACATATCTCAAGGAAGTAATGAGCCTTTCAAAAGGTACGTCCAGAGATGGAAAGAGTTTGTCGATCGTGTTCAACCGCCGCTCTCATAAAAAGAGTCAGTTGATCTGTTTATGGATATCCTGCAGAGTCCATACTTTGAAAAGATGGTAGGCACCGCATTAACAAGTTTCTCTGACCTGGTGAAAATGGGAGAACGTATTGAGAGTTGTCTCAAGAGTGGAAGAATCCCAGGCACCTCTAGTCTCCAGAGCATTGACAAAGAATACCTTAGAGATTCCCAGAAGGAAGAAGAGGATGAGGCTTATTCAATTGAGGAATCTCCACAAGCTCTACCTCTCTTGCCATACTATCAACATCCGTATGTGTCAGCTGTTCAAAGTCAACAACCTTTCGGGTCTCCATATCTGAGGCCATTTCCTCCACATGGTCGATATCCTACTGTCTGTCATCAACAACTGATGCTACAACAGCAGCCATACCAACAACAACACGCTCCTCAGCAACGACACCAGTACACTAAGAATCCAAAGAGACAGTTTGATCCTTTGCCAATGCCATACAGTTACATACTGCCACGATTAATCGATAGTGGGTTGTTAGAGCCGAAGAGACTGAATCCAGTGATTCCTCCATACCCATCAGGCTTTGATCCTCGTGCCCAATGTGTTTTCCATGCCAATGCACCAGGGCACTCAACTGAAGATTGCAAACAACTCCAGAACAAGGTTCAAGATCTGATTGAGTCTGAGTCCATCTCATTTACGCCTCAAGGTCTTCACATCAACATCAACCCTTCGTCTGGTCAGGCAGGTCCATCAGTCTATGCTATGGAAGAAATTATCAAGGATGGGTGTGAAGAGGATTGGTGCACCAACACCAATGAGCCTGAAAACCTCTAACTCTGAAGAAGGAAGTTCAACTCCCTAAAGTTGGCATTCCCCTTGTTTGTTTCAGCATTGTTGTATTTTCTTTGCATGTTGATTTTGTATTTGCTTGTAAGCATTTTTGTTTTTGAATTAGCAAGATTAATGAAATGTTTATGCATCTTTTGAATTAATCCATTCGTATTCACTCGTTTTCTTTCATTGTTATAAAAAAAACATTTTTCTCTCATTTTATTTATCAAACTTTTGTTTTAGCAAATATTGGAGGGAGGATGATGAAAACCATATACATGAACTCTCCATTTGTATGCTCTCAATTAAAACCTTGCCAATGATGTACAGGCATTGTTTCAAATTCCCAAACAACGGTGAAATAAGGAAGATAATCCCTTGCTAACCCCTCCGAGCCTAGAAGTATGAGTTTTCTTTTTCAAAAAGTGAAAAAACCCTAATTTTTAAAACCTGGGGCAGGGTAGTCGGTTCAGTTAATCTGTTTGCATTCAATCTTCAAGAGATTCAACCCATCATTCAAGAAGGATCAACTACATACTTTCATTCACACACCAAAGAAGTTGTGAAGAGCCAAAAGTTTGTAGTGCATGTTCTCTATCCTCCAATAAAATGGCGGTCACAACCGTTCAACAAAAGAATGAAGAAAAAAGAAATACAAAGAAAAAGTCTGCTAAGTCAAAAACAGAAAAAGACGACTTAGGAGAAAATTAATGAAGTCATCAAATCCTCAACAAGCAAGGATAAAGCAAGGTGGTTGCCATCACTTTTAAATCCTGATCCTTACACCGTCAAAGACTTTCAAGATCTGAGTGCGTATGTCAAATTAACTAAGCGTAGGATTGGAGTTCATCATGAAGATTGGGTGGGTTACAAATAAATTTTGAGCCTTTATCCTTTGTTTCGAAAACCGTGAACCAAGCCACATTATAACCCTTAAAAGACCTAATTGAGGCAGGGTTTATTTTGAGAGCATACTACAACAAGGTTATGTTAACCTGACTCCTAACGATCTGTGTTAATAATTTGTATTGATCACTTCATCTGTCATTCCATAAATGGCTAGATCCACTTTGTTGTTCTAATCAACTCCACTATATCACTATCATAAAATAAATTGTGATTTCAAAAATTGCATAAACATTGCATTAAAATTGTCAATTTTTAAAATGAATAATGTTTATTTGCAAGTTATTTCAGCATCAAGGGAATCCCAACGAATGCATCCAGTTAGGGAATTCGACTCGGTAAGAGAAGCCTAGTCAGGGGCAACCACTTCAAGAATCATTCAATCTAAATCAATCTCTTCAAGAGTTAGCTACTCAGAGGTTGAACCTTTCCTCAAGACTCGGACTAGAGTGAGCTATCACAAGCGGTTCAAGTGTTCAATAGCCAGCCAGGCCAGAAGTCTCCCATCCCAGGAATTGGGTAACCAGGGGAAAATCTCAAACATTCAAGCACTGGGGCAACCATTTCAAAGCCATATCATGGCAGGTTGATCCAAACCTTCACAAAGGATAAACTTCAAAACCATTGATTCTGGGGCAAGATGAATCACACAGGGGCAAGTCCTCTCCGTGCTTACAAGTTTGTTCAAGCAAGCCTTATGCAACTAACCACTTAAGTTCAAGACGGGTGTCGGGAATTGTGTCGTCATCTTTGTCTCCTTCTAAAGAGTCGTCTTCCAATAACTTTTCCACCCAATACCCCTCCAGGGGCATATTTGAGAACCTTTGAGTCAGTGCATAAGTCATTCTAAGGTGTTAGTCACATCGCTTCGCTCTTAGCGGTAAGCCTTGTTGATCACACTAAAATTCACCGTATTTCTGACTCCGATTTCGCATGCATTCTTAGCTTTTATTGTTATTTTGTTATGTTATTACTTTGTTTTTCTTTGTTTTCAGGTTTTTTATGTAATCGGGGCTTAAAACGAGAAAAGGAGCGAAAAAGGAGTGGAAACGGACGAAAACCTAGAAATTAAGCGTTTTACACTTACGACATCCACCGTGGCGGGCGCCATGGGGTCAGCCATGACGTGACCACGTCTCAAGACCACTCCACAACTGCCAAGACCCACGATCCCCACTCTTCCATTCCTTGTTAGCACCATGGCGGGCGCCATAGGCCTGTGGCGGGTGCCACAAGGCAAAAAGCAGTTCCCTCCACTTTTAGTGGAGGGGGCATCCTGGTCTTTTCTTGCATTTAGTTTTCCTATAAATAGGACTTTAGATTTTCGTTTTTCTTCATCCAAACTTAGATTCTCTAGGCATATATTAGTTTTAAAGCAGTTATCATTCCACATCGGGGTGTTTCTGCAATCGAGTGATCGAGTCTGTATCTGTCTGTGTGATCAAGTTTTGGAGCACTCTGGGAGGAAGTTAATCCTGCCGCCATTTTAATTCCAGTTCGTATTTTACTTTTCCGCATTGCTTTACTTTCATTTATTTCCCGCACTCGCACTTTATTTTATTTATTTCCTGCACTCGCTTTATTTTCTTTATTTCCTGCACTCGCACTTTATTTTATTTATTTCCTGCACTTGCTTTATTTTCTTTATTTCCTGCACTCGCACTACTTTACTTTTATGAAAAATTATAAAAAGAACTTTTACTTTATCATGTCTAACTAAATCTATAAAGGTTAGAATGTAAGGATCGTAATTAAACTAGTAATACGTACAATTGTTCGTCGAAACGCTTAAGAGCTATTTTATCTTTCAATTCAAGTAATTGTTTTTAACTATTTCAAAAACAGCCAAAAGCACTTTGTCTAGTTTATTAGGAGTTTTTAGATTAAAAAGAAAAGAGATTTTAAAACGATTTTTGGACGCGTTATGAAGTTTAGAGTCTGGTTCATAAGAACCTCTTTTTGCTAAGAAATCCAGGTTAAGATACTTTTCAACTTAGTTAAGATACTATATTTCTTAAAAATAGGTTTACTACTCTAACGCAGTACGCACCTTTTTATCCGTGACAATAGGAGGGGTTGATTAGGGAGTACAATTCGGTTCTGAATACGCGAAAGCGACAATTCCTGTTAAATTAGTTCTTTTCAAAGTAGAAAACATTGCCCATAAGCAGTTCTATTAACAAGTACCGGAATATCTATTGATTACGTGAATTACATTCGAGCATGTATTTATTAATTGTTTAAAATTATTATTTTATTTACCATTGCACCCTTCTTAAAACCCCTATATTTAGTTGCCTTAGATACACACCATAACAACAGGTACGATAGATTGACACTTGGTCTCTGTGGATTCAACAATCTTTTATATTACTCTGACGTGTTCGTACACTTGCGAAAAACATGCATCAAGTTTTTGGCACCGTTGCCAGGGACCAATTTCGTCAAATTTCATACCCTGTAGTTATACCGTTTAAACTAAGGTTGTTACCCACCGGTCAATGCGAAAGACTCGCAGTGCCGGAAGTTTAGTAGACCCTCTAGCTGAACCTGAACGTTACGTTCGCGCACGTTTGTTTTTCCATAGGAATAGGAATGCTATGGCCGAAGATCAAAACCGAAGACCTCTTAAGGACTTCGCCCAACCATCAAATGAGGAACCTAGTTCTAATATAGTAAACCCCACTATCCCAGCCAATAATTGTGAACTTAAATCATCCCTGCTGCAATTAGTGCAACAGAGACAATTCGCAGGTCTCGCTACTTATAACCCGAACCAACATTTAAAAAACTTTCTTCAGTTAGCAGACACTTTTAAAACCAATGGAGCTTCTCCTGAGGCGATACGCTTAAGATTATTTCCCTTTTCCCTCAGAGATAAAGCTCTATCATGGTTAGATTCCCTTCCACCCAATTCAATAACAACTTGGGATGACCTTAGAAAAGTTTTCCTTGCTAGATATTTTCCCCCAAGTAAGATCGCTCTTCTTCGAAACCTAATAACTAGATTTACCTAACACCAAGGAGAGTCATTGTTCGAAGCCTGGGAGAGATATAAAGAACTATTAAGAGCATGCCCACATCATGGCTTAGAGAATTGGCTAATCATTCAAACCTTCTATAATGGACTTCATTATAACACTAAGATGACCATCGACGCTGCCGCTGGTGGCGCACTGATGAACAAACCTTACCCTGAAGCTAGTGCCCTTATCGAGGATATGGCCCAAAACCATCAATCATGGGGAGTAGAACGAGCGACAGTGGAAAAGAAGGAAGCCCAAGGAGGAATACATGAGCTAAGCTCTATAGACATGATGCAAGCTAAAATGGACGCGTTGGCCCTTAGAGTCGAACATATGTGTACAACTCCGAATACTGTAGCCGCAGTTTCGCCGAATTGTGAGATATGTGGGACGCAAGGACACCAATCCACCGAATGTAATCTGTTGAATGAGACCAACACTGGGCAAGTGAACTACACCCAAGGGAACCCATTTTCAAACACATATAACCCTGGATGGAGGAATCACCCAAACTTCTCCTACAAAAATAATAACCCTATTCAAAATACCGCACCTCCGAGACAACAAGGTTACCAAGCCCCAAGAACAAATCAACCTATGCAACCTGTACCGCCAAAACAAAGCCTTGAGAAAATTATGGAAAATTGTATCACCGCTCAAACACAACAAAACAAAGAGTTCATGAACCAAAATGTCCATGTTAACGAACTAATTACCCAGTTAGGAACCAAGGTTGACCAAATCATTACTCATAATAAGATGCTTGAAACCCAGATCTCTCAGGTAGCTTTAAACCAAGCCCCTCAGACTACACCTGGAGGTCAGTTCCCTGGACAACCTCAACAAAACCCGAAAGGGCAAGCTAATGCCATTACTCTACAAAGTGGAACTGCTTATAAGGAACCTTTGAAACCTAGATTAAGCGAGCCCGAAACTTCTGAGAGAAATGAGGAGAAGGAACCAGAGGAATCTGAAAACCCGAAAAGTCAAGAAAAAGGAGAAAAACCTATAAATAAAACCTATGTACCACCACCGCCATACAAACCACCTATACCTTACCCTCAAAGATTAAAGAAAACCCAAATCGATAATCAATATCAAAAATTCGTTAAGGTTATAGAAAAACTTCACGTAGAAATCCCCTTTACAGAAGCCATCACCCAAATACCTTCTTACGCTAAGTTTCTCAAAGACATACTTACGAATAAACGTAGACTTGAAGATTCGAAACCCGTGGAATGTAATTCTATTTCCGAAAATAGGTTAGCAAAGAAAGATAAAGATCCCGGAAATTTTTCCATTACTTGTGTTTTAGGGAATCATGTCATCGAAAAAGCTTTTCTAGACTTAGGAGCTAGTGTGAGCTTAATGCCTTTAGCAGTTTGTGAGAGATTAAACTTAGGAGAATTACAACCTACTAAGATGTCACTTCAATTAGCCGATAGATCCGTTAAATACCCTATAGGCATACTTGAAGACGTCCCTGTTAGGATAGGTCAGCTGTTTATACCTACTGATTTTGTTGTCATGGACATTAAAGAAGATGACGACATACCAATCCTCCTAGGTAGACCGTTCTTATCGACTGCTAGAGCCGTAATAGATGTTAAAAAAGGGAAACTAACTTTTGAGGTAGGTGACGAGAAGATAGAATTTATACTTTCAAAATTTCTTATGGCACTTGTGATAGGAGATGCTTGTTATGCCTTAGATATCATCAAAGAATGCATTAGGGAATTAAAACAAGAAGAAGAAACTGAATCTATAAAATTGCCATCAACCCTTATTTTGGAAGATGACAATTATAAAAGACCCTACATTGATGATAACCTTCACGAATGTTTATCTCTTACCCCAGATCCTATGCCTTGCCCTATAAAACCAACCGTAAAACTTAAGGAACTGCCTAAAAACCTGAGATATGAATTTCTTGATGAAGAAATGAACCGTCCAGTTATAGTCAGTGCTACCTTGAACCAAGAAGAAACCAACCAATTGTTAGATGTTTTACATAGGTACCCCTCAGCCTTAGGATATAAGATCTCAGATCTAAAAGGAATAAGCCCATCCGTATGCATGCATCGGATTTTGCTTGAAGAAGATTCAAAACCCTCCAGAGAACACCAACGAAGAATAAATCCTATAATGAGTACTGTAGTTAAGACTGAAGTTCTTAAGTTACTAGAGGCAGGTATAATATATCAGATCTCGGACAGTAAATGGGTGAGTCCTGTGCATGTAGTACCTAAAAAGGGAGGCATCACAGTCGTGAAAAACGAGAAGGGCGAACCTGTAGCAAAAAGAACCGATGGAGGTTGGCGTATGTGCATAGATTATAGAAAATTAAATAAACCAACTAGGAAGGACCATTTCCCATTACCATTTGTAATACCTCAAAATTTGCCCCCGTTCTTTTTACCTTAACTGGCTTACCGCTTTGCATTTCATCTGCATCTTCCACTAGATCATATCATTTGTAATCATGCATTTCATGGATTCATAAGGCATGGGGTCAAAAGCACGCTTTTGGGGACTCAGAATTCTCCTATTCATATGTGATTTATCTGGCTATTAAACCTGAGATCAGGACAACGACTGAGTTTCCAACATCATGAGCATTTCCCTATCAAAGCATCAGACTACTTTCTCCAAAATATTTCTCAAAGACCTCAAGTGTCATGGATTTCAATCGAGAGGGCTTGGTGCAAAGGTTGTGGTTTCGTCACATCATGAACTATCCTTATTTAATATGGATATCAAGAAGGAAATTAAGTTGTGTTGTTCATCATAATTGATTATTGGTCATGACTCAGGTTACATGGTCTATTGATTGAAGTTAAGGATTTGCGGAGAATACATTTGTTACTCGGGATTAGAAGTTTGATATGGATTGAAGGCATTGAGATATGGTCAGGAGAAACACTTGAGGTTCGAGATACGAGTCTACCAGACTCGCTTATTCAGGTCAAATTTAACTGTCCGCTCATTTTAAAAATCTCCTTTCAGACCTATCTCGAATATCCATTTTTTTTTCATTTTTTATCCAAGTTTTGTTAAGTACAAAATTCTTGTTCTATATCGTGAATTTTTTCTCTCATCATAGCTACACCCATTAATAAATCCCAAAACCAAAAATCATGACATGCCAATAATCATCTTTACAGAGTAGTCACTTTGTTACTTAATATTTAAGCCCATTACACATTATTTTTTGTTCATGGAAACCATAAATCGTTGCTGCCAAAAACCCATCATCCTTTCTAACACTAATTTAGGCCCATTTTCCTTTTGTTTGCAACAATTGCCAAGAAAATCAAAGAGGCATCAAGTGCTGAAAAAGTGGTGTTCATGTGAAATTCAAAAAAAAAAGGATTAATAAAACTCAGGAAGAATTTATAACAGAAAATTGACAAAAATTCAGTAACTTGCAATTTATGCAGAAATTCAGTTACAGATAACTGACTTAACAGAATCAGTTATAGGAAATTGGAGAAAAAGAAAAAAAATCAAAAGGGAAAAGGGCTGAATGGGGAAACAGAGAGCAAAATCTCTTAATTAATCTCCAAAAGAAACTTCTCCAGAAACCTTCTTCACCATTCTCTTCTTCCTTTTTCTTCCAATCACATTTCACCTTCAAAAACTCATGCTAATTTTTCATCATCACTCCCTTCAGATCACTCTCTTCAACCACTTCACATATTCATCGATCTTAAAAACCAGAATCCTCTCTTCATCAATGGTCTTCACTATTCTAACCTTCAAGCATCATCAGTCATCATCTTCAACGACAATAACCAGAACCTTCCAATTCCTGCGCAATGGAGCTCATCAGTTATTTCAACAATAAAAAATTCAGAAATTAACACAAGATTTTCAAGAAAAACTCAACGACATCGCATCATCAACATACACACCGCAACAACAACGCTTCAGCAAGAGCATATCGATAACTTCTCTACATCTAATCTGCGAGAGCCGAAATTCAACAAATACACTCATAACGCATTATAAGGAAAAGAAGGAGTCACAGAGTGAATCAAGATGAGCGAATCCACTAATCATACCTGAAAAGGACGACGCTCATTTCGTATCGCTAAAAGTTTCTTTTTTGATTATTGTTCTTGGATCAACGGAGAAGCTGCAAGAAACAGCCATGGCATCACGGTATGTTGTTCGTGTGCAGTGAGATGAAGTCACGAACAAAAGAAAGAAATGATTCGTAACGGAGGCGCGATGAAGAGAGACTGCAGTGAGTTCATCTTGGTTCGTCGGCGGTGCGATTGGAACAAGAAGAGGATATTATCGGCCGGCGAGTGTCATCGACAATGAGAGGGAGACGCATGTAATGAAGAAGTGAGACCGGTGTTAGTTGTCGGTGATGTTTAGTCTGGCGGCGCGAGGGCTCCGTCGGTATTGAATCAAGGTCACAGTGGAGCTTGAGTTGCATTTCCGACGATTACTGTGGGGAGAAGTATGGTGACGGCGGTGAGAAAAATGGAATGAGAAAGGAGGTTTTCAACGGCGAGGTAGTTGGTGAAGAAGAAAGGCGGAACGGCGGCTACCAGGGTGAGGAGGATGAAATTCATTTTCTCAGAATATTTTTATGTAGTGATTTTAGGTTAAGAGTTTAATTGGGTCAGGCTTGGTTCAAGGTCCATGGAAGTTACTATTCGCAAATCCTAATTCCTATCTTCACCCCCTCCTGCGGTATTCTTATGAAATTGGGCTTTGAGCCCGTTTAATTTGATAGGCACACTCCCTTGAAGTTGTTTCGACACCCCCACCTGCCTTGAATCAAATTTGGGCTTCAGGCCCTGCAATTCCTATTAACACCATTCCACTCAATATACACTCCCTTTCTTTTTTCTTTATTTTTTGCTAGAATTATTAACTAAGTTCTTTGTTACTTAATTTTTGATGATTAATCCATTGTTTAGTGGTTTAATAATTGTAATTGAGATTTTTGTTGATAATTTTAATTAATATGTTTAGTACTAATTTTGAATTAAAGTGTTCATGTCCTTTTTGATCGATTCGAGTCGATTTCGATTATGGCAAAGCTTCACAAAGCTAATATGGAAGATGAGCATTTATTTTGCTCATAGGGGATTACAAGACCTTGCTTAAGGTTTTTTCGGATTTCTTTTTGTGAGGATCGACACTTCGATCAAGTAAGTGATTTCGAGTTTTTTCGGCCTTTAAGCATCATTTTAGTCGTATGCGGCTTAGGATCATATAATTTAAGATGCATACTGAGCCCTCCCACCTGAGGCATTGGTTATATTTATGATTTTTGATGATATGTATCGATTTCGGAACTTAGGGATTAGGTTGCGAACCATTAGGACCGATTCCTTTCACTTTCCCTTAAAATCCACTTTTTTGCCCGTTTCGTCGCAATTATTAAAAATAGTTTTAGGTGAGATAAGATTCTGGAAAAATTCATGAGTGATCCTCATCCTCTTAATTAATTTTTCATATTTTTTGTTTCCAGATTTGGGTGGTTTTAATAATTAATTTGGATTTTAGATCATAAGCTGTCCCAAAAAGGGGTGTTTTGGCATAAGGGACCGAAATCGATTTTTCCCCATAGGTGTGAAACCTATTTTTTGTGTGTGATTAATCACTGTAATTTGTGACATTTTGATGCTCATTAGGCATTTTTTTCATAATTTTTAGTGCCCTTTTTGATCCACTCTGTGGAGTTGTTTTTTGGTGATCATGTTTTGTTACCTTGCTAGTCAAGGAATTGTTTTAGCACTTTGGTGAATAATTTTTTGGAATCCTTTTAGACCATGTGAGATAATCACTATATCATTCCAGGGATTTAATTTCATAACTTTTAAAGGCTTTTTGCTATTTTTCCATGTCACCTAGATCCTAGGTTGATTCATGTGTTCATTTGTTGCATAACCTAAATGTTAAGAAGGCATTCATGCCATTTTCTTGAAGGGATTTTTGGTAGCTTTTAGGAGTTGATTATAGGTCATTTGTATGTCTTTAATTCCAGTCATAGGTCATTTTTTGAACCATACTCATTTGGTTTGTTTTGGTGCTTTAAAGTGCATACTTATGTGAACTAATTTTAACTTAAACGGGTTGCTAATCTCTTCTCATGTTTAACATTAATTATGTGGAAATCATTAATGCCTATTAATACATTCTAATTGCATCTCATACCTTGTATGATACTGACCCATAATCATTTCATGCATATTCACATGCCATTCTTCCTTAACTTTCATCATGTGCGATCTTATGCGATTTTTGTTCGTTTCTTCTCATATCTTCTTCTCATTGCTCCATATGCCTAAACCATTGCATCCATGATTGTATATTCATTCACACATATTCATGAGCATTCACTACTGACTTTGATGTTCATTTCATGTACTAATTCATGCTTGTAAGCCATACACATTCATACTTCATCCATAAACCCTAATTTGCATTTATGTGAACTTAGGTGAACTTTTTGTACATAGTTTGACATAGTTTGATCTTGTGGGGTATCCTAGCATCCTTAGGGATCTATATCATGTAGCTACTGACTTTATAAGTCATGTAACCTTTAGGTACCTTCACCTTTAGACTTAGGTCTTATTTTGAACCCTAGTTCCATTCTAGGACGTTTATGGTACTTAATCGCTTTCATGCTTTGATTTTACTTCCAATATGCATTGTCATGCTAACTTTTGTTTTGTAGGGGGGAAGATTGAGGTAAGCATTACTTCATTCCCATCTCTTATGCATTTTAATTTTGTTTGCCTTAGCACGTTGTGCTTTTCTTTTAGGCTTTCCCTTTCCTTAGAGACAACTTAACTTCCTTAAGAAGTAAGTTAGTTTCTAGCTCTTTTTTCTTCTTTTCCTTTTCTTTCTTAGGATTAGAATACCTCATTAACCATAGGATCTCCCTTTTGTATATGATATCTAACTTAGGGTTGTGCCTTAGTCCCCCTTAGTTTGTCCTTTTGCAATTTGAGTCCTTCTTCCTCATGTCAAAAAGAAAAGCAATAAAACACTTAATAAAAACCGAATAATCTTGTATGACACGAGACTTTGTTGCGGAGTGTTTATACGCGTCCTGTTTCGGGGCGAGGTATGAATACTCACCGCGATAGATAGGTCTTAGTACAAGACCGTTCACAAACAAATTCAAAACACTTCTCATAAAAGACAAAAACACAATAAGCGACTATCCTGCGGGAACTTCTTTTCTCATCTCATTCACTCACAACGCGAACTCGCGACAACTTGTCTTTCATGCAAGACGGTAAACGCACTCGTACCAGACGAGCCTGCAACACCTGAGCATAGACATACGCAGTTCCAGCTGTAAAAAACACAAACAAATAGTTCCCTCCTAGGTTAGGCGAACTACGTCGACTCTGATCCTCATTATCCCGATGAGGTACGTAAGCAGCGGGGTAGGGCCCGTTCGAGCACAATCTTTATTTTCCCTACATTTCCCCTTTTCTTTTCATTCTCTTTTTCCAGTTTCTTTCTCATTTCCATTCCATTCCAGATAGCCATTATTTCATTTCAGCAGCATATTATTTCTCACCCTTTGAAACAAACAAGCAAGCGTGGATCCCGTCGGGTACGACGGACGATCTGGGGTGCTAATACCTTCCCAGGTCGTAACCGACTCCCGAACTCAGATCTTTGGTTCGCAAGGCCTTGTCCTTTCTTTCTTCCTCAGGTTTGTGCAACATTACCTTTCCCATTCTTTCGGGATAAAAATGTCTGGCTGGCGACTCTACCTTTCCGCGCCACTTTCGCGTTTGTACTAGGATGAAAATCCCGGGAGCGACAGCTGGCGACTCTGCTGGGGACTTAACCTGATTCTTCTGGTTTCCCTTGTAGAGTCAATCCTAGCACCTGTTTGGTTTTGCTTCTTTGGGTGTTTGTTTGCTGTTGTGTGCTTTAGTTTAGCTTTACTGTTTTTATTTACAGTTTTACTTTACAGCTTTACTTTACTGCATTTATTTATTGCTTTCAGTATTTTATTTTCCATGCATCATATTATACTGGACTGTCTGGCTGTGCTGGTTTTCATTTTTTCTGTGGGTTGGGAGTTACTGTGAGATAAGCCAAATACCCGGCTTGAGTGCACCATAGGATTAGCGTGGACAAACATTGTACTCGCATGGTATCTCACCATGATGGGTGGCGATGTGTTCCACACCCAGATTGCGACCGTCTTGGAACTATTCTGTGTGGGGATTACCTCACTTCAGGGTACGACCTTGATAGTTATGTGCATCTGGTGACCGATCTTCGAGGACCTTAATGGGAACACCCCTCTCCAGTGATGACAGTGGCAGACCACATTTGTTGGCAAACCCACTCGCATCCGAGGGTCCATTGGGAAATCGCATAGGATGGCCTGGTTCTCTCATAGGTATTCAGTTAAAGCAAACTGTTCGTATGACGGTAGTATTGTACCCTTCGGGATGAATGTACTATTGTTTCTCGATTCAGTGCTTGAAGCTGGAAACTTGTGAGGGATGCTTGTTTTTCCGGACTCAACTGATACCTCCCTGCGTAGTACATAATACCAAACCGATTCCCTGATTTGGTCATGAGCCATTTCTCGGAGATGGTGAACGTATTATTGCTATTCGGCTTTGAGAGTCCGTGATGTTGACCCGAGTAGCACACCCGTGAGATGGGGAGGGGTTTACAGGTTTGCAGGAACCCTAAACTTCAACATACCCGCTTTGCCAGTGTTGTTTTATGATATTATCTGGTGCTATATGGTTCTTTGATTCTGAGATCCGGGATTTCTATTCAGAGAAATTGTTACTGTGATTACCATTGCGACCTTGATATTGTGACTATTATTATGACTCTCCACAGACACTTGGCTTATTGTTCAGCTTCAACACCATCAGTGACTGTTCAATTATGTGATCCAGTTCTACAGTTATTGGGTTCTCAGTTATGGGGTTCTGTACAGAGATGGTGCTGCTGTTATGGTTCTATTCAGACAGTTGGTTCACTGCTCAACACCAATATCAGACCTTTGATCACACGCCTGTTGCATACATGACATCATAGCATTTCTGCACACATGTTCAGTTATTTCCGAGGATCATATATCTGAATCATGCCATTGGACTTTTTCTGTGTCAAAACT
The DNA here is from genome assembly GCA_963966055.1 of Lathyrus aphaca. Classification (NCBI taxonomy): domain Eukaryota; kingdom Viridiplantae; phylum Streptophyta; class Magnoliopsida; order Fabales; family Fabaceae; genus Lathyrus; species Lathyrus aphaca. The sequence continues at coordinate 485,038,050 of OZ014525.1, read as the reverse complement.
TGTATCAAAGCGGATAGATTCCTCAGAAATAATTGAACATGGCATTTGCATACATCCTTGCATTTTTGACAGGTGCTCAGAGACAGATTCTTTTCCTGACTTGATTTCTCATCAGAATGGACAACTTTAATCACAGTCATCAAGGTATATATTTGAAGCAACTCCGGGCGGAGGTAATCGAAGGAAGACCCAGCTGAGGCCATTCAGGGCAGATGTGCAAGTTTTATTTCAGAACCAGAAATTTGCTGAAAGTGGAAGTCAACCAGATGAAGACTCAGATGAGATTGGTTATGGAAATTCTGAACGAAGCTATTTTTCATCCCTATTGAGGGGAACTACGCTGCTCTGATTCTCCATTGGTCAATGGAGATACGTAGGCAGGAGATCGTGCAAGATCTTTCCGAGCAACCTTATCTATTAACTTTATCAAACCTCTTCCCTCCAGATCTCATTTGTTAGCATCCAATTTCAGCTTTCCAAGAAATTCCTAGGGGCAGAGCATAAGGGTAAAGGCCAAAACCACTTGAGAAGAAGTTTGATCATATTCTGATGACGTATGTGCAATAAGTTTCCTCATTTACGCAAATTTGGAGTGGTTGAGCTAACTGCATCAGGATCGTCTCTGACAAAGCTTCCTTTGGGGTTTCAATGCCAAGTATGATTACCATTCTGGGGCACCTGGCCTTTTAATTGAAGATTGCAAGTCTTTCAGAGGCAAAGGTAAAAACAAGGTCGCGAATTTGATTGAGTAAACATCCAGACTACTGACTGCTGAAAGTCTCCGAGAGAAATAAGTCCAGACGGAGTCAAACCTCCTCAATAATGACCACCATGATGTGAAGGCTAGATGCAAGTATCACTCAGGGGCATTTAGGCATACAATTGACAACTGTGATGTGTTCAAGTACAAGATGCAAAATTTGGCCGACTCAAAGGTCATCATGCCAGAAGGTCTGCTCACATATTGAATTCTCCTTATCAAATTGGCATCCTAGTTTGCAAGGGAATATTCATAAGCAATAAGTCCAGACGGAGTCAAGTCTCCTCAATGACGGCAATGTTCGGCTTCTTTACTGCATTTTCATTTGTAGTTTATATTATTTGTTTAAACATTTGTATGCATGCATGAAACTTATTTGTTTTTGAATGATAACCATAATAAAATGCACATGTTTCTCTTGAAGTAATCCATTCGTATTCACTCATGATTTTGTGTATGTGCATTGCAATACCAACTGTTGTGATTAAACTCTATCAGGGAGGACGACGAAATGAAAACGCAAAAATCTCTAACTGTGTGCTTTTGAGAAAGACCCTGTTGACGATGTACAGGCATTGTTTCAAATCCTAAACACCGGAGATATAAGGGAGATAGACCCTCGCCAACCCATTTGAGCCTTGAAGTAGGAGTTTATTTTCTCATGAAAAAAACCCTTGCATTTTAACCCAGGGGCAGGGTAGGCGTCAGTTAGTTTGACCGAGCGTTCAAATCTCAAAAGGAGTGCACACATGAGGATCCATTACCTTTCGTTGTACCAAATCAAGAGGTCCAATGACTAGAAACCACAATGGTTATCCCAAGCAAGTGGTCCAAAGACCGGAAACCACAAAGGTTATCCTTCCTCAACCAAGAAGTGAGACAGTCACGACCCTTTCAAAGCAATCAAGACAAACAGTGTCACACGATTTGTTCAAAAAAAAAATTGAAATAAAATGAATGAGAAAGCCCGCTAAGTCGAAACTTGAAAACAAGCGACTTAGGCAAAAATTAGGGCATCCCGCTGGACTTCACAATAAAAAATTCACAAGAATCAGTCCAGGCAAAAGTTAGGGATAAGAAAATAATGCAAAAGCGAAAGACGAAAAGGATTTCACAAGAAAGATCCTTAAAAAAGAACAAAGTCGTGTGGCACAGACACGAAAGACAAAGGGATGACTGACTCCAAACAACAACCTGATTGGTGCTTAAACCGTTAGTGTAATTGGTTCCTCAATCATCACAAAACCCCATTTCGAAAGGTGAGCGCTTGTGCCAAGCTAGCTGAACATAGGAATGGAGAACATCACGAAGATGGGTGGGCACAAATAAACTTCGAGCCTATATCTTTGTTTCTATAACCGTGAACCAGGCCACGATACAACCCTCAAAAGTCCTAACTGAAACAGGGTTATTTTTTAGAGCGTACTACCACGAGACCGCGTTCCTGACTCCTATGAGTGGTGTTGAAAGATCTTTGTTGGTGTTGCATGTGCATGCTTTCTATTATTCAAAAAAATTAATGTCGTATCTTAACCAGTGATTCACTCACAAAGGTTTGTGACATCTTTTTACATTAAAACTCCAAGATTAACATGTGTGTTGCATTAGAATTTTCATTCTAAAAAATAAACATTTTCTGCTTGCATACATTTGTTGGTCATCATAAAAATTCACATACGAAACTTCAGTCCAGAAGCTTAATCTTGCCAAGTTGAGAAGTCTGAAACTTCCGAAGGACAATCTGTCGAGGTGCACTTTTTAAGAAAACTCCATCGAGTAGGGACTTTCCCAACATTCTTGGTAAGAGCCAACTAATCTGGGGTAATCATGTCGAGCAATCTCTTCAAAATTCAGCCAAGCTGGGGCAATCACTTCGAGATTCAAATCTCTCAAAGAGCCATCAGGCGGAAGCATTATTCAAATTTCAGCCAAACTAGGGCAATCACTTCGAGATCCAATCTCTCGAAGAATAGTTGATCTGGGTGTTTTCTTCAAAGCACAGTCATTCAAAGGTGATCACTTCAAGACTTGTACTGGAGCCGGCTACCACGAGAACATGAGAAGTCACTTTTTCCCGAAGACGGTAAATCCAAAGCACCTATCCAAAGGTCAAAATACTGGGGCAGAATATTTCACAGTGATATGAGGTTTTTCATGAATCCTCGCGAGGAAAATTCTTGCACAGACCATGCAGTCTGGGGCAGTTATTTCGAGATCCAACGAATCTCTCCAAGAGTTTGAAGACACTGAGGCATTTCATATGCCATGTTTTCTGTAAAATCCTCTTGAGACATTTACTTCTGACGGACCTTAATCTGAGGCGAGTTGAAAATTGCAAAGAACCATTGTTCACTCATGATTAGTTGACAACCTATCAACCCGGGGCTAGGGGAAAAGCCATTGTCAGCATAGTACTTCAAGAGTTATTTCATCAGCAAGCTTCATTGATCAAAAATCGTTAGCAAGTCTCATTAGACAATCCCTTCTCCGTTAGTGCAGCAAATGGAAGGTTACTTCTCGAGCAGAAGGATATCATCGTCTCTCATCACCAGCATGAGACGCCTTACATCTCTCATTCCCAACATGAGAGAATTTATCTCTTATCCCCAGTAAGTGGCAGCCTGAGCTTTTATCTTCAGCATGAAGCTTTATCATTGACATCACCTGTCATCCCCAGTAATGTGGAAGTTGAAATTTCTCCCAGCAAGGTAGCAGAAGGTGGATGTCATCCCCAAGCAGGAGTTTCCCTTCAGACAGGGGCAATTCTCGGCAGTATAAGGAGTGTCTTGCCTCCCCAGCAATCGCTTCCTCAGCAGTATCATGCCTTTGGTCCCCAGCCAAGCCAGGGGGTCCTCACTTCCCCACCAGAGTCCAAGAAGGGTCCCTCTCCAACAGGGTCTTGGCACTCCAATCTCAACGTCCAATTTATTTTTGGCAGTGGCGGCTATTCAGAGCCAGTGAATTATTAACAGCTTTCCCCGCAGAGTTGTTTCCTTCTCATCAGGACGAACCAGATCAATGCAGTGATCATCGTTTCTCCCCAGCCAAGTTATCTGGGATACCTGCAGTCTCCTTATCAGGAGATCTCCTTGCATTTGCATATGTATAATCATCATCACATTTGCATCCTCCAAAGCGTAGCATTTCCATCGTCATGGAGCATTACGCCATAAATTCAAACAAATGCATACCAACATGGGCCAGTTTTGAGGTATATTACATAAGACCCGTTACATCTCCAATTGGATTGAAGTGTTCCCCACAGAATGCAACTTCGTTTCCCAGGGTGGTTACTTTTACCACGTCTTGTTGTTATCCCCGATTGAGTCTTGTTTCAGTACAACAGTCTCATTTTTTCGCGTCTCCGTTTCCGTACAACGGTCGCGTCTTGGGCTCTCGTTTAAGTACAACGATCCTGTTCCTTTCGAGTCTCCATTTAAGTACAATGGTCTCGTCTTTGAGTCTTGTTTCAGTACAACAGTCTCATTTTTTCGCGTCTCCGTTTCAGTACAACGGTCGCGTCTTGGGCTCTCGTTTAAGTACAACGATCCCGTTCCTTTCGAGTCTCCATTTAAGTACAATGGCCTCGTCTTTGAGTCTTGTTTCAGTACAACAGTCTCATTTTTTCGCGTCTCCATTTCAGTACAACGGTCGCGTCTTGGGCTCTCGTTTAAGTACAACGATCTCGTTCCTTTCGAGTCTCCATTTAAGTACAATGGCCTCGTCTTTGAGTCTTGTTTCAGTACAACAGTCTCATTTTTTCGCGTCTCCGTTTCAGTACAACGGTCGCGTCTTGGGCTCTCGTTTAAGTACAACGATCCCGTTCCTTTCGAGTCTCTATTTAAGTACAATGGTCTCGTCTTTGAGTCTTGTTTCAGTACAACAGTCTCATTTTTTCGCGTCTCCGTTTCAGTACAACGGTCGCGTCTTGGGCTCTCGTTTAAGTACAACGATCCCGTTCCTTTCGAGTCTCCATTTAAGTACAATGGCCTCGTCTTTGAGTCTTGTTTCAGTACAACAGTCTCATTTTTTCGCGTCTCTGTTTCAGTACAACGGTCGCGTCTTGGGCTCTCGTTTAAGTACAACGATCCCGTTCCTTTCGAGTCTCCATTTAAGTACAATGGCCTCGTCTTTGAGTCTTGTTTCAGTACAACAGTCTCATTTTTTCGCGTCTCCGTTTCAGTACAACGGTCGCGTCTTGGGCTCTCGTTTAAGTACAACGATCCCGTTCCTTTCGAGTCTCTATTTAAGTACAATGGCCTCGTTTTTTAGTCTTGTTTCAGTACAACAGTCTCATTTTTTCGCGTCTCCGTTTCAGTACAACGGTCGCGTCTTGGGCTCTCGTTTAAGTACAATGATCCCGTTCCTTTCGAGTCTCCATTTAAGTACAATGGCCTCGTCTTTGAGTCTTGTTTCAGTACAACAGTCTCATTTTTTCGCGTCTCCGTTTCAGTACAACGGTCACGTCTCGGGTTATCATTTAAGTACAATGATCCCATTCATTTCGAGTCTCCATTTAAGTACAATGGCCTCGTCTTTGAGCCTTGTTTTAGTACAACAGTCTCATTTTTCGCGTCTCCGTTTAAGTACAACGATCGCGTCTCAGGTTATCATTTAAGTACAATGATCCTGTTCCTTTTGATCTCGTCTCTGTGCGATGATAATGGATCGGTTGATACCATTTCCATATTAGATCGGTTGATCTTATTTGAGTCATGAATCGGTTGATATCATTTCTCTTCGAGCTGTAAATCGGATGATATTACATTCTCGCTTTTCGGGGTGGATCGGTTGATACCATCTCCGTGTTAGATCGGTTGATCTTAGTTGAATCGCAAATCGGTTGATGTTGCATTAAAATCCTGTTTCGATAACAGGCATCTTCCGTGACTTGGTCCTACCCAGCAGTCGCGTGTGTTCTCTTTATGGCTTGGTCCTGCCCAGTAGGCATATTGATTGGAGTTCCATTCCGCTAATGGTTTCGTTAAGCCCTGTTTCGCCAACAGGCACCCTCGATGTGGCTTTGATTCGCTCAGCAGTCGCAGTGATTGCATTGATTCTATTCCATCTGGTTCTTTCCCCGTTACCTATTCAGAGGTCAAATAAAAAAATACATAAATAAATAAATGGGAAAATGGCATTTCCATTACCCTCAGTGTGCAAATTTTCAGGTTTTATTCGAGTATTCAATCACTCCATACCTTGAACGTCTAAAAGCTGTTGCAATTATTCGTTCAGGTCTACAGATGATTGAATAGGGGCAGCTGTAATACCTCAAAATTTGCCCTCGTTCTTTTTACCTTAACTGGCTTACCGCTTTGCATTTCATCTGCATCTTCCACTAGATCATATCATTTGTAATCATGCATTTCATGGATTCATAAGGCATGGGGTCAAAAGCACGCTTTTGGGGACTCAGAATTCTCCTATTCATATGTGATTTATCTGGCTATTAAACCTGAGATCAGGACAACGACTGAGTTTCCAACATCATGAGCATTTCCCTATCAAAGCATCAGGCTACTTTCTCCAAAATATTTCTCAAAGACCTCAAGTGTCATGGATTTCAATCGAGAGGGCTTGGTGCAAAGGTTGTGGTTTCGTCACATCATGAACTATCCTTATTTAATATGGATATCAAGAAGGAAATTAAGTTGTGTTGTTCATCATAATTGATTATTGGTCATGACTCAGGTTACATGGTCTATTGATTGAAGTTAAGGATTTGCGGAGAATACATTTGTTACTCGGGATTAGAAGTTTGATATGGATTGAAGGCATTGAGATATGGTCAGGAGAAACACTTGAGGTTCGAGATACGAGTCTACCAGACTCGTTTATTCAGGTCAAATTTAACTGTCCGCTCATTTTAAAAATCTCCTTTCAGACCTATCTCGAATATCCATTTTTTTTTCATTTTTTATCCAAGTTTTGTTAAGTACAAAATTCTTGTTCTATATCGTGAATTTTTTCTCTCATCATAGCTACACCCATTAATAAATCCCAAAACCAAATATCATGACATGCCAATAATCATCTTTACAGAGTAATCACTTTGTTACTTAAGATTTAAGCCCATTACACATTATTTTTTGTTCATGGAAACCATAAATCGTTGCTGCCAAAAACCCATCATCCTTTCTAACACTAATTTAGGCCCATTTTCCTTTTGTTTGCAACAATTGCCAAGAAAATCAAAGAGGCATCAAGTGCTGAAAAAGTGGTGTTCATGTGAAATTCAAAAAAAAAGGGATTAATAAAACTCAGGAAGAATTTATAACAGAAAATTGACAAAAATTCAGTAACTTGCAATTTATGCAGAAATTCAGTTACAGATAACTGACTTAACAGAATCAGTTATAGGAAATTGGAGAAAAAGAAAAAAAATCAAAAGGGAAAAGGGCTGAATGGGGAAACAGAGAGCAAAATCTCTTAATTAATCTCCAAAAGAAACTTCTCCAGAAACCTTCTTCACCATTCTCTTCTTCCTTTTTCTTCCAATCACATTTCACCTTCAAAAACTCATGCTAATTTTTCATCATCACTCCCTTCAGATCACTCTCTTCAACCACTTCACATATTCATCGATCTTAAAAACCAGAATCCTCTCTTCATCAATGGTCTTCACTATTCTAACCTTCAAGCATCATCAGTCATCATCTTCAACGACAATAACCAGAACCTTCCAATTCCTGCGCAATGGAGCTCCTCAGTTATTTCAACAATAAAAAATTCAGAAATTAACACAAGATTTTCAAGAAAAACTCAACGACATCGCATCATCAACATACACACCGCAACAACAACGCTTCAGCAAGAGCATATCGATAACTTCTCTACATCTAATCCGCGAGAGCCGAAATTCAACAAATACACTCATAACGCATTGTAAGGAAAAGAAGGAGTCACATAGTGAATCAAGATGAGCGAATCCACTAATCATACCTGAAAAGTGACGACGCTCATTTCGTATCGCTAAAAGTTCCTTTTTTTATTATTGTTCTTGGATCAACGGAGAAGCTGCAAGAAACAGCCATGGTATCACGGTATGTTGTTCGTGTTCAGCGAGATGAAGTCACGAACAAAAGAAAGAAATGATTCGTAACGGAGGCGCGATGAAGAGAGACTGCAGTGAGTTCATCTTGGTTCGTCGGTGGTGCGATTGGAACAAGAAGAGGATATTATCGGCCGGCGAGTGTCATCGACAATGAGAGGGAGACGCATGTAATGAAGAAGTGAGACCGGAGTTAGTTGTCGGTGATGTTTAGTCTGGCGGCGCGAGGGCTCCGTCGGTATTGAATCAAGGTCACAGTGGAGCTTGAGTTGCATTTCCGACGATTACTGTGGGGAGAAGTATGGTGACGGCGGTGAGAAAAATGGAATGAGAAAGGAGGTTGAAATTCTGTGATCAGGTATGAGATGTCCTAAGAGATGTCCCAACACTTGACAGATTTATCCAAAACTTAAATATCAAGAAAAGTAAACAACACAGAAGTTTGTTAACCCAGTTCAGTGTATAACCACACTTACATCTGGAGGCTACCAAGCCAGGAGGAAATCCACTATAAGTAATATTAATTCTAGACTTAAACCTCTCTGTTTAACCTATCACTTAATAACTACCCAATGCAATTTCTACCTAAGTCATCACTTAGATAAGAGTACCCTACTCACTCCCCCTCAATCACACAGTGATCAAGTTTACAAGTTTAATAAAATTGAAGACATTCTTCAAACAATACAGCTTGATCTTACTTCACAGTTTCAATCAAGTCACAAATGCACTTATGCTTAAAAGCTCATCAAGTGGTACAATTAAAAACAACCTGCTATTAAAAACACTAGACACCCTATTTGGTCTTCTGAAATTCATACTCAATTCTATGAGTTCCTGTTGCTTAAATAGGTATCTGTAATTTGGGCTTTCTGTAGAATGATCCAGCCCTAATGCACATGCAGCTTCCACCTTGAATTTAGGGTTTGTTACCTCCTAGATTCTAGGTGATTTAGGTCTTCTGTTTTAATCTGAATCTTCAATATAAAACTCCCTACAGATGCGCCTTGTTCTGTTTTTATCCATCATTAATTAATTCCAGATAACTCTCCTTAAATATCTCTGATTAGTTAGTCAATAATTAATTCTGGAAGCAGGTTTGAGATGTCTCAACATCTGTTGGGACATTCTGAAAAACTGAACTTAGTCATTTACACAATGTCCCAACATCTGGTAAGACATCCTGAAATAAGTTCATATACTCTGTTTGATGATGTCCCAACATTTGATAGGACATTCTGAACTGAATTCAATAATTCTTGTTGGTCAAAAATTCTGCCAATTCAAGACATCTACAAACTCCCCCTTTGGCTAATTTTTGGCTAACATCTTTTCTTGTTTTCAGAGTGCAACAGAAGTTCTTTTTATCAGAGTATAGCATTACTTTTTCTGTTGATTCTTATTTGAGATTACTCCCCCTCAAACATATATGTATCCAATATTGTTGCAACAGAAAAAAACTTATTCAGTTCAGAAGCCAACAAACATATTTTTTTTTATTCATACTTAAACAGCAATTACAATTTGTTGTTGTTCTCCCCCTTGATAGACACAAAATTTAGGGCCAAAGACACTATTCCAGAAATACATTGCTGTCATTACATTTGCCTCACATACATTGATCACTCAGATTCATCACTCTCAGTTTCTTCCTCAACTTCTGTTTCTTCATCAGCTTCACTTTCTTCATCAGAGCCAGCTTTTTGATCTTCTCCACTCTCCAGCCTTTGGATGATTTCTTCAAGTTTTAGCTTCCTTGCTTCAAGTTCTTTGCATGTGCTTTTGAGCTCAGCAATTAGAGCCTTCTTGGAGATTGGAGTCTTAGCAGTTGAAGGATCTGCAGATGTCCCAGAAGGTGCTTCAACATCTGCAGCATGATGACTGAGGAATAACTTGTAGTGAAAAGCCAGGGGGCTTTCTCTCTTGCAGACAGTGTCCTTCTCAGTTAGAATCCCAGGATATTGGCTTAATACTATGCCACATGGCAATGAAGGAAAAGCTATTGGTAGCTTTGTTGCAGAAGAACTGGCATGCTTCAGGGTTTGATCAAAAATGTAAGCTCCATAGTCCAGCTTGGTCTGAGTTCCCACAGCAAAAATGAACCTTGCCAGGCCAGTGGAGATTGAAGAGGTGTGATTGGTAGGCACCCAGTTAGCTGTACCAATCCTGTTCAGCATAGCATATTTTCTTGTAAGCATGCTCACAGAGAGCTTTCCCTTCACAGGCCATGTCTTGACCTGGTTTGCAGTGATAACCTTGCAGATTTGGTTATCTGTCTTACCTAGCTCATTGGGTCCATCTGTTTCTCTTCCTAGGTACTGATTGATGATTTGAGGAGAAAACTCAACACATTTACCTCTAACAAAAACTTTTTGAAACTCAGAGGACTTACCATGAGAGCAATCCTCCTGAAGATTAACAATGAACTCTTTGACAAGAAGTTCATAGCAGGGAGAGAGATCTGAGACTGTCTTGAATAGTCCTGCAGCAGAGATGAGGTCAATCAGTTCAGTGCACTCAAGTGCATTGCTGCTCAGTTCTCTTTCTAAGGCAACCCTTCTTTGGTACACAAATTTCCATTTGTTGACACTAGAGACATGATGGAATGATATGTTGTCCAAGGGGGCTTCTGGAACAGCAGATGAAGCCCTAGAAGGTGCTGGTTTCTTTTTGGGAGGAGATGTTGGGACATCTGATTCAACATCTGAGTCTGATGGAGTGACAGCTTTTCTTTTCTGAGTTTGAACTTTACTCCATTGTTTTGTTGGCTCAAAAGTAGCTTTAGCTTTGCCTTTCTTTGGGGAAGCTTTCTTCTTCTCAGGAATTTCAGCTTCAGCTTGCATCTTTCCTTTCCTGGACCTCAGCCTTTTGGCTATGCTGGGTCTAACAGAGGCTATGATCTCTGTATCAGAGTCCTGCTCCAGGTTGACCACTGGAGGAGATTGAGCAGTCTCCTCTTCAGCTGGTTGATCAGCAGGGATTTGATCTTCATTTGAGGCTTTGGTCTGATCCTCAGAGACTTCTTCATCACTTTCATTTGAGGCCTTCTTCTGGTCCTCAGTTTGTTCCAAATCAGCATCAGATGAGTTTTTGTTCTCATCTTCAGATGTTCCAACATCTATTGGGACATCTTGTTCTGCAGGAGTGTCCTCTGCAGCTTGAGCTTGTTCTTCTTGAGGTGCAGGCATAGTGTTCAGAGGAATAGAGATTCCACTCACCTTTCTTTGTTCAAACAGAATTTGGGTGACAATCTCCTTGATTGAATCATCCACATGGTTTGAAGATTTTGGAGGCATGTTAGCAGGAGAAGGAATGCCTCCTTTGGCTTTGCTGCAGACTTGATCTTTAGCTCTCTTTGGAGTTCTTGGCTTTTTAGTGTGAGAAGCGCTTCCTCTGAGCTCGTCCAATGGAGTTGATTTCATTGGTACCACAGAGATGGGAGTGGCATGAACTACGTCTTCTTTGTTGAGAACTTCTTCAGTTGTGTTAGGGTTTTGATACATTGTTGAGGAAGATGGAAGAAAAGCTTTAGGGTTTATGATTTCTGGAGAATAGCTGGTTAATGTGATTCGCTTGTGATAGTATGATGAGAATCTTGATAGCTGATTATAAACAGTTACTAAATAAGTAGCCGTTACAGTGCAAATGATGAGAGATGGAATTCCCAAGGATCTTGTCCAGACTAGTTTTGCCATCTGGAACTTATGCCATACAATGTCATATGACATGTTGGCACATCTCATTAACTGCTAAATATCACATAAACAGATTCCAAGTTTGCCCCTTAAGTTCTCAAATTGTGTAGCATCCAATGCTTTGGTAAAGATATCAGCTAACTGCAGATTTGTAGCTACATGTTCCAATGAAATCACCTTTTCTTCTACAAGATCTCTGATGAAATGATGTCTGATATCAATATGCTTGGTCCTGCTATGTTGGATAGGATTCTTTGATATGTTGATTGCACTTAAGTTGTCACAGTACAATGTCATGACATCCTGTGGGACATTGTACTCAGTGAACATTTGCTTCATCCAAACCAACTGAGAACAACTGCTTCCAGCTGCTATATATTCAGCTTCAGCTGTAGACAAGGATACACAATTTTGTTTCTTACTGAACCAAGAGATCAAATTGTTTCCTAGAAAGAAGCATCCTCATGAAGTGCTTTTTCTGTCATCTGCACTTCCAGCCCAATCAGCATCACAGAAGCCAGTGAGAATTGGTTTACATCCATGAAGGTACAATATGCCATAGTCACAAGTACCATTAACATATTTAAGAATTCTCTTGACTTGATTGAGATGACTGACTTTTGGATCAGCTTGATATCTTGCACATACACCTACTGCAAATGCTATGTCAGGTCTGCCAGCAGTTAAGTATAACAAGCTTCCAATCATGCTTCTGTATAAGCTTTGATCTACACTCTCACCCTTTTCATCTTTAGTCAGCTTCAAATGTGTGGGGGCAGGAGTTCTCTTATGAGTAGCATTTTCCATTCCAAATTTCTTGACTATGTTCTTGGTATACTTGCTTTGAGAGATGAACATTGAGTCTTCCATTTGCTTTATTTGCAGACCAAGAAAGTAGGTTAACTCTCCTACTAGGCTCATTTCAAATTCAGATTCCATCTGCTTAACAAAATGTTTGACCATCCTTTCAGACATCCCACCAAATACAATATCATGAACATATATTTGAGCAATCATGACATTCCCTTCTTCATCTTTAACAAACAGGGTTTTGTCAATTCCACCTTTTCTGTATCCTTGCTTGATAAGAAATGTGGTCAGTCTTTCATACCATGCCCTTGGAGCTTGCTTCAAACCATAAAGTGCCTTCTTTAGTTTGTATACATGATTTGGACAGCTTGGATCAACAAATCCTTTAGGCTGTTCTACATATACCTCTTCATTAAGATAGCCATTTAAAAAGGCACTTTTCACATCCATTTGAAATAGCTTGAACTTCAAGATACAAGCAATTCCCAAAAGTAGTCTAATTGATTCAAGCCTTGCTACTGGTGCAAAGTTTTCATCAAAGTCTACTCCTTCAATTTGAGTGTATCCTTGAGCTACAAGTCTAGCTTTGTTCTTTGTAACAACTCCTTGTTCATTTGACTTGTTCTTATACACCCATTTTGTTCCAATCACATTTATGTCATCAGGTCTAGGAACAAGATTCCACACTTCATTCCTTGTGAATTGACCTAATTCCTCTTGCATAGCACAAATCCAGTATTCATCAGTAAGAGCTTCCTTGATGTTTTTAGGTTCTATTTTGGACACAAAACAAGAGCCTGAAATCACTTCTCTAGATCTAGTGCTCACACCTCTGTTGGGATCACCAATTATCAGATCTTTGGGATGATCCTTCTGTATTCTGATGGAGGGAGGTTTGCTGGATTCTTCTGTTCTTGTATCAGTTTGAGTGAAGTTATAATGATCATTCTTTTCTTCAGCTTCAATCTTGATATCAGCAGATGTTCCAACATCTTCTGGGACATCTGTAGGAGCATCATCAATTATCACATTTATGGATTCCATGATAACCTTGGTTCTAGAATTAAATACTCTATATGCTCTGCTGTTTATGGAGTATCCAAGGAAAATTCCTTCATCACTTTTAGGATCCATTTTTCTTCTTTGCTCCCTATCTGCCAGAATATAACAGATACTTCCAAAAACATGGAAGTACTTAACTGTGGGTTTTCTGCCCTTCCAGACTTCATATATTGTGGACAAAGTTCCTTTCCTTAATGTAACTCTGTTATGGATGTAACAGGCAGTGTTCATAGCTTCAGCCCAAAAGTACAGAGGTAACTTTTTAGCATGGATCATAGCTCTTGTTGATTCTTGAATGGTTCTATTCTTCCTTTCAACAATCCCATTCTGTTGAGGAGTGATTGGTGAAGAATATTCATGGTTGATTCCTTCTGAAGAGCAGAAATCTAAGAACTTTTGGTTCTCAAATTCTTTTCCATGATCACTTCTTATTCTGATCACACAGCTGGATTTTTCCCTTTGCAATCTTTGACATAATTCTTTGAATACATCAAATACATCTGACTTTTCTTTGATGAAATTTATCCATGTATATCTTGAAAAATCATCAACCACAACATAGGCATACCTCTTACCACCAAGACTTTCAACCTGCATAGGTCCCATCAGATCCATATGTAAAAGTTCCAAAACTTTGGAAGTTGTCAGATGTTGGAGCTTTGGATGGGACATCTTGGTTTGCTTGCCTATTTGACATTCACCACATATTTTTCCATCATCAATCTTCACTTTAGGAATACCTCTTACAGCATCCATAGATATTATCTTCTTTATGCCTCTGAAATGAAGATGACCTAGTCTTTGGTGCCATAGTTTCACTTCTTCTTCTTTAGCTAAAGAGCAAGTTGAAGTGAGACTGAGGTTTTGGGATTCCCACATGTAACAGTTGTCTTTAGATCTGGCTCCTTTCATGACAACCTCTTGTTCTTTGTTAGTCACTATGCATTCAGTTTTGGTAAAGTTTACACTGTACCCTTGATCACATAATTGACTTATGCTGATCAGGTTAGCAGTTAAACCTTTAACTAGCAGCACATCATCTAGTCTTGGAACATCTTGACAATCCAAGGTTCCAACTCCCTTGATTTCTCCTTTAGCTCCATCTCCAAATGTCACATACCTGGATGAATGTGATTTTAAATTTACTAGCAGATTCTTCAATCCAGTCATGTGTCTTGAACATCCACTGTCAAAATACCAGTCTTCTTTAGCTGATACTCTTAGTGATGTATGTGCTATGAATGAAGTACTTTTCTTTGACCAGATGAGTTGAGATTTCTTTTGATGCCTCAGCCCTGTGTGTTGTTTATCAGCTGATCTCCAAGCTTGATTGTTGATCTTGTTCTTGTAGCTTTGATCAGCTTCAGGGCTAGCTTTTGGTTTCCATACCTTCTTGATGTTTTCTGTCTTCTGCTTAGGAGGTTGTTGATTTCTTTGATGTTTATGCAACACTTTCTTGGTAACTTCTATTTTCTTTTTGGAAGGTTGCTGATACATCTGATTTGGATATCCATGCAACTTATAACAATGAGGTTTGATATGTCCAAATCTTCCACAGTGATGACATCTCCATCTTTGATACTTCTTCTTCATTTTGTTCTTTTCAAAATGTTGAGACATCTGTTGGAACATTATGTTTGTGTTCTTTTCCTGATGTTGAAGCATCTGTTGGGACATCTTGTTAGACTGTATGGATTTTGAAGTTGTTTTGCTAGAGCTAGCTTCATCTTTATTTACTCTGTTAAATCCTAGTCCACTTTTATCCCCTGAGTGCTTATTGTTGTTGAGAATCACATCCAGTGTATTTGAGCTGCTGTTCAACATTCTAACAGATTTGGACATATGTTCCAACTTGGAGTTGAGAAGACTTACTTCACTTTTTAAGGTGTCAATGATCTCCTGATCATTTGCTTTGTCATCTTCTAATGCCTTATTCTGCTTCTTTAACTTTATAACCTCACTGCATATTTCAGAGCTTCTTTTATATAGATCTTTGAATGCTTGCTCAAGTTCTTCATAAGTAAGTTCTCCATCACTGGATTCACTTTCAGAGTCACATAATCCAGCTAAAGCAGTGATATGCTTAGCTGATTCCTCTTCTGAATCACCTCCTGAGTCTTCATCAGACCAGGTTACAGAGAGTCCTTTCTTTTGCCTTTTTAAGTAGGTAGGACATTCATTCCTGAGGTGTCCATATCCTTCACATCCATGGCATTTGACTCCTTTTTCTTGACTGGTCTTTTCAGCATAATTTGACCTTCTGTTAGCATCATAAGATCTCCTGTTCTCAGAGGAGTTTGTGTATCTTCCACTGGGTTTGGATTTGCCTTCCATTCCTCTGAGAATCTGTTTGAATTGTCTTCCAAGCATAGCAAGGTTGTCTGATAAGCTTTTATCATTTTCTGATTCATCATCTTCTTCTTCATCAGTATTTGACACCAAGGCTATGCTTTTGTTCTTTTTAACATTTGTGTCATTCATTCCCATCTCAAAAGTTTGAAGGGAACCAATGAGTTCTTCAACTTTCATAGAGCATATGTCTTGAGCTTCTTCTATTGCTGTGACTTTCATGTCAAATCTTTTTGGCAAAGATCTGAGGATTTTTCTTACAAGCTTTTCATCAGTCATTTTTTCTCCCAAGGCTCCAGAAGTATTAGCTACTTCTAAAATGTTCATGTAGAATTCATGAACTGTCTCATCTTCCTTCATTCTCAAGTTTTCAAATTTTGTGGTGAGAAGTTGAAGTCTTGACATCTTTACTTTTGATGTTCCTTCATGAGTTGTTTTGAGAGTATCCCATACATCTTTGGCTAGCTCACAATGATGTACAAGTCTGAAGATGTTCCTATCAATGCCATTGAATAAAGCATTTAAGGCCTTTGAGTTGCCTAGTGCTGAATCTTCTTCTTCCTTACTCCATTCTTCTTCAGGTTTCAGCACTTTTGATCCATCTTTGGTATCTTGGACAGGATAATCCCATCCACTGTTGACTGCTCTCCATGCCCTATTGTCAAGTGATCTTAAGAATGCAATCATTCTTGGCTTCCAGTAGTCATAATTAGATCCATCCAGAATAGGTGGTCTATTTACTGACCCTATATCTCTGTCCATGTTACAGAATTTGTATTCCCTAGATCTCACCCAGTATAAACAGGCAGGGTGCCTGCTCTGATGCCAATTGAAATTCTGTGATCAGGTATGAGATGTCCTAAGAGATGTCCCAACACTTGACAGATTTATCCAAAACTTAAATAGCAAGAAAAGTAAACAACACAAAAGTTTGTTAACCCAGTTCAGTGTATAACCACACTTACATCTGGAGGCTACCAAGCCAGGAGGAAATCCACTATAAGTAATATTAATTATAGACTTAAACCTCTCTGTTTAACCTATCACTTAATAACTACCCAATGCAATTTCTACCTAAGTCACCACTTAGATAAGAGTACCCTACTCACTCCCCCTCAATCACACAGTGATCAAGTTTACAAGTTTAATAAAATTGAAGACATTCTTCAAACAATACAGCTTGATCTTACTTCACAGTTTCAATCAAGTCACAAATGCACTTATGCTTAAAAGCTCATCAAGTGGTACAATTAAAAACAACCTGCTATTAAAAACACTAGACACCCTATTTGGTCTTCTGAAATTCGTACTCAATTCTATGAGTTCTTGTTGCTTAAATAGGTATCTGTAATTTGGGCTTTCTGTAGAATGATCCAGCCCTAATGCACATGCAGCTTCCACCTTGAATTTAGGGTTTGTTACCTCCTAGATTCTAGGTGATTTAGGTCTTCTGTTTTAATCTGAATCTTCAATATAAAACTCCCTACAGATGCGCCTTGTTCTGTTTTTATCCATCATTAATTAATTCCAGATAACTCTCCTTAAATATCTCTGATTAGTTAGTCAATAATTAATTCTGGAAGCAGGTTTGAGATGTCTCAACATCTGTTGGGACATCCTGAAAAACTGAACTTAGTCATTTACACAATGTCCCAACATCTGGTAAGACATCCTGAAATAAGTTCATATACTCTGTTTGATGATGTCCCAACATTTGATAGGACATTCTGAACTGAATTCAATAATTCTTGTTGGTCAAAAATTCTGCCAATTCAAGACATCTACAGAGGTTTTCAACGGCGAGGTAGTTGGTGAAGAAGAAAGGCGGAACGGCGGCTACCAGGGTGAGGAGGATGAAATTCATTTTCTCAGAATATTTTTATGTAGTGATTTTAGGTTAAGAGTTTAATTGGGTCAGGCTTGGTTCAAGGTCCATGGAAGTTACTATTCGCAAATCCTAATTCCTATCTTCACCCCCTCCTGCGGTATTCTTATGAAATTGGGCTTTGAGCCCGTTTAATTTGATAGGCACACTCCCTTGAAGTTGTTTCAACACCCCCACCTGCCTTGAATCAGATTTGGGCTTCAGGCCCTACAATTCCTATTAACACCATTCCACTCAATATACACTCCCTTTCTTTTTTCTTTATTTTTTGCTAGAATTATTAACTAAGTTCTTTGTTACTTAATTTTAGATGATTAATCCATTGTTTAGTGGTTTAATAATTGTAATTGAGATTTTTGTTGATAATTTTAATTAATATGTTTAGTACTAATTTTGAATTAAAGTGTTCATGTCCTTTTTGATCGATTCGAGTCGATTTCGATTATGGCAAAGCTTCACAAAGCTAATATGGAAGATGAGCATTTATTTTGCTCATAGGGGATTACAAGACCTTGCTTAAGGTTTTTTCGGATTTCTTTTTGTGAGGATCGGCACTTCGATCAAGTAAGTGATTTCGAGTTTTTTCGGCCTTTAAGCATCATTTTAGTCGTATGCGGCTTAGGATCATATAATTTAAGATGCATACTGAGCCCTCCCACATGAGGCATTGGTTATATTTGTGATTTTTGATGATATGTATCGATTTCGGAACTTAGGGATTAGGTTGCGAACCATTAGGACCGATTCCTTTCACTTTCCCTTAAAATCCACTTTTTTGCCCGTTTCGTCGCAATTATTAAAAATAGTTTTAGGTGAGATAAAATTCTGGAAAAATTCATGAGTGATCCTCATCCTCTTAATTAATTTTTCATATTTTTTGTTTCCAGATTTGGGTGGTTTTAATAATTAATTTGGATTTTAGATCATAAGCTGTCCCAAAAAGGGGTGTTTTGGCATAAGGGACCGAAATCGATTTTTACCCATAGGTGTGAAACCTATTTTTTGTGTGTGATTAATCACTGTAATTTGTGACATTTTTATGCTCATTAGGAATTTTTTTCATAATTTTTAGTGCCCTTTTTGATCCACTTTGTGGAGTTGTTTTTTGGTGATCATGTTTTGTTACCTTGCTAGTCAAGGAATTGTTTTAGCACTTTGGTGCATAATTTTTTGGAATCCTTTTAGACCATGTGAGATAATCACTATATCATTCCAGGGATTTAATTTCATAACTTTTAAAGGCTTTTTGCTATTTTTCCATGTCACCTAGATCCTAGGTTGATTCATGTGTTCATTTGTTGCATAACCTAAATGTTAAGAAGGCATTCATGCCATTTTCTTGAAGGGATTTTTGGTAGCTTTTAGGAGTTGATTATAGGTCATTTGTATGTCTTTAATTCCAGTCATAGGTCAGTTTTTGAACCATACTCATTTGGTTTGTTTTGGTGCTTTAAAGTGCATACTTATGTGAACTAATTTTAACTTAAACGGGTTGCTAATCTCTTCTCATGTTTAACATTAATTATGTGGAAATCATTAATGCCTATTCATGCATTCTAATTTCATATCATACCTTGTATGATACTGACCCATAATCATTTCATGCATATTCACATGCCATTCTTCCTTAACTTTCATCATGTGCGATCTTATGCGATTTTTGTTCGTTTCTTCTCATATCTTCTTCTCATTGCTCCATATGCCTAAACCATTGCATCCATGATTGTATATTCATTCACACATATTCATGAGCATTCACTACTGAATTTGATGTTCATTTCATGTACTAATTCATGCTTGTAAGCCATACACATTCATACTTCATCCATAAACCCTAATTTGCATTTATGTGAACTTAGGTGAACTTTTTGTACATAGTTTGACATAGTTTGATCTTGTGGGGTATCCTAGCATCCTTAGAGATCTATATCATGTAGCTACTGACTTTAGAAGTCATGTAACCTTTAGGTACCTTCACCTTTAGACTTAGGTCTTATTTTGAACCCTAGTTCCATTCTAGGACGTTTATGGTACTTAATCGCTTTCATGCTTTGATTTTACTTCCAATATGCATTTTCATGCTAACTTTTGTTTTGTAGGGGGGAAGATTGAGGTAAGCATTACTTCATTCCCATCTCTTATGCATTTTAATTTTGTTTGCCTTAGCACGTTGTGCTTTTCTTTTAGGCTTTCCCTTTCCTTAGAGACAACTTAACTTCCTTAAGAAGTAAGTTAGTTTCTAGCTCTTTTTTCTTCTTTTCCTTTTCTTTCTTAGGATTAGAATACCTCATTAACCATAGGATCTCCCTTTTGTATATGATATCTAACTTAGGGTTGTGTCTTAGTCCCCTTTAGTTTGTCCTTTTGCAATTTGAGTCCTTCTTTCTCATGTCAAAAAGAAAAGCAATAAAACACTTAATAAAAACCGAATAATCTTGTACGACACGAGACTTTGTTGCGGAGTGTTTATACGCGTCCTGTTTCGGGGCGAGGTATGAATACTCACCGCGATAGATAGGTCTTAGTACAAGACCGTTCACAAACAAATTCAAAACACTTCTCATAAAAGACAAAAACACAATAAGCGACTATCCTGCGGGAACTTCTTTTCTCATCTCATTCACTCACAACGCGAACTCGCGACAACTTGTCTTTCATACAAGACGGTAAACGCACTCGTACCAGACGAGCCTGCAACACCTGAGCATAGACAGACGCAGTTCCAGCTGTAAAAAACATAAACAAATAGTTCCCGCCTAGGTTAGGCGAACTACGTCGACTCTGATCCTCATTATCCCAATGAGGTACGTAGGCAGCGGGGTAGGGCCCGTTCGAGCACAATCTTTATTTTCCCTATATTTCCCCTTTTCTTTTCATTCTCTTTTTCCAGTTTCTTTCTCATTTCCATTCCATTCCAGATAGCCATTATTTCATTTCAGCAGCATATTATTTCTCACCCTTTGAAACAAACAAGCAAGCGTGGATCCCGTCGGGTACGGCGGACGATCTGGGGTGCTAATACCTTCCCAGGTCGTAACCGACTCCCGAACTCAGATCTTTGGTTCGCAAGGCCTTGTCCTTTCCTTCTTCCTCAGGTTTGTGCAACATTACCTTTCCATTTCTTTCGGGATAAAAATGTCTGGCTGGCGACTCTACCTTTCCGCGCCACTTTCGCGTTTGTACTAGGATGAAAATCCCAGGAGCGACACCATTCATAGACCAAATGTTGGAGCACCTAGCCAGACACTCTTACTTTTGTTACCTAGATGGATATGCAGGATTCTTCCAAATACCTATTCACCCCGAAGATCAAGAAAAAACTACCTTTACATGCCCAGTTGGAACTTTTGCCTATAGAAGAATGCCTTTTGGACTCTGTAATGCTCCTGCCACTTTCCAGCGCTACATGATGTCTATCTTTGCAGACTATTTAGATGGAATCATGGAAGTATTTATGGACGATTTCTCAGTTTGTGGATCTGATTTCAAAAATTGTCTTATCAACCTTGAGAAAATCCTGGAAATATGTGTGGAGGTAAACCTTGTGCTAAATTGGGAAAAATGTCATTTCATGGTCACCGAAGGGATTGTTTTAGGACATATAGTTTCCGAAAAAGGTATAGAGGTAGATAAAGCTAAAATAGAAGTCATAGAGAATCTAAAACCGCCGAAGACTATCAGGGAGATAAGAAGTTTTCTTGGACATGCCGGATTTTACCGACGTTTTATCAAGGAGTTCTCCAAAATAACAAAGCCCTTAACTGGTCTTTTAATGAAAGATGCTGAATTCATCTTCGATGAAAAATGTACCGAAGCATTTAATCTTCTGAAGCAAGCTCTGATTTCAGCACCTATAATGAAACCCCCTGATTGGTCAGAACTGTTTGAGATAATGTGTGACGCCAGTGATTATGCTGTTGGAGCCGTTCTAGGTAAGAGAAAAGACAAAAAGTTACACGTAATTTATTATGCCAGTAGAACCCTAGACGCTGCACAGCTCAACTACACAACAACCGAAAAAGAGCTCCTAGTTGTAGTTTTTTCCATAGACAAATTTAGATCTTATTTAGTAGGAGCCAAGATTATAGTTTACACCGACCATGCTGCCATTCGTTACTTACTAAGTAAAAAGGATGCCAAACCTAGGTTACTTCGATGGATTCTATTATTGCAAGAGTTTGATTTGGATATCCGTGATAAGAAAGGCACTGATAATGTGGTAGCTGATCACCTATCTAGGCTAGAATACCTGAAACCTGACTCAGTACCCATAAATGAAGATTTTGCCTATGATAGACTAATAGACCAACTAGAAACTATTGAAGATGATAACCCAGACCCACATGAGCATTCTCATAAATCCTTAGCTATAAGTAATATACCTTGGTATGCTGATAACGAGAAAAAGTATCGTTTTATTACTATGTTTCAATGCCGTTTTATCGCACATTTATCGTTTTAACACCCGATTCTTCGAGTTTTCTTTGTCATTTCGCAGGTATATCAATTATAGAGCTAAATCATAAGTCAAAAGTGAAATGAGCAAAAACAGGCATGAAAAGAAGAAGAAGAGAGGAATTCTGCATAATCTGCATAATTTGCAATAGTCACGACCGTCACCATATAGTCACGACCGTGACACGCTAAAAGGAGCAGTCACGGTCGTCACCAATCCCTCACGACCGTGACGCGCTAAATACAAGGATAACGAACGTGACACCCTTGTCACGAACGTGAAAAGGGGAAATTAGGTTTACTTGCTAAGAATTGTTCATGAACGTGCTACGTGAAGTCATAACTTTTCCTATTCTTCCACAGACCCAGTAACACAAGCTTTTCCTGGATTCTCTCAGCAACACCGAAGCCCACGCATTATTCCAACTGCCAAGCCCAAATTATGATCTCTATAAATAGCTTTATTTCAAAGTAGAAAGGACAGAGTTTTATTTTATTTTTTCTTGCGGAAGCTCTGCCGTATTTTATTTGCACCCTATTTCATTAATTTTTCCAGCAATTGTTTATGTTCTTGTTTTATTTTCTATATCCCAACCAAATCAAATAACAATTTACAACATCAGGAAATTGTTATTATTTAATTTCTTTCAAGCCTTCAGCATTTCGTGTTTTGTAATTTTATTTTCGACTCCGGTTCGCACTCCGAGCTTGCCAGATTGTGGAAGAAGGAGTTTGACATTATTTTTATTATTCAGGTTTTTAATTAATTCGCATTTATATTAATGTTAAGAATTTATTTTTATTATTATTTTATAATGCATAGTTTAATTTGTGTTCCTCTGTTTCTGCATCTGTCTGGTACAACAAATATGAGTAGCTACACACTTTAGGGCGGTATGTAATTAAAATACATTAAATCGGTAAAATCAATTCTAGGCTTAAAATAATTAAGAACTTAAAATTCTGGCTGTGACTTTTTATTATAAAATTAATCTTTTTGTTACGAGAGTAAGGAAAGTGTAATAGGTTAGGTCGAGACCACGAGAGTGTGAGATTTTAACCAGATAGCTAAAGTTAGGCATTTAATTTAAATACAGCGAGAGCGCTTTAAAATGAATTAGACTTATTAAGTTTCCAAAAATTATTTCTAAACACTTATGGGCTAGCGAGAGCAGGCATAGGGCTTTAGGAGTAAGATCTGAGATAAGACCACGAGAGTGTGAGTTAAAGATATTTAAACTGATAACCTCTACAGAATAAATTAAGTGAACCATCCTTATAAGCCTAGGTTAGATTGACCCGCCTAAGTTAACATAATTACATACCGACCGCCTTATTATTATTTCATTAAACTAAAATTTAATTCCCGTCTTTAATTCCTAAAAACAACCAAAAAAATCGTGACAACCATTCACCTTAGCTAAACTAGTAAACCCTCTAGCACTAGGTAATCATAAAGTCCCTGTGGGATCGATAATCTTTTATATTACTTCGATAGGCTGTGCGCTTGCAGTTAAGATACCGCTAGACACATATTAGATCACGTCTTTAGCCCATCAAGTTTTTGGCGCCGTTGCGGGGGACCTTAATTTAGTTAATAGTGCACTTTAGAGTAGCATTGTCTAGACTAAGGTAACAACTATTTATTTTCTTAATCTAATCTCCCGAGTGTATGCCAAGTACTCGCTCTCAAGGCGAAGACTTGCAACCTCTAATCCCAGAATCGGAACGCTTCTTACACGTAAGAAGACGAATATTCGATTACGAACGAAATTACAACATTCCAGATCTTCAAATAGATCCACCTAAACCAGTTGGAACATCAAAGGACGCAGAGATGGCTGAAGAACCGAATCACCCACTCAAACGCTAGTCCTTCGCAAGCTGAACCGCATTCCAGCATTGCCGCACCGGCTATCAACCGAAACAATTTCGAACTGAAACCTTCGCTGATATCAGCCGTGCAACAAAATCAATTCTCCGGAAATCCTACCGAGGATCCGAACCTTCATCTTTCGATATTTGTGCAGTACGCAGATACCGTAAAAGCTAATGGAGTTACCCAAGAAGCTATTAGACTACGTCTTTTTCCTTTTTCACTTTGAGACAGAGCGAGAGCCTGGCTTCAATCTCTACCCTCGAATTCAGCAACTACGTGGGAGGAACTAAAGAGAGTCTTCTTGACAAGATATTTCCCACCTAGCAAGACAGCTATGCTAAGAGCTCAGATCAACGGATTTAAGCAAAAGGAAAACGAATCACTTTTCGAAGCTTGGGAACGCTATAAAGATATGCTGAGACTTTGTCCACATCACGGATTAGTAGAATGGATGGTCATCCATACCTTCTACAATGGACTCTTGTACAATACAAGAATGACAATTGACGTTGCCGCAGGCGGTGCACTAATGGACAAAGAATATAACGATGCTTATGCACTTATCGAGAGTATGGCTCAAAACCATTACCAATGGGAAGCGAGAGAGTCGCAACTGAGAAACCAACAAAAGGAGGTATGTACGAAGTAAGTAGTATGGACCAAGTCAATGCAAAGTTTGACCAACTTAACCAAAAGATCGACAACTTGGCCATAACACCACCAGCCACCGTGGCTGCAGTAACACCTAACTGTGAGTTATGTGGAGTTCCAGGACATGATGTCCCTGATTGTCAACTATTAGCAGGAATTCCCACAGATCAAGTGAATTATGCTCAAGGAAACCCGTACTCAAACACATATAACCCAGGTTAGAAGAATCATTTGAACTTCTCCTATAAGAACAACAATGCTTTATACGCACCAGGTCAAGCACCAGCTACACCACCAGGATATCAAAATACTGCTCCTAATGTCCCTAGAAAATTGAACCTTAAGTTGATGATGGAGAACTTCATAGCTAACCAATCTCAAACAAACAAGGACTTCTTAAACCAAAACATACACACTAGTGAGCAGATTAAGCAATTAGTGAGCAAGGTAGATGCGTTAGCTACACATAACAAAATGCTTGAAACTCAGATTTCACAAGTAGCTCAACAACAAGCACCTACCGCTGCACCAGCTGGAGTATTTCCTGGACAACCTCAACCTAATCCGAAAGGACAGGCTAATGCTGTAATATTAAGAAGTGGCAGGGAACTTGACGGACCTACCGATCCAAGACTTGACAATCCAGCCATGTACCAAAAACCGGATAAACCGACTGAAATGGTGAATGAACCAGAAGAAAAGGAAGATAATAATCAAGAGGCAGTGGAGAAAGAAAAGCCTTATGTGCCTCCACCACCCTATAAACCACCAATTCCGTACCCTCAGAGATTAACCAATTCTAAGACGATGGGCCTGTTTAAGAAATTTGTTGAACTTCTGAAACAGTTGAATATTACTATTCCATTTACAGAAGCTATCACTCAAATGCCCTCGTATGCTAAGTTTTTAAAGGAAATCTTATCCAATAAGAAAAAGATAGAGGATAACGGAACCGTTACACTTACTGCTGAGTGTAGCGCAATAATTCAGAATAATATGCCTCCAAAGCTAAAAGATCCAGGAAGTTTCTCTATACCCTGTGTAATAGGAAAATTCGTCATTGCCAAAGCTCTATGAGATTTAGGAGCTAGTATCAGTGTTATGCCCTTAATGATTTGCAAAAGGCTAGACATGGGAGACTTAAGACCAACTAAAATGTCTGTTCAACTAGCCGATCGTTCTATTAAATATCTTGTAGGCATACTAGAAAACGTCCCAGTACGTATAGGACAATTCTATATTCCTACTGATTTCATAATCATGGACATCTCTGAAGACTCCACTACACCTATCATACTAGGAAGACCATTCTTAGCTGCCGCCGGAGCTATAATAGACGTAAAGAAAGGAAAGCTAACCTTTGAAGTAGGTGAAGAGAAAGTTGAATTTATTTTAACACAATTCTTAAAATCACAAGCTATAGAGGATACATGCTATCTATTGGACGTAATTGACGAATGTGTAAGAGAAATGGAAATGAAAGAAACTACCTATTCTAAAATTATGAAAATTCAAATCCCTCCGATTTTCGAAGATGATAATTGGCGTAAACCATATCAGGATGATAGTCTAAGCGAAAGTTTAGCACTTACACCGGATCCCATGCCAAGTAAGAATAACCTACATTAGGGTTAAAAACCTTACCTAAGAACCTAAGATACGAATTCTTAGACACTGAATGTACAAGACCAGTTATAATCAATTCCAGTTTAGGAACAATTGAAACAAAGAAACTTTTAGATGTCTTAAAGAAATATCCAACTGCATTAGGATATAACATATCTTATCTCAAAGGAATATGCCCTTCAATCTGTATGCATCGTATTCTGCTAGAAGAAGATTGCAAAACCTCCAGAGAATCTCAAAGAAGAATTTACCCAATCCTTAGCACTGTAGTAAAGGAAGAAGTTAAAAAACTACTAGACGCAGGAATAATATATCCAATCTCTGATAGTAAATGGGTTAGTCCAGTACATGTAGTACCAAAGAAAGGAGGTATCACTGTTGTGAAAAACGCTAAAGGCGAATCGATATCACAAAGAGTAGTGACAGGACATAGAGTGTGCATCGATTATCGTAAACTAAACAAAGCCACTCGAAAAGATCATTTCCCACTACCTTTTATAGATCAAATGTTAGAACGATTAGCCAAGCATTCATATTTCTATTATCTTGATGGTTACTCAGGATTTTTCCAAATCCCTATCCACCCAGATGATCAAGAGAAGACTACATTCACATGCCCTTATGGAACGTTCGCTTATGGACGAATGCCCTTTGGATTATGCAACGCTCCTGCAACCTTTCAAAGATGTATGATGTCAATCTTCGCAGATTTCATAGACAACATCATGGAAGTGTTCATGGAAGACTTCTCTGTATGCGGGCAAAGTTTTGAAGGATGTCTATCATATTTAGAAATGGTGTTAGAAAGATGTGTAAAAGTAAACCTCGTGCTTAACTGGGAGAAATGTCATTTTATGGTCAGAGAAGGAATCGTACTAGGACACGTTATATCTGACAAGGGAATTGAAGTTGATAAAGCTAAGATAGAAGTCATAAAAGATCTTCAACCCCCTAAGACCGTGCGAGAAATACGAAGTTTTTTAGGACACGCCGGTTTCTACCGACGATTCATCAAAGATTTCTCGAAAATCACTAAACCTCTTACTGGTTTATTAATGAAAGACGCTGAGTTCATATTCAATGAAGATTGTTTTAAAGCATTCGAAACTCTAAAAACAACCCTCATCACCGCACCAATCATGCAACCCCCTGACTGGAGATTACCTTTCGAAATCATGTGCGATGCGAGTGACTATGTTGTAGGCGTAGTTCTAGGACAGAGGAAGGACAAGAAACTTCACGCAATTTACTATGCCAGTAGAACCTTAGATTCTGCTCAGATGAACTACGCCACTACTGAAAAAGAATTGTTAGCAGTTGTCTTTGCGCTTGACAAATTCCGTTCTTACCTAGTGGGAGCGAAAATAATCGTTTACACAGACCACGCTGCTATCAGATATCTATTAACTAAGAAAGATGCTAAACCAAGACTCTTGAGATGGATTTTACTCTTACAAGAGTTTGATCTTGAAATAAAAGATAAGAAAGGTACTGAAAACGTCGTAGCGGACCGTTTATCTAGAATAGAAGGTATTAAACCCGAACAAGTGCCGATTAACGATGATTTTCCGTATGAACAGCTGATAGCACAAATAGGAAGCGACCCAGTTCAGTTAGACATAGTTGAACCAGAAATCGTGGAGACAATCCAAACAACCGTAGGACTGCCATGGTACGCTGACATTGTCAACTACCTAGCTGCAGGAGCCCTTCCACCTTACTTAACCTATCAGCAGAAAAAGAAATTCTTTCACAATCTCAAACATTACTATTGGGATGAACCATTATTGTTCAAAAGAGGACCCGGCGGAATCTTTCGTCGATGTATTCCCGAAGAAGAAATAGAAGATGTCATTGCTCATTGCCATTCATCTCCTTATGGTGGACATGCAAGCACTTCCAAGACTTGTGCAAAAATCTTACAAGCCGGCCTATTCTGGCCTAATTTATGGAAAGATGTCCACATCGCTGTTATAAATTGCGATCGGTGTCAACGCACCGGTAATATTTCGAGAAGAGATGAAATGCCTCAAAAAGGAATATTAGAAGTAGAAGCCTTTGACGTCTGGGGAATAGATTTCATGGGACCATTCCCATCATCTTTCGGTAATAATTACATACTCGTAGCTGTCGAATACGTTTCAAAATGGATTGAGGCTATAGCTTCTCCTACAAATGACACACGAGTAGTAATTAAGCTTTTCAAAAATATAATCTTTCCAAGATTTGGTGTGCCTAGACTCGTCATAAGTGACGGTGGCTCGCACTTCATTTCGAAAATCTTTGACAAATTACTATCTAAGTATGGAGTCAGACATCGTGTAGCAACACCATATCATCCGCAAACAAGTGGACAGGTCGAAGTCTCAAACAGAGAAATAAAACAAATCTTAGAAAAGACTGTCGCCATATCTCGGAAAGATTGGTCATCTAAACTTAATGAAGCTTTATGGGCTTATAGGACAGCTTACAAGACACCCATAGGAACTACACCTTTCAAATTAGTATATGGAAAGTCTTGCCACCTCCCGGTAGAACTAGAACACAAAGCATATTGGGCGATCAAAACTCTCAATATAAACTATAATGTCGCAGGAGAAAAGCGAATCCTCGATATTAACGAATTAGAAGAGTTAAGGTTAGATGCTTATGAGAATGCTAAGATATATAAAGAAAGAACTAAGCGATGGCACGATAAACGCCTATCTAGGAAATAATTTAGTGTGGGAGACGTTGTACTCCTCTTTAATTCAAGACTTAGGCTCTTTCCTGGAAAACTAAAATCTAGATGGTCAGGACCCTTTGAAATAACTAGAGTGTTCCCGAGCGGAGCAATAGAAATTAAGGGTAGGAATAGTGAACCGTTCACAGTAAACGGACAACGTTTAAAACATTACCATAAAGTTGAAAATAAAGATTATGCAAATAGTCTAAGGCTTTTATAGTTGTCCACTAAATTCCCTGATTAATCTACCCCTAAGCATTACGTCAGGCTTATGACGATAAAAACAGCGCTTAGTGGGAGGCAACCCATTTTTACCATTTTATTGTTTTATCATTTTATTGTTTTGTCATTTTATTGGTTTATTGTTTTATTTCATTATTATCATTATTGCTTTTATTTATGCATTTATTTTCTTATTTTCCTTATTTTAATTTTTAAATCACTTTTACAGATTTTCTAAAGTCTTTTCCACTTTCCTTCTCCCCCTGATTTGTTTCCTCCATATTTACACTAACTATGGCTAACCAACCGAGAAACATTATGGAAACCAAATTTAGAGGTAGGAACCAAAGAATGAAATTTGAAGAGTTATCACAGAGACCAATGGATTTGACTCTGTACCCGGATGATCTGACTATGGAAACTTTAGGAATACATGATAGCATCCTATACCTGTTTAACCAACTTGGATGGGAGAATGCACTAATAAAACAAAAGTTTGTGACTTACCGTGAGCTCACCCTTGAGTTCTTAAGCTCCTTAGTTTACTTACCTGAGCGCGGTTTTGGATTCAGGAAAGGATTTATCAGCTTCCGACTATTCGGAATAGAATATGACTTTAACCATAGAGAACTAGCTGACTTATTAGGATTCCCTAGTGGACCCTTTGCTTTTACTACCACACAGGTAGAATTGATGGACATTGAGCTGGACTTCTTTTGGGGAACCTTAACCGGAAATTACCATCCTGAGCCAAATAACATGAACAATGATGAGATACATAACCCTACTATCCGCTATTTCCATAAGATCCTTGCCCACACCTTCTTTGGAAAAGAAGAAAACCTTACTAGAGTATCTAAAGATGAGATATTCATTATGTCTTGTCTGACTAATGGACAGCCAGTTAATGGTGTGCCTTTCATGATGCAAACCTTCACCCGAATCCAAGAAGAACCAGATCTACCCATATTGGTAGGAGGTCTTGTCACCATGATTGCTGATGCCTTAGGACTTAGATACCAATTACACAGGTGTAACCGTTTAGGTACCATCCGTCCTATGCATCTGAACTTTTGCTTTAACCGCCATATCATAAGAAATTTAGGACAACCACCTTACGAGTACCTAATCAGGAATGAAGTAGTAACCCTGTTCACATTACCAAACCATGCTAGAGTCAGTGTTCATAATAAAGATAATTGGCTATATGAGCTTACCCCTCCTGACTATCCATCCACTCCCGAAACACCACAATCTTACAAGATAAGGGATGATATAATGACCGATGTAGAAAGTGACCCTGAGACACCTCCTGGTTACCATGACATTGAACACACTGATGAAGTGATTGAAACCCCAGAAGTAAATCAAGTAGAATATGCTGACAACTTAAAGAAGATTATGAATACTCTTGAAGTTTACCAAGCCGATATTAATGCTGTTAAGGATGAGATTAAAAGCATGCGATTGGATGTTATAGGTTTAACTGACATAACGTGTGAGCAATTCTACCACCTAAACTCCGCAATTGAAGATTTGAAGAAGCAACTTTGAGAAAAATGCTGTAGTGATTTAACTTATTTTACTTCTTGTTTTTGTTTCTAGTTAGTTTTAACATTTTGCAAACATTTTCGTACCTTATTTTTATTAATGTAATTTTCCTTCAATTATATCAAAAGCAATACCTCTAGTTTTACCATTTTCCAATTTAATCAATTTCTATGATTTCCATTAGTTACTGTTATATTTAAATTGATTAATATTTTATAATTTCTCGTGTGATGAAATTTGCTCTAATATATGTTGATCTAATATTATATATAGTGTTTGTGTTGAAATTAAATAACAAGTGATAATAAAGAAGAGAAAAATTGCATTGAACGTGTGAGATAATGCATTATGTGAAGAAAATATTATAAGATTTTAATCCCTCACGGTCGTCATCATTCTCTCACGATCGTGATAAGCTAATTAGCGCGTCACGGTCGTCACTCATTCCTCACGACCGTGACGACCCCTGTTATACGAATTTTGAGAAATAGAACCGTTCTTCTTCGCAGGAACCACTTTTCCACTTCCACAAAAATTAGAAACCCCCCATTATCTCCTCACTATCCCGTAACCTCCCATTACCCTCAATCAATTCCAATAACCTCTCCATTTATTCCAAACCCCTCACATTCACTTCTTTCACTATAATCAGAACCAAATTCTTCACATTTTTCATTTTCTCACAAAACTCAAAAACCTCTCATCTCTCATTCCCGTACTTGCATGCAATGGAAGAAATCCAATTTAGAGATGGTGAACATGGAGAAACTCAAAGACAAAAGTTCATCAGGTTTCAGAACCGTGGCGTCCAACCCACTCGGTATGTCGACATTGACTACTTGAGGGAGTTGGGATTGCTTAACGGCGTGAAGCTCCTGCTTAGGCATGTTGGTTTGTGGCACTTGTGCAGTCAACCACAGCCGATATTCGAACTCCTCACATTGGAATTTCTGAGTTCGTTTCAATATGTTACACCTCCCGGTTCATCAAGTCAACTCACCGGCATTGCAAAGTTCAGAATGCTCGGCCGAGAGTTCGAAATTACACAAACAAAGTTCAAAATGCTGCAGGCCACGTCCCCATTATTGATGAGCAGGCCGATCCACCAGTGGACGAGATGCAGGATACCATGGATGCAGCTGAGCCTGTACAGGACATTCCGGAGTCCTCCACCCGACAGCCACCTGCACAAGAATTCACACTTGAAGACGTCCTCCGTGCGATTCATCAGCAAAATCAGATGAATGTCGCACTTGAGCGAAGGCAAAAAGAGCAACATGAAGCACTACTTTTAGCTGTTGCCACCAACCAGAGGACGACTGATGAGAAGCTTGGAGAAATTTTTTGCGAGCTAGAGTCTTTGCGTATTGATATCACTGCTCTCACCGGCACCGGTTCTGATCCTGAAGCGACTCCGACCAGACGCTCCCGCACCAGAAGCCGAGGCCGTGGTCGTCAGCAGCCTTAGTTTATGTTTTTGTTTATGTTTTTCCATTTCCGTTGTTTCTATTGTATTTTACCCGCTATTATATCACAACATTGAGGACAATGTCTGATATAGTGTGGGAGAGATACCTTTCCTTTTTCCGCATTTCCCTTTCCGCACTTTCCATTCCATTGTATTTCCCTTTCGTATTTTAATGAAACAAAGTAATATTTGTGCTATTTCTTTAGTTTCGAATTTTCCCCGTTTATTTAGCCATATCGAAAAAAAATTTATTTTTGTCTTCGCATTACCCGACTTACCTATGAAATCATAGTTAGGAAGCTGAGAACGATTCAACAAGATCAATACAGTCTTGACACCTTAGACTTCCCGCTTAAGCATTCCGTTCCGATAATTGTTACAACTACACCTTAAGTTTCAGTTCTAAAAGTAACCCCTAGTAGTTTATACTAGCAGTCAGCACCGTCTGAACACAAACCACGTGGGGAGCCGATGAACATAAGTGTTTGATGCCTTAATCTATAATGATCCTTCATATCTCGATGCCAATAAAAAGAAATTTCACCAAAGTACACGTTCGCATATAAGAAACGAGAAATATGAGAAGGAGTCGATTGCGGGTTGGTTCAGAGGTACCTGGTTCTGAACTTGGTAGGGCGTGCTACGGCTCGATCCCCCACAACCTCCAAATCGGATAATATATATAGGGTTGCCACATTCGTGTGCCAGACCCCGTGTTTATAAAGGATCAAAGTCACTAACCGGCTACTCCACTACGTGCGTGCTAAGGCAAAGGGCTTAATGTGATTGCGCTAGAATGAAATCGGGTGAAATAAGATCGAAAGACTCTAGGTGGAATCGTAACACAATTACTGAATGTTTCGTTTAACGGGAAGTCGACGACTTAGCTTGTTGCTTGTGTCATTAGTGTATCGTTAGTGTTTTATTCTAGTACCGGTTTATCTGGCAAAACGATTCCTCGTATGGTTTGTTATGTGTGTGCGTCGATGGAAACGTGTCCGATCATTTTTCAACCGACTATTTTCTTGAGGACAAGCAAAGGTTTAAGTTTGGGGAAGTTTGATAACGAGAAAAAGTATCGTTTTATTACTATGTTTCAATGTCGTTTTATCGCACATTTATCGTTTTAACACCCGATTCTTCGAGTTTTCTTTGTCATTTCGCAGGTATATCAATTATAGAGCTAAATCATAAGTCAAAAGTGAAATGAGCAAAAACAAGCATGAAAAGAAGAAGAAGAGAGGAATTCTGCATAATCTGCATAATTTGCAATAGTCACGACCGTCACCATATAGTCACGACCGTGACACGCTAAAAGGAGCAGTCACGGTCGTCACCAATCCCTCACGACCGTGACGCGCTAAATACAAGGATAACGAATGTGACACCCTTGTCACGAACGTGACAAGGGGAAATTAGGTTTACTTGCTAAGAATTGGTCATGAACGTGCTACGTGAAGTCATAACTTTTCCTATTCTTCCGCAGACCCAGTAACACAAGCTTTTCCTGGATTCTCTCAGCAACACCGAAGCCCACGCATTATTCCAACTGCCAAGCCCAAATTATGATCTCTATAAATAGCTTTATTTCAAAGTAGAAAGGACAGAGTTTTATTTTAATTTTTCTTGCGGAAGCTCTGCCGTATTTTATTTGCACCCTATTTCATTAATTTTTCCAGCAATTGTTTCTGTTCTTGTTTTATTTTCTATATCCCAACCAAATCAAATAACAATTTCCAACATCAGGAAATTGTTATTATTTAATTTCTTTCAAGCCTTCAGCATTTCGTTTTTTGTAATTTTATTTTCGACTCCGGTTCGCACTCCGAGCTTGCCAGATTGCGGAAGAAGGAGTTTGACATTATTTTTATTATTCAGGTTTTTAATTAATTCGCATTTATATTAATGTTAAGAATTTATTTTTATTATTATTTTATAATGCATAGTTTAATTTGTGTTCCTCTGTTTCTGCATTTGTCTGGTACAACAAATATGAGTAGCTAAACACTTTAGGGCGGTATGTAATTAAAATACACTAAATCGGTAAAATCAATTCTAGGCTTAAAATAATTAAGAACTTAAAATTCTGGCTGTGACTTTTTATTATAAAATTAATCTTTTTGTTACGAGAGTAAGGGAAGTGTAATAGGTTAGGTCGAGACCACGAGAGTGTGAGATTTTAACCAGATAGCTAAAGTTAGGCATTTAATTTAAATACAGCGAGAGCGCTTTAAAATGAATTAGACTTATTAAGTTTCCAAAAATTATTTCTAAACACTTATGGGCTAGCGAGAGCAGGCATAGGGCTTTAGGAGTAAGATCTGAGATAAGACCACGAGAGTGTGAGTTAAAGACATTTAAACTGATAACCTCTACAGAATAAATTAAGTGAACCATCCTTATAAGCCTAGGTTAGATTGACCCGCCTAAGTTAACATAATTACATACCGACCGCCTTATTATTATTTCATTAAACTAAAATTTAATTCCCGTCTTTAATTCCTAAAAACAACCAAAAAAATCGTGACAACCATTCACCTTAGCTAAACAAGTAAACCCTCTAGCACTAGGTAATCATAAAGTCCCAGTGGGATCGATAATCTTTTATATTACTTCGATAGGCTGTGCGCTTGCAGTTAAGATACCGCTAGACACATATTAGATCACGTCTTTAGCCCATCATATGCAGACTTTGTTAATTACCTAGCCGCTGACATCATACCCCCTGATCTAAACTACCACCAGAAGAAGAAGTTCTACAGTGATGTGAGAAACTTCTATTGGGACGAACCATTTCTTTTCAAGAGAGGTAAAGATGGCATTTCCGCCGTTGTGTTCCAGAAGAAGAGGTAAATAATATAATTGAGCATTGTCACTCTGCACCCTATGGTGGACATGCAAGCACATCTAAGACCTACGCCAAGATTCTTCAAGCTGGCCTATTCTGGCCTACTATGTGGCATGATATCCATGCTTTCATTGTCAAGTGTGACAGATGCCAACGCACAGGAAATATTTCAAGACGTAATGAAATGCCGCTAAGAAATATCCAAGAAGTAGAACTCTTCGACGTATGGGGTATAGACTTTATGGGACCGTTCCCACCATCTTTTGGAAATCAGTACATCTTAGTAGCCATTGACTACGTGTCTAAATGGATTGAAGCTATCGCCGCACCCACGAACGACACCAGAGTAGTCATCAAATTATTCAAAAACTATATATTTCCCAGGTTTGGAACATCCCGTTTAGTCATAAGTGATGGAGGATCACACTTCATATCGAGAATATTTGATAAACTTTTAAGCAAGTATGGAGTTAAGCATAGAGTAGCAACACCATACCACCCACAGACCAATGGACAAGTGGAAGTATCTAATAGGGAGATCAAACAAATTCTTGAGAAGACTGTCTCTATATCTAGAAAAGATTGGTCACAGAAACTTCAAGAAGCATTATGGGCCTATAGATCCACTTTCAAAACCCCTATAGGAACAACCCCTTATCAACTGGTCTATGGAAAATCATGTCACTTACCTTTTGAATTGGAGTATAAGGCCTATTGGGCCATCAAAACTTTGAATTTGGATTACTTGACTGCTGGTGAAAAACGTATCCTTGATATTCACAAATTAGAAGAGACTTCAAAATAGGCGATCCTGTTCTCTTGTTCGATTCTAGGTTACGACTTTTTCCAGGGAAGCTTCGTTCGAGATGGACTGGCCCTTTCGAAGTATCTAAGATCCTAAGATCTGGTGCTATTGAAATCAAGAACCAAACATGTAAACCGTTCATCGTCAATGGACAGAGGTTGAAGCCCTACGAAGGAGGTGACATCCCAACAACATACACCTGCCATACTCTGAGTGATCCACCATATCCTTCCAATGATGTATAAAAATCGGTCGTCGAGCTAATGACGTTAAACAAGCGCTGCATGGGAGGCAACCCATGGTTTTCTTATTTACGTACTTTTTATTTATTTATTTTTTCTTTATTTTAATTTGTTTATTTTATTATGTCAGGACTAACAATTGAATGTTTTATGTGCTTTCAGGACTTTTTTGCTAACCTTGTGCAGAATGCAGAACCCCGATGACATGCACGTGGCCTTCAGAGACGACGCACAGAGAGAGCGTTACTATGTCCACATGAGACGCCCTATGGCTCCTACCAGGTACCCTGACCATGACTGCATGGATGCCTTGGGGATAGAGCCAAGCGTCAGATTCTTATGCCATCAACTCCAGTGGGACCAGTTTGACGACAGGAACAACACTTACAGGAACTTGACTCTAGAGTTCCTCAGCTCGTTTCATTATGACCCTTGGGCTGGACCCGATGGACATGCTGTTTTCAGGTTATTCGGGATTGACTACTCCTTCTCTCACAAAGAGTTTGGTGATTTACTAGGTTTTCAGACTACTCCTGATGCTATTCCAGAGACACTGATGGGGTATTTTATGAGCAGAGAAGTGGAAAAGTTTTGGACTAAAATCTCAGGTGGAGGGAGCCAAGATCCTTCCACTCAGTTTTCTCGGGTAATCCACAACCCTGCATTAAGGTACTTCCAGATGATTCTAGCGCATTCCTTCCTAGGTTTGTCAGATACAGAGACCCTGCTAAGTGAAGAGGAGATTTTCCTACTGTTTTGTGCGACTCAGTCTCGCTCAGTTGCTTGTGGCAACTTTCTGTTGAAGGGCTTTGCTAGTGTTGCCAGATCATCTGTAGGCATCATACATGTCAGTGGGATTGTTACAGAGATAGCTACTGCATTGGGTTTGTCTCGCAAATTATTGCACCTCAGGACCTTCTGCTGCTACACCACCTTGGATGTTGACTTTTGTCTTGACAGAGGACTGATGAGGAGGGCCTCTTTTGAGCCCAACATGTTTAGATTACTGATCGACGGCGAAGTGATACATTACTTTACATTACCAGACCCGCTGATGACCAGTGTCCATGATCCTGCCAATTGGAGTTATGCTCTAGAGGGTTATGGAGAGACTGTCGAAGAGCCGAAATCACCTCCCGCCGCTGAGTACACTCCTACACCTCTTACTCCCCGAATCACTGTTATGTCTAACAATATGTCTCTGCAGCCGCCTGATCTAAAAACTCAGATTTATGAGCTCCGTAAGGAGACTGCCCTGCTCAAGCAGGAAGTAGCGGACTTATAATTACAGATTCAGGTTTCTGATCTCACTCATGCCTTAGAGGCCGATGCTCTATATCAGGAGATTGAAGAGCTTCGGAGGGAGATAGCTGAGATTCGTGGATCAAACCAGGAGGAGAAGCCTACCACATGATTCGTTCTACACTGACGATATTACCCTAGTATTTAATTTCTTTTTTTCATGCTTTATTTTATTTCTCGCATCTCCAGACATATCTTACATCATTGCATCTATTGCATTTTCTTTTTTTCATGTACTTTGAGTTTATCTTATATATACATATTATTTTATGCACTAATGTTGATTTTTCTTTTTTCTTTTTGATTTTTAATTATTTTATTTTGTCGTGCAAAGAAAAAAAAATAAAGACAAAAATATTTTCATTTTTGTCTTCATAAAAAAAATATATGCAAGCTTCATGCCTTAGAAGAGAGAAGAAAACACTATCCAGACCCCCCGAAGACCGAAGGTACAAAGAGGGCCCAAAGGAGGATTTAAAAAAATCCAAGGCCCATCAGAATTTAGCCTTGTGGAGGGCGCCACAGGCCCATGGCGGGCGCCATGGCGTTCTCCCCTATTTCGGGGCTGAACATCCATTTTCACCATTTTCATACCTTCCTTCTCCAAAAACCCATTTTTGCAACTTTCAAAAACCCCCTTGAACCCCATTAAAGCTCCCCCATTTCCAAAATACCCACCATCCATAAAACCTATCCAAAATCCATTTTCATTTTCATCCACCACAAACCATAAAAGTCAAACCTTTATCATTTCTCTCATAAACCATTTTTACCATTTTTCACTTCCTAAGGAGCAACAACAATGGAGTTCAATGGATTTCTTCTTCGTGATGGAAGACCGGGTGATAGGCAAAGGAAAATTATTCATAGGCTTCAGAGTCGAGAAATTCTCTCGACTATGTACGTCGATGATAACTGTCTGTATGCTTTGGGTATTTATCAGTGTTTTTAATTTATTAGATTTTTTAGGCTTGCATAATATTTTCGTTAATCATGAACCTACCTATGAGAGGTTGACAGTTGAGTTTTTAAGTACATTGATATACACTGTCAGTCCTAACACTGCTAGCACAGTCGGTACTGTTAATTTTAGACTGTTTGGAATTGAATATGAATTCAGTACCGACGAACTAACAGGCTTGTTAGGAATCCCTCATAGGGAAGGTGCGATTTGTGAGGCACCTTTGGATGCGGAATGGTCGGCCGAGGTATTTTCCTTCTGGCAAAGGCTTTCAAGTACTTCAATAAATTCTC
The DNA here is from genome assembly GCA_963966055.1 of Lathyrus aphaca. Taxonomy (NCBI): domain Eukaryota; kingdom Viridiplantae; phylum Streptophyta; class Magnoliopsida; order Fabales; family Fabaceae; genus Lathyrus; species Lathyrus aphaca. The sequence continues at coordinate 484,999,407 of OZ014525.1, read as the reverse complement.
TTGAAGGAATACTTGCGTCGACCATTCATAACCCGGCCATAAGAGTTTTCAGATATCTTTTGGCATGTACTATTTTTGGCCGGGAGAGTCCAAACAAGGTAAATGCTAGAGAACTCCTATTTTTGCAAGGATGCCTCACTAGTACCCATATCAATCCGGTCCCGTTTATGCTTGCACACATGGCTTTACTTACTAATAAAACAGGACCGATTGTTTTTGTAGGGCTTGTTACGTCTATTGCTCGGGCTCTTGGCCTGAATGATGAGATAGCTACACTTGAACCACTACCTCCTCGCACAATTAATTTAAAATTTCTGAAAGACATGAAATTGTGCCGAACGAGGAGAGAAGGTGGTTATGAGTTGATGGTTCATGGGGTAGCTATCCCATCTATTGCTTTACCTTGCAGTAGACGTACTGATGTACGTAATGAAAGGAACTGGACCTATGATCTGAATGCTCCACCTGTTTTGGGTCCACTTCCTCCTAATATTCCTGATGGGGAGGCACATGACACTGATGAAGAGTATGATCAGAGAGAGCAGTCTCCCATACCTCACATGTCCCCCCATCGTCCTTCACAGTCACACACCGCACCATCTTCCTCTAACCCTGTTGCAGGTGCTGCTCCTGGATTCTATGTCACCGAGGAGATGTGGCGTGATATCACAGCTAGAGAGGAAAGGCGAGACGGCCTTCTCTCTACTATTTCAAAACAACTGACGGACAACATGAGCTTCATGCAACAATCGCGATTGGTTTCAGATCGTGCTTACAGCAACGTTTGCCGTACCTTGAACGATATCTCATTAGAGCAGGACCGTCAGAGAGAGTTCAACCGCCGGCACTACCAGCTTATGGAGGCCACTCAGGGTTCCATCTTAGGTAACCTTCGAGAGGTCCGGGGTGCTCAGGCTGCCTTATCGGTACGACTCGACCGGAAGGACCAACATCGTAGTAGATCCCGTCGTTCCAGACCATCACAGCAGGACGGCGAGGGCACCAGTGCTCCTCCTCAGTAGTTTTTTCAGGTTACCCTCCTTATCTTATTTCGAAACATTGGGGACAATGTTCGATTTAAGTGTGGGAGGGGATTTTATTGCTTTCTGTCATTTCCCTTTTTAGTTAATTATTTCCTTTTAGTTATTTCCCTTTTCAGTAAGTTATTTAGTTTAATTTTCTTAGATAATGCATGAGTCTGACGAGTCACCAGTATAGTGTATTTTTAGTATATCCTCATTTTTCCATTTCCTTAGCCTTACCAAAAAAATTTTAAAAAGAAAACAATGTTGTTTCACATGTTTTTGGGCTTTGAGACAGGTTTAGATTAGGATGTGGTGACTTAGGTCAACTTTTTGAAACATCATCACCATTTTAGCACCATAGACCTCTTGAATATAGGAATCACTCCTATACCCCACCACCATGGCCTTTATTATCATTCAAAAAATTGTCCTAAGTAGTTTATCCTAGCAGTCAGCTCCGACCTAAGCATGCTCTACGTAGGGGACCGATGAACATAAGTGAATGATCCAGTGCTAATAAAAAAGGAAAGAAAAAGGCAAACTCTGGAATAGGTGACCCTCACAAAGTCATTTAAACCGAAAAAAGAGAAGAAAAAAATTTTTCCACAAAAAAAAAAATTGCAAGTCACCTATTGTTAGTTGGTTCAGAGGTATCTGGCACTGAACTTGGTAGGACGGATTACGATCCGATCCCCCGCAACTACAATTAGGTCAAATAAAACAGGTTTACACATGCTTATGTGCCAGAAACCTTACGTTATGGATCAGAATCACTAACCGGTCACTCTACTATGAAGCATGTACGGATAACGGGCTTAATGTGATTGCGCCTGAATGAAAAGGACACAAAAAGATGAAAAGACAGGCCTAGGTATTGTGGGATGACATGGAGTGGTTAATATAGGATTGAAGTTTGTGTTTGTGTTACTATGGTACCCTTGGTTCACTTAGTTAGTACCTGTCACTGCATCCTGACTTGAACTTAGAAGCCCTTTAGCCCAAAGACACGTGTTGACACCATTTTTTCTTGAGCTTTAATGTTTGCTTGAGGACAAGCAAAGGTCTAAGTGTGGGAGAATTTGATCACACTAAAATTCACCATATTTCAGACTCCGATTTCGCATGCATTCTTAGCTTTTATTGTTATTTTGTTATGTTATTACTTTTTTTTCTTTGTTTTCAGGTTTTTTATGTAATCGGGGCTTAAAACGAGAAAAGGAGTGGAAACGGACGAAAACCTAGAAATTCAGCGTTTTACACTTACGGCATCCACCGTGGTGGGTGCCATGGGATCAGCCATGACGTGGCCACGTCTCAAGACCACTCCACAACTGCCAAGACCCACGATCCCCACTCTTCCATTCCCTGTTAGCACCATGGCGGGCGCCATAGGCATGTGGCGGGCGCCACAAGGCAAAAAGCAGTTCCCTCCACTTTTAGTGGAGGGGGCATCCTGGTTTTTTCCTGCATTTAGTTTTCCTATAATTAGGACTTTAGATTTTCGTTTTTCTTCATCCAAACTTAGATTCTCTAGGCATATATTAGTTTTAAAGCAGTTATCATTCCACATCGGGGTGTTTCTGCAATCGAGTGATCGAGTCCGTATCTGTCTGTGTGATCAAGTTTTGGAGCACTCTGGGAGGAAGTTAATCCTGCCGCCATTTTAATTCCAGTTCGTATTTTACTTTTCCGCATTGCTTTACTTTCATTTATTTCCCGCACTCGCACTTTATTTTATTTATTTCCTGCACTCGCTTTATTTTCTTTATTTCCTGCACTCGCACTTTATTTTATTTATTTCCTGCACTCGCTTTATTTTCTTTATTTCCTGCACTTGCACTACTTTACTTTATGAAAAATTATAAAAAGAACTTTTACTTTATCATGTCTAACTAAATCTATAAAGGTTAGAATGTAAGGATCGTAATTAAACTAGTAATCCGTACAATTGTTCGTGGAAACGCTTAAGGGCTATTTTATCTTTCAATTCAAGTAATTGTTTTTAACTATTTCAAAAACAGCCAAAAGCACTTTGTCTAGTTTATTAGGAGTTTTTAGATTAAAAAGAAAAGAGATTTTAAAACGATTTTCGGACACGTTATGAAGTTTAGAGTCTGGTTCATAAGAACCTCTTTTTGCTAAGAAATCCAGGTTAAGATACTTTTCAACTTAGTTAAGATACTATATTTCTTAAAAATAGGTTTACTACTCTAACGCAGTACGCACCTTTTTATCCGTGACAATAGGAGGGGTTTATTAGAGAGTACAACTCGGTTCTGAATACGCGAAAGCAACAGTTCCTGTTAAATTAGTTCTTTTCAAAGGAGAAAACATTGCCCATAAGTAGTTCCATTAACAAGTACTGGATTATCCATTGATTATGTGAATTACATTCGAGCCTGTCTTTTATTTATTGTTTAAAATTATTATTTTATTTACCATTGCACCCTTCTTAAAACCCCTATATTTAGTTGCCTTAGATACACACCATAACAACAAGTACGATAGATTGACACTTGGTCTCTGTGGATTCGACAATCTTTTATATTACTCTGACGTGTTCGTACACTTGCGAAAAACACGCATCACTTGTTGATGTCTTATTCATTGAGCATCTACTCGCAGTAGAAAAGAGTCATATCTTGCAAAACAAGTCTCCTATGACACGCAACCTTTTAAGTCCAATCATCATTGGCATGAGTCCGTTAAGCTGGTCGTGAAACCCTTCTGATTACAATTTAAGTCCATTTGATTTGGTACATACCTGTTTTTTCCTGATAGTTCCTGAAGTTCTTCTTTTGACTCTTAGTTTAAGGAATTTCCAAAGGTTGGATTTTTTGAGCTCCAACATTTCTTTATTTCTTCAGTCGGTCGCTTGGAGTCGTTGATCTATATCTAAGTACGTTGCTTTCTACTCCCAGTATCAGTTGGTCACATAGAGCCACTTCCCAAACATTGTGGTCGTCTTCTTTATCCTTAGTACCAACAGTTACACTTGAACCTGTTGATGTACCACTTTGGATTATTTATTATTTTACTTTCGCTAACCGCCGTGTTGAATTGCTTTCCCGACCGCCGTGTCGATGTCTGTTGTTTTATTCCCCGACCTCCGTGTCGATGTCTGTTTTTTATTTCACCAACCGCCGTGTTGAATTGATTTCCCGACCTCCATGTCAATGTCTGCTATTATTTTTACCAACCGCCGTGTCGATGTCCGCTATTTTTTTTCCCGACTTCCGTGTCGATGTCTGCTATTATTTTTCCCGATCGTCGTGTCGATGTCTGCTATTTTTCCCGACCGCTGTGTCGATGTCTGTTATTTTATTTTTCCCGACCGCCGTGTCGATGTCTGCTATTTTTCCCGACTGCCGTGTCGATGTCTTCTATTATTTTTCCCGACCGCCGTGTCAATGTCTGCTATTTATTTCCTGACCGTCGCGTCAATGTCTGTTATTTATTTCCTGACCGCCGCGCCAATGTCTGTTTTTTATTTCTTGACCGCTGTGTCGATGTCTATTATTATTTCCTCAACCGCCGAGTTGACTAGTTTTCTCGACCGCCGAGTCGATGTCTTTTTAACTACCTTCCTCAACCGCCGAGTTGCTATATTGGGATCCCCAACAGTCACACTTAAACTTGTTGATTGATCACTTTGGATACTTTGAATACTTCCTCAATCGTCGAGTTGACTTGTTTTCTCGACTGTCGAGTCGATTGTCTTTCATTTATTTCCTGACCCCCGAGTTGATATCTGTTTACGCTTGACCCCCGAATCGATGTCTTTTTTCAACCCCGAGTTGATGTCTGTTTTTGTTCAACCCCCGAGTTGATTTTTTTTGTTTGACCCCCGAGTCATTGCTTCCTTTATGTTTGACCCCCGCGTCAATGATGTTGTCTTCCCAACCCCCGAGTTGATATTTGTTTTGTTTGACCCCTGAGTCATTATTGCCTTTATGTTTTCGATCCCTGGGTTGGTTTTGTTTTTATTCCTGACCCCCGAGTCAATGTTATTTATTTTCCCAACCTCCGAGTTGATATTTGTCTCCGTTTGACCCCCGAGTCAATGATTGTGTTTTGTTCTCAAACCCCGAGTTGATTTCTATTTCAGTGTGACCCCCGAGTCGTCATTCATGTCTTTTTGCTTTTGATCCCTGAATCGACTATCCCTTCAACCCCCCGAGTTGATATGTCATCCCCAGCATATTGTTATCCCCAGTGGGTCTTCACCCTCAGTTTTGTTTCTGTGGATCACCATTACCATTTATCTTCATCATTTCCCACATACCATATTCAACATATTCATCATTCAAAAAAATTAGCATGTTAGGGTTCATGTCATTTCATCTCACATCCCCAACAAAAAAAACAAAAAAAGTCTCTCATGAATTCATATTAGTGCATATCATTTCATTTCATATGCGTTTGGTCAAAATTTTAGGTGTTTTAATATTTAATCCTCTTTTACCTCGAATGTCCAAAAAACTTTGTTATTCATACATTCCGGATCAAGACGATTAAATAGGGACAAATGTCACACCCTAAATTTTGACCGAACTTTTTTAAATCATTTCATTTATGCGACGCATTGGCATAGAATGTTTGTCTCACTTTATAATTTATTCGTTTTCATTTTTTCATTTTTTAATTTTAGATTGATTAGAATTATTTAATCCATTTTTATCTTTAATTTAGTTTATATTTTAAATTGGTTAATTTTATTTAGTTTTTTATATACAAATCTAATTTATTCAGTTTAGATCTAATTAGGTTTTACTTTTTAATTTGTTTAATTTGGTTGGTTTAATCAGATTTATTTTAATTAGTTTAATTTATTCAATATAATTAATTTGGTCCACATCTCATTCACAAAGTCAAAGATCCCTCTGCTACACCAACATTACACTCCAAATTTTGCATTGTTTTATCACCAAAATAAGCATTCAAAAACCTGTTTCAAAAAGGACTTTTTCATAATACAACAAATAATAGAAAAATTTGATTTTAAAGGGGGAAACACCTGTGTTTTTTACCCTTCATGAATCTCAATCCATAAAACCCTCATCACTCTTCTTCTTTTAAAAAAAACATACATGGGAAAAATCGAGAACTGAGAAAAAACTCTTGATACCAAAAAACACAAATCTAAACACAAGCAGCACCACCACGGTTAACTCTCCAAACTCAGAACCTCAACCCACCACAATATACAGACCTTTCCCTTCAAACTTCACAACTTATCAAACCATTCCACCATAAAATTCTTCTACCACCACCTCTCCGAAACTCAGTCACGACCCACCGCTAATCTCACTGAACCCTCTAACCTCTTCACCAAACACTCACCTGAGACCACTTAAAAGAACCAAACTTGTAACAATTTCCTTAACCATTGTTCGAACCTCTTCTTGTTAACTTCAAAAACAAAACCAGTTGCAGCTACCCCTTCGCAGTAAACCGTTGTTTTCGGTCAACCTTCACAACACCACTACGATCCTGCATAACCACTGTCAGAACTTAATAACCATCCTAAACAAACAGATCCCAAGAAAAAGAGAATAAAATGAAAGAGATCTAAAACAGAAATAATCATTCACGAAACACAAATCAATCACAAAACCTACGAACAGCCACAACGATCCGCCGAACACCACTCAGTCACCCCCAAACAACCCATCTGCACCAACCGTAAAACGCCATAAATCAAAAACCGAAAAGGCCGTCACCTCGAGGAAACCGAAAAAAACTGAGAGAAGCCAAATCCTTTCAAGCTGAAATCGAACCATGGTTGAGTCGAATCCAAACAAAATCATAACAAATCCAAGCATATCTATGAGCGAATCGAAACCTGATGGAACCACGATTCATTAACGTCAAGAATGAGAAACAGTCGTAAATCCTTCCACCACTGAGCCAAACTAAAGCCGCGAAAAGGAACTCAACTTGAGAGTGAGGGTCGTTGAGCGAACAGAGAGATCGCATGGTGAGATTTTTTTTCTCTATTTTGTGGTGCTTGACCGCATGTGAGAAGAAGAAGTAGGTTTCGTTTTTTTTTAGAAAATCTAATTTATAGTTTTAATTTTTATATTTCACTTGTTTTTATACTAACCTTTTCTTTTAATTTGTTTTAAAAGTGATTTGTTATTTTGTTATTTGTTTTAAATAAACCTTATTGTTTTGATGAGTTCATATGTTACTGATGGGTTGGCCCCATCCGATTTATTCCACACACCATCACTGCCAGCTTTTACCCCCTCTGTTTTCTCTTTTTTTTATGGTTATTATTTCAGATCTTGGGCTAGGCCCATTTATGTTTTATGTTACACCCTTATGAACTGGCCTGCACCTTTTTTTTTTAATTAAATTTTCTTTGTTTATTAGGTTAGTTAAAAAAAAAATTAATCATAGTTTCATTTTTTATTTGTAATTAATTTCTAATTTTGGGGGCCGATGATATAACAAAGTCACGATAAATTGTTTCCGATTAATCGTGACCGATATGAGGCCATTTGTTTATTTTATTTACATTTTATCTAATTTATTCTATTTCACAATTTATTTCACTTTATTAGTCTATTTGTTTATTTTATTTATTTCTCGCATTTTTATACTATATTAAATTCTAACGGCTCCGAATAATTTGTACACTGCACACACGCTTCCTCTTGGGCGAATTACAACGATACCCTTTTATTTAATCGCAATCTCGTGTAAATTATTATTGTGTCCCTCTCCCGTTTATTTTGTACGTGATTTATTTATTTCGCCTTTATTTTACCAGTTTCGTTTTCACTAGGAATACCCTTAGGAATTAGGATTCGAATCCATCTAATTAATCGAATGAACGATATTTACGCCTATACTTCGCACACACGTAAGTCGGTCACTATGTGATTGCCATCTGCACGTTTTTCATTGCGTCTTAATGAATTAACGAGGAACTGAACTTCGGAATCTAGCATTCAGCGGGTTCTTTAATGAGCCACTCTTGAGGCTAGCCTTCGAGTTGTGTCTCATTTACTCATTCGTTTCTAAAAATATTAAACCCTTATTCATCCAAAATAATCACAAAACGCTTAATACACTTAATTAATTAACGTAAGAACTAAACTCAGGAATCTAGCATTCCTCGGGTTTTTGAATTGAATTACTGTTAGGGCTAGCCCTCGATTTGTAATTCATTCGCTCTTTCATTTTCAAAACGTAAACCCATAATTAAAATTGTGAAAGAACTAAACTCAGAAATCTAGCATTCCTCGAGTTTTTGAATTGAATTACTGTTGGGGCTAGCCCTCGATTTGTAATTCATTCGCCCTTTCACAAAAATAATACAACTTAAAACTTACCAACATACGCAAATCACTTTACAATTAATCAATGAATAACTGAACTCTGGAGTCCAGCACTCCACGGGTCCTTGAATGCAATCACTCTTACGGCTAGCCCTCGAGTTGTGGTTCATTCGCCTTTCGTTTTAAGACACTTAACAAAGGTCAAACACCTTTTCTTTAAACGAACATTGTTTAAATCTTTCTATCTTGAAAACAAGCTAGCGCTTCAGTCTCCACCACGAGTATAAGCCAACACTTAGCAGTAGAATGTGTTTTAAACAACCGTTCACTTAAAAAACACAAACCATAATTGCACGAACTACGAAGCTCTAACTTTCCCATTGCACAAGGGAATACGTAGGCACAAGGATTTTAATCCTTCGCGAGCACCCTAATAAAAAACTTTAATCTTTTCTCCATCATAATAATTTAAAACTGTAATTCCCTTTAGAACAAACATATTAATAACCATTTAGAAGACAAAAACTTAAGATCAACATTTAATCGCATAGTTAGCTAAGAGGTTCCCGTTGAGTGCAACGGACGTGAGGGGTGCTAATACCTTCCCCTTGCGTAACCGACTCCTGAACTTAGAATTTGGTTTCGTAAACCATGTCTTATGCTTCCATTAGGTTGTATTTATATCTCCCTTTTCTCTCGTTAGAATAAATAGAATTAGGTGGCGACTCTGTTGTTTCTTTTCGCGTCCCATCGCGAGGATCATATTTTTCGAGGTACGACAAGTGGTTTTGGACTTCACTTGCTACCTCTGGTCTCGGAGGAATTTCGAGGATTGGGTATTCGCAGATCATGTACAGTATGTTGATGTCCTTTGTTGAGAGATGGAACCTTGAGACATCCTCATTCCATCTACCATATGGTGAGCTCATGATCGCACTAGACAACATCTCTTGCCTTTTACATTTATCGATCACGAGCACCCTGCTCTGTCACTAGGGGTGGAAAACGGGCATGCCCTCCCCGTTTAGGCCCGCCCCACAAAAGCCCACAAAAAATGGGGCGGGGCGATCAAAGTTGAGGATGCAGGTCTAAAACCTAAGCCTTCCCCTTAAAAAACAAGGGCGGGGAGGGGAAAGCCTACAGAAATTACATTATTTAAGCTTAAAAAAGAAAAAATTTAAGTAAATGTGCATTCCTGCAAAAGCTCGCGAAGAAAATGGGGCGGGGAGGACACTTTAGAGGGAGAGGGCCTAAACCCTTAGCCCGCCCTGCACTAAAGTGTAGGCAAAACGGGCATGCCCAACGGGTCGGGCCCGTTTTGCCACCCCTATCTGTCACGATAGGATGATGAAGGTGGACACGATACAAATGCTTATTGAGGAGCTCGGGGCTACCCATGATGACGCACTTGCAGAGGTGACCGCGTTAGAAGGTGCACATGTCCAATTATCCTTTTTGACGGACAGATTTCATGCAGAGCTTGTTGAGGCAACACATGCAGATGGTGATGCAGCTGAGGTGGAGATCCACACGCAGTGTGCCTTGAGATGCTACTATCTATTTTTTCTCGGGACACAATTGTTTGTGGACACCAGCACCACTTATGTTGATATCGTTTACCTCAGCGACCAGGCCCCCTAGAGACTGGAGCGTTGCTGCAGGGTACATCTCCTGGTTCTATAGAGTGTCTCACCCATTGATGTTTCCCACTATTGAGGGATCATCATCCAGACTTTCTCATCAGGAGATATTAGAGAAACAGAAGTCTCAGCTGGAACATACACAAGATGTCCTACCTCGCTGTCTTGTGATAAAGTAGATATCGCGAGAGGCAATTGTGGACGGTCACCTCCCCAAGGGCCCTAGTGACAAACTTTCCATGGACAAGATCCTTGAGATTTCTTGTGGGGTACTTTAGTGCTGCCGACATCGAGCCAAGACGACTGGTAGGGGCAGAGGAGCAGGGGAGCCAGGAGAGATCCTTAGGCATACGCAATAGTTTTTGTTTGATGTATTCTATTTTTTTTGGACATATTTGTACTCTATTTTGACAGAATTATGAGTATATATATAATTTTATGGATGTTTTCAAATGTATATTGAGTTCCGACGATAAATTAACATCTGCGACAAACCAACAAAACTATTTTTTTTTAAAAATAGTAATTTTTTTTTTGGATGTGCAGATCCGGTGGAGCTTTCCTGATATGCACATCCAGGAAAAAAACCAACATTTTGTAAAAAAAAAAAATAGTACATCCAGATGTGCACATCCGAAAATTGACGACATAAAAGGAAATTTACAAGATGCCATAAAAATCCATGTGGTGTATTAAAAAAACGCTCTAATGATATTCTTACTAATATACCATCTTTCATTTATTCCTATTTATTCTTTTAATTTCTTAAAAAAAATCTTGTGTAATAAAGAAAGGATTATTGTCATACATAATTTTTCTTTCTTTTATAAAACTATATTTCTTAATTTGTATAAAATGTATAAAACTTTTATATATTGAGATGGATTGAGTAATAAATTTAAATGAACGTACTCCTTCAAAATTTCTTCAAAATTACAACATAATTAATGTCATTAATGTTTCACTCTATTAAAAAAACATTTCAATATATTAAAGAAATATTATACTTTTGTAACGATTATATTCTTATAGTGTCCTTTAATATGAAACCAACATATATTAAATTATAATTATTCTTAAAGAAGTTGCAAAATTTAACTAATTTATTAAAAAAAAAAACAGCTAAGGCTATACTAGTATTTACTATTTAGTGTTCTATAAATAAAAGTTGACATAAATCTTGTAGATATTGTCCTTCTAGTCATGGCATATTCAAAGTCACTTATCTTCGAATTCTCAATCTTCTTGATTGTAATATCTGCATTTAACGTCAAAGAGATCACTGCTTTCAGTTTCGATCGTACAGTCCACGTTACAATTAAAGATGATATACCAGAACCAATAAGACTCACCGTTCATTGTAAATCTAAAGATGACGATCTTGGATTTCACACTCTACAATCAAAAGGAACTTATCAATTTTCATTCAAGCTAATATTATTTCCAAGATGGGTTAATACTTTATTCTTCTGCGCCTTTACATGGCCAGGAAGCCCCTATCGTCATTATATTGACGTTTACGATCAAGCTATTAACACTTGCAAAAATTGCTATTGGTTAATAAGTAAAAATGGTGGTTGTTTGAATGGCCAATGTCGAGGTTGGCAACGTATTGAAAGAGTTTGATGCAAAAACAATACATCCAATATGTAATTTTCTTCTTTTCACTAATGAAATATTACAGAGTTACTCTCCTTTTTTTTTCAAACTTTTTTATCTATCTATAAGACGCATGTAATAATTTTAATATGATAGATTTTATAGAAAACTTTCAAGCATGTGGTAAAATGATATTTACATATTGATCTAGTGATACCAATATCATTGAAGAGAGAACAAATTGAAAATATATATGAGCAAAATCGATGTCTTTTGATATATTTATCTTAAGTTGTGATAATGGGAGTATAAGTTGAGAAAGAACATGTGTATCGGCGATTTCGGGGTTCGCGGCGCTTTAATTCGCATTGGTATCGCATTTGCTACTTTTTTATTTCAATTTTTATCATGTGAAGTTGGCTAAGGAAGGGAAATAGGTATTTCAAATCAACCCTGCTTGCAAGTGTCATTCGCAGGGGTACTACCCGTCTGGATCTTTCCGACCAGTGCTATTTGTTTGGATACCTGTTTTTTGATTATTTTGTCTTATAAAGTTCCCTAGGAATATACTACTACTTACTACTGTCTTCTCTTGTTGTAAATGCTTCTGCTTGAATCTGGGGGGGGGGGGGGCAATGTGAGATTTTGAGTGATGGATAGGGGTGATGTTTTTGATGATTTTTGGTGATGAGAGAGGTCTGAGGACCTGGTTGGGATTTGTTTTGTGTGTGCTTGAAAAGATCTTACGATCTCATGCCTACGTACCCTCAAAAAGATAATTAAGATATTAGAGCGAACGTAGTTCCTCCTAAATCTATGGGTAGGAGGATATTTGGTTGTGTCTTGATCAAAGCCCAAGATTGAAGCTAAAAGAGTTTATTTTGTGTCTTGATCAAAGTCCAAGATTGAAGTTGAAAGGTTTATATGTGTCTTGATCAAAACCCAAGATTGAAGCTAAAAGGTTGTTTGTGTCTTGATCAAAACCCAAGATTCAAGATGAAAGGTTGATTTGTGTCTTGTTCAATGTAATACCCCATATTTTGATTAATGCTCGGGATAATATTAATTAAGATTAATAGGGTTCCGGTGTGCTCTGAGAGCTTTTAATTAATATAATTTGAGTAACCGACGAACTAAAATTAATTAGATACTAATATGTGACTTAGAGATTTTATCAATTAAGCGACTCAAAGACATTTTTTTATACTCTCATTTTTTTAACCAGTTAGTAAACTAACTGATAGATATAAATTATCTTTTCCTCTCTTTGATAACACAATTTTACACCGATTATTTAGCTTGATTTTCGTTAATTTGTTGGTGTAAGCCTTATAGGCCAATATTGTTGGTACTTGTATCAAATTATTTATAAATAATAAAAGGCATTTCTTTATTATGTTTGTTTTTCCAAAAATGATAAAGTCCCTAGAATAGCTAGTTGGTTTTATGAAATATTAAGTGTGACTTAATCATGAGATTCCATTAAACTTAAGGACACTATTCTTAAAGCATCCATAGTCGACCTTTAATGTGAAGTGGGATAGCCTTAAAGCATTAAGACTATTATGTAGATAGACTGATGATCACATATCATGGATCATGGATAAGGAGTAATCAAGTCTTGACATAGGTATGAATATTAGGAGTCATATTTATACTAGATTGGCCCACCATGGGTGTACTACATAGAATGTTATGCAAAGTGTCATAAGTTACTCTCATGGTAATAGTGGTATATACCACCCTTCGATCTGAAACTAATATGGACCTTAGATATAGAGTCAAGTACTTTATTGTTGATCAAACATTGTATGTAACTGGATGATCAAGACAATTGATGGGTACTTCACAAAGCATGCTGAGGGACATGAGTAGCCTATATGGAATTTGCCCATCCTGCATAACAGGAAAAATGTCTAAGGGCCCAATATTGAACTGGACAAGGATGACATGGTATATGTCTTGTGTTGTGTTCAATATAGACATAAGGACAAAAGGGTAATTGTATATATAAGTACTATCACAAAAGGTTTTGTCATATCACATGACAATTTTGTGACTTGAGTAACAGTGATGTGTTTTTAGATACCGTTCACTGTTTATTATGTTAAATACATGATTTAATATAATTTCCAACATCATGAAATCATACATAGACACACATATAAGGATAATTAGAGAAGAGATGGAATAAATAAGGTACACCATAAAGTACGGTGCACTAGAATGGAATACGCAATATGGTAAGGTATCATGTGCTTAATTAACATATGATATAATAATATATTATTAATTTTTTAATAGATATAAAATATAATAATATTAATAAAATTATGTTTATTATAATAATATTATTATTGAGTTGGACTTTTAGCTTGAAGCTCATAGAAGTAGTTTTATAAATAGAACCCTTGTGCAGAAGCTCAAATGTTGTTGTTGTTGAAACCCTGACCGTATTCTCATTTTTCTCTCCCTCACTCTAAACCTTCAATCTAATCAGCTAGCATTGTGATTGAAGGAAGCTGTTTGTGTGGACTGAGTAGAGGTGTTATTCACAGTATAACTCTTGTGATCATCCATCATTTCGGATTCAAAGGTTTCATCGCCACAAGAGGTAATTTTTTATCACAGATCATGACCTTTCGTAAGAATCTCTAAAGGGAAATTTTTGTTTTCCGCTGCATTTATATCGCTAATTTCCTTTCAGTGGTATCAGAGCCTTTTACGAAACCAAGAGTTTGATAATTTTTTATTTTCTGTTATTTTGTTTTAATTAGATTAAAACACGTAAACAAAATTAAATCAAACCCGGATATTGAATTTTTGTTTGACACTAGATTATTTACGGTTTGGATGATTGATATTGACTATGCTTCGGAATCCGACAATAGTATGGTGAAGTAGCGATATGTCAATCGTCCATAAGTTACACATATATGATTGATTTAATTCATATGTGATATGATTAACTTTGATGCAAAGATGGTATATTGGATATACTATTTTATTTCTTCAGTTCAAGTCACGTAATGATTATCATTCGTTTGAGCGATATGTGGTCATCTTCTTCGGAATCCGACTTTAGTATGGTGAAGCGATGGCATATGGATCAATCATATTGGATTATTAATCATGGTGTTTTGATGGTATGAAATTGTTGCATTATGGTTTATGACGGCACAAGGGTTGCACTGTTAATGAGGTCTGAGGTAAAAGTCATGTATTATGTAAGTGAGATGGTCTCAATGAGGGAAGCCTGACGGCGTGACGGTCATCGTAGACTTAAGTGTGACGTTCGTCAGTCGTCACAGACTTAAGGGTGACGGTCATCACAAGGTCTTTACAGGTGACAATCAACATATAATTTGTGACGATCGTAGGCAGTAAGATGACACAAATGTTCCGTCAATACAGTCTGCGCTTTAGGTTATGTATTTTCCAAAAATTCAATTTGATTTATTTAATTAATAGGATTTAAATTAATAATAATAATTTTTTTTATTATTTTACTTGTGGTGATCAGTTATGGCCTTAGTTTATTTTTCTTTATTTTGGATTTTATAAATACGGTTTGTGTGTCGTGCCTCTCTTTTATTCTCATCATGTAACTTCTTTTCTCATCTCACTCCTTCTTATGTAAAATGAGTTTCTTTTATGCAATATGTTATTATGAAGAAATAGAATACTACAAAACAAAGAAGGACAACCTTGGGGATCTTGCTTGGAGAAGTGAAGATCGTTATTAGGTATAGCTTAAGTTCTCTCATTGGCTTGGGAGAACAATTTCGCTAGGGGCCATAACTATTTAATTTGTATGTATGTTGATATATATTGTATGTATGTTGATGCATGTGTGAGGAACGATTTATATGATAAATAAGCCGTGAGATCAAACTAATTAAAATTCCCTCAAAGCTAATATTAAGTTATTTGCTTTCCAAGTTTTAGAACTCATCAATACTAATATCAAATATTGTAGGTTTCGCCTAACGCGAGGTGCATGTTCTATATTAGTAAGGTGTGATGGGATAAATGTAATATCCAATTTCTAAAACAATGGGTCAAACTTAACTGAATAAAATATAATAAGATTTTATACATTTAGAAGCAAGAGTTAGGAATGATCCATATGATGGATTGGAATACGAAGTTATTCACCCAACTGAAATATTCGAGAATTATATTGGATGCAATTGGAAGGAGTTCCTACCTAAATAGCCGAGTTTTGTGTAATCAGCCTAAAGATGACTTAAAATAAAGCAAAATATGGATCTCGATCAACTAGAAAATCTTCCAACGGGATTTTCCGAATCAAATGATGAGGGTCCTTTGTTTTGAGTAAAATAGTGGAAGCAAATTTAATCAAAGGCCTAATTAAATATGTAGTTTTAATTATACTTATATCTCTACATTCTATTTTGTAGATTACCATGACAACAAACATATCTAATAACATTTTGCGATCAATCCTTGATAAGGAAAAGTTGTCTAGGACAAATTTTCTTGATTGGCACTGAAATCTGAGGATTGTCCTCAAACATGACAAAATGCTATATGTATTAGAGACACCTGTTCCTGATGAGAAACCTCTTAGTTCTGCTCCTAAGGCTAAAAGAGATGCTTATAAGAAGCATGTTGATGATTCCAATGAAACTGCTTACCTCATGCTGGCTACCATGAATTCTGAATTGCAAAAGCAACATGAAAACATGGCAGCATTCAATATGACCAAACATATGAAGATTCTCTATCAAGACCAGGCAAGGAATGAGAAGTTTGAAATCTTAAAAGCTTTTTTCCAAGCCAAGCTAGTTGAGGGAAGCCTAGTAGGTCCCAATGTACTTAATATGATTGGGTATGTGGAGAATCTTGAAAGATTGGGTTTTCCCCTAAAAAAGGAGCTTGCAACTGATTTGATCCTACAATTGTTGTCGGAAAGTTTTGATCAATTTATCCTTAATTTCAACATGAATGATAACATCAAATCTTTTCCTGAATTACTAAGAATGTTAAGAACTGATGAGCAAAATCTGAAGTCAAAAGGGAAATCCATTCTGATGATCAGTAATGGAAAGAAATAAAACAAAAGGCCCACCAAGAAGGGTGGTAAATGGAAAGGCAAGGAAGTTACAAAACCCAAACATATTGCACCTTCTTTGAATTCCAGTGGAGGCATAGCTAAGGAATGCACATAATTCTATTGCGGTAAGATCAGACATTGGAAGAGAAACTGCCTAAAGTACCTGGAAGATAAGAAGAATGGAGTGGAGACTTCAACTTCAGGTATTTTTTTATAGAAATAAATTTATCTACTTCAGCATCATGGGTATTAAATATTGGATGTGGTTCTCACATTTGTACCAATGTGCAGGGACTAAAAAGAAGTAGAGATTTGGCAAAAGGTGAAGTTGACCTACAAGTTGGCAATGGAGCAAAGGTTGCTGCTTTAGCCATAGGAATTTATGATTTGACTTTACCTAGTGGTTTAATAATTCAGTTAGAGAATTGTTATTATGTACCTTCAATTAGCAGGAATATTGTTTTTGTTTCTTGTTTGGACAAATTTGGTTTTTCATTTATAATAAAGAACAATTGTTGCTCTATTTATTTAAATGATATATTCTATGCTACTGCACAAATGAACAATGGATTGTATATCATTGATCTTGAAATGTCAATTTATAACATTAATACTAAAAGGATGAAGCCTAATGAGTTAACTCCAAGTTACCTTTGGCATTGTTGCTTAGGAGATATAAATGAGAGGCGCATCTTCAAACTCCATAAAGATGGACTCTTGGATTCTTTTGATTATGAATCATATGATACATGCAGATCTTGTTTAATTGGAAAAATGACAAAGACCCCATTCATAGGAAAAGTTGAAAGGGCAAATGATCTTTTGGCCCTCATACACATCGATGTATGTGGACCACTGAACATACCAGCCAAAGGAGCTTTTCAATACTTCATCACATTTACTGATGATTTCAGTAGATATGGTTATGTGTTTTTAATGAAACACAAATATGAATCCTTTGAAAAGTTCAAGGAGTTCAAGAATGAAGTACAAAACCAATTAGGTAAGAATATTAAGACTCTTCGATCAGATTGAGGTGATGAATATTTAAGCCTAGAGTTTGATGATCATCTAAAAGAGTGTGGGATTCTTTCCCAACTCACTCCTCCTGGAACACCATAATGGAATGGTATATCTGAAAGAAGAAATCGAACCTTGTTAGACATGGTTTGATCCATGATGAGTCACGCCAAAATTCCAAACTTCTTTTGGGGACATGCACTACTGACAGCAGCTTACACACTTAACCGTGTTCAATCTTAAAAGGTAGAAAAGACACCATATGAGATATGCAGTGGTAAGAAACCACAAATGTCTTACATGAAGATTTGGAGTTGTGAAGTTTATGTGAAACAACAAATTTCAACTAAGCTTGAGGCCAAATATGACAAATGCTTATTTGTGGGGTACCCTAAAGAAACAAGAGGGTATTACTTCTACAATCCTTCTGAGGGAAAAGTGTTTGTCACTCGAAATGGAGTCTTCTTGGAAAAGGATTTTATTTCCAAAGGAATCAATGGGAGGAAAGTAGAGCTTGAAGAAATTCAAGAATCACAAAGCATTGATACACATATGGAGGAATTAGAGTAGGAATCAAAAACAGTTGTGGAAGGACAACCTGCTCAAGTAGAAGAAAACCAGCATAGGTCGAGCAGGATACATCACCAACCAGAGAGATATGGATAACTCATAACTGATCATGGTGATGTATTACTCATGGATTAAGATGAGCCTGTAACCTACCATAAGGCCATTGTAACACCCCATTTTTAATATTTAATCGTCGGGTATTTTTGGTGCTATGTTGGCCTTGTTTAAGGCATGTGTCTTATTGTTTGTGGTGTTGTGTCTTAGTGGGACGGGTAGAATCGGGTGCGTTTAGTGATAGCGAGGGTACAAATAATTATGATAAGGCCATTTGATTAACTATTTTATTATTATTATTATGAATATTATTGTTACTATTATTAATATTATAATGATTTTATAAAAGAATATTAGTAATATTTGTAATTAAAATTAATATTATTATTATTAATTGGAATAAGGAGTAAATTAGTAAAAGTCTTGGTGAGGTCTTTAGAGGAGAATTAGTCTAATCAGGAGATTAGGGAGAAATTAACCATAAAAACTTGTGAGAAGAGCAAAGGAAATAGGGAGAAGGAAGAACAACCTAGGGCATAATTCTTGAAAAAATTTGCAGGAAGTTTCACCCAAATTCGAGGTAAGGGGGGAACGAATTTAAATTTAGGTGGTTTAACATGATGGGTAGTGAGGGCTTCCTTCCCTTGTAGGAATTTTCTGATGTTTTTTATGTTTGTTGTGAATCTGTGACTATATTGTTGTGGCCTTGATGGAATTCTGTTGCAATATTGTTGTTGTTGTTCTGGATGATGCAAATTTGTGTAGTATAAGTAATGTAGATTAAAGAAAAATGGAAATAAGAGTGTAAAACTGATGTAGAAACGATTATAGGACTGGTATGAATCATGAAATCGAGTGGAATGAGGAACAAATCTGGAATGGAGAGGAAAAGTCAAAAAATGTGATGTCTCTGCCCATACGCGTATGGTACAAGGAAATAAGCATATGGATGGGCGAGGCCAACAAGTGTTACGCGTATTTAGGGTTGTTACGCGTATTTTGGGCGTGGTTTGTAGGGCATTACGCATATTAGGTGGTTGTTATGCATATTGAGGGTGGAAAAGTAAGTTCCTATGCCCAAACTAGTAACTTACGCATATTTGGCTAGTGTGATACATGTATGGTACGCATGGGGGGCATATGGGCCAGGTCAATACGCGTATTTCCTTGCAAATACGCGTATGACCATTGGGTAGGGCAAAAAACGTACAGTTCTGCGGTTTCTGTCCCGATTTCATGTGCATGGCTGATTCTTTTGGTGTGAGGTGTCGAGATGAATCTTAAAACATGTTTAATCGAGGTTCAACATTGTGAATGAATTAATGATGAAAAATAGGTGGATTAAATTAGTCGGATAATCGATTAAATCGCGTGAGGTTATTATTGGTGATTTTTGGTAAAACTATTATTGTGTTTTGATCGGATGGATCGTGTAGATGTATAATATGGTGAATTATACATGTTTTATGCTTTTACATTATCATGCATACATTTGTTGAATTATTGTTGGGATGATCGTTTCGGATGGGTGAATACGATCATTTGTACTCTGTTATGGAAAGTGTTGAGATAATCATTGTCGGATGGCTGTATGTGATTATCTTTGTTTATTGCTATTGCATAATTATTGTTATATCCTTTGTTGTGGAATATTGGTGAATATTGTTGTAATTTTTGTTGTGCGTGAGGACTACCTTGTAGATGTTATATACACCATTTATATTTGAATTTTGTTTCTCACCCCTTTGTTTTTGTTGTGTATGTGCTTCTTTGGAAGTACATATAATCCAGGCACTTAAGAGTGTATGGAGTCGTGTTGCTTGTTCGAGTCTAGGACGCTCTGATACGTAACACGGGATGGGGAATTTTTCAGTTGTTTATTTTATTTTGTTATGTATCCACTTTATAAAAACAGATTTTTGAGGATATTATTGTTGAGATTGCCTTATTGTCTGAGTTGAGTTAATTACATGTTACTTCCGCTGTTTTTCAATAAAGAACATATATTTTGGTGATTATTGTTGGAATTAATGTGGCATTCCACTTTGAAAAACTCTGATCTTTGTATTACAATTGGTATCAGAGCAGGTCGGTCCAACCGGCCAAATGTTGTGTCGAGTCAGTCCTTAGAATAGGAATTGTTATCGTGTTCTAATATGAGGTGTTTGTGTTTGTTGTATTAGATGGCAGGAAGGAATGATGACGCACTTGTTGCTGCTATACAAGCCATGGCACAAGCTGTTGAGAATATTGATCCAGCTGTTGGGAATGCTGAATTTCGCGATTTGGATTAGTTCAGCAGTAACAAGCCGCCTAAGTATAAAAGAGGTATTTGGGAACCTGAGGCTGCACATAAGTGGCTGCAGGTTATTGAGAAGATCTTCAGGACCATGGGGTGCAACGATGATCAACAGGTGAGGTTTGGTATTCTCATGCTTGAGGGTGAAACTGAAGTTTGATGGGAAAACAGTCGCCACAGGTTGGAGACTGCGGGTACTATCGTTACTTGGGTTGTGTTTAGAGGTGAGTTTCTGGAGAAGTATTTTCCAGAAGATATTCGCAGTGCTAGAGAGGTTGAATTTCTGGAACTGAAGCAGGGTAATATGATTGTGGTTGAGTATGCCGCAAAGTTTGAAGAGTTGGTGCAGTACTGTGCACACTACAACACTGAAGATGTTATGATCTCGAAGTGTTTGAAATTTGAGAATGGGTTGCGTCCTGAGATCAAACAGGGAATTTCTTTCCAGAAGATCAGGAACTACCCAGAGTTGGTGAGTAAGAGCACAATTTATGATAATGATAACAGGGCTCAGATTGCTCACTACAAAGCTGTGAATGATAAGAAGGGTAAGCAGAGGTTTGGGGGTACTCTTTATAGTGCTCCGGCTGATAAAGGTAAACATAAGTCTTCTGCTAATAAGAAGCCAAGTGGGGGAGGGGAGAATCCCAATCCTGTGAAATGTTTTAGATGTGGAGGCACAAGTCATTGTGCTAACACTTTCCAGAATGAAGTCAAGAAGTGCTTCAAGTATGAGAGGACATGTCATGTGGTAGGTGACTGTAGGGCTATTATACCTACATGCTTTAATTGTGGTGAACAGGTTCATATCAGTAAGACTTGTCAAAAACCGAAGAAGACTCAAGGAGCCAGTGGTAAAGTGTTTTCTTTAGTGGGATCCCAATCCACTAATGAGGAGCGTTTCGTCAAAGGTACTTTATTTATTAATAGTACTCATTTGATAGCTATTATTTATACGGGTACAACATATTCGTTTATTTCTGTTGATTGTGTGAAGAGGTTAGGAATTATTCCGTCTACTCTAGAGCGGAGAATGACAATTGAAACTCCGTATATTTGTTATGTGGTTACATCGTTAGTATGTTTGAAGTGTCCGCTCAGTAATTTGATAGGGATTTCTATGTGGATTTGATTTGTTTACCGCTTGGGAATATGGATGTTATTTTGGGGATGAACTGGTTGGAATTCAACCGAGTCTATATTGATTATTATAGGAAGAAGTTGTTATTTCTTACTCCTAAAGATGAAGCGTTGTCTAATTTGTTATCTACGAAAAAGTTGATAACTTTGTTGGAAGACGAAGCGAAGATGTTTGCATTGTTCGCGTCTTATCTTTTGAAAGTAAAGTATCAATTATGGGTTTCTAGTGGTGAATTAATTTCCGGAAGTATTTCTTGATGATATTACGAAATTACCTCCGACGAGAGAAGTTAAGTTTACTATTGATCTTATTCCTGGTACAATGCTTATTTCTATGGCACCGTACAGGATGTCTGCATCAAAGTTGGCTGAGTTGAAAACTCATATTGGTGAACTGCTTGATAATAAGTTTATTAGATCAAGTGTTTCGCCGTGGGGAGCTCCAGTTTTGTTAGTAAAGAAGAAAGATGGTAGTATGCTTTTGTGCATCGATTATCGTTAGTTGAATAAGGTAACCATTAAGAATAAGTACCCGCTTCCTAGGATTGATGACTTAATGGATCAGCTAGTTGGTGCACGTGTTTTTAATAAGATTGACCTGAGGTCAGGATACCACCAAATTCGAGTGAAAGAAGGTGATATTCAGAAGACTGCATTTAAGACTCGATATGGACATTACGAATATGTTGTGATGCCTTTCGGAGTGTCTAATGCACCTGGTGTATTTATGGATTATATGAACCGCGTTTTTCATTCTTATTTAGATCTGTTTGTTGTGGTGTTTATTGATGATATACTGATTTATTCTAAGGGTGAAGATGATCATAAGGAACATTTGAGAGTTGATTTGCAGGTGTTGAAAGATAACAAGTTGTTTGCTAAGTTATTGTAGTGTGAATTTTGGCTCGATAGTGTGAGTTTCTTAGGCCATGTTATATCTGGTGATGGTATATCAATGGATCCTTCTAAGGTGAGCGTTGTATTATAATGGGAACCTCCGAAGACTGTAACGAAGATTCAGAGTTTCCTTGGTTTAGCAGGTTATTATAGAAGATTTATTCAGGGATTTTCTAATTTGGCATTACCGTTGACTCAATTGACTAGAAAGAGTCAAGCATTTATTTGGGGTGCAACTTGTGAGGAAATTTTTGAAGAGTTGAAGAAGAAATTGACTACGACACCAGTGTTTGTTTTACCAAGTTCTGGTGAACCTTTTGTGGTATATTGTGATGCGTCCAAGATGGGACTAGGTGGTGTATTGATGAAAGATGGTAAGGTGGTAGCTTATGCTTCTAGACAGTTGAAGGTGCATGAGAGGAACTATCCTACTCATGATCTTGAGTTAGCTGCAGTTGTTTTTGTGTTGAAGATTTGGAGGCACTATTTATATGGGTCAATATTTGAAGTGTTTAGTGACCATAAGAGTTTAAAGTACTTGTTTGATCAGAAAGAGCTAAATATGAGGCAATGAAGATGGTTGGAGTTTCTAAAAGATTATGATTTTAATTTGAGCTATCATTCGGGTAAGGCTAATGTTGTAGCCAACGCTTTTAGCTGTAAGATAATTCATATGTCGGCCTTAATGGTGAAAGAATTGGAGTTAATTGAACAATTTAGGGATTTGAGTATAGTTTGTGAAATGACACCTGAGAGTATTAGGCTTGGAATGTTGAAGGTGAATAATGATTTCTTAGATGTTATAAAAGATTATCAGAGGCTTCACGTGAAGTTGGTTGACTTGATTCCTTCAGGGGACAATGATCCTGAAAGTGATTTCCAGGTAGATAATTCTGGTGTGTTGAGGTTCCGGGGCAGGATTTGTGTGCCAAAAAATGTTGAATTGAAAAAGGCTATTTTAGAAGAAAGTCATTGTAGTAGCTTAAGTATTCATCCAGGAGCTACGAAGATGTATCAGGATTTAAATAAATTATTTTGGTGGTTTAGTATGAAGAGAGATATAGCACAATTTGTGTATGCTTGTTTGGTATGTCTGAAATCGAAAGTCGAGCATCAGAAGCCTTTAGGAATGATGCAACCATTAGAGGTTCCAGAATGGAAGTGGGATAGTATCACTATGGACTTTGTTACTAGTTTGTCGAATACAGCGAGAGGATTTGATGCTATTTGGGTGGTTGTGGATAGACTTACAATATCCGCATATTTTATTCTTATTAATATGAGTTTTCCATTAACGAAGTTAGCTGAAATTTATATCAGAGTAATTGTGAAACTGCATGGTGTACCTTCAAGTATAGTTTCGGATAGAGATCCGAGATTTACTTCAGAATTTTGGAAAAGTTTGCAATAGGCTTTGGGTTCGAAGTTAAAGTTGAGTTCGACTTATCATCCGTAGACAGACAGTCAGTCAGAGAGAACTATTCAGACTTTAGAAGAACTATTGAGAACTTCTGTGTTGGAACAAGGTGGTGCGTGGGATACTCATTTGCCACATTAATTGAATTCACGTACAATAATAGTTACCATTCTAGTTTTGGAATGACTCCGTTTGAAGCTTTGTATGGTAGGAGGTGTGGGACACTTTTATGTTGGTACGAAATTGGTGAAAATGTGGTGCTTGGACCTGAAATTGTACAACAGACTACTGAGGCAATTGATAAGTGCAAACTGTAGGTATTTTTGTATATACGTTTTGTTGCACTTATCGATACTTTTTGTTAGAATCGTTCGAATAAACCCCGCTTTGTTTGTAAATACGTTTACCTTACATTATAGTGTTTATATTATGTTATCTTATAAATATTATTGAATTTAATTGTTTTCCATTTATTTTTGTAGGTTTTACATCATTGATATTGTAGCATTGTTAAATAGAGCATTGAATAAGCTTTCCAACGCTTCGAACCGGGCGAAAATCGGAGTTACGGTTCAAAAGATATGAAGAAAACAATTTTTGGATTTTTTAACTTCCAACAGGTTTTTCGCTGAGCGAGCTGTAAGGCGGTTTAACAATTTTTTAGGTCTCGCTGAGCGAGCCCTGCGATCATGATAACTTATATAAAGGGAAAAACAGATTTTTTAGGTTATGGTTTGGGTATTTTTTGCTCTCACTCCATCAAACTTCATTTCTTCATAGATTTAGCTTAGAAACTAACATTAGAGCTTGCATTTGGATGATCCGGAGTCGAATCTCTCATTGATTGGTGTTGACAAATCAAGAAATGTTTGGTTCCTCTTCTTCTTTTCTCTTTGTAAATTCTTTTTGTTGAGTGTTGTATAGTTTCTATGAACATATGTATCTTTGTTGATCATAATAATGTATAAATCTGCTTTACAAATCATTATCGATCTCTTCCTTGATCTTTTTGCATTTATGTTTGGATTTGGGTTGTGTTAGAGATAAACATCACAAATCTTGGTTAGGGATGGATATCTATTGTCTAGATGCTAGAGATAGATTTAGATAATAATCTTTATGGTGTCGGAACTTAATGTCTTCCGTGTTTCGAGGCGTCGTGCGCGAGAGTGACGACGAGAGTGATACGGTTGCTCTCTCAGCTCAGTGTGCCAAAGATGGACACTGTTGTGAGCGATACTGGATGATTTTGACGAGTATTGTAGTAGAGTGAAAATTATCGATAAATTTATGTTTGTGACGAGTCAATTATATACATGGTTGATAAGCTTATTTTCTCTGAAGAATGTATACTTTTTATGTTCTTATTTACTTTCCCGCATTTACCTTAAAACCATTTTAATCCAAACTCATAAACTTAGATATTATCGAACGGCAGTTCAATAGAACTGATATTTGTGGATCGATAAATTCCCGGAAAAATACTTCTAAAACTTTTGTTGCTTGTCGTTGTACCGCAATCCAACAAAATAGCGCCGTTGCGGGGGAATGGTTTAAATATTGAATTGCATCGCGATAGTTTCGATATTTTTGAGTTTTGCACATAATGTCCATATTGTGTATAATCTTGTTTTAAACTTTGCTACCATACTTGTGCACATACATACCTCGATACTTGTACATTTTACCCGAGGTGTATATACTTGTTATGTTTAATGTTTGTTCAAGTGTTTGGTTAGGACACTTGCTTTAGGTTTGCACGGTGAGGCATCACCATGGCATGACGGGAGGAAGTTACTAGCTAAGCATAGTAAAGGTGTCGAGCTTACAACATAAAACAAGCATGTTTTATCGTTTTTGGTCCGTTATTATTTTGGCATTATAGCATAGGTAGTGTGGTGAACATTCATTAAGCAAGTTGTACTTGGATTGTTCGTAAAATTCTCAAATCTTCACTTTACAACTTGTTTAATTCATTTTCACTCGGTCTTTCTGGACCAATTTTTGTATTTGAGTTTGTATAGGTGTTAAGTGGAGGCCCACACCAGAACCCTATTGTTGTACTGGTTTTTTCCTGGTTCTGGTGTAGCTCGTTGAGCGAGCCTTGCTGTGCTGAGCCAATGAATTCTTTTAATTGTTCACTAGGCTTTTCCGTCTTCCACTTCCACCAAGGCCTTATATATTAGTAATTATTAGTAATTTTTCTAATTCTTTTGTTGATTGTTTGGACTCAAATTTTGGCCCGATAACTTGAAGTCGCATTTGGTGATTTTTCAAGTTTGATTGTTTCAACTTGCGAATGCGTGGTAATGATAATGTTTAAAGTTTTGTACATGTTTAAGGTATGTGTTTATCGCTTTCTAGACTTTAGCATATACATGATACTTAGACTTTTAACAACTTCCATGCCATTCATTCTTTTGTATACTTGTTCATTTTGTGAATCACTTTAGTTCCCACCCTTTTTTTGAGAAAGCCTTCCATTGTTCATATATGCTCGGAGTACCAACATTCTTGTTTTAACTGGATTTCATTATGTTTAATATTTTGTTTTTGTTTTTTATACAAAATCATGAAAATGATAAAGGCATTTTTGTTTCATATTGAGCATAACTACCTAGCCAAATAGTCAAATTACCATGTGAGTGTATGCGTATTTGTTAACCCCTTTGAGCTTTGTCAATATCCGTATTTTTTGTGAACTTGATGCTTGTCTATAAGTGTTAGTTCTATTTTTGTATGGATTTTGATTCTTTTTTCTTGAACCCTCAACCATGACTTATGGTTTGAATTTTTACCTTGCCTTAGAAAGTAGGGAGTATTCACGCTTTGATGTTTGTTGAATTCAAGTTGGGGAGAGCAATGTTTGCTCACTTATGTTGTTGGTTTCTATGAGGTTGGAAAAAAAAGTATGAAAAAGAAAAGAAAAAAAAATTGAAAAGAAGCTTTGAAAAAGAAAAACAAAAGGAGTAAAATAATGTTGTGCTAATAATTTCTATTGTGTTTGGTGTAAAATTTGGGATGAAAGAAGAAGTTTGATTGAAATTCTCTGTTTGAAACTCTGTGATTTGATCACTCCCTTAGGTTTAGGCAAGTTTTTGTTTCGATTAGCTTTAGGAATTATCCCTTGTTTGTTCACTCGACCGTATTACAACCCTGAAAGTCCTTTTGATTCTTGCTTTTGTGTTTTCAACATGATTTTTGGATGATTGCATAATTTAGTCTTTTGTTTGCAAGATTGTTGTGTGAGTGAAAAAATCCCTCATTTTGTGTTTTCCATCTATCGATGATTGTGTGCTAGGTGTGATTCATTTGTGAACTTGTATTGTTTTAGAATGTTTGGCATGACTTTTGTATTGAGCATTTGTTTCGTGATTATGTTAGTGTTGAAGTTTAGTGGTGAGTATTTACTTTGTGTGTATCATTTTCAATTGAACCATTGCATTTGTTTTCCGTTAGTGTTTGGCTTTGTTTGAGGACAAACAATTATGTAAGTTGGGGAGAGTTTGATAAGTGCAAACTGTAGGTATTTTTGTATATAAGTTTTGTTGCACTTATCGATACTTTTTGTTATAATCGTTCGAATAAACCCCACTTTGTTTGTAAATACGTTTACCTTACAATGAACCCCACCCATCAAGACAATAAACCAGATCCAGCCAGATAACAGTATGACAGTATGATGTATAAAGTTGTAAAGAAAGCAATAAATAATTGTACATAAAGCAGTAAATAAAGCAGCTATATAAACACAATTAGCACATAACACCCCAGTAACACACAAATCAATCAAGCGCTAGGAGGAACCCACAAAAAGAACCAGAAGCCCTGGCTACAGTATAAGGGTCCCCAACAGAGTCGCCAAGGTGTCGCTCCCACCAAATGAGGCTAAGTCAAATGGGGTACAAACGCGAACGGTCAGCGAAAAGAGGAAGAGAACACACAAGGGTGAACTCAGAAGGAAAGAGTCGTCAGCTAGGCATTTTTATCCCGGAGGAAAGGTAATGCTGCATAGACCTAGAAAAAGATATGGATAAGACGGTCGCGAACCAGAGAGACTGAGAAAGGGGGTTGGTTACAACCTGGGAAGGTATTAGCACCCAGATTGTCCTCCGTACTCGACGGGATCCACGCTTAAAAGATTTGTGTTTTAAAGGGGTAGTGTCAGTGTAATTTGTGTATCAAAGCTGGAAAAGAATGCAAGTGTCAGTGTAAAAGAAATGTGAAGTGTATAAATGAAGTGTCAGTGTGAGAACAAGAGTGAAATGCTCAAAATAAATGAGGCTTAAAGAATAGCTGGGAAGAGGGGTAATATACAGAGACTTTTGTTCGATAACTGTTAAGTTATGCCTATGTATCCTCTCGTGCAATGAGGAAGTCAGAACACCGTAGTTCCACCCAAAGAGACTGAAAGATGAATTGACTTGTGAACTGCTTGCTTGTCAATGCTCAAGTGTATGACATGTCTGGCTCAGGTGCAAACTGTCTTGCATTAGACGGAAGAAGCAAGTTCTCGATTGTGAATGACTGAGATGAGAAAAGAATCCTGAAGGAGACGATTATTGTTTGTTTTTTGAGTTTTCAATCTTTTATTGCTTTTTTGATGTTTGTCATAAGTTAATGAGCTTAAGCCTAAACCAATGGGTTAGTAAACTCATCACATCCTCCCTTTGATTAGGGGTAATGAGAATACCTTAAGTGTGAAGTCAGTATCTCACACTTAATCACCATGGTGTAGGATTAAGATCATTAACCTACTTGTGATTATTTAGATGTTTTTGTTGTTTTTGTTTAGTGTTGAGTAATGAGTTTAAGCCATAATCAGGGATTAAACAGACTCATTACACCATCCTAATAGAAGGATAATAGATGAGAATGTTTAAGCCGAGGAAGACTCCTCAACTTAATCCATGATTAGGGATTAACCTCATGACAAAACAAAGCCTTTATTAAGTGGATTTTAGTTAATGATAAGATGAAGAAGTGAGTTTTATGGTTTATAAGACAACTTGAGGGGGATTTGTCCATTAACACTAGGGTTAGTCCTTCTTAACCAATTAAGGAAGAATTAGAACCCTAATGCAAGGCCCAAGTTACAAGCTTGATGTCTTGATGATTATTAAGTGGATTGATTAAAGGATTTAAACAACATTAAGGGTTTAACACTTAGGATTAAAGTTATACACTCCATCCTAATAGAAGGATGCAGGCATAAGCTTAATCACAAAGCCTTAAAGCCTTTAGGGTTTAGTTCCTGATTATGAGATGAGAAGAGAAGACTCAAAGATGACACAAAGGTAAAACTAAATGGGGGACTAATCAAAACCCTAATTATTATCATGCTTGGTTATTCCTAGGGTTGGTGAGGCTTAAGAGAGAAAGAGATCTTCAAAGGCCACCAAGGAGGGACAAGATGAAAGGAGAAGAAGAAAGGAGAAGCAAAACAACTTGCTTCATTCAAGAAGTCAAGTTGCTTGAAGAAAGAAGGTAAGATGGACAAGAATGAGCAAGCTCAATCCAAAGCACAAGATAAAATGCAGCAATGATGCATAATAGAAATGAAAAGAGATTGTGAGAAGTGAAGGCAAATCCACTTCTCAAAACAACTTACCACCTGAAAAGTTAGTAAAAGAAATGAAATGTAATGCAAATGAGATGAAATGTGATGGTGCAAACCAAAACCAGAAACATGAGTGTGATGTAAATGATGCTAAGAGATGATGCAAACATGAGGCAAGGCATGAGAATGATCATACAAACACATGGATGCAAGAGAAGCATGCTTTGAACCATGAATGTTCATGAAAAGTTATGGAATGCAAAAGACATATAACATGGCAAATGAAAGATGCAATGATCAAACATGATTCTAATATGTCTTAAGATGTATTATGGATCAAATGGATGCACAAAATGTCATGGCAAGTCATGGTATGCAAGCAAATGGAAGATGGATGCAAAGGAAGGCATGAATTAGGGTTTATGATCAACACACAAAGCAAAATCCAAAACCAGAAGCAAATGACATGATAAAAATTTGAAAATGCAATCAAAGATACCCTAGACCTATACAAACTTACTGCCCAAAGGAGGGGATCTAACTCTTAAACTATTGAAAGTTGTGAATTGCCTAAGATTGCTAGGGTTTTAAGGTACCTTGTCAAGAAAAATGCAAAACAAATTGAAAATGCAAGATCAATTCATGCCGATTTTATCCTATAAACTACATGTTATGCAAGATGCAATGCAAAAAGAATCATTGTCCAACTCTCAATGGTTAGGCAGAAATGAATTTTTGAAGTTTGAAACAAAATATTGCCTTGAAATGAATTTAATTCCAAAGAAATTTATCAAAAGGCATCAAGATCAAAAAAGAAATTTGGTTTGAGAGTTGGTCAATGTTTCTAAATGTTCCTAAATGCAACATGAATTTTTTTGTGATTTTTAAATACCTAAAAGTATTTTTAATTAATTAATTTTCATTAACTAATTAAAAATAAACTTTTAAATGATTTAAAAATAAATTTTAATGCAAAAAATAAAAATAAAAATATTTTTGTGTTCTGAAAAATAATGAAAACCTTGACAAAAATTTTCATAATTTTTAAACATTTTTTGCTATTTTTAATAATTCGTTTAAAATAAATCAAAACAAATGAAAATAAAATGAATTTTAAATTAAAAATGAGAAAATCAGCCAATCTGATGGCTGAGATTCAAATAAAAAGGGAGGGAATTGACCAGCGCGTGCATCTGGACGGCTCACATTCAAACTACGCTAATTAAGTCATTAACCCTAATCTGAACCCTAATCACTTTCAGATGACCAGAACACTGTTCCGGTCATCTTCTCCGGCCAGTCATTCATGCTATCTCTCTTAATACGCATCCCTAAGCCCTAAAACTCTCCAGAAATGATCCTCTCCCCAACCCCAACAAGAATCAGTCATCAAAATCCATTTATTCATCATCAAATCCATGAATCAAAGCAAAACGGAAAAGAACTCAGAAATTTCAGAAGCTCATGAAATGCTTATTTCTCAACTATTTTCAAAACTAAACACATCATGGCAATCAGTGAAACATGTAGAATCATCCTATAACATAAAATGAGAGTTCTGGAAAAATAAATGCCATGGCCACCTGAGCTTGAGCTTTCGAATCAGGGACTTTCTGGCCAGTTATTTGCTTCAAATCCACTCCAATGATTCCCTCCAAGTGTTTGTGATGCTTAGCTGGAGTTTAAATGGCCTCTAGAGAGAGTTTGCAGATTCTCAGTTCATGAAATGTGAAAATCGTGTTTTTGATTGTGCAGTTAAACCTGGCTCTGCTTCCATGCCTTCCCTAGTTCTTGTGATTCTTTGACTTTCTTGACTTTGAGAGGATATAATATGATGCTTGAACACACATAGACCCCTTTGAAGTGATTGAAGACCTTTGGAATGGCTCAAGTGGCTCAAGGATGGCTCAGATCACAAACCCTAGATGCAAATGACTTTGAATCAATGCAGTGAAGCAAATATGCAATGTGAGATGCTATGATTGAACTTATGCATATGAAGAGATCAAAAGCCATGGTGTGAATGGGTGAGGGCAAATTTGGGGTGTTTACAGCTGCCCCTATTCAAACACGAGTTAGCTGTGCAGGGTGTAAGTAACGGCTTATCAGGCAAACAAGATAACTTGTGGTTGAATACCAAAGACAGTCCAAAATTTGCACTCACAGAATGAAGAAGAAAAGGGATATAGATTGTAAAAGAAAATAAAGTATATTATAAAGTGCGGGCGACAGAGGACGACCGTCGAGCAGAGGACGACTGTTGGGGAAAAGGCGATGACGGGGACGACCGACATGCTGGGGAAGATGCGGGGAATAAAGCAATGACGGGGACAGCCGACAAGCTGGGGATATAAGAGATTATGATGGGGGCGGCCATCAAGTAATGCTATAAGACTCTTTGGGGATTAACGGTAAATGATGGGGACGACCATCGGGTTCAAAGCGTAAATGGCATAAGTGATGAGGTACGATCATCAAAGGTGAAGGACGATCACCTAGCAGGGGACGGCTGCTCTGTTGGGGGATAAGATGAGGGACGGACATCTAAGGTGAAGGACGATCATCGGCAAGGTACGGTTGCCAAAAGCATCGCGACATAGGACAAATGTCGGATAAAAAGGTCAACGATGGGTACGGTCATCGGATAAGCATGATGAAGGACGATCATCAAGAGGTGAAGGACGATCACCTAGCAGGGTACGGCTGCTCTCAGGGTTTATCACGACATAGGACGAATGTCAGATAACAAGATCAACGATGGGGACGGCCATCGGGTAAAATGATGAAGGACGATCATCAAAAGGTGAAGGACGATCACCTAGCAGGGGACGGCTGCTAAATATCACGACATAGGACGAATGCCGGATAGAAAAGGGGCCAATAATTGAGACTCCGCTGGGGAAAGGATGAGGGACGGTCATCCATAGGTGAAGGACGATCACCTGGCAGGGTACGGCTGCCGAAAAGGGGTATCATGACATAGGACGAATGTCAGATAAAAAGGAAATAGTTCACTGGAATTTGCTGTGATAAGTAAACACGGACGAGTGTCTATATCCAAGAAATGAGAGGTATTAGCGTTTGGTGTACGGTGTATAGATTAAATATGCGGACGAGCATCCCTAAGACCATGATACGAACGAGTATCGGTAGAAACGAACGCCTGACGCATGTTCAGAGATGATGATATGGACGAGTATCAACTGGTTAACAAGGAACACGGACGAGTGTTGATTCTGAGGGGACTCTTTTGGGGAATAGTAGACACAGACGAGTGTCTAAATTCAAGAAGACATGAGTGTTTGACACGTGTATGGATTAAAGATGCGGACGAGCATCCCTAAGACTATGATACGGACGAGTATCAGGTAGAAAAAAACGCTTAACGCGTGTTCTGAGATGATGATACAGACGAGTACCAACGGGTTAACAAAGAACACGGACGAGTGTTGAATCTGAAGAGGTATGAGTGGTGTATACAAGATACGAATGAGCATCTGTATTGAGTGGAACAGGAATAATAAGTATGAGTGGAACACCGACAAGTGTCTAACTTGCTGGAGGGTGTGACACGGACGAGTGTCGGAAAAAGTATATTATAAACAAGTGTATGGTTTACAAAAATGTTTCAAGTATCTATGCTGGGGAAGTTGACACGGACGGGTATCAAGGAATTTGTATAGGTATATGTGAGTGCAAAGAGGACGCTTTGGCTTTCTACTGGGGATATGACACGGACGGGTGTCAAGAAGTATCTGTAATATATATGAGTGTCTGTTTTGTAAATAATGCTCGGGCGACTTTACCAGAGAATCATGACACGGACGGGTGCCAAAAGGAGTGTACATTTGTATTTATGAGTGTAAGGCCAATGCCTTGGCTCTCTGCCGGGGATTTTGGAGAGTTTTCTGTATATCGTTGCTGGATTGCCAGTATTTACAAGTGTCTGATTCAGAACATGGCTTATGATTATGCAATATGTTTGATTTTTGCCGTAATGCTTCGTATTAGACAGAATGCTACGCTCTGTGGGGAAAATATGATGCGAATGCTATGATTATGCAAAGGTACTGATCCGGGATTCGGATCCCGTTGTTATGAAGATCTCTGGTTGATTTGTTTAAAGTGAACATCCCAGCTGGGGATGAGATTATTGGTAGATCTGACACATGGGACTCTGCTTGGGGATATAAGTCACTGATAGATCTATCTTTGGTAATGGGGGACCCAGCTGGAGTTTGTAGAAGCTTTATTCACTCTGTTGTGAGATCCTCAGGCATTGCTCCTCTGGATAGAGGCTGAAACTCTGTGGGGAGATGGTTCCCTGGCTTTTGTACTTGGCTGAGGAGGAAGTAACAGATGGCAACACAGCTGGGGGAAGAGCACCCCTGGTGCTAAGATTGAGTAGATGGTGATTTGCCAGATTGCTGGGATGAAGTTTTCATGCCCCATTTTATGCTTTGAACACCTGCAATCCTGAAAAGACAGAGAAATGCACAAGTAATCCCGAGGTATCCCTTACCGGATTCCATCATAGGGGTTTAGACACTCCCGGGAGTAAGTATATTTCCTGTACGCACGTATTTCAGAAGAAAAGCATCTGTATTTATGCAATCAGTATCTTAAAGACATCGGACATTCTTGCAAATGAAAATAAAATGTACGAGACGAAACATGACTGAAAATCTGGTTTTATTAATTCATGTGCCCTGAATCGGCAAGACACAGTCAAAGAAACAAATCCCCTAAAATGAGGAGATTGTTACAAAAATTGAGAAATAAAAGGTATTGGCAATGTTGATGACGCTTCAAGGGGTTTCCCTCTTGCTATGACTCGTATGACATTTGACGTTCTTCTCGTCTTGCTTTCTGAAAAAAGGCTGATCCTGACCGACACTCGAACCCTTCAAAGCCTACCAAGTTGTAAGTAATACAGACGAATTCAGAATGCAGTTGTTCGCTTATTCCCTTATATTGCATGGATCGCCCTTTCGGGTTTTCAATCCATCGGGATACCCTTTTTTGCCTGAGTCGTCCAATGCGGCTTTTCGACTCAGCGGGTGTACACATTTTTTTTTATTTCCCTTATTTTTGCCCGAGTCTTTTATTCTGTTTTTGACTCGCCGGGATGCCCTATTTTTGCCTGGACTTACATTCTGTTTTTATGTCCAGCGGGTCATTTTATGCGAAGTATTTTTTAACTACATCTGAATTCACAGGGGACGGGAAGTCTTCACCATCCATAGTACCGAGCATGAGTGCTCCACCAGAGAAAACTTTCTTTACTACGAATGGCCCCTCATAATTCGGAGTCCATTTGCCCCTGTGGTCTGTATGAGGAGGGAGGAGTCTTTTCAGCACAAGATCTCCTACTTGGTACTCTCGGAGCCTGACTTTCTGATTGAAGGCTTTCTTCATTCTTTTCTGATACAGCTGCCCATGACAGATTGCAGCTAACCTCTTTTCTTCAATCAGACTCAATTGCTCATATCGGGATCGGACCCATTCTGCTTCGTTCAGCTTAACATCCATCAATACCCGTAGGGAGGGTAACTCAACTTCAACAGGTAGGACTGCTTCCATACCATACACAAGTTGAAACGGTGTTGCCCCAGTGGATGTTCTGATTGACGTACGGTACCCATGTAAGGCGAATGGTAGCATTTCATGCCAGTCTTTATAGGTGACTACCATCTTCTGTACAATCTTCTTGATATTCTTATTAGCCGCCTCAACAGCGCCATTCATCTTTGGCCTGTAAGGAGAAGAATTGTGGTGTTGGATCTTGAAGTCCCGGCACAGTTCTGCCATCATTTTGTTGTTTAAATTGGAACCATTATTAGTAATGATTTGCTCGGGCACTCCATGCCGACAGATGATGTCTCTCTTCATAAATCGGGCTACCACTTGCCTTGTAACATTTGCATAAGAAGCTACTTCAACCCACTTGGTAAAGTAATCAATGGCAACCAGGATGAATCTGTGGCCGTTTGAAGCAGTCGGTTCAATCTTGCCAATCATATAAATGCCCCACATGACAAAGGGCCAAGGTGAAGACATCACATTCAGAGGATTCGGAGGCACATGCACTTTATCTGCATAAATCTGGCATTTATGGAATTTTCTGGCATAAGCACAACAATCTGCATCCATTGTGATCCAGTAATAGCCTGATCTTAACAACTTTTTGGCCATTGCATGCCCCCCTGCATGGGTACCAAAGGATCCTTCATGCACTTCGTGCATTAACAAGTCTGCTTCTGCCCTACCAACGCATCTGAGAAGTACCATATCAAAGTTTCTCTTGTACAGGGTGCCGTCAGTATTCAGGAAGAAACTACCAGCTAGCCTTCTCAATGTCTTCTTATCATTGGAAGATGCCCCAGGTGGGTATGTCTGATCCTCCAAGAAGCACTTAATGTCATGGAACCAAGGCTTATCATCCTTAACAACATCTGCTGCAAATACATATGCTGGTCTGTCAAGTCTGGACACTGAAATCCGAGGTACAAAGTTGGCAGTTTGAACTTTGATCATGGATGAAATGGTGGCAAGGGCATCTGCAAATTGATTCTCGTCCCGAGGGATATAATCAAGCTTGACTGTTGTGAAGAAAGTCAATAACCTTCTTGTATAATCCCGGTAAGGTATCAGATGATCTTGGTGGGTGTACCATTTGTCGTTGGTTTGATTAATTACCAGAGCTGAATCTCCGAACACAGTCAAAGTCTTGATCCTGAGGTCAATGGCTTCCTCAAGACCCATAATACAAGCTTCGTATTTGTTGCACCCCAAAATTTGCCCTCACAATGTAAGACTTTGTGTGCTAAGAAGGTTCACAAGGTTCACAAGATTCACAACACTTACAAGACCTTTCATTAGGTTCATGAAGTCTACAAGTTACTTTATGAGGTTCACAAGGTTCACAAGATTCACAATGCTTTCAAGACCTTTCATGAGGTTCATGAAGTCTACAAGTCCCTTTATGAAGTTCACAAGGTTCACAAGGTTCACAATACCTCCCATGAGGTTCACAAGACATTTTATGGTGGTTCACAAGATTCACAAAGTTCACAATTGGTCAGAAGAGTTGACAATTCCCTCAGACAATGCACCTCCTAAGCAGTGCATCCAAAACTAGGGTTTTGACTTTAATCAGGCTAAATGAACTTCCAAGACTTCAAGTGAGCTTCATAACATCTTATATGT
Organism: Lathyrus aphaca; assembly: GCA_963966055.1. NCBI lineage: Eukaryota > Viridiplantae > Streptophyta > Magnoliopsida > Fabales > Fabaceae > Lathyrus > Lathyrus aphaca. Next base: position 484,962,608 of record OZ014525.1, on the reverse strand, counting down.
GTTTAAGAACCCCCATGACAAGTTTCAAGACTTTTCTCAAAAGTTTGCTCAGTCAGATGATCAGATAAGTCAAAATCAGTCAAAGCGGTTAAAAAGTCAAACTGAGGTCAACTGTGGTTAAACCAAAGTCAAACTTCATGATTTTTTTCCAACATCAAGTATATGAAGTAAATTCATCATTTGATCAAAGGTTGATCATGATTCATCAAGGAGATTTCAGATCATCAAGAATCAGGAGTTTCTAAATTAGGGTTTTCTTAGTAAAAGTCAACTGAACTTTGACCAGCCATAACTTTCACATGCTTCACCACCAAGTCTCCACTCAAAGCTCATTTTGAAGGAAATTGAATTCTCTACAACTTTGTGTCTCACAAGCCAAGCCCAAAAATGCTTCATTTGGAGGGTATGAGCTAAGACATTATAGGTCCTTTTGAAAGTCAACAAAAAGTCAACAACTTCAAAAGGGCATAACTTGAGATTGGTAAATGATATGGACATGAAACCAGTGAGGTTGGTTAAAGGACTCTTCAAGCTTTCCAAAATGTCCAAGAACACCCTCATAGCATTAAAATTGAAGGATGTGTGCCCTTGCAAAGTTGGGAAATTTTTGGTTGGTTTATGAAGAAAATGGAGGTCTAAAACTAATTTCTTCTAAATGGGCTTGCCATATGATGACCCAATCCACACCAAGACATCATGCACGAAATTAACTTAATATTTTCATTATTTTCATTATTTTATTTTTATTTATTATGATTTTTTATATTAAAAATCATTTTAAATTCAAATAAAATATGAAATAGTGAAGATTTAAAATTATTTTGCTTCTAGAATGTCATAAATGATATTTTGATCTAATTGATACAAGAGTTATGAAAATCATCCCAAAATAGCAAGGCTAGATCAAGATATTTCAAGTTTTAAAACCAAATATTTTTCAATCTTAAAAGGTCCAAATATCCACAAGTTTGTGAAAGCTCTTAACCTAATTTCATTCACTCCTATATATACAACATGAAGCAGCTTCAAAGAGAGGATTTTGGCAGCCTCTCACCTGGTCTCAAAACTTCAAAAAATCATACAAAAACTTGATTTCGGTTTCTAAGTTAGAGTGCTATAGAGATGATTTCTGGACAACAACATTGAGGTTTCCTGAACCTATTCCAATCATCCTCATCATCAAATTCATGCCAAATCATACAAACCAAATTCATATTCTTGCCTTTCTTTTGGTTTTTTTCAATTTTAATGATTTACGCATGATTAATTGATTTTGATTACATAATATGTTTGTTTGATTGTGTAGATGGTTTTTGGATAGTTGGATTTAAGTTTCGATGCAGGAATCATAGGGCACCAGGGAGAACTAAACTATTGGTTAATCTGCTGTAATCTGTTTTCGTCGATGCTTCGAAGGCTGCAGTAGTGATAAACATTACAGGCTGACAGGTAAGTCAGGTAAGTACTACTGTTTCGATTTGCTCCGAATTTTTTCCAGAAGTTCAGAAAAAAATCGACAAACAATACTCTTTTAGAATACAATTCTAAAAGATTTTGACCCTCGAAATCGCAAATTCCTCTTTTTTCTATTTTATTTGATTTATTTTCTATTTTCATATTCTCAAAAAAATCTAAAAAAAATTATGCGTTCTTTATTTGATTTTATTATATTTTTAGCATCGTTTTAATATTTTTTAGATTTTATTTTAATCGCTTTTCTTATTTTTCATTATTTTAAAATCTGCAGCAATTTTATTTGATCCTGTTTATTTCTTTTTTTTATTCTTCCAACAGTATATACCAAAGATAGGCATGTGGGAGGAAAAAGATGGTGTGTGGCATGCGCTGATTGCCCTAGTAACAAAGACCTAAGGTTGAAAGTATTTTTTACACTTATTCATATGCAGGCCCACAACCTAGTGGCAAGGAACTGAGGTTTGAAGCATTTTGATGAAGAAACATGGGTGTCCCAGTGGCAAAGAACTCAATGAAGCAAAAAGGGCAAACCCCCAATATTTTTGGTATCTCTAACTTTATTTTTCCCTTTTTCATCAAATTATGTATTTTCTTTGAATTTTCTTATTATTATTATTAAACTAATTTCAAAAAGATAAAACAAAATCCTTTTTTTAAAACTTATATTTTTTTTCATAAACCTTAATTTTTTCCCTAAACCTAAATTTTAAACCTAAGTCTTAATTTTTTTCATAAACTTTAAACCCTAAAAATTTAGCCCTAATCTTTATCTTAAAACCCAAATTTCGCCATAATTTTTACCCTAAAATTTTTCCTAAACCTTAAATTTTTTTCTCAAACCCTAACCCTAATTTTTATTAACCTTAATATTTAATTTAATTTTGTTATAAACTATAATTAAATAATTAATCATTTTTTATATAATTAGTATTTGTTTATTATTATTATAATTATTCTATTTTCTTCTAAATTTTTTTTTTCTAAATGTTTATTTAACTTAAAAAATAATATTTTCTCTTAAATTGTTATTTTTCTTTATATTTTTACTAACCCTTTTATTATTATTATTTTTTCATTATTACTAACCATTTAAATTATTGCTTATTTATTTTCTATTTTATCGTTATTATTATTTTTCCGATTATATTGTAACTATCCCAAAGCTTTGTAATAGTTTAGGTTTATATTTTTGCTTTATTTTTATTGTAAAGATATTAACTGTGTGGTTAGTAACTATAGGGTGTGCATAACATGTTTGTGATTAAAATTAATTTAGAAAATTAATTAAATAAGATAAATATTTGAAAATAAACACGCACACACGTAAGTCGATCTTTGATCGCCATCTCACTTCTTAAGGGTTACCTCTCATGTTGCCTAAATAAAAGGTCAAGTAAGGTGTATAAAGCAAAGTCCCTTCTCTCATTAACATCATCTTGTCCCTTTAAAGAATTATAAGATCAAGTCCCGTCATGGTTGCCTTTGTAAATGATCTTGTCCCTTTTCGAATAAAAGATGATAAGTCCCTTCGAATTGCTAAATACACCTTACAGTTGCCTAATCACAGATGTCCCTTCATTGGTCCCTCATACATCCAAGGTAATGACTACCTATTCCTTAATAATAGGGATAGTCTTACCATTTAAGGGATTCAAGAACAGAAAAGACTTAAACTTAGGGTAGGTTCCTCATAGTTACTTGCTCACTCTTCAAAACTTTTCAAATACTTCACACTTTTTAAACAATTTTCAAAACAAAGGTTTTTTACGCATCCGTACATGGATCATTATGAAACTCTTAAGAAAATTTTCATTCACACACTTCACATTTCAAAAACATTTTAAAGTGAGCTAAGTAACTAAGAGCCCATGGATAACCATGGATGTAAAGGGTGCTAACACCTTCCCTTTACATAACCTACCCCCGGACCCAAAAATCTTTTAAAAGGTCTTTCCTGTTCTTTTATGCCTTTCCTTTGGATAAAATAAAAGTCGGTGGCGACTCTTGCTATCCGCAACATAACTAAAGTCAGTTCTCCCACCGTGTTACAGAACTGGCGACTCTGCTGGGGATTTAATATTAAAGAGGGGTACCCTTAGGAATTAGATCACTTTAAAATTGTTTGCCTTGTTTGCTTTATACTTACTTGTTGGGCTCTTATGTGTGAAAGATCCTAACCCGGATCTAGTGTACCTTAGGTAAATGGCAATAGACCAAGGAAACTGTACGGCGTATACCGATATGGTTGATCTGGTGGCCATAGTTAGTGTGACTTCTTGGTTGGTGCTTATGTTCCTTAAGTCAAGTTGAGGATAATATGAGGCTGCCATATGTTGTCAATGCACTAACTAACTTTTAGAACCCTAGTTATCCCATCTTGGCCTTTAGAAAGTAGTGAGATAACCGGCTTTGGTGAAGACTGAAGTTGGTTGATACTCGATGCTACACTCATTGAGATTCTAAACTTGGAGGGTTTTGGTTGGCAAGTAAGTTGCCTACTGAACAACCACCCTTGTGAAGGATCAATGATATTGAGATCCCTTAGAACCTGGTTACTTTTGTAGGACAGGATGAACCCACTAACTTCAGGGGAGGGTACTTACCTTTGGACCTCATGCAAGCCTTTAAACCTAGGGCTATGGTGTGACTTGTTTGTGTGTGCCACATGTTTGTGATTGAACATAACATCATGACATCATCATGCATCATAAGCATACCATTTTCACTAACCATTTCAAGGACCAAAGGATTTATCTTTGTTCTTTGTTGCAGGTCATGGCTTCTGCTCGTAGAAACACCATCAGGATCAACTTTGTGGGGATACCTCCCAAGCTTAAAGAGTTGGTTTCTCAAGTGTCTGATCACTCCCAGTTCATCAAGAGACATGGTCACCTATTGGATCTAGTCACTTCAGGGTTCAATGAAGACATGATGAGTGTCCTATTCCAGTTCTTTGACCCTAAACACCATTGCTTTACATTCCCTGACTATCAGCTGGTTCCAACCATGGAGGAGTTCTCTAAACTTCTGGGTATACCTGTTCTTGATCAAAGACCCTTCACAAGCTTGGAGAAGGAGCTTAAACCAGAGGTTATTGCTGCAGCTCTACATCTGAAGAAGTCTGACATTGTTCTAGAAACAAGAAGCGGAGTCAAGGGTATTCTTGCTAAGGTATTAATGGATAAAGCTCAAGTGTTCTTGAAGGCCATGAGCTATGATGCTTTTGAGGAGATCTTAGCCTTGCTGATATATGGCTTAGTGTTGTTCCCCAATCCAGATCAGTTCATAGACGTTCATGCCATCAATATATTCCTGAGTCACAATCCAGTGCCTACATTGCTTGGAGACATCCTACATTCTCTTCATACCCGTACTACGAAGGCACGAGGAACTCTGATATGCTGCATACCTTTGCTATCTAGGTGGTTTATTTTTCACCTACCTCGCTCAGTGATGAAGAATGAACAAGGGTTCAGATGGTCCAAGAGGATCATGTCACTTTCTCACTCAGATATCCATTGGTGCTCCAGATCTATGGAGAATGTCACTATCATTGACCGTTGTGGGGAATTCCCTAATATGCCACTTCTAGGCATAAGAGGAGGCATCACCTACAACCCCTCTCTAGCTTTACGACAGTTTGGTTATGCTCGGAGTGATGGTCCACATGATATGTTGATTCAGGGCATTGTGTTTGATTACGACAACGATCTTCAAGGTTACCGTCAGAGATTCATACGAGCTTGGGGAAAAGTAAACAGGGTTGACAGCAAGACACTGGAGCCTAAGTACACTATTCCTATGGAAGCTTATCTCAGATGGGTGCGATCTCGTGCTCAGACTCTTATGATGCCATATCTTGCCATCCTGCCAGTTACTATGGAGCCTATTACTGAAGGGGATACTTCTTATACCATCCTTCATCCAGACATGCCCACTGACATGGAAGAGTTACAGAGGTCCTGAATCCAGTTGAAAGAGCAAAGGGATACTTTTGAGACTCATTACAAATCAAGTCAAGAAAGAATCCTGGAGCTAACAAAACAACTTCACGAGGAGCGAAATCTCAACTCATACCTCAACACAAAGAGGAAACGTCCATGGGAGACTTAAAACCCCATCTTTTGTACTTATTTCATTTCATTTTTTGTAAGCCCGAGAGGCAAAACAAATTTACTACTAATAAAAGTTTACCTGCCTGTTTGTTTAAGCAAATTTAAATCCTGCGGTCCTTGAATACATTGCATATAAATTCACATATCATATCATTGCATCACAGGGTTATTGTGCACAGGTTTCTTATCTTCTCGCTGTTTATTTCAGCAATGGCTCTTGAACAAACAGTCAAAGATCTCCAGGCTCAGAATGCCCAGTTCCAAGAGCTGATCCTGAACTTATCCAAGGGGCAGGATGAATTGAAGACACTGCTGGCTAAGAAGAAGAGTCCTGAGGACGACAAGGATGGTCAGTTGGAACAAATGCAAGCTGAGATAACAAGAACGAGGATCCAGATGAATGACCAGGGGGCTCTTATTCAAAGTTTAGCTCAGGGGCAAGAAGAGCTAAGAACCTTTATCCACAAACTTCAAAGTAATGGAGTCAAGGATCTAATTTTCAGTCAACCTCCATTAAAACAAGCTGATTTGGTTGAAAGGAAGATGAGGATAAAAGAAGGTAAGAAACCGGTTGCCATTGATTGTTCTTCAGTTGAAGAAGAAAGACCTGATAAGGTTAATCTACCTCAACACAAGGGATGTAGAAGACAGTTCATCAAATTCAGCACTCCAATGTCACAAGTTCTGCAATGCTTGTTGGAGATGAAGCTAATTTCCTTGGAAAATCCTCCTCAAAATCCTAAAACTTCCTCTCCTCGCTATAATCCCAGGGCAAGGTGTGAGTACCACTCCAACAGTCCTGGACATGATACTAATAGCTGTTGGGCATTGAAGAAAAAGATTCAAGACCTGATTGACGAAGGAATCCTAGAGGTTACTCCAGAGGGTCAAGTTGAGTTCTACTATCATCCATCAAACACCAAAGCTGCAAGACAAGTTGCCCAAGGTAGCAAGAAAGAAAGCCTACCTATTCCTGTTGAGATATGGGGCACCTTAGGACATCCAAGTGGTAAATTTGATTTCATGGTGAAGTATACTGCTCCTCAAAGTTCACAGATTGCAATTGAAGACATTCAGCCAACTGGATGGGACAACATTTGAATTTTTCATTTGTAATTTCTTTTATCTGTTTGAACACTTACTATTATGTTAAACTTTTGTTTTCTTTAATGCATTGCATATGTTTGTCTTGAATTAATCCTTTCGTTCCACTATATTTTGAATTATGCTTCTTATTTCTATCTTGTGATATTTAACTCCTGATAAAGCTATAAGCCTGTAGAGGGAGGATGACGAAAACAATACCATAATCTTATGCAGTATGCTTTTGAACAGACTATGCTGACGATGTACAGGCATTGTTTCAATTCCTAAACAGTGGAGATATAAGGAAGTTAATCCCTAGTCAACCCTTTTGAGCCTATGAAGTAGGAGTTTTTATTCTCGCACAAATTAAAACCCTTATTCATAACCCGGGGCAGGGTAGTTACTCAGTTAACTCAAATATGCCAATTATCTGTGTTGTACACAACTAATGATGGTTCTCGGTAATCATTAAACCTGACAATCAATATCCAGCAAAAGAAAAGCTTACTAAGTCAAAACCTATGAAGGAGACTTAGTAAAACATTAAGACAGCCCGCTGACTGTAACCTTGAAATAAGCAGTTCAGGCAAAAAGAAGGGATAATAAAGTCAAAAGGAGAAAAAAAGAGGTCACTATGAATCCTCAACAAAGAAAGATGACTGAATGTTCAAATAAATTTTGGGTTTCTGAACCATCACAAATGTTAGTGTTATAATTCTAAACTCATTTAAGCATCAATGCATAAGTTAACTGAGTATAGGACTGAAGAACATCATGGAGAATGGGTTGGGTACAAATAAATTTGAGCCTTTATCTTTTGTTTCTTAAACCATGAACCAGGCCACGTTATAACCCTTTAAAAGTCCTAACTGAAGCATGGTTAGTTCGAAAGCGTACTGTTACAAAAAGGTATCCTTACTCCTTTAGGGCTTATTATAAAACTTGAGTTAATATCACAGTTTTCACAAAAAATGTTGTTCTAAAATAACTCTTTTTCAAAATTTCAAGACAGACATAAGCATTGCATTTTTGAACATATCTGTTTACATATACTTGAGTGTTTGATAAATAGAGAAACTTACAGGATGAATGTTCAAAGTCCTTCCGATAAACAAAGTTGCTTCCTGGATCAAAGTCCATGTATACAAAGGGGCATAGTCATTATCTCCCAATCAAGGGGGCAGGCCATGATACTTCCTAACTCATTTGGGGCAATCAGGACAAGATTCAACTATGTTTAAGCAGCCAGAGGCAGATCTCCTCATCTATCTGAAGTGCCAAAGGTGACATTACAGAGTTCACAATGCCAGGGGCATATGCTTATGGGGTATTCTGCTTGTTTCTCTTGAGGTAGCTCATTACAGATACTTCCATTATGGGACAATTCATCCTCAACCAAGGGGGCAATGCTTTCTCTTCAAATTTAATACCTGGAACATATATGGTCCATTACAAGACACATTCCTCTCATTGTATTACCTTGATATTGGATTCTCAGCTGAAACCATGATGGAAATTAGTTGTCTACGCCAGTAGTATCAGATGGTGTCAATATCATGTATTCAGATCCAGCTATGAGGATTTCTGGGAAGGTACTCAGGAAAGTTAAAGAATTTCAGGAGCTATAGATCCAATTGGCTGTACACTCTCCAAGTTGAAACAATTCTGCTTTCAAATTCAGCTTTACTTTTCCCTCTGAGTCCAGATTTACTTTTACTCTAGCAAAAGCGTCCATTGGTTGTGTTTGAATGTATTATGCTTTTTACCAGAAATGCATGAAAATGCAGTAATAGTATTTACTAAGGACGAACGAGGGAAGGATTTCAACGAAGCTTCGCCGGTTCATCTCTACAAAACAGTTACAAATCCCCCAGTAGGGCAAGTCCATCTTCATAAAGTCACATCTCCCCTGGAATTTATATCCATCTCTTTTATCCTTATACGGATATTCGGGAATTTACCTTCCAATAAGGGTACGACGAACGAAAACGGGAGGTTATATCTACCCTATCATCAAACGAAGACGAAGGTTATATATACCTTACTATCCCCAGCAGACAGGAGGTTATATATACTTTGATATCCCCAGCATACGGGAGGTTATGAGTACCTCATTATCAAACAAGACAGGAACAAGTTCCCCATATTCTTCAGCAACGAATCGGGATTTATTTTCCCGGGCCAGCAGTTGTTATACGAAGATATCCAGGCACTTCCGACAGCATCATATCATACATACATCATTTACATCATACCATAACATACATATCTATAGATACATAATACATCACTTAAGTGCATCATATTATACATGCATACATAATGCATAAACTAATATTATCATACACAATGCTACCTTGTTTTCAGGTTAATTATCCAGCAAACAGACTTTTGATTATCAGGACTGCTTTATCCTCCTGAAAGCATACTATCACCTCAGGACTGCTTTATCCTCTTGACATCATCTTATACCTCAGGATTGCTTTATCCTCCTGACAGCTTCTTGTACCTCAGGATTGCTTCATCCTCCTGATAGCTCATCAATACCTCAGGATTACTTCATCCTCCTGAAAGTCATATTATTACCTCAGGACTGCTTTATCCTCCTGACAGCTTCTTGTATCTCAGGATTGCTTTATCCTCTTGAAAACATACTATTACCTCAGGACTGCTTCATCCTCTTGAAAGCATATTACCACATCAGGACTGCTTTATCCTCCTGAAAGCTTATTGTACCTCAGGATTGCCCTACCCTCCTGAAAGCATATTATCAAATCTCTCAAGACTGCTTCATCCTCTTGAAAGCATATTACCACATCGGGACTGCTTTATCCTCCTGAAAGCTTATTATTACCTCAGGGCTGCTTTATCCTCCTGACAGTTTCTCATACACCAGGACTGCTTCATCCTCCTGAAAACTCCTATTACATCAGGATTGCTTCATCCTCCTGAAAACTTATTATCTCATCAGGATTGCTTTATCCTCCTGAGAGCATATTATTACCCCAGGATTGCTTCATCCTCCTGGAAGATTATTACTACCTCAGGACTGCTTCATCCTCCTGATAGCTTATAAATACCTCAGGACTGCTTCATCCTCCTGATAGCTCATCACCACCTCAGGATTGCTTTATCCTCCTGACAACTTCTATTACCTCAGGATTGCTTTATCCTCCTGAAATCATATTATTACATCAGGACTGCTTTATCCTCCTGAAAGCTTATTATTACTTCAGGACTGCTTTATCCTCCTGACAGTTTCTCATATATCAGGACTGCTTCATCCTCCTGACAGCTATCATCATTACTTCAGGATTGCTTCATCCTCCTGAAAGCATACCACTACATCAGGATTGCTTCATCCTCCTGAAAACTATCATTATACCTTCATATTTTGGGCTGCTTGATCCTCCAATAAATGCATCTGAAGAACTTTTCTCCAAGTGGCATCTTTAAGCCTACTCAAGCATATACAACCAACCATATCAGTTTACGCACTGGTGAGTGCAAATTTTTGGGCTTTTGTGTTCAATCCCCTTCAACCTTCTAGGTCACGACTGGCAAACATACCAATCTAACCCCTCAGGTTTCAGAAAATTGAACAGGGGCAGCTGTTGCACCCCAAAATTTGCCCTCACAATGTAAGACATTGTGTGCTAAGAAGGTTCACAAGGTTCACAAGATTCACAACACTTACAAGACCTTTCATGAGGTTCATGAAGTCTACAAGTTACTTTATGAGGTTCACAAGGTTCACAAGATTCACAATGCTTTCAAGACCTTTCATGAGGTTCATGAAGTCTACAAGTCCCTTTATGAAGTTCACAAGGTTCATAAGGTTCACAATACCTCCCATGAGGTTCACAAGACATTTTATGGTGGTTCACAAGATTCACAAAGTTCACAATTGGTCAGAAGAGTTGACAATTCCCTCAGACAATGCACCTCCTAAGCAGTGCATCCAAAACTAGGGTTTTGACTTTAATCAGGCTAAATGAACTTCCAAGACTTCAAGTGAGCTTCATAACATCTTATATGTGTTTAAGAACCCCCATGACAAGTTTCAAGACTTTTCTCAAAAGTTTGCTCAGTCAGATGATCAGATAAGTCAAAATCAGTCAAAGCGGTTAAAAAGTCAAACTGAGGTCAACTGTGGTTAAACCAAAGTCAAACTTCATGATTTTTTTCCAACATCAAGTATATGAAGTAAATTCATCATTTGATCAAAGGTTGATCATGATTCATCAAGGAGATTTCAGATCATCAAGAATCAGGAGTTTCTAAATTAGGGTTTTCTTAGTAAAAGTCAACTGAACTTTGACCAGCCATAACTTTCACATGCTTCACCACCAAGTCTCCACTCAAAGCTCATTTTGAAGGAAATTGAATTCTCTACAACTTTGTGTCTCACAAGCCAAGCCCAAAAATGCTTCATTTGGAGGGTATGAGCTAAGACATTATAGGTCCTTTTGAAAGTCAACAAAAAGTCAACAACTTCAAAAGGGCATAACTTGAGATTGGTAAATGATATGGACATGAAACCAGTGAGGTTGGTTAAAGGACTCTTCAAGCTTTCCAAAATGTCCAAGAACACCCTCATAGCATTAAAATTGAAGGATGTGTGCCCTTGCAAAGTTGGGAAATTTTTGGTTGGTTTATGAAGAAAATGGAGGTCTAAAACTAATTTCTTCTAAATGGGCTTGCCATATGATGACCCAATCCACACCAAGACATCATGCACGAAATTAACTTAATATTTTCATTATTTTCATTATTTTATTTTTATTTATTATGATTTTTTATATTAAAAATCATTTTAAATTCAAATAAAATATGAAATAGTGAAGATTTAAAATTATTTTGCTTCTAGAATGTCATAAATGATATTTTGATCTAATTGATACAAGAGTTATGAAAATCATCCCAAAATAGCAAGGCTAGATCAAGATATTTCAAGTTTTAAAACCAAATATTTTTCAATCTTAAAAGGTCCAAATATCCACAAGTTTGTGAAAGCTCTTAACCTAATTTCATTCACTCCTATATATACAACATGAAGCAGCTTCAAAGAGAGGATTTTGGCAGCCTCTCACCTGGTCTCAAAACTTCAAAAAATCATACAAAAACTTGATTTCGGTTTCTAAGTTAGAGTGCTATAGAGATGATTTCTGGACAACAACATTGAGGTTTCCTGAACCTATTCCAATCATCCTCATCATCAAATTCATGCCAAATCATACAAACCAAATTCATATTCTTGCCTTTCTTTTGGTTTTTTTCAATTTTAATGATTTACGCATGATTAATTGATTTTGATTACATAATATGTTTGTTTGATTGTGTAGATGGTTTTTGGATAGTTGGATTTAAGTTTCGATGCAGGAATCATAGGGCACCAGGGAGAACTAAACTATTGGTTAATCTGCTGTAATCTGTTTTCGTCGATGCTTCGAAGGCTGCAGTAGTGATAAACATTACAGGCTGACAGGTAAGTCAGGTAAGTACTACTGTTTCGATTTGCTCCGAATTTTTTCCAGAAGTTCAGAAAAAAATCGACAAACAATACTCTTTTAGAATAGAATTCTAAAAGACTTTGACCCTCAAAATCGCAAATTCCTCTTTTTTCTATTTTATTTGATTTATTTTCTATTTTCATATTCTCAAAAAAATCTAAAAAAAATTATGCGTTCTTTATTTGATTTTATTATATTTTTAGCATCGTTTTAATATTTTTTAGATTTTATTTTAATCGCTTTTCTTATTTTTCATTATTTTAAAATCTGCAGCAATTTTATTTGATCCTGTTTATTTCTTTTTTTTATTCTTCCAACAGTATATACCAAAGATAGGCATGTGGGAGGAAAAAGATGGTGTGTGGCATGCGCTGATTGCCCTAGTAACAAAGACCTAAGGTTGAAAGTATTTTTTACACTTATTCATATGCAGGCCCACAACCTAGTGGCAAGGAACTGAGGTTTGAAGCATTTTGATGAAGAAACGTGGGTGTCCCAGTGGCAAAGAACTCAATGAAGCAAAAAGGGCAAACCCCCAATATTTTTGGTATCTCTAACTTTATTTTTCCCTTTTTCATCAAATTATGTATTTTCTTTGAATTTTCTTATTATTATTATTAAACTAATTTCAAAAAGATAAAACAAAATCCTTTTTTTAAAACTTATATTTTTTTTCATAAACCTTAATTTTTTCCCTAAACCTAAATTTTAAACCTAAGTCTTAATTTTTTTCATAAACTTTAAACCCTAAAAATTTAGCCCTAATCTTTATCTTAAAACCCAAATTTCGCCATAATTTTTACCCTAAAATTTTTCCTAAACCTTAAATTTTTTTCTCAAACCCTAACCCTAATTTTTATTAACCTTAATATTTAATTTAATTTTGTTATAAACTATAATTAAATAATTAATCATTTTTTATATAATTAGTATTTGTTTATTATTATTATAATTATTCTATTTTCTTCTAAATTTTTTTTTTCTAAATGTTTATTTAACTTAAAAAATAATATTTTCTCTTAAATTGTTATTTTTCTTTATATTTTTACTAACCCTTTTATTATTATTATTATTTCATTATTACTAACCATTTAAATTATTGCTTATTTATTTTCTATTTTATCGTTATTATTATTTTTCCGATTATATTGTAACTATCCCAAAGCTTTGTAATAGTTTAGGTTTATATTTTTGCTTTATTTTTATTGTAAAGATATTAACTGTGTGGTTAGTAACTATAGGGTGTGCATAACATGTTTGTGATTAAAATTAATTTAGAAAATTAATTAAATAAGATAAATATTTGAAAATAAACACGCACACACGTAAGTCGATCTTTGATCGCCATCTCACTTCTTAAGGGTTACCTCTCATGTTGCCTAAATAAAAGGTCAAGTAAGGTGTATAAAGCAAAGTCCCTTCTCTCATTAACATCATCTTGTCCCTTTAAAGAATTATAAGATCAAGTCCCGTCATGGTTGCCTTTGTAAATGATCTTGTCCCTTTTCGAATAAAAGATGATAAGTCCCTTCGAATTGCTAAATACACCTTACAGTTGCCTAATCACAGATGTCCCTTCATTGGTCCCTCATACATCCAAGGTAATGACTACCTATTCCTTAATAATAGGGATAGTCTTACCATTTAAGGGATTCAAGAACAGAAAAGACTTAAACTTAGGGTAGGTTCCTCATAGTTACTTGCTCACTCTTCAAAACTTTTCAAATACTTCACACTTTTTAAACAATTTTCAAAACAAAGGTTTTTTACGCATCCGTACATGGATCATTATGAAACTCTTAAGAAAATTTTCATTCACACACTTCACATTTCAAAAACATTTTAAAGTGAGCTAAGTAACTAAGAGCCCATGGATAACCATGGATGTAAAGGGTGCTAACACCTTCCCTTTACATAACCTACCCCCCGGACCCAAAAATCTTTTAAAAGGTCTTTCCTGTTCTTTTATGCCTTTCCTTTGGATAAAATAAAAGTCGGTGGCGACTCTTGCTATCCGCAACATAACTAAAGTCAGTTCTCCCACCGTGTTACAGTATTCAGCTTCGTTGTTAGTGCAGTTAAAGGTGAGTTTTGCCGAGAAAGGCATGTGAACTCCTTTAGGTGTAATGAGTACTGCACCAACACCACGACCATTCATATTAACAGCCCTATCAAACATCATAGTCCATTCTTCTTCTGGGTCAGGCCCTTCAGTGTGAACAGGCTCTTCATGATCTTTTGCTTTAATGAACATGATGTCTTCATCAGGGAAGTCAAATCTCATAGGCTGGTAATCGTCAATGGGTTGCTCAGCAAGATAATCAGACAATACACTGCCCTTGATGGCTTTCTGAGATGTGTACTGAATGTCATATTCTGTATGGATCATTTGCCATCTTGCAACCCGTCCGGTAAGTGTTGGCTTCTCAAAAATGTACTTGACTGGGTCCATCTTTGAAATCAATAAAGTAGTGTGGGTCAACATATACTGCCTTAGTCGACGAGCAGCCCACGCTAAAGCACAGCAAGTTTTCTCGAGCAGTGAATAACGTTGTTCACAGTCGGTAAACTTTTTGCTTAGGTAGTATATTGCATACTCTTTTCGACCAGACTCGTCATGCTGGCCCAGCACACACCCCATTGACTCTTCTAATACTGTCAAGTACATGATTAGAGGTCTTCCTTCAACTGGAGGCATAAGGATTGGAGGTTCTTGCAAGTACTCCGTGATTTTGTCAAAAGCCCTCTGGCAGTCTTCGTTCCACCTGACCGTTTGTTCTTTTCTTAGCAGCTTGAACAATGGTTCACAGGTTGCCGTAAGGTGAGATATGAACCGTGAAATGTAGTTCAATCTACCTAGAAACCCCCGAACTTCTTTTTCTGTCTTCGGTGCAGGCATTTCTTGGATGGCTTTGACTTTATCAGGGTCAACTTCAATCCCTTTCTCACTTACAATAAATCCCAGCAGCTTACCAGATCGTACCCCGAATGTGCACTTGTTGGGGTTTAACTTCAGCTGGTACCTCCTCAGACGCTTGAATAACTTCAACAGATTTACCAGGTGGTCTTCTTCTGTGAGGGACTTGGCAATCATGTCATCCACATAACATTCAATTTCTTTATGGATCATGTCATGGAATAATGTTACCATAGCCCGTTGATATGTCGCACCAGCATTCTTCAGTCCGAATGGCATCACCTTATAACAAAACGTGCCTCAGGGTGTGATAAAAGTTGTCTTCTCCATGTCTTCAGGTGACATTTTGATCTGATTGTATCCTGAAAATCCGTCCATGAATGAGAATACCGAGAACTGAGCCGTATTATCAACCAATACATCAATGTGAGGTAAAGGGAAATCATCTTTCGGGCTGGCTCTGTTCAGATCCCGGTAATCTACACACATCCTTACCTAGCCATCTTTCTTAGGCACAGGTACAATATTAGCACCCCACGGCGGATAGCTAGTCACAGCAAGGAACCCGGTGTCCCACTGCTTTTGTACCTCTTCTTTAATCTTAATTGTCATATCTGGGCGAGTACGGCGCAGTTTCTGTTTTACTGGTGGGCTGTCTTCTCTTAAAGGCAGCTTGTGCATGACAATATCGGTGTCCAACCCTGGCATATCCTGATAAGACCAAGCAAAGACATCCACATATTCACGAAGCATATCAATCAGTTGTCCCTTTACTGAATCTTGTAGGCAAGCCCCGATCTTGACTTCTTTCACATCTTCTTGTGTACCAAGATTAACCGTTTCGACCTCCTCTTGGTGAGGAGTGATAACCTTCTCCTCTTGCCTTAACAACCTGGCTAGCTCTTCAGGGAGCTCATAATCTTCTTCAACCCCTTCATCAGCTTGATTGATTGGATTGTCAAAGTCATACGAGGTCATAGCTGTGTTGTTGTCGGTGCAGTCTAAAAGGCACTCTCTGCAAGGGTTTAGATTGTTCATTTTAGTGATTGATTTTAATCTTGTTTAGAAAAGTGAAATAAAGTTGTCATTTTGGAAAACATTGCCATTTTATTTTTGTACAAAAAGAAAAATGAAAAACAGTGAGCGGAAAAGAAAAAGACTCATTTGCAAAAGATGTCCGATATTCATTGATTGATCTGTTTGCACAAAATTACAAGATGGCCCGATTACAAAATGAGTCTTGACATCTTGGGCAAGACGCAAGACTTGATGCATGCTTAAAAATACAGGAAATAATAATTACTCTGCAGGAATAACCCTTATAATTTCCTGGGAAGACCAGTTTGAGATATGGCTCCCCGGGGTCCTTGGACGTATCCAGCTCCCCAGGTTGCGCTCATCTTCCGACTCATCTTCCAAGTTGTTCACTGCATCCGGGGTGAGCATCCCCCCGCTGACAAAATTGGGCTTCTTAGCAGCCTCTGATTGATCTTGTTGAGTTGGTTTGTAACCCAACCCAAATCTGTCCTCCTTCTTCTCCACGGGCAGCAGCTTGCCCCAGCCTTGGGCAGTCCCCTCTTCAACAACCTTCCTGGCTTGCTGATAAGATGTCATGGAGGTTCCCAGTACAACAGATGCTTCATTTATGTTCAGGGCCTCAAACCCCTGACTCATAGTTTCATGGATCTCTCCATCCATTTCAATGTACTTATACGTAGCCAAATGGCTAACAAAGATGTCCTCTTCACCACAGATGGTGATGATCTGGCCTTCCCACTCGAATTTCAGCTTCTGGTGAAGGGTAGACGTAACTGCGCCGGCGGCATGGATCCAAGGTCTACCCAACAAACAGCTGTAGGCCGGCTGAATGTCCATCACATAGAAGGTAATTTTAAAAGTCTGCGGGCCAATCATCACAGGCAGATCAATCTCCCCTAGCACTGATCTTTTAGAGCCATCAAATGCTCTTACCACCAAATTACTCGGACGCAAGGCCAAGCCATCATACTCCGGCTTCACTAAGGCTTTCTTTGGTAGAACATTGAGTGAAGACCCAGTGTCCACCAATACATGAGATATAACAGCACCCTTGCATTCTAGAGTGATGTGTAAAGCCTTGTTGTGGTTACGTCCCTCAGTTGTTAAGTCAGCATTGGTAAAGCCCAGTCCATGACTGGTGTTGACATTCGCCACCACAGCTTCTAACTGATTAACAGTGATCTCCTCTGGCACGTATGTTGCGTGCAAGACTTTCAGTAACACATTCCTGTGAGCTTCAGAACACATCAGCAGGGATAATATGGAGATCTTTGAGGGAGTTTGGTGAAGCTGATCCACCACCTTGTAATCACTTCTCTTTATGATTCTCATAAACTCGTCTACATCTTGCTCAAAAGATGTCTTCTGAGTTTCTTTGACAGCCGGCTCTTCAAATACCACACTCTTTCCCTTTGCTTTGGCAGCAGCTTCTGCTTCATCATTAGGTCTTTGCACTTGTGAGGCAAAAAGGCGTCCGCTTCGAGTGAAGCCTCCACCTCCCCCAACATTATCAATTTGTGGAGAAGAGGTTGAAGAATCCAAAGTGATTTTCTCCCCGTTGCAGTAGAGGTCAGAGCCATAATGCCAAGGTATGGCATTACTTTTTTCATATGGAACTGGTCCAGGCACCGTGATGGTAACTGGACTGACTGCAGCAGAGGAGGGTACTGGAATGGTGTGCGGATCGTAGTAGATGGTGACCGGTGACCTGGCAGGAGATGCCACTGCTTGTTGTTGAAAGTTGTTGTTTGGAGGAACAAATGACGGATCATAGTATATGGTGACTGATGAGATATCTTCATTAATTTCTGTTGGCGTTGTAGAAGATTCTGCTGAATAAATGGGTGTTGATGTTGTAGAAGAGATGGTTGTTGATATCTGGTTTGCTGAAGTGATGGACGGAGCCAATGTTGATGATATTGATGAATTGGTCGGGATGATTGCTGTTGCAGTTGTAGAAGAGTCAGGAATTGTTGTCAAAGGGATTGCTGGATTTGTAGGCGTCGATGTTGTGATCTGAAGGATACCACTTTTGATAAGACCATCTATGCCACTTCTCAAATTATCACACCCGTTGACTGAAATGTTGCAGTAACCACAACCGAGCTCACACCCGGGGAACATCTGGCACTCTAGAAGCTGAGCTTTAATTTCTACCAGAGGTGTCCGAATCTGCCCAACACTGGTGATTAAGAAAGATGGCTTGTCTTCCTCAATGGCATTAATTCTTGGTCCTCCATGATTGGGCATGGGATTCTTGTTGACATTCGGCGGGGGTGCAAATTTGAGGGCTTTAGAACCCACCAGATCTTGTACCTTCATTTGTAAAGCCCTGCATTTCTCCGTATTGTGGCCAGGTGCATTGGAGTGAAAAGCACATCTGGCGTTGACATCATAGTTTCTTGGCAGATTAGAGGGATCTGGTGGTGCCAATGTCCTTAATTCAACCAAGTTGAGTTTCAGGAGTTGTGGCAATAAAGCGGCATAAGGCATAGGGATTGGATCAATCACCCTATTGGCCTGTGATGGTCTTTGCTGAAAGGGCCTTTGCTGCTGATTGCTGTTGTTGTTGATGTAGTTTCTCTGTGGCGGATACTGAACTTGCTGCTGATAATGTGGTTGTTGTTGTGGTTGATATGCTGGTTGCTGAGGAATTGGAGCTGGAATTGTGACAGCTTCTACTGATCTGTGGATATGCTGAGGTTTACCCCTGTTGGCATAAATGGCATTTGTCTCACTAGTTCTTCTAGGTCCCACAAAAGGCTTCCTGGGATTGCTTGACGAACTCGCACCATTATAAGAAATTTTACCCATCTTCAGAAGGCTTTCAATTCTTTCTCCAGCTATGACTACGTCAGCGAAGCTGGTGGAAGAAAAGGCAGCTAGCCTATCAATATATGTTCCTTGCAGAGTATTCATGAACATGTCGGCCATTTCTCTTTCCGACATGGGTGGTTGAACAGCAGCAGCAAGCTGTCTCCACCTCTGGGCATATTCCCTGAAGCTTTCTCTGGAGGATTGAGACATTCCCATCAGAAGGGTTCTGTTAGGAGCCATGTCTAGATTGTATTGGTATTGTCTGATGAAAGCTTCAGCTAGGTCCTTCCAGCATCTGATAGTAGCTCTGGTCAAGTGAGAGTACCACTCCCTTGAAGCCCCAGTCAAATTATCTTTGAAATAGAACATCCATATTTTCTCATCCATGGTGTATGCCTTAAGTCTTCCCAGAAAGGACTGTAAGTGAGTTCGTGGACAGGAAGTTCCGTTGTACTTCTCGAAGCACGGGGGTTTAAACTTGTGGGGAATCCTTACCCCATCCACTAACCCCATATCCATGACATCAAAACCTAGGGAATTTTGAGACTCCAGAGATCTCAACTTCTCAGCAATTTCATCAAACCTCCTATCATAAACTTCATCCCCAACTCCCATCACAGTAAACTGCTCTTCTTGGGGGTCTTCTTGTAAGATCCTTCCTCCAGTAGTATTTCCTTGCACATTACCCGGGATGTTAACTTCCGGATGTAGATGAGGCCCATATACTGGTGGGTTAATATGAGGCTGACCCCTTTCATTGTTACTTGTTCCTCCAGTTCCCAGGGGAGGTTCCTCCGGGGTCTGTCTTTCTACCAATGCCCTCAATCTTTCTTGGCTTTGAGCCAAGCCATTCATTACTTCCATGAATTGGGTCATTTAGTTTCTCATCTCCAACCTTTCATTAGCCATCTGGGTTCTGACCTCTGTCAGATCTTGCTGTACTTGATCCATCTGGATACCAGGAAGGTTGTTGCGAGTAGGATATCTGTGCGGACAGTTGAGAGGGAACACCCGACGGCGAGCAATAACTCCTGAATCACAACAGAGTTAGTAACAATAAAACAAAAAACCTACAAAACAAAACAAAAGGTTAGTATGCAATGCAGTATGCTTATTTGTCTCCAAGGTATCCGGCTTGGCTCTTGGTTTTGACCTTTCCAGATCCTGAGGAAGATGCTTTGATGTTGCTTGAGAGAAAGAAAACTTAGTGAAACAAACTGACAAATACATTACAAACGGTGAATAATACATAATCTGTTTTTACAACATATGCCCCTGAAGGGTCAAAATACAACATAAAGAAGAAAAGTACATCAAATGGAAATAACAACAAGCAAAGGAGTCAAACATCTAAGCCAAACTCATCCTCCTTAACTTCCTTCAAAAGTGCTTCAGTTACAGGACCAGCCGGATGCTCCGTGATGTTTCTGATAAGAAGGTTCCTAGTGGCAATAGCAGTGGTCAGCTTCTTGTGCCTGTCTTGGTCCTTTGTCCTCTTTACACCAGCCTTAAGCTTCAATTCTGAGATCTCCTTCTGGGCTGCCAGCAAGGCCTCCTGTTGTTTCTTCTCATTAGCCTCCAACTGCTCAATCCTGGCCTGAGTTCTCTTATCCTCTTGAGTGCGAGCTTCAGTGATCCTGACCCACCTAGCTTGACTTTCCTCTAGATAGAGATCAGTCCTAGCCTTCTGAAACTGGGCCTCTTTACAGGCATTCTTCAATATTTGCTGTCCAGCTCTTGATTTCTTGATGTAGTCTTCTTCTTTCTCAATTTTGGCCAGATGCTCCACTTTAAGCTTCTCCAACCTCTCAATGTCTAGACGACCATCACTCCTCTCCCAGAGGGTCTTCTTCAGAGCTTGAGACAGATTCTCATTCCTCTCCTTTAGCTTCTCAAATTCTTCCAGGCTGACAGTGGCTGGAGGTGGTACTGTGGATGGTCCAGGTGTATCCTCAATGGTGAAAGGCATCCCAGAAATCTGAGCCCTAGCATAAGACCACTCATAATACTGAGCTGAAGCCACATTGTTGCATCTCCCAAGAATGGCCATCCCTTTGGTCTGGATGTTTTCCCAAGCCCAAGATGCTTGTCTGACAACAGCTAGATTAGGTTTTATCTCACAATACAGGGTTTCAGCCAAGTCTTGCACTCTAGGAGGGTGAACCAAAGCATAGCCCAACTGTTTCTTAAACAGCAAAGGATTGTAGTTGATGCAACCCTTCACTCCTATCAGAGGTACATTGGGGAACTGTCCACAGCTAGTGATTATGTCCCTGCCTTTGGTGCTCTGGGTGCACCATCTGATGTCATCTGCAGTTAAAGCGATAAGTCTCCTAGCCCAATTCTTCTGTTGGTGAGGGTTCAAGAAAGCATCAGTCTTGGGCAAGTGTTTGAGCAGCCAAGTGTGAAATAGGGGAGCATAGCATCTCACCAATCTCCCTCTCTGCTTCTCATTCCTTTGATGAACAGAATAATAGAAATCCCCCAGCAAGGTGGGTACCAGGTTCCTCAAAAGGAAGAGATGAATAGAATTCTTACTGATAAACTTGGGCTCATCTGCAAAAAGTATAACCCCATATATACTGAGGGCTAACAATGCACAAACTGCCTTCCATTCTCCCAAGGAGGCCTTCAGGATAGCTTGAGAAGTCAGAAAGTCCAAGTGCAATCCAGGGATTCCAGCCTTTGTTGTCATGTTTTGCTCAATCAATATAGGCTCTAGGTACAGTGCTTTTGCCACTTCTCCATTGCTGGGAGAAGTCATCTCAGGGTTGAAGGGGACACCACCCCTGATAGGCACTCCAATCAATGATGAGAACTCCTCCAGCAGAGGTCCTAACTGAAAGTTCTGGAAAGTGAAACATCTCAAAGGAGGGTCATAAAACTGTAGGCAAGTATGGATCAAACTCCTCTGAGAAGGATCCAGGTCCATAACCATATCAAGGATGCCTCCATAATGCTCTCTGAATAATGGGATGTGGTCTGGAGTGATAAGTGCCTGGACCTGCCTGATGCCAACCAGCACAGGCTCAAAGAAATGGTATGAAATGTTGCTCTTCTTGGGTGCCATGACTGCTGATGAAGAGCTGAAAACAAATGCTGATGATGAAGACTGATACTGGAGAGAAACCACTGATGGGCTGATGATGAAGGTAACTGAAGCAAACCACTGATGAAGATAGCTGAAGTAGATAACTGGTGAATAGGGATCTATGCAGATGAAGGGGTCAAAACCAAGCCAGATGTAAAATGGATACCCTGAAAAACAAATAAACAAATGTTAAATGATGCAAATGATGAGTATGCAAATGATATGCAAGGGTTGGTGATCAAGCTGGATCTGATTACTGCCTTGTTATAAAGGTCCATGTATGTTTAAGAAGTCCAGATGGAGGTTCAGAAGTCCAGTAACCAAGGTGGGGGACTCAAATAAAGAGTCACATATCCCGGGTTAAATCACAAGAACTGTCCAAAGTGAAGCATTCTTAACAAGTAACAGGGTATGATGTGGTCAAGGGTTCCTGCAAACCTGTAAACAGCCCAACCCCCTCACAGGTAGTGTTCTAAAACAAGGATCCTCAGACTTGGGTCAGTTATGAGAAGTGTAAACACTTCTAACCCGGAGGTACAATGTTTACAATAACCATAAAAGACCCTCCTCTAATTCACCTAGGTTTCTGAAGGTCAATAATAAAGGTCATCCAGACTTAGCAGGCTTCCCAGATAGCCCTAGCACTACAGGAAATCTGTAGCACAGAGTTCTCAAGAAGAAACCCACATCTGAACCGTGTTTCATATTCCCGCACCAGACCGAAATGGAATGTGAAAGAACATGAACCACTCTAGCCTAGGTGTCACTCAGGTCCCAGGTATAGGACCTTGAACTCTCAATGAACCCTACCCATCAAGACAATAAACCAGATCCAGCCAGATAACAGTATGACAGTATGATGTATAAAGCTGTAAAGAAAGCAATAAATAACTGTACATAAAGCAGTAAATAAAGCAGCTATATAAACACAATTAGCACATAACACCCCAGTAAACACAAATCAATCAAGCACTAGGAGGAACCCACAAAAAGAACCAGAAGCCCTGGCTACAGTATAAGGGTCCCCAACAGAGTCGCCAAGCTTTCGCTCCCACCAAATGAGGCTAAGTCAAATGGGGTACAGACGCGAACGGTCGGCGAAAAGAGGAAGAGAACACACAAGGGTGAACTCAGAAGGAAAGAGTCGCCAGCTAGGCATTTTTATCCCGGAGGAAAGGTAATGCTGCATAGACCTAGAAAAAGATATGGATAAGACGGTCGCGAACCAGAGAGACTGAGAAAGGGGGTTGGTTACAACCTGGGAAGGTATTAGCACCCAGATTGTCCGCCGTACTCGACGGGATCCACGCTTATAAGATTTGTGTTTTAAAGGGGTAGTGTCAGTGTAATTTGTGTATCAAAGCTGGAAAAGAATGCAAGTGTCAGTGTAAAAGAAATGTGAAGTGTATAAATGAAGTGTCAGTGTGAGAACAAGAGTGAAATGCTCAAAATAAATGAGGCTTAAAGAATAGCTGGGAAGAGGGGGAATATACAGAGACTTTTGTTCGATAACTGTTAAGTTATGCCTACGTATCCTCTCGTGCAATGAGGAAGTCAGAACACCGTAGTTCGACCCAAAGAGACTGAAAGATGAATTGACTTGTGAACTGCTTGCTTGTCAATGCTCAAGTGTATGACCTGTCTGGCTCAGGTGCAAACTGTCTTGCATTAGACGGAAGAAGCAAGTTCTCGTTTGTGAATGACTGAGATGAGAAAAGAATCCCGAAGGAGACGATTATTGTTTTTTTTTTTTAGTTTTCAATCTTTTATTGCTTTTTTGATGTTTGTCATAAGTTAATGAGCTTAAGCCTAAACCAATGGGTTAGTAAACTCATCACATCCTCCCTTTCATTAGGGGTAATGAGAATACCTTAAGTGTGAAGTCAGTATCTCACACTTAATCACCATGGTGTAGGATTAAGATCATTAACCTACTTGTGATTATTTAGATGTTTTTGTTGTTTTTGTTTAATGTTGAGTAATGAGTTTAACCCATAATCAGGGATTAAACAGACTCATTACACCATCCTAATAGAAGGATAATAGATGAGAATGTTTAAGCCGAGGAAGACTCCTCAACTTAATCCATGATTAGGGATTAACCTCATGACAAAACAAAGCCTTTATTAAGTGGATTTTAGTTAATGATAAGATGAAGAAGTGAGTTTTATGGTTTATAAGACAACTTGAGGGGGACTTGTCCATTAACACTAGGGTTAGTCCTTCTTAACCAATTAAGGAAGAATTAGAACCCTAATGCAAGGCCCAAGTTACAAGCTTGATGTCTTGATGATTATTAAGTGGATTGATTAAAGGATTTAAACAACATTAAGGGTTTAACACTTAGGATTAAAGTTATACACTCCATCCTAATAGAAGGATGCAGGCATAAGCTTAATCACAAAGCCTTAAAGCCTTTAGGGTTTAGTTCCTGATTATGAGATGAGAAGAGAAGACTCAAAGATGACATAAAGGTAAAACTAAATGGGGGACTAATCAAAACCCTAATTATTATCATGCTTGGTTATTCCTAGGGTTGGTGAGGCTTAAGAGAGAAAGAGATCTTCAAAGGCCACCAAGGAGGGACAAGATGAAAGGAGAAGAAGAAAGGAGAAGCAAAACAACTTGCTTCATTCAAGAAGTCAAGTTGCTTGAAGAAAGAAGGTAAGATGGACAAGAATGAGCAAGCTCAATCCAAAGCACAAGATAAAATGAAGCAATGATGCATAAGAGAAATGAAAAGAGATTGTGAGAAGTGAAGGCAAATCCACTTCTCAAAACAACTTACCACCTGAAAAGTTAGTAAAAGAAATGAAATGTAATGCAAATGAGATGAAATGTGATGGTGCAAACCAAAACCAGAAACATGAGTGTGATGTCAATGATGCTAAGAGATGATGCAAACATGAGGCAAGGCATGAGAATGATCATACAAACACATGGATGCAAGAGAAGCATGCTTTGAACCATGAATGTTCATGAAAAGTTATGGAATGCAAAAGACATATAACATGGAAAATGAAAGATGCAATGATCAAACATGATTCTAATATGTCTTAAGATGTATTATGGATCAAATGGATGCACAAAATGTCATGGCAAGTCATGGTATGCAAGCAAATGGAAGATGGATGCAAAGGAAGGCATGAATTAGGGTTTATGATCAACACACAAAGCAAAATCCAAAACCAGAAGCAAATGACATGATAAAAATTTGAAAATGCAATCAAAGATACCCTAGACCTATACAAACTTACTGCCCAAAGGAGGGGATCTAACTCTTAAACTATTGAAAGTTGTGAATTGCCTAAGATTGCTAGGGTTTTAAGGTACCTTGTCAAGAAAAATGCAAAACAAATTGAAAATGCAAGATCAATTCATGCCGATTTTATCCTATAAACTACATGTTATGCAAGATGCAATGCAAAAAGAATCATTGTCCAACTCTCAATGGTTAGGCAGAAATGAATTTTTGAAGTTTGAAACAAAATATTGCCTTGAAATGAATTTAATTCCAAAGAAATTTATCAAAAGGCATCAAGATCAAAAAATAAATTTGGTTTGAGAGTTGGTCAATGTTTTTAAATGTTCCTAAATGCAACATGAATTTTTTTGTGATTTTTAAATACCTAAAAGTATTTTTAATTAATTAATTTTCATTAACTAATTAAAAATAAACTTTTAAATGATTTAAAAATAATTTTTAATGCAAAAAATAAAAATAAAAATATTTTTGTGTTCTGAAAAATAATGAAAACCTTGACAAAAATTTTCATAATTTTTAAACATTTTTTGCTATTTTTAATAATTCGTGCAAAATAAATCAAAACAAATGAAAATAAAATGAATTTTAAATGAAAAATGAGAAAGTCAGTCAATCTGATGGCTGAGATTCAAATAAAAAGGGAGGGAATTGACCAGCACGCGCATCTGGACGGCTCACATTCAAACTACGCTAATTAAGTCATTAACCCTAATCTGAACCCTAATCACTTTCAAATGACCGGAACAGTGTTCCGGTCATCTTCTCCGGCCAGCCATTCATGCTATCTCTCTTAATACGCATCCCTAAGCCCTAAAACTCTCTAGAAATGATCCTCTCCCCAACCCCAACAAGAATCAGTCATCAAAATCCATTTATTCATCATCAAATCCATGAATCAAAGCAAAACGGAAAAGAACTCAGAAATTTCAGAAGCTCATGAAATGCTTATTTCTCAACTATTTTCAAAACTAAACACATCATGGCAATCAGTGAAACATGTAGAATCATCCTATAACATAAAATGAGAGTTCTGGAAAAATAAATTGCATGGCCACCTGAGCTTGAGCTTTCGAATCAGGGACTTTCTGGCTAGTTCTTTGCTTCAAATCCACTCCAATGATTCCCTCCAAGTGTTTGTGATGCTTAGCTGGAGTTTAAATGGCCTCTAGAGAGATTTTGCAGATTCTCAGTTCATGAAATGTGAAAATCGTGTTTTTGATTGTGGAGGTTTTAGGGCAAGATGGAGGGTGGGAAATGATCAGTGAGGTTTATGGGGTTGAATGGTGGAAAAATTTTGAAGGTTTGATGGCTGAGTCAAGGGATTCGAAGGCTTTTGCAACAATGAGGATTTTTGAGTATGCTGGCTTGGAGAGTGTTTCAGGCTGAGTTGTTGTGTGCTTTTGCTTGCATTTGATCCACATAAAGAAGTGTGATAGGTCAGAGAGTGGGTGCTGGCCTATTGTGATTGGTATGGGCAAGTTGCCAAAATGTCAACTTGATTTGTACTTGAGGTATGGGCAATGGTACAGCTAGCTTTTTGGCTTGTCCTGGCTCAGCTGAGTTTAAGGATGTCCATGGAATTGGTTTTGAGGCAAATCAGCAAGTGGATCAAAGCTTATGAGATGTTTTGCAATTTTCACAAAGTTTGTCCCCTTTGGAATTTCATGAAGTTCAAGGCATCAAAATGCATAATTCTTGGGCCAATTCTGATTTTTAGAAGTCACATGATCATGTTGTAATGAGTTTGTGCACATTTGAAGTCTTTATAATGCTTGATCATACCATTTTGCAAAATGCCTCTTTGGTGCATAACTTGAAATTATGTGATTTTTCCCAACTTTGACAAGCCATAACTTTTGATCCAAAATGAATTAGAATGAGTTCTTGTACTTTTTGAAAAGGGAATGATCCATTCTACAACTTTAATGACCAAAGTTTTCTCATTTGAGGCATTTTTGAATCAAAAAGCAAGGGTTGAAAAAGTTTCCCAAAATGGCAAGTTTCCATTACAAGTCATTTTCCCAAAAAGTCAACTTTGCAAATGGCTTGAAATTCTTCAATTTTGTGAACTTATAACTTCTTCTATGATCAAATAAAGATCATACACCATCAAAATGATGAATAACACCCTTTGGTTGGGTCATTGGGGGCCTCAGATGCCCTGATTTTGCACTGACTTGCTCAAAAAGTCAACTCTTGATCAGATACCTTCCCCATGGAATTTCTTCATGAAAATTGATATTCATTATCCTTATGACATATAGAGACCAATAGAAACAAGAATGACCAAAAAATTTGGAGTTATGGCCTTTGAAACCAAAACCCTAGTTCTAGGTCATCTGTGCAGTTAAACCTGGCTCTGCTTCCATGCCTTCCCTAGTTCTTGTGATTATTTGACTTTCTTGACTTTGAGAGGATATAATATGATGCTTTAACACACATATACCCCTTTGAAGTGATTGAAGACCTTTGGAATGGCTCAAGTGGCTCAAGGATGGCTCAGATCACAAACCCTAGATGCAGATGACTTTGAATCAATGTAGTGAAGCAAATATGCAATGTGAGATGCTATGATTGAACTTATGAATATGAAGAGATCAAAAGCTATGGTGTGAATGGGTGAGGGCAAATTTGGGGTGTTTACAGTAAGGCGGTTTAAAAAAAAATTAGGTCTTGCTGAGTGAGCCCTGCGATCATGACAGCTTATATAAAGGGAAAAACAGATTTTTTAGGTTATGGTTTGGGTATTTTTTGCTCCCACTCCATCAAACTTCATTTCTTCATAGATTTAGCTTAGAAAACAACATTGGAGCTTGCATTTGGATGATCTGGAGTCGAATCTCTCATCGATTGGTGTTGAAAAATCAAGAAATGTTTGGTTCCTCTTCTTCTCTTCTCTTTGTAAATTCTTTTTGTTGAGTGTTGTATCGTTACATTGAACATATGTATCTTTGTTGATCATAGTAATGTATAAATCTGCTTTACAAATCATTATCGATCTCTTCCTTGATCTTTTTGCATTTATGTTTGTATTTGGGTTGTGTTATAGATAAACATCACAAATCTTGGTTAGGGATGGATATCTATTTTCTAGATGCTAGAGATAGATTTAGATAATAATCTTTATGGTGTCGGAACTTAATATCTTTCGTGTTTCGAGGCGTCGCACGCGAGAGTGACGACGAGAGTGATACGGTTGCTCTCTCAGCTCAGTGTGCCAGAGATGGACACTATTGTGAGCGATACTGGATGATTTTGATGAGTATTGTAGTAGAGTGAAAATGATCGGTAAATTAATGTTTGTGACGAGTCAATTATATACATGGTTGATAAGCTTCTTTTCTTTGAAGAATGTATACTTTTTATGTTCTTATTTACTTTCCCGCATTTACCTTAAAACCATTTTAATCCAAACTCATAAACTTAGATATTGTCGAACGGTAGTTCAATAGAACCGATCTCTGTGGATACGATAAATTACCGAAAAAATACTTCCAAAAATTTTGTTGCTTGTCGTTGTACCGCAATCCAACAACAATTCACATTATTAGAGAAAAGATGAAAGCGTCCTAGAGTAGACAGAAGAGCTATCATGATAACCAGAGAAAAGAATTAGTATTTGATGAAGGTGATCATGTGTTTTTTAGGGTTAATCTAATGACAGGTGTTTGACGTGCTTTGAAATCGAAGAAGTTGAATCCTAAGTTTATTGGGCCGTATAAAATTTTGCAGAGAGTTGGTACTGTTGCATATAGAGTGGCGTTATCGCCAGAGCTTTCGAACTTGCATGATGTGTTTCATGTATTGCAACTTCAGAAATATGTGTCTGACCCATCTCATGTAATTCCAAGGGATGAAATGCAGGTTAGGGAGAATCTTACTGTGGAAGCGATGCCGATAAGAATCGAGGATCGCAAGATGAAGCAACTCAGGGGTAAAGAGATTCCCCTGGTGATAGTAGCTTGGTGAGGAGCTGCTGGTGGAAGTGTAACCTGGGAGTTGGAAAGCAGGATGTGGGAGTCGTATCCAGAACTTTTCTCATCATGTACATTTTCGAGGACGAAAATATTCTAAGTGGGGGAGAGTTATAACACCTTGTTTTTAATATTTAATCGTTGCGTATTTTTTGTGATATGTTGGTCTTGTTTAAGGCATGTGTCTTATTATTTGTGGTGTTGTGTCTTAGTGGGACGGGTAGAATCGGGTGCGTATAGTGATATCGAGTGTACGAATAATTATGATAAGGTCATTTGATTAAATATTTTATTATTATTATTATGAATATTATTGTTACTATTATTAATATTATAATGATTTTATAAAACAATATTAGTAATTTTGGTAATTAAAATTAATATTATTATTATTAATTGGAATAAGGGGTAAATTAGTAAAAGTCTTGGTGAGGTCTTTAGAGGAGAATTAGTCTAATCAGGAGATTAAGGAGAAATTAACCGTAAAAACTTGTGAGAAGAGCAAAGGAAATAGGGTGAAGGAAGAACAACCTAGGGCATAATTCTTGAAGAAATTCGCAGGAATTTTCACCCAAATTCGAGGTAAGGGGGGAGAATGGATTTAAATTCAGGTGGTTTAACATGATGGGTGGTGAGGGTTTCCTTCCCTCGTAGGAATTTTCTAATGTTTTTTATGTTTGTTGTGAATCTGTGAATATATTGTTGTGACCTTGATGGAATTATGTTGCAATATTGTTGTAGTTGTTCTGGATGATGCAAATTTGTGCATATATTGTTGTTGTTAATGAATTGTACGAATTATAGATCTAGAACGAAAACCTAAATGGTATATAGTAATGTAGATGAAAGAAGAATAGAAATAAGAGTGTAAAACTGGTGTAGAAACGATTATAGGACTGGTCTGAATAATGAAATCGAGTAGAATGAGGAACAAATCTGGAATGGAGAGGAAAAGTCAGAAAACATGATGTCTCTTCCCATACGCGTATGGCACAAGGCAATACGCATATGGATGGGCGAGGCCAGCAAGTGTTACGTGTATTTAGGGTTGTTACGCGTATTTTGGGCGTGGTTTGTAGGGCATTACGCATATTAGGTGGTTGTTATGCCTATTGAGGGTGGAAAAGTGAGTTACTCTGCCCAAACTAGTAACTTACACGTATTTGGATAGTGTGATACGTGTATGGTTCGTATGGGGGCGTATGGGCCAGGTCAATATGCATATTGCCTTGCAAATACGCGTATGACCAGTGGGTAGGGCAAAAACGTATAGTTCTATGATTTTGTCCCGATTTCGCATGTGTGGCCGATTCTTTTGGTGTGAGGTGTCAAGATGAATCTTAAAACATGTTTAATCGAGATTCAACATTGTGAATGAATTAATGATGAAATTTAGGTGGATTAAATTAGTCGGATAATCGATTGAATCGTGTGAGGTTATTATTAATGATTTTTGGTGAAACTATTGTTGTGTTTTGATCGGATGGATCGTGTAGATATATAATATGGTGAATTATATATGTTAATGCTTTTACATTGTCATGCATACATTTGTTGAATTATTGTTGGGATTATCGTGTCGGATGGGCGAATACGATCATCCGTACTCTGTTATGGAGAGTGTTGAGATAATCATTGTCGTATGAGTGTATGTGATTATCTGTGTTCGATTGAATGAACAAAACCCGATACCACATGCATTGTGTCGTGTTGAGTCACATTGCATAATTATTGTTGATTGTTGTTGCGTAACTATTGTTGTATCCGTTATTGTGGAATATTGGTGAATATTGTTGTAATTGTTGTTGTGCGTGAGGACTACCTTGTAGATGTTATATACACCGTTTATGTTTGAATTTTGTTTCTCACCCCTTTGTTGTTGTTGTTGTTGTTGTGTCTGTGCTTGTTTGGAAGTACAGATAATCCAGGTACTTGAGAGTGCATGGAGTCGTGTTGCTTTTTCGAGTCTAGGACACTCTGATACGTAACACGGGATGAGGAATTTTTCAGTTGTTTATTTTATTTTGTTACATATCCACTTTATAAAAACAGATTTTTGAGGATATTATTGTTGAGATTGAATTATTGCCTGAGTTGAGTTAATTACATGCTACTTTTGCTGTTTTTCAATAAAGAACATATATTTTGGTGATTATTGTTGGAATTAATGTGACATTCCACT
Organism: Lathyrus aphaca; assembly: GCA_963966055.1. Taxonomy (NCBI): domain Eukaryota; kingdom Viridiplantae; phylum Streptophyta; class Magnoliopsida; order Fabales; family Fabaceae; genus Lathyrus; species Lathyrus aphaca. Next base: position 484,931,134 of record OZ014525.1, on the reverse strand, counting down.
TTGAAAAACTCTGATCTTTGTATTATAATGTTATTTTAATTAATTTGGGAAAGTGGGGTGTTACAGCCATAACTGGTCCTGAGTCTGAGAAGTGGCTAGAAGCCATGATATCTGAAATGGATTCCATGTACACAAACCAAGTTTGAACCTTGGTAGAGCCTCTTGTAGGAGTTAATCCTATAGGATGCAAATGGGTCTTCAAGAAGAAGACTGGCATGGATGGTAAGGTACATACCTATAAGGCAAGACTGGTTGCTAAAGGTTATAAACAAATTCATGGGGTAGACTATTATGAAACTTTTTCACTAGTTGTAATGCTTAAATCTGTTTGGATTTTACTTGATATCGTTGCATATCATAATTATAAAATATGGAAGATGGATGTCAAGACTGCTTTCCTTAATGGGATCTTCTTGAGGATTTATACATGACATAACCTGGAGGATTTGACATACCTGAAGAAGCCCAAAAGATATGCAAGTCACAGTGATCAATCTACGGATTGAAGCAAGCTTCCAGAAGCTGGAATCTTCATTTTGATGAATCGTAATTCGCCTTTCCGAGTTCAGAACCAGATACCTCTGAACCAACTAACATCAGACTTTTATTTTCCTTTTTCGCATGTTTTTGCATCCTTTAAAATTGGTGCAACTTAATTATTTTATCATTGGCATGCTTAGTTCTTAAGATTTTTTTTCTTTTTGGGGTTTTAAGTATCAATCACTTATTTGCATCGGCTCTCCACGTAGCTTGTGCTTAAGGCAATGTTGACTGCTAATATAAACTACTTGAGACTAATTTAGAACTAAAGCTTAATATTTTGTATAAAAGGTATCCAAATTGATATCTCATATCTAGGGGTGTAAGGTGTCAAGATTGTATCGCTCCCGAGATTTTCATCCTAGTACAAACGCGAAAGTGGCGCGGAAAAAAATAGAAGAGTCGTTAGCCAAACATTTTTATCCCAAGGGAAGGGAAATGTAATGTTGCACAAATCAAGAGGAAGGAAAGAGCGAGGTCTTGCGAACCAGAGAGAACGGGTAAGGGAGTTAGTAACGTGAAGGGAAGGTATTAACACCCTTTCACGTCCGCCATACTCGACGGGATCCACGCTTGCTTGTACTGTTTCAAAGGGTATAAACATTTGCTTCATCTACTGCTGAACTAAAAAAGAGAATGGGAGAAGTGTAGGGAAAAGAAATAATTGTGATCGAATGGTCCCTATCCCACTGCCTACATATCTCATCAAGGATGAGAATCAGAGTCCACATATATCCCATAACAAGGGAGGAAATATGTTGGTTTGTGATTTTATGATGACTTTGCCATAATTCTAACTCAGGTGTTGCAGGCTCGTTGAATTGAGTGTGTGTGTGTTAATCCCCAAATTTTTCCCTCCCATATTCAAGATAATGTGTCTCAAAAGGTCTCTTAATCGTCACAAGATTCTTAATTGGTCAAAGGGATTGAAGGTTTCATCAAACAAAGCCTCCTCCTGAACAATGGATCTTAAAACTAGGGTTTTGAGTTTCCCCAAGCAAAGTGGACTTACAAGGACTCCAATGGACTTCATAACATCCCCATATACCTTAAAGAATCCTCATGTCAAGTTTCAAATCTTTCCCAACAAGTTTGGTCAGTCAGATGCTCAGATACCTGAAAATCAGTTAACTTGGTCAAAAAGTCAATTGAGGTCAACTGTGGTCAACTCAAAGTCAAACATCAAGATTTTTTTGTCAACATCAAGATTATGAGGTAAAATTCATCATTTGATCAAGGGTTGATCATGATTCAACAAGGAAACCTCAGATTATCAAGAATCGAGAGTTACTAAATTAGGGTTTTGTGTAGGAAAACTCAACTGAACTTTGACCAGCCATAACTTTCACATACTTCACCAAGAATTTCCCATCCAAAGCTCATTTTGAAGGAAATTGAATTCTCTACAACTCTGTGTGTCACAAGTCAAACCTAAAAATGTTTCATTTGGAAGGTATGAGCTAAAACATTATAGGTCTTTTTGAAAGTCAACAAAAAGTCAACTTTTTCCAAAGCTCATAATTTGAAAATGGTACATGATATGGACATGGTACCAAAACTTTTTATTAGAGGGTACTCTAAGCTTTCTAAAAAGTCCTAAAACACCTCCATGGCATTAAAATTGAGGAAGTTATGCATTGTCAAAGTTGGGAAATTTTCAAGGGGTATATGAAGAAAAAAGGGTCTAAAATCAAGATTTTGTCAAATGGACCCATAATATTGCAACCCAAACTTGAAGATGAAGTCATACACGACCTAATGACCAATTATTATGATTTTTATAATTTATTTTATATTATTTTGCATTTTAATTATTAAAATTCAATTTTAATAGAAATCAAATATGAAAATCAAATATTTGATCTCATAATTTATTTTGGGATCAAATATATGGTATTCAAAGTGATTGCAATCATCCAAATTTGTGAAAAATCATCATGGCATGAGAATATTTGATTTTTTGACAAAATTGGTAAGGATGTTTCTTCATGATCAAGTAACACCAAAATGCACCCAAGGCCCAACTTTTTTTTGACCTAATTACATTACTATATGTACACAACAACAAGACAAAGCTAGGGGACAAAATTCAGAGGCAAGAGGCATTGTTTAAACTTCAATTTTTTCAAAGAATATTGCAATTCGGTTTCACCATTCCAATCACATTTCAAAGGTTTTAAGAGTTCCATGATGTTCCTTAAGGCATTCTGAACATGAATGCATCATCACAATCATCGAATTCATCACATAATTCATAAACCGAATGTGTATTTTGTGACATTTTTTATTTTTTCGATTCATAGGCTTGGTGTATAATTTCTTGTTTTTTATCATTAATTATTGTTTGTAGTAGTGTGTGGGTGGTTTCTGGAAGCTTTGATTTGATTCTTAATGCAGGAATGGCAAGACGCCATTTTTAGGGTTCTTGAAACCGTGGATTAGGGCTCCATAAAATAGGTGATTCCAAATCAAATTGATGAATTATTTGGACCTAAGGGGTTGATATTGGTTGGCTTGAACCATTGGAATGTATTTATCTCTTATATTATGGATATTTGATTTTGCAGGGCCTCTAGCGACGGAAAGAAATTGTCACTATAAGCTTTAGTGACAAAAAGCTGTCACTAAAGGATAAATAGACAGCCCAACAAAGAAGATGATGATTGGAGCCATTCTGGAATTTCAAATCTTGATTTAATATTTTATTGTTTTGTTTCTATTTTATTATCACATAGGCATGCTAGCCCAATGGCCAGGGTGCGCGCGTATGAGACCAGGGGCCTGGGTTCGATCCCAGGTTTCCCCTTCCTTTTTTTTATACTTTGTTTATTTGCAAACTTAATATATTATTTATTTTGTCCAGATGCTTATCAACTGGCGCACATGGCTTAGTGGCAAGGGGTTAGAAGCTGGAAGTGAAGGGTCAGGGGTTCAAACCTCCCCCCAGCATTTTTGGTCCAATTCCTTAGTTATTTCTTTTTTTTTTAATTAAAAACTTCAATTTATCTTTTAACCACAATTAACCCTATTTAAAACATTAAACCTTTTTTTTTTAAATCTTAAATAACCTTCAAATGTTTTTTTTATTTAGTTAATTTCATAATTCATTTTCTTTAAAAAAAATATTTTAATGTTAGGTTATAAACTGATTATATATTTTCTTTCGTAAACCCTAATCTTTTTATAAACCTAAACCCTAAATTTTTTTATAAACCTAAACCCTAAATTCTTTTATGAACCCTAAAACCCTAATTTTTTATTAAACCTAATGTTCAAACCTTTTCTTTATTTCTACCCTCATTTATTTTTATGATTTTATAATTATTATGTAACTGCTTCGAGATTGTAATATTTTAGATTTATTTTGTTCGCCTTATTATTTTTGTAACTGCCCCAAAGCTTTGTAATAGCGTAGGATATTTACTTTCTGCCTTTTAAATTCCTGCCAGTTATTTCTATAATTAATTGCATGGTTAGTAATATAGGGCGTGCAAAAGATTTAATTGAAAATCTGGACTTATAAATTTAATAATAAAAATAAATATCTAAAAACAACACTCACATACGTAAGTCGATCATTCTACAATCGCCATATGCACTTCCTAGGGTTACCCCCTTGGTTGCCTTAAACAAATGGTCAAGTTCCTCGAAAATGGGGGTGTCTTAAGCAAAGTCCCTTCAAACAGAAAAAAATCATCTAGTCCCTTCAGATTCAAAAGATCATAAGTCCATTCGAGGTTGCCTACGTAATAATGATCTTGTCCCTACGAACAAATGATGATAGTCCCTACAAGTTGCCTTCATTGACCATACGATGACCCTACGCCCGTCCTTTAACACATCAAAGGTAATGACTACTTACTCCTTAATAGTAAGGACAATCTTACCCTCGAAAGAAAATAAAGAAACACGAAAGACCAACTTAGGGTAGGTAGCGCTTAATTACTTGTTCACATCTTTCAAAACACTAATTCACACCCCACTTTCAAAATATTTTCAAACTTAAGACTTTGTATACATCCATACGAGGATCACTACAAAGAACTTCTGAAAATCTTTTCTAAACACACACTACACTTTCTTTTTCAAACAAATAAGTGAGCTAAGTAACTAAGAGCCCATGGATAACCATGGATATAAAGGGTGCTAACACCTTCCCTTTATATAACTTACCCCCCGAACTTAGAATTTTTAAAAGGTCTTTCTTGTTCTTTTATACCCTTTCCTAAATTGGATAAAATAAAAGTCGGTGGCGACTCTTGCTATCCGCAACATAAATAAAAAGTCAGTTCTCCCACCGTGTTACAGCGTTACCGTCTTATTATCGAACCTTCGAGACAAGTCAGAAATCATTCGCAAAGAGTGGGAGATGAAAAGAGAAGACGTGTTTTATGTTTATTGTTTTTATAAGAAGTGTTTTGATTACGTGTTTGTTGTATGCACAACACTAAAGACTATGATACATGAGCAAATACTTTACAAGGTCTCCCCCAATGGGACGTTTGCAAAGCATTCTAGAAGAGTGAAGGATACCTTCACTAATCATTTCCTATATAGCTTAAGGATCGTGGTGCACTATGCATACTCTTATTATTAAGTGTTTTTTTGCTTTTCTTTAAAAATGTGGAGAGAGACTCAAGTTGAGAAAAAGGGAAAACTCTAAGGGAAACTAAGACTCAACCTATGTTGTTATGCAATGGAGATCATAAGGTTAGTGAGGTTTGAAGAACTATAAACCTAGAGAAAGAGAGAAGAAGAAGAAGTTCTAACTCACTTCAAAGATGGAATATGAGATGAGAACTCAAAGGGATAAAAGGAAGTGAAATGTCAAAGAAGCATGAAGATGTTTTTCACAATCACATAAGAGAAAGATTTTAAAAGAGATGAAAGGAGAAGTATGAGTGTAGAGAAGCATCCACATACTCAATGACTTACCATTAGGCCCTGAAAATGTTAGCAAAACAATTTACAAGCAATGGAATAAGGAAATAATAACAAAGAAGGATCAAACAACTCCTAAAATGAGATTAGGGTTCACACAAAGCTTAAACCTAAAGCTAAAGGTTCTTAAGGGTTAAATGACTTCCAAAGTCAGTAGCTACATGTTATATGTCTCTAAGGATTCTAGGGTACCTCACAAGATCAAACTATGTACAAAACATTCACATAAGTTTACATAAATGCAAGTTAAGGTTCATGGATGAAGTATGACTGCATATGACATACAAGTATGAATGAATACATGAAATGAGTACAAAAGTCATTAGTTAATGATTATGAATGAGGGTGAATGACATACCTATTCGCTGTGATTTCTGACGAACAACCTCTGGTTAACCAATCTCTTAGAAAACTGGGTTACTTGCAGGACCAACCAAACAAGTCCTAGGACACATGTGCAATTGGTTGTCGAATTACTCTTAGTGTTGTTAATTGTTTGTGGTTTGTTTTGTTAATGATGTAAAAGTATTGAATGTTTTGAATGTAAAAGTAAAATAAAATAAAAGTTGAACAAAAGTAAGAAAATGGAAAAAAGGATATAAAATTTGCAGGAAAGTAAAGAGACTGAAAGTAAAGTAATTTGATGAAACAAAACTAATAATTTAAATAACTTGAAAGAAAGTGGTGTTCAACACATACATTGTTCCAAATATCAGACTCACTTCTCTCACACTGGGTACTTAGAGTATTTTACAGGATTATTGTATAAGTTTTCACACACCCCATTCTACAACAAACTACCCTATTTATATACAAAACAAAATAACTGCCTAGAACGGGAAAATTCTAATTAAATGACAATTGTCAGCCTGCATGCAATCTTCTTTTCTGAAACTTCCACGCGTCCAACTGCCAAAGGTTGCAACTTTTAAATTTGAATTCTTCCCTTTTGTGACAAAGTGTTGCATCTCTTCGTTTTTCGAAATGTCGAAGAAGACAGAAACTCTTCAAACCTTACAAACCAATGCTTCTGTCAAAAACTTCTCTTTTGTCGAAGTGTCGAAAAACATACCTATCTTGTCAAATGCTAAACTATAAAAAGGTTTCCAAACTTTGTTTGCCGGAACATTATTTGTACTTCTGTCGAAATACTTGAGCATCTGGTCTTATCAATAACTTCTGAGTATCTTTACTTCTTTTCTCCCCTATCTGATGACTATCTCTTTTAGCAAAAAAAATGACTTTATATCTTAAATTCATGGTGTCAAAATTATGAGCCTACAAATTGCCCCCCCGCAAAGATGTTTCGACTAAACTCTAGAGAAAGCATCCTTTGCTGTCGAAATGACTTCTGACACCATGTCAGTTTCATTAATTGTAAAGTGATTTTGTTGAGTCCCAAGAAAACACCATGATTTCACCTTTCTGAAAAACGTCTCATCTAGCCCACGTTTATACACAACCTTCCATAACCCTACAACCTAGCTAATCATGGGTTCCCACCAACCGTCACTTTTTGATCATCACCGTTGATCAAGAAGACACGTCTCCCATGGCCAAACTGAAACGTTTTTTTCTTTTTCATTTACTTTTTATATTCTGTCATCTTCTTCCTATAAATACCATCTTCCAAATCTTTTCACCTTTTACACTCTCAGACTCCTTCTTCTTTACCACACAAAAAATCTCCACTTTAACTCCATTAAACCTTCTGTTACTCCAGCTCTGATCTTCACTTAACAATGGCACCCCCAAAGAATGTTGCTGATCGCAGTGCTAAGAAAGCAAAAAAGACCACTGATCTTCCTCCTGCTCACACGCTATCTGGGCCAATGCAAGTAAACCAGCAACAGTATATTCCAGAACCTCCAAACGAGAGGGAGAAAGCCAGCATCTACCGATCCCAGGTACTGATTCCTGTTTTAATTTTTGGGGTTCACCAAGCAATGTTAGGTCCACTTTCTGACCCTAATGCTGATCAAAATCGCTTAAAGGACTTTTACCCTTCTTATTCTGCCTCTAAACCAATAGGTGCCAGTAAGAACCCTCAACCCACTGAAACATCCTCTAAGAAACCTGAAACCCCTTTAGCTTCGACAGACTTAGATTTGTCGTATTTAAATCAAAATAGGATCTTTAGGAGCCCTCCCTTAACAAAAGATCCTACAGATTATCTAGCCTGGCTTAGTAGAGTCGAAAAAGCTAAGGGAAAATTCTGGAAGAAAACAGGTATCTATGACCTGATTCAATTGTCGAAAGAAGGCCCACGTTACTGCCAGAACATGTTGCTGGCTTCCCTATACTTTTGGGACAGCACTTACAACCACTTCCACCTCCCCTGTGGGATGGTTACCCCAACCCTCTTCGACATAGCAGCCATTACAGGCTTTAGTCCTATAGGCGAAATCTTCAATCCTGAACATCTAAACAAAGACCCTATAGGATTCGACACGAAGCATGCTGGTTATTCCTTATTTATTGCACATCATCAAGGCAAAGATACTGAAGAGGTTTCCGACAGAGAACATGTAGCTTTCCTCACTCTGTGGTTAGCAAAGTTTGTCTTCTGCACCAGATCCCTCCAAGTTGCCAGAAGTTACATCACTATTGCCAACCAACTTCATGCTGGGGTTGCGTTTTGTCTAAGTGAAATGCTTCTGGCAAACCTTTATGAGTCTCTAAGTGAGAGCGTAAGCAACCAGAAAACTATCAAGGAGAAAGGAACCATCATCCTAACAGGCCCTTTCTGGCTTCTACAATTGTGGTTGAATGCCACCTTCGAAACCTGCATCCCCATAAAGAAACCAGTTGACGAAAAGGAAGTAAAAGACAGGCGTGTCGAATGGCCTAGGCTAGTCCAACTAACACCCACTGACAAAGGGATAAGCCTTCGACAAGCCTTCACCAGCTATGTGATGATGTTTGCAAAACGTTACAAATTCACGCCATCCATGGCACCCTTCGCCAACAGGACTGTGGGTCCTAAATGGTTCACTAGACAGCTCCCCATAGAAAACCAAAAGGAAGAGGATTCCTACATATCCATCTGGGAATCATTCCTCATACCAAGACATCTCTTTTCCCATCACAGCCTCAATAACACCAAGGTTTCCCTTATTGTCTATCAACCCAACCTGGTGGCTAGACAATTTGGGTTAATCCAGACGAAAGCAAAACCCATCTATCCCAAGAAAGGTTCCATCTTGTTCTACAATTCCTTTCATAATTTCGAAAAAAGTTTAGAATTGTATCACAAATTCTTTGACGCATCCTTGGAGGTCCACCCTGCAATATTTCGACCAAACCACTTGTGCATTGAGGACTTCGACGTCTGGTGGAAAGAGTACTACCTTAACAAATTCTTTGACGTAATAACTTTCAACACACTCCTGACGAATGCTTTTGCTTTTGTGCAGGATAAAAAGAAGAAAGGTACGGATAAACATATCAAAGAAATTCAAAAATTTCAAAAATATTTTGAAACTATTTACAGGCCAAATGATCTTCGTCGAACCATAGGCGAAGCAGTAGTGACCTTAAAGCAGAAATTTTCAGAAAAATTGAATAAGTTGGAGTTGCCTCCATATATTGCATCACATGCACGCTACAATTTTGCTTACACCTCATTTCCTCCAAGGTTTCCCCCACTTCCTTCTGCAGAATTTGGTGTGGCCTTATGCCCTCCATTCCCAGATTGGTTTGTGTGTGGGTCTGACCTAAAGCTGCTTCGTGAATCTTGCAAAAAACTTGCTGAACGTGTGGTTTCGACGAAGTATCATTTGGACAATTTCCCAGAGCACCTTCATATTGGAATAGAACACGTTAGCGTAGAATCTCCTATTCTTGAAGGTGTTGAAGAAATACAATCCCTCTTCTTATTTCTAACTCTTTATATGTTTTATATCCATGTTCATTCATTTTCTTTTCTTTCAGCTGTTAGAATAACTAGCAAGAAAACCCCTGGCGAAGGGACCTCTTCCAAACAGGTCGAAAAATCACCTGCAGCTACTAAAAAGGTTTCGACACACAAAGGCATCCCACCTTTTCCTTTTGTATAAATTTTAATACCCTTAATACTGAACACATTTCTTTTTTGCACACCTCAGGTAACTCGCACACCAGCCACCAAAAGAAAACAAGAAGAGAAAGAGGTGAGTGTCGAAGAATCTGAAGATGAATCTCCTGAGCCACAACCTCTCAAAAGGAACAAGGGCATGAGAATAAAAACAGTGGCATCCTAGAGATCCATTGTCAACAAAAGAACTCCCCCTACCAGTCCAATCACTAAGATTCCTTCAAGAAGTGAGAAGAGTGGGGATTCAGGCACTCATACTGAGATTCCTCAGGTATTTCTATTTTCGACTGACAATATTCGTAGTTTTAACTGCATTGTTTCTTCTTTTAATTTCCCTTTTTCTGTTGACTTCAGGTTAACCCTGATGTCGAAGACACTTCCAAAGTCCAGGAAGAGATTGTCCCTTCTGATTCTGAGAAGACTTTGGCTGAACGACTTCTGGAAGAAACCACTCCAGATGCTGGTGTTTATGGCCCTCAGACCTTCAGTGACTTCGGCATCAGTGACCCAGAATCCTCCGATAACAATTCCCCTATTCGCCCAGAATTCACTGTGGAAGAAAAAACTGCTCAAGATCAAGATGCACAATTACAAGGGCCAATTGATACAGCAGAAGCTGACAAGGAGGCTGTCGAAGAAGAAACAGATTCGTCGAAGCATCCAGATACAAGCTTGCACCCTGGAGGAAGTGCCCAAGATATTCCTACTCCAACAGAAACTCCTCTAAACACGGGTTCGACAAGCTTGTCTCATGAAAAAATTGTGAGCCTGAAAGTAAGAAAACCTCTGGAATATCTGAAGGCCTTACTCAGCTCTAGGTACAACTTTCAGGATTCTTCCCACAGTAGCTCAACAACTTCTGGAGCTACCTCTGAAGTTCAACCAATTAGTGTTGTCATGGATGAGATTAAGGCCAAAATCCTTGGGGTAGACTTATTTAAAGCTCTGGCCGAAAATCCCTCTGCACAATATGATCTGAAGAAACTTCTAAAACAGGCCAATCTCTTGGAGGCTTCTACTGAGGAAAGTCGTCTAGTAATGGACTTGATGTCTATGATTGACTCGGTGAGTGCTGACTTACTTCGCCAAAAAGAGTTTTCTCAGAGCATCACAACTAAATCTGAAAAACAAGTCTCAGAGTGGAATGTTGTAGCTTCTTCGACTGAAAGAATCTCATAGCTAAACAGACTTTCTGAAGACTACTCCAAAGCTGCTGCTGAATGCGAAAGTAAAATCCAGACTTATCAGGCTCAGATTGTCGAACTCCAGAAGAAGATTCTTCAAGAGAAGGAACGTCAAGCCAGCCTTCAACAACCCAACCAAGAGGAAATTGACAAAGAGCTTCAGAAGGGGCTTCAACATGCAAAAATAGCCCAACAACTCACCAGAGAAATTGACGAACTATCTGTTAGTAAAAGCCTCTGTGAACGTCGAATTCAACTTCAACAGAAGAAATTTGACGAACTCAAAGCAACTTTTCTTCAACAGTAGTTTGTAATAGAAATAGGGTTTTTTTTTGTATTTGTTCTTCTTTGGCAGCCTTTCAAGACTTTTTATATGTAATGTCACTCACGCCATCTGTTTGGCGAAGACACGTTTTTTGCAATTTTATTCCATTTCTATCTTTATTTCTTGCAAGGTTGGCTTATATTTTTTCAAATATTTGCCATTTATTTTCAGTATTCTTTTATCTTTTTCCATTTCTTCGACTTCATATGCGCCATTTGAAAAAACTCTTAAAATTTGGAAAGGTTCTTCCCATTTAGGAGACCATTTTCCCATCAATCTATCTTTCTTTTCCATGGGCAAAATCACTTTCCAAACCAGATCACCAACTAAAAAGGCTTTAAATTTTACTTTCTTATTGTAAAACTTTTCGACTCTTTCTTTCTGCCTTTTTATCAACTCTAAAGCACGCAACCTCTCCTCATCTAAATCAACTAACTCATCCATCATCATACTCCAATAAGTCTCAGATGGAATTTCATGATGCCTTTGAATTCGTATTGATTGTAAATAGATTTCAACTGGTAATACTGCATCATGCCCATAAGTTAACTTAAATGGGGTAGAATTAGTTGCCTCTTTAGGAGACGTTCGACAAGCCCAAAGGATTTGATCCAAAGTCTTGTGCCAATTCCTAGGTTTTTTACCCACATGCTTTTTTATCAGATTTATCACAACTTTGTTGGCTGCTTCGACCTGTCCATTTGCTTGAGCATAATAGGGTGTCGAAGTTAATAGCTTAAAACCTGTTTCTTTTGCAAATGCCTGCATGTTTTTTCCAGTAAACACAGATCCTTGATCAATGGTTATGGTTTCTGGTATTCCAAACCTATAAATTATGTGTTTCTAGATGAATTCTATAACTGCCTCCTGATCTACATTCGTCAGTGGTATAGCTTCAATCCACTTAGTGAAATAGTCTACTCCAACCAAAATGTATTTTTGCCCCTTTGAAGAAGCTGGTCGAATTTCCCCAACTAAATCTAAAGCCCGACCTCTGAATGGCCAAGGCTTTATAATAGAGTGTAACTCATTTGCAGGCACATGAGGTATGCCTGCATGAATTTGGCATTCTTGACACCCTTTTGCAAATTCGACATAGTCCTTTAACATTGTTGGCCAATACATCCCTTGTCGAAATAGTAACCACTTCATCTTGTGACCTGCCTGGTGTGCACCACATGCACCATTGTGCACGTTTGACAAAGCTATATAAGCTTCAGTCTCACCTAAGCATTTTAGTAAGACTCCTTCTGCAGTCTTTTTAAATAGCTCATTTCCAAAGAGTACATAGCTTAAAGCTCTATACTTTATCTTTCTTTCGACTGTCTGGTTTGGGTTTTGTAAATAATCCTTAATAGGTTTTCTCCAATCTCCTACCTCTGGATCATCTACATTAAAAATTTCAAAATTTTCTTCGTCACCATAACCTAGTCTTATTGTTTCCAAATCTGATGGGGACAATCTAGTGGATAATACTTTTCCTCTTACTTCAACAGCTTTCTCCAGATTTTCTTTCGACACTTTGTAGCCTGATGCCAGTTGAGCCAAGTCATTTGCTTCCTGATTTTCTAATCTAGGAATGTGTTTAAAGGCTGCACTGTCGAATTTCTTGAGGAGTCTATTGGCTATTACAAAGTACATGATCAAATTTTCTTTGACACATTTGTATTCTTTTGTCAATTGTTTTATTACCAACTCAGAGTCACCCATTATTTTGACCCTTGTTGCCCCCAATTCCAACAATATTTCAAGTCCAGCAATCAAAGCCTCATATTTTGCTTCATTATTTGAACACAAGCCTTCTACTTTGTACTTGAACTTTGTTGGAATTTTATTGGGAGAAATGATCAACACCCCAATACCAGTTCCATTCTTGTGACTGGAACCGTCGAAATATAATCTCCAAGGTTCTATTTCGACATATTTTATTTCACTTTCATTTATGGAGTGGTCAGCTATAAAGTCAGCAACCACTTGTCCTTTGAAATTTTTTAGAGGCATATACTTTAAAGAATATTCAGTTAAGGCCAAGGCCCATTTTCCAATTCGACTATGTAGAATGGATTTAGACAACATATGTTTTATTACGTCGAAATGAGAGGATATATATACATCAATGGGTTTTATATAATGCTTTAGCTTTGTACAAGAGAAATATACACATAAACACAGTTTTTCTATTATATTATATCTAGTTTCAGCATTATTTAAGACTCTGCTGAGATAATAGATGGCCCTTTCGACGCCATATTCATCTTCCTGACAAAGCATGCTTCCCAATGTTCTGTCAGATGCTGAGATGTAAAGCCTCATACTTCTTTTTCGACAAGGAGACATTAGAACTGGAGGACTGGCCAGATACTCTTTGATTTTGTTGAAAGCATCTTGTTGTTCTTGCCCCCAAGTGAAATCTTCCTTCTTCAGTCGAAGTAGAGGCGAGAAAGCCTGTGTTTTTCCACTAAGGTTGGAGATGAATCTTCTAAGAAAGTTAATTTTCCCTAGTAGAGACTGCAATTCCTTCTTTGTTGATGGCGCTTTCGCTTCCATTATGTGGCTTTGGCTTTGTTCTCATTAATTTCAATCCCTTTCTTGTGGACCACAAAACCTAAGAAATCACCCGCCTGCACACCAAAAGCACATTTAAGGGGATTCATTTTTAAACCAAACTTCCTCATCCTTTCAAAGGATTGTCGAAGATGGTCAATATGGTTTGAACCTGAGACAGACTTAATCACAATATCATCTATATAAATTTGCATAAATGTTTCAATGAAATCATGAAAAATAGAATTCATTGCCCTTTGGTAAGTGGCCCCAGAATTCTTTAAACCAAAGGGCATGACTACCCACTCATATGTTCCTATTGCCCCTGGACAACGAAAAGCTGTCTTTGGAACATCTTCTTCAGCAATACAAATCTGGTTATAACCAGAGTATCCATCAAGCATGCTCAAATACTCATGGCCTGCTGCAGAATCTATAAGCATTTCTGCTACTGGCATAGGATATTCATCCTTAGGGGTAGCTGAGTTTAAATCTCTAAAATTAATGCACACCCTAAGCTTGTCATTTTTCTTAATCACAGGAACGATATTAGCAATCCATTCGACATACCTCGTTGTACGGATGAACTTGCATTTTAGAAGTCTTTCAACTTCCTCTTTAATTTTCGACAGGATTTCTGGTGCGAAGTGTCTGGGAGTTTGCTTTATTGGCTTTTTTCCCTCCAATATTGGCAACTTCAATTCGACCAAGTTCCTGTCTAAACCAGGCATTTCGTCATAATCCCATGCGAAGCAGTCTTTAAACTCATTCAGCAATTGGATTATTTCGACTCTGAACTGAGGATCCATCCTGGCACTGATGTAAGTTGGCCTTTTCTCTGCCCCCAGTCCTAGATTGATTTCTTCTAAGGGATCTTGTGCCACCATTTTCATATTGGTTGGGGCTGGATCCTTTTCAAACCCCAGGGGTTCGTCATCATAAATGGCGTCAAGCCTTTGATTCTGCCATTCGCCATTAGAGTTTTCTTCAATACTTTGTTTTGCACATTGTTCCCCAATATCTTCTTGAGGATGTTGTTCTTCGACAGTTTGTGTGTTGGCTTGAATAGCCATATTTTTTAGTTCGGCCTCTAGGGCCGCTTTGAGTTGGTTTTCGGTTATATAAGCCGTAATCCTTTCTATTGTTGATGCTTCAGTCATTTTCACTGAATTCACTTCCCCACCCAGTTGGATTGACATGAGTGGTCCCCCCAGTGTAATTTGTCTCTCCAATTATCTCTTTGTCCCACTGGAATCCATGCGTAGGGTGGAGATACATGGAACAGTATGCATTGTCGGAGGCTGTCAAGTCGAAACCAGCAGGGTTGCAAGGTGCTATGTGAGCCAAGTTTTTGTCGAAGTTACGACTAGTGACATTGTTTACATCAGCCATGAAGTAACTTTGGTCTGCCTCTTTATTTTCGACGATCCCATCTGGCCTCCAAATTGCTATCCTCTGATGCATGGATGACGGTACAGCCCCAATCCCATGGATCCACTCTCTTCCTAACAACAGATTGTAGTTTGCTTTTGATGCTATCACCACAAACATTGTAGGCCTGGTAATGGTTCCTACAGTTAGGTTCAATTGTATCACCCCCAATGTTGTTCCTACCTTACCTTCATAGTTAGACAACACCATGTTGTGGGGTTTGGTGTCTGATTCATCTTTTCCAATCCTCTTTATCATATAATGAGGGATTAGATTGACAGCTGCTCCTCCATCTATCAGGATCTTGTTCACACCCACGTTCTCTACTTTCCCTTTTATAAACAAGGGTTTCAAATGGGCCTTCATTGCATCGTCTGGATTTTCAAAGAACGCATTTTGCTCTTCGACACAACCATTATTCATCACGTAGTAACACACCGGCTTAAGCCCTATGTTGTCATCTGCCATATCATCCTCTTCGTCCTCCACTTCCATTGTCCTGTCGTAATCTCTAGGCAATACCGAAACCACATTGCATGTTCCGTCGAAGGACGCATCAGATTCTGACCTTAAGTCATCAGTAACTTCTTCGTCTTCTGGCATTTTGTTGTTAGTTTTCAGCATTTCTGTTACGTTACTAGATTTATTTATTTTTGAGGAGGCTCTTCTTTTGCCAGAGATTCTCCTTTGCTTATTGCCTGCACACACTTGCTTGACTCAGCTTTATTCTTACCATCCCTGTTCTGTTCTGCAGTTTCTTTTTCGGCTCTCTTCTGCCTTTGAAACCTCCTCCATTGGGACCTTGACATGGGGTTCTTCCCCTTGTAATTTTCAGAGACGTATTTCGGCTTTGTTTTTTCTACTTCCTTCTTTGCTTCTATTTAGGCACCCCTATTTACTTCAAAACTTTTCCACCTCTTCTGACCTTGGGCATCCCTTATAGGCTGGACCCACTTGTCATCATTCGGCTTGTTGGATGGTTTATAGGTGTTGTAACGCCTTTCTCCCATTCCTTGGTTATGATGCTCCCTTCTTCTTGGGTCAAACCTCCCATTTCTGACTGGTGGGACTGCTCCCCAGTTTCTTCTCTTTTTGGCCTTCTCTACTGCTTCCAAGTTGTTGGCTGCTTTCCTGTCGAACACAGCACTGCACCTTGGACAAAGCATGACCTCTGCATTCTTTTTCCGACACCTCTGGATGAATTCGACAATACTTTCATCTTCTTTTGGATAAACCAACTTCTGATGCTCCTCTTGATGGTTCTTTTTGTTGGTGTCTGGTCGTATTTTCTGAGTGACTTCTACCATATGAATCTCTGCATTCTGCTCACTTGTAATCTTTAGTTTGTTCAATTTTTTTACTAGCATCATTTCCTCAGGGATATTCTCTTTTAACTGATTCACACTGCTTTTTGGGTGTAAGCCTTTATGGATGTACTTGCAACATTGTGCAACTGGCTTTTCTTTTGGGTCTTCCATTGTTCTGCGCAGAATTCCATGAGGGGTGGGTTGCACAACACCTTCAGCAGAATCTTCTTTAATCCTGGTAATGCTTTTATTTATTGGTTCGATAATGTGGACATTGTCAGCAGTCTCTGTCTCCTTGATCTTGTCATGACTAAGGCCTTCAGTGGCCTCTTTTTGGGTAATGAGGGTTTTGTTATCTGCTTCCTCATCATCATTTCTGAAGAAATCTCCCCAGCCTGTGGGTTTGATTTTGCTGATGTCAGTTTTAGAGCTTGGTGGTGCAGAATACTTCACCATGAAGTCAAACTTTCCACTGGGCTCCCCTAGAGTGTCCCAGACCACTCCATGCTCAGTATCTCTGTTGTAATTCTTCTTGTCGAAACTTTTACTAGTTTTGACAGTGTTCCCTCTGTCAAAGCCTTCGGTAGCTTCAATTGCATTCTCTCTGTCGAAGCCTTCAGTAGCTTTGACTTCTTCTTCCTCAGCCTGGTCAGTGAGGTCATCAGCCCCCTCCACCATGTTTACATGGGTGTCGAAGCCCTCAGCAGCCTCTATCATGGTGAAGTTGGTGTCGAAGCCCTCAGTAGCTTCTACCATTTCAAAATTTTCCTCAGACATTACTTCCATTTCGACCACATTCACCATTTCTGGTTCAGCATAGTTGGCCTCCACAACCTGCATGGGATTGGAGTCAATCCTCATCTGTTGCTTAGCTTTGTCTCCAAATTTCAACCTTCCGTTCTGGATTGCATTCTGGACAAGATCCCTGAAAAGGTAACATTGAGAAGTTTTATGACCCAAAAAATTATGGTATTTGCAAAAACCTCTCTTTTTCTGTTGGTCTACAAGAGGCTCTTTAATGCCTGCTGGTTTTATCAATTGACCATCTTTAACTAGTAAGTCGAAAATTTCATCACATTTGGTGATGTCTAATGTGTAAGTTCTTTTAGGGAACCTATCATTCCTTTCAATTTCGACTGGATTCTTTCCATTCGACGGAGCTAAAACTTTACAGGAATATGGAGGGCCTTGTTTTAGTTCTGCCAGATCAATTTCTTGCTGGTCGAAAATGACGGATTCGTTTTCGTCATAATCTTCATCTTGAACTATCCCTACATAGGCCACTCTTTCCTTCTTGTTTTTATTTGATCTAAATTTCTCAGTTTTTAGCCTTTCTATTTGCCTTACTCTATCTGCTAGTTGTGCCATGTCTCTTAAGTACTGGGTGTCTAATTTTTTTCTTATGGAATAATCCAGACCCCCTGCATCCATTTCGACTAATTCTTGTTCTGGCACTTGTGTAAAACATCTAGCCTTCAACAATCTAAACCTATTTAGATAATCATCTATAGGTTTAGAGAATTTTCTTTTGACACTTGCTAATTCTTTCAAACTTATCTTAGTTTGCCCCATATAGAATTGTTCATGGAATAGTCTTTCTAATTGGGTCCATGTAAATATTGAAGTTGCAGGCAAAGAAGTAAACCAAGTGAAAGCATTTTTTGTCAAAGAACTTGGAAAATATTTCATTCTTAAGTTCTCATTATTAGCAATCTCTCCTGCTTCGATCAAATAACGTGTTATGTGTTCTATGGTGGACTCACTAGTATCCCCTGAGAATTTGGTGAATTTGGGGACTTTCCACCTTGGTGGTAATTCTTGTTGCAAAACGTATTCAGACAAAGGGGGAGTATAACTAGGCCTCTGTAATCCTACGTTTACTCTATTTTGCGCCATTATTCTCTCGACCATGGTTGCAATGTTATTTTCGACAGGCAGATTGTTACAACGCATTCTCTGCTGCAATATTTCATCAGCGTTTTGGTCTCTTTGGACTATTATTCTCCTAGGTTCCTGTCGAACGGGGTTTTCTACATGAGGTTGTTCGACTACTACCTCTTGGCCCCTAGGATTTTCCTGAGGATTTCCCAATGGCCTTTGGTTTATAGTAAGTTCTTCTTCGACAGGCCTATTAGCAGGATTTTGATTCATTAGCATTCTTTGTTGTGTTTGAGAGACTCCAAAAAAATTAGCAATGCGTGCCATTTGTTCTGCCAATATCTGGTTTGTTTGGGTAGTGTTTTGTATTAAAGGGTTGAACACTTCTCCCATTTGTTGTGTCAATGCTTGTACCATATCATGGTTACTTTCATCTATCTGTTGACGAATTACTTGCGCAGAATGGTTCGTGATAGTTGGCATTTGGAATCTTGGTGGAATCTGATTTAATCTACTCCCATTTCCACCATATCCTGACCCTTGTAATGGTGAAGACATTTGGACCATAGCATCAGAAAATAATGGTGATGAATTATGTAAGTTTGCCATCATTGAAGTTGGCATTCCATATGGTTGTTCTCTCCCAGACATGGGCATGGAATAATTAATAAATGTCCTAAAGGTATTTCCTCCAGGAGGAGGCGTTCCCATGGGCATTGAGTGCCCCAAGGTGGAAGAACCAGGTGCATTTTGGGATCCTGAACCCGCTGGTATCGAATCCACTGATGGAGGCCTAATCTGTTCTAAAACATGGTCAGAACCTGCACCTCCTTCTAACGAAGGGATAGGATTGGAAACTGGAATGGTTTCGTTAGGATTGTTTGAGGTATTTGGCAGGTTAGCCATCTTTCTTCCTCTTGTTCTTTTTGGTCTTTCTACGTCGGTTACGGCTAATTTACCGCTTCTAAGAATCATACAACGCAGCAAGGAACTTTCTAACTAAGAGGATTCGTATTAATTTGTTAATTGCACTCGTCCCACTGGGCGTGCCAATTTGTTCGCTGTGATTTCTGACGAACAACCTCTGGTTAACCAATCTCTTAGAAAACTGGGTTACTTGCAGGACCAACCAAACAAGTCCTAGGACACATGTGCAATTGGTTGTCGAATTACTCTTAGTGTTGTTAATTGTTTGTGGTTTGTTTTGTTAATGATGTAAAAGTATTGAATGTTTTGAATGTAAAAGTAAAATAAAATGAAAGTTGAACAAAAGTAAGAAAATGGCAAAAAGGATATAAAATTTGCAGGAAAGTAAAGAGACTGAAAGTAAAGTAATTTGATGAAACAAAACTAATAATTTAAATAACTTGAAAGAAAGTGGTGTTCAACACATACATTGTTCCAAATATCAGACTCATTTCTCTCACACTGGGTACTTAGAGTATTTTACAGGATTATTGTATAAGTTTTCACACACCCCATTCTACAACAAACTATCCTATTTATATACAAAACAAAATAACTGCCTAGAACGGGAAAATTCTAACTAAATGACAATTGTCAGCCTGTATGCAATCTTCTTTTCTGAAACTTCCACGCGTCCAACTGCCAAAGGTTGCAACTTTTAAATTTGAATTCTTCCCTTTTGTGACAAAGTGTTGCATCTCTTCGTTTGTCGAAATGTCGAAGAAGACAGAAACTCTTCAAACCTTACAAACCAATGCTTCTGTCAAAAAATTCTCTTTTGTCGAAGTGTTGAAAAACATACCTATCTTGTCAAATGCTAAACTATAAAAAGGTTTCCAAACTTTGTTTGTCGGAACATTATTTGTACTTCTGTCGAAATACTTGAGCATCTGGTCTTATCAATAACTTCTGAGTATCTTTACTTCTTTTCTCCCCTATCTGATGACTATCTCTTTTAGCAAAAAAAATGACTTTATATCTTAAATTCATGGTATCGAAATTATGAGCCTACAATACCATCATGGATTCAATGTTTAAGCATATGAAGCAAGAAGAAGAAGAAGAAGTGGAACAAATATCACATAAGATCATAAATGATGCAAGTTAAGGATGAATGACATGTGAATATGTGTTGTACCCCAAAATTTTCTCTCCCACAATCAAAGCATTATTTCCCTAGATTTCTCTCAAGGTTCACAAGGTTCACAATTGGTCAGAAAGTTTGAGAGTTATCTCAGACAAAGCATCCTCCTAAGCAATGGATCCACAACTAGGGTTTTGAGTTTATCTGAGATAAATAGAATTCCAAGGCCTCAAGTGAGCTTCATAAAATCCCACATGTATTCAAGAATCCCCATGTCAAGTTTCAAGGCTTTCCCGATAAGCTTGACCAGTCAGATGATCAGATATGCAAAAATCAGTCAAAGTGGTTAAAAAGTCAAACTGAGGTCAACTGTGGTCAAATCAAAGTCAAACATCAATATTTTTTGCCAAAATCAAGATTATGAAGTAGAATTCATCACTTGATCAAGTATTGATCATGATTCATCAAGGAAATCTCAGATCATCAAGAATCAAGAAGTTTCTAAATTAGGATTTCACAATAAAATTCAACTGAACTTTGACCAGCCATAACTTTCACATGCTTCATCAAAAAATTTCCATCCAAAGCTCATTTTGAAGGAAATTGAATTCTCTACAACTTTATGTCTCACAAGCCAAGCCTAAAAATGCTTCATTTGGAAGGTATGAGCTAAAACATTACAGGTCATTTCAAAGGTCAACAAAAAGTCAACTTTTTCCAAAGAGCATAATTTGAAAATGGTAAAAGATATAAACATGAGACCAAAGTGGTTTGTTAGAGGACTCTATAAGCTTTCCAAAATGTCCAAGAACACCTTCATAGACTTAAAATTGAGGGATTTATGCCTTGTCAAATTTGGGAGATTTTCAAGAGGTGTATGAAGTAAATAAGGTCTTAAATCCATTTTTTCCAAATGGGCCAATCAATTTGTAACCCAATCATAACAATAACATCAAGCACGACCCAATTCCAAATATTTCTGATTTTTATAATTTATTTATAATTTATTTAGATTTTATTCATTAAAATTCAATTTAAATCAAAATAAAATATAAAAATTCAAATATTTGATTTGATTATTCTTCTAGAAACTCTTAAAGACCATTCAAGATGATTTAATGCTATCCAATTTCGTGCACAACTAATTTGGAAGATATCATTTGATTTTTGCACAAAATTATGAAAGTGATTTCTTCACCATCAAGCCATCACTATTTATGATCCACAAGCCCAAATTATGACCTATTTTCATTCTATTATAAGTATAGAACATAACACAAGCAAAGGAGGCAATTTTTGCAGGTCAGAACACCAAGTTCAAATTCAAAAAAGTTCATCAAAAAGTGAGACTCGAATTTTTTGGTTTAATGATGGGCTAAAGACGTGATCTAATATGTGTCTAGCGGTATCTTAACTGCAAGCGCACAACCTATCGAAGTAATATAAAAGATTATCGATCCCACAGGGACTTTATGATTACTTAGTGCTAGAGGGTTTACTAGTTTAGCTAAGGTGAATGGTTGTCACGATTTTTTTGGTTGTTTTTAGGAATTAAAGACGGGAATTAAATTTTAGTTTAATGAAATGATAATAAGGCGGTCGGTATGTAATTATGTTAACTTAGGCAGGTCAATCTAACCTAGGCTTATAAGATGGTTCACTTAATTTATTCTGTAGAGGTTATCAGTTTAAATATCTTTAACTCACACTCTCGTGGTCTTATCTCAGATCTTACTCCTAAAGCCCTATGCCTGCTCTCGCTAGCCCATAAGTGTTTAGAAATAATTTTTGGAAACTTAATAAGTCTAATTCATTTTAAAGCGCTCTCGCTGTATTTAAATTGAATGCCTAACTTTAGCTATCTGGTTAAAATCTCACACTCTCGTGGTCTCGACCTAACCTATTACACTTTCCTTACTCTCGTAACAAAAAGATTAATTTTATAATAAAAAGTCACAGCCAGAATTTTAAGTACTTAATTATTTTAAGCCTAGAATTGATTTTACCGATTTAGTGTATTTTAATTACATACCGCCCTAAAGTGTTTAGCTACTCATATTTGTTGTACCAGACAGATGCAGAAACAGAGGAACACAAATTAAACTATGCATTATAAAATAATAATAAAAATAAATTCTTAACATTAATATAAATGCGAATTAATTAAAAACCTGAATAATAAAAATAATGTCAAACTCCTTCTTCCACAATCTGGCAAGCTCGGAGTGCGAACCGGAGTCGAAAATAAAATTACAAAAAACGAAATGCTGAAGGCTTGAAAGAAATTAAATAATAACAATTTCCTGATGTTGGAAATTGTTATTTGATTTGGTTGGGATATAGAAAATAAAACAAGAACAGAAACAATTGCTGGAAAAATTAATGAAATAGGGTGCAAATTAAATACGGCAGAGCTTCCGCAAGAAAAATTAAAATAAAACTCTGTACTTTCTACTTTGAAATAAAGCTATTTATAGAGATCATAATTTGGGCTTGGCAGTTGGAATAATGCGTGGGCTTCGGTGTTGCTGAGAGAATCCAGGAAAAGCTTGTGTTACTGGGTCTGCGGAAGAATAGGAAAAGTTATGACTTCACGTAGCACGTTCATGACCAATTCTTAGCAAGTAAACCTAATTTCCCCTTGTCACGTTCGTGACAAGGGTGTCACGTTCGTTATCCTTGTATTTAGCGCGTCACGGTCGTGAGGGATTGGTGACGACCATGACTGCTCCTTTTAGCGTGTCACGGTCGTGACTATATGGTGACGGTCGTGACTATTGCAAATTATGCAGATTATGCAGAATTCCTCTCTTCTTCTTCTTTTCATGCTTGTTTTTGCTCATTTCACTTTTGACTTATGATTTAGCTCTATAATTGATATACCTGCGAAATGACAAAGAAAACTCGAAGAATCGGGTGTTAAAACGATAAATGTGCGATAAAACGGCATTGAAACATAGTAATAAAATGATACTTTTTCTCGTTATCAAACTTCCCCAAACTTAAACCTTTGCTTGTCCTCAAGCAAATAGTCGGTTGAAAAATGATCGGACAGGTTTCCATCGACGCACACACATAACAAACCATACGAGGAATCGTTTTGCCAGATAAACCGGTACTAGAATAAAACACTAACGATACACTAATGACACAAGCAACAAGCTAAGTCGTCGACTTCCCGTTAAACGAAACATTCGGTAATTGCGTTACAATTCCACCTAGAGTCTTTCGATCTTATTTTACCCGGTTTCATTCTAGCGCAATCACATTAAGCCCTTTGCCTTAGCACGCACGTAGTGGAGTAGCCGGTTAGTGACTTTGATCCTTTATAAGCACGGGGTCTGGTACACGAATGTGGCAACCCTATATATATTATCCGATTTGGAGGTTGTGGGGGATCGAGCCATAGCACGCCCTACCAAGTTCAGAACCAGGTACCTCTGAACCAACCCGCAATGGACTCCTTCTCATATTTCTCGTTTCTTATATGCGACCGTGTACTTTGGTGCAATTTCTTTTTATTGGCATCGAGATATGAAGGATCATTATAGATTTAGGCATCAAACAATTATGTTCATCGGCTCCCCACGTGGTTTGTGTTCAGACGGTGCTGACTGCTAGTATAAACTACTAGGGGTTACTTTTAGAACTGAAACTTAAGGTGTAGTTGTAACAATTATCGGAACGGAATGCTTAAGTGGGAAGTATAAGGTGTCAAGACTGTATTGATCTTGTTGAATCGTTCTCAGCTTCCTAACTATGATTTCATAGGTAAGTCAGGTAATGCGAAGACAAAAATAAAATTTTTTTCGGTATGGCTAAATAAACGGGGAAAATTCGAAACTAAAGAAATAGCACAAATATTACTTTGTTTCATTAAAATATGAAAGGGAAATACAACGGAATGGAAAGTGCTGAAAGGGAAATGCGGAAAAAGGAAAGGTATCTCTCCCACACTATATCAGACATTGTCCTCAATGTTGTGATATAATAGCGGGTAAAATACAATACAAACAACGGAAATGGAAAAACATAAACAAAAACATAAACTAAGGCTGCTGACGACCACGGCCTCGGCTTCTGGTGCGGGAGCGTCTGGTCGGAGTTGCTTCAGGATCAGAACCGGTGCCGGTGAGAACAGTGATATCAATACGCAAAGACTCTAGATCGCTAAAAATCTCTCCAAGCTTCTCATCAGTCGTCCTCTGGTTGGTGGCAACAGCTAAAAGTAGTGCACCATGTTGTTCTTTTTGCCTTCGCTCAAGTGCGGCATTCATCTGATTTTGCTGATGAATCGCACGGAGGACGTCTTCAAGTGTGAATTCTTGTGCAGGTGGCTGTCGGGTGGAGGACTCAGGAATGTCCTGTACAGGCTCAGCTGCATCCATGGTATCCTGTATCTCGTCCACTGGTGGATCGGCCTGCTCATCAATAATGGGGACGTGGCCTGCAGCATCCGGTAAAGCAAATAGCCAGTTGGCTCGGTTGGACGGATCGATGTGGTCACGGCACGGCAATGTGATGTGATGATAAACGGTGCCTTGGATAACAGGGTTGAACCTGCCATCCTCTCTCTAAGATATCAAGTGGGCGGACCTGCAATAGTTCTTTGTAAGCAACTCTGCGGCTCTGCGAGGCAAATGGATAATCAAGTCACCAAGCTCCAGCTGAATGGCAAGGGTGGTGACAATCCCGCCTATGTAGAAGGGGGTTGCGCCTCGTTGCGCTACAGACTGGATATGGGATAAAAGGAATGGGGCAACATTGATGCGCTCGTCATTTAAGGCACAGTGCAAGAACAAGAGCTCCTTGGAGTTAAGCTTGTGATTGCTCTCTCTTGCAAAAATAGTATTGCAGATGATGCGATGAAAGTATCGGATCGCCGGGTTATGGATGTGGGTAGCGTTGAGACTCTAAAAGGCAGTAGCACGGGTGTTGGTGATGTCGTGCCATAAGGTGAAAGCGGTTTCACTGAAGTTGTCCGGCACGCGGAGATGAGCATCATCGCCGTGATCGAAACCTAACAGTTCGGCGATCCTTGTTTGTGTAATTTCGAACTCTCGGCCGAGCATTCTGAACTTTGCAATGTCGGTGAGTTGACTTGATGAACCGGGAGGTGTAACATATTGAAATGAACTCAGAAATTCCAATGTGAGGAGTTCGAATGTCGACTGTGGTTGACTGCACAAGTGCCACAAACCAACATGCCTAAGCAGGAGCTTCACGCCGTTAAGCAATCCCAACTCCCTCAAGCAGTCAATGTCGACATACCGAGTGGGTTGGACGCCACGGTTCTGAAACCTGATGAACTTTTGTCTTTGAGTTTCTCCATGTTCACCATCTCTAAATTGGATTTCTTCCATTGCATGCAAGTACGGGAATGAGAGATGAGAGGTTTTTGAGTTTTGTGAGAAAATGAAAAATGTGAAGAATTTGGTTCTGATTATAGTGAAAGAAGTGAATGTGAGGGGTTTGGAATAAATGGAGAGGTTATTGGAATTGATTGAGGGTAATGGGAGGTTACGGGATAGTGAGGAGATAATGGGGGGTTTCTAATTTTTGTGGAAGTGGAAAAGTGGTTCCTGCGAAGAAGAACGGTTCTGTTTCTCAGAATTCGTATAACAGGGGTCGTCACGGTCATGAGGAATGAGTGACGGTCGTGACACGCTAATTAGCTTGTCACGATCGTGAGAGAATGATGACGACCGTGAGGGATTAAAATCTTATAATATTTTCTTCACAGAATGCATTATCTCACACGTTCAATGCAATTTTTCTCTTCTTTATTATCACTTGTTATTTAATTTCAACACAAACACTATATATAATATTAGATCAACATATATTATAGCAAATTTCATCACACGAGAAATTATAAAATATTAATCAATTTAAATATAACAGTAACTAATGGAAATCATAGAAATTGATTAAATTGGAAAATGGTAAAACTAGAGGTATTGCTTTTGATATAATTGAAGGAAAATTACATTAATAAAAATAAGTGTAATACCTCAAAATTTGCCCTCATATTTATTACTTCAACTAGCTTTTCGCCTTGCATTCGTCCATATGCATCATTTAGTAAGTCATAAGATCCATCATACATTTCATTGGCTCTTAAGGCATGTGATAAAAGGATTTGTGGTAATTGGCCTCATCCATAGATAATTTGGTCGGTTCATGTTTTAATCAAGGTATTCAAGGAGTGTGCTCAATTAAGGTGGTTCGAATTAGGGGTGGAAGATTCATGAGGGCATCATTCAAGTTCTCTTAAATTTAATTGACGTCTACTTCAATCCATTTCTATCTTGGTTAAATTCTAAACCATGGGCCATCTTTAGGCCAATTGGTTTAAGTCCACGATCTTTCAGTTAGTCTATAATATCAAATTCTTCTTTTTTGTGTGAATCCAATTATCCAAATATTGCATTTCTCCATGACCGTTTAATTCGTCTCGAGTCATTTCCTAAGATTTGATTTTGAAATCTTTGATTCACCTAAATACCCGATATCCATACAAATCATTATCCATATTGAGCCATCTTGATATAATGTCCATTTTGTTATGTACTATTCATTAAACTAGAAAAATGATGATGACGGATTTCAAAGCTAGATGAACATCTCAAGATTTGGTTCATTACTCAGTTATTTATTGGAAAAAAAGGGGAAAACAAGTCAAATACAAACAGGTCTACTTTATGTTCATGTGGAAAACAAGTTTTAGTCATTCTGCTACATGATAGTTGTGAAAGATGTCCAATTCCCTCATATCCTAAAAAAAAAAGTATCCAATTCCGTCAATGCCAATACAAAAAATTGCAGTCAAGCTGTTCTCTAAAGTATTACACTATCATAGAAAAAACAATCATAGGAAAAGCTTAAGGAAATTCTACACCATGAAGAAGTCAGTTACAGAATTTCAATTAAAAAATTCAATAAACGCTTCATTGGTCGTCACATATGAGAATCAGGGGTGATGGATTGGACCGGCTCTCCATTTTTTTCCTCTTTGTCTTCACCTGCATCAACCTTCACCATCAGTGTTTTCTCTAATTCCTTCCACTCATCAACTTCATCAAAATCTTTAGGGAGCTTTAGTCTAACTCTATCAATCTGCAAGAACAATGACAGAATATCAAATTCATGCTGAAGAAGAGGAAGAAGGCTAAAGCTTCCGAGGGAAGTGATTCTAATCATCAAGAGGAATTTTTCAGAGCTTACTACAGAGTTGGCTAATACCTATATCATTACCTGTCAAGAAAGCGGTGATGCCGCTACAAAAGGTTATGTTGGAGGAATTCCCTACTATTCAAGGGAGGATGATATTCACAGTTATTTTGAAAGCTGCGGCGCCGTAACTGAAATTAATTGCATGATTTTCTTGACACCGGCAAGTTCAGAGGGAGTGCAATAATCGTTTTTGAGACGGAAGCAGCGGCCAAACATGCATTGGCTCTTGATGGTTCTGATATGGGAGGACTCTTTATCGTGGGAAATAATAGGAGAATTCCGAGGGTATACTCACGTATATTTCAGTGATAGTAAGTCACTCAAGACAGCACTTGCACTGGACCAAAGTGTCTTGTTTGGAAGACCCGTTCGGATAAGTTGTGCAGATTCAGGATTCTTTTTAGTCCTTCATCGTTCTTCAATTTGTATCACTCTTCATATCTCCAACATCCAATACTCCAATGCCGCGACATAAACCACTATCCCGGTTCCAATTTCAATCGTCGTTCCAAAGCAGCTTGCCTAAGCCTGCAAATATCAACAGTAGAGCAATGCTCTCAAATCAGAACCAAAAATAAAGAATGGTGGCGGATCAAGCAAAGAATAGAAAAGGCCAGCATCACCAAACAGCTTTAAAGATGGTGATAGGATGATGTTAAATTGATTCAACTTTTGGAATGAATATCCTCAGTCACAAAGATGAATTCAGCTGGCTCTCATTATCACTTGGAATCGAAGGGCCCATTGGCGACGCCCTGAAATCTGACTTCATGTTTGCACCTGCTGATGCGAGTTGGCTGAAAAGAATATCAGAATCGGATTATGATACGGATTTGAAAGATAACTTTGAAAACACAGAGTCAGGTATTACAGATGATGCCTAAATAAAGGATATAAGGACAATCGTTAAAGCGATCAAAAAAAAAAAGAAGAGAAAAATTCAGAATGAACAGAACTCTTTTGTGAATCATTGACCGGCCTCTTTAATCATCTTTCAACTTCTCCTCAGAATATTCATCAAAGCAAATTCTCAACAACCTCCATTGTTCAGACTCAGCTCGTCATCCTGCATAACACACTATAAATCCATCACAAAAATCACAAAAACCGAATTCAGTTACATCTCACAACCACAACAGAAAATAACAGAAAGAGTAACAGAATCATAACTGAACCATTTACCTGAAGCTTCCAGATCCTTCTGTGAAAATTGCCTATAAATCAGGAATCTGTTCTTCAATTTTTCTCTTCTTCCACAACTTTTCAATCCCCTTCACCATTTTTAATCCTTTCCACCTTTCTTCTCTCTTCTTTTTGAATCTCCTTCTTCACAATTTTCTCTCCATTTTCGTTTTTCTACACACAATTTCCACCACTTCAGTTATCCTCCTTCCACATCAATCTGCGAATCCGCCACCCTCTCCCTGTAACTCAGCCATTTCTCACTTCTCCGTTCGCATCTTGATACTGAGTTCTCAAAGCTGCTTCATTCATAGACCCTCCTTCTTTGATATTCATCCTCGACATCATCAAGAATCACCAATACAATTCCAGGCCCCAACTACTTCACCATTAAATCATCAGCAGCAGAACCGTTACTCTCTCCTGATTGTTGCATAAGAGTTGCAACAACGCCATTCGTGCAAGAGCCTTCGATCGTAACAGCAATAAGATCATCACCTGCAAAGATTCAGTGAAGTCATGAAAAGATTTTCGTCAATCATCAGGACATGAGCCGCGAGCAAGAACGCGCAGAAGAAGTAGAAGAATAACAAGGCAAGCTTACCTAAAGCATTGTATCGTCGACATCACTCTATCCAGGTACGAATATGAAGGTCTTTGTAGGTTGTTGATTCGTGGGTCCTATTTTCGTTGGTAACCATTTCTTCTCCATGGATTTCATTTCGGAATAGGAGAGGGAGTAGATTCGATTTCGTGATTTGGGGATAGGGTTAGGTTTTGGTAGAGAGCGAAGAAGATGAGCTGTTGTTGTTCAATCAACGAAGAAGATGAGTGGAGGAGGTTGACGGCGAGGATGGAGAGAAGAGGTCGGCCGTCGCGGGGAAAGGGGCCTAGGGTTTCAGCTTTTGTCCTTTTGATCTTATGAGTTCCATTGTTTCATATTATGTTTTAATTTAAATTATAAGTTTAATATGAAAATCAGTTCATAATTAATTCTATTTAATCAATATTAAAATTCAATAATAGCCATTAATTATTTTGATTTATTTATATTAGTCTTAACTCCATGGATTTAGTGAAGTAAAGCACTACTTTTGTGTTATTTTTGCTAATTTCACCTCCATCCTAAGCCCATCAGAAAAAGAAAACATAAAATGGTGCTTCCAGCACCTCCCTAAGTTTCCAGCGCATGGGCCTGCTGTCATATTGCTATCCGCACCCCTCTATTAAGCCCATTTAGAAAAATAACCTAAAATGAACGCTTTCTACACTCCCCCTAGGACTCCTGCGAAATGGGCTTAGCCCCTATTGATGTTCACACCTCCTTTTTAGGCCCAGATTAAAAAAACAACTATAAAAATACTTTTCTGAACCCCCTTCATTTCTTTTAGATTGTAAATTTTAATTAATATAGTTTCCAAATAAATCTTGAAAAAAATAGTAAAATCCACTAGAAAATTCTATAAAAATTCTAGTAGGTTAATAATCCATTTTAGAAATTTTTGGTATTTTTATTTTCTGAATTTTGCATTATTTTCGATTTAATTCTGATTTTTCTTTTAATTAGCTTTTATTGAATTTCTTTTAAATGTATTTGAGTTTGTTCATTTTATTTTGATAACTTCCATTAACTTTTTTAGCCCATTATTTTTACTGTAGTTAGATGACTAATGATAGTACTTAGGATAATTTTTGTAGATTTTTTAGAGCATTTTATCTTAAGTTTTAGAGGTTAATTTCTTAGAAATTAGGGATTAATTTGTAGCTGGAAATAAGCAATATTTAGGCCTAGTTAAATTCTGAATTTTTAGGATTCCTTTTGACACATTATTATAGGTAGTTTTAGGACCCTATAGAATAAATTTCATATTTTTTCCAGAACTTTTAATATTTTTTAGGATATTAACTTTTAGGCTTTGTTACATATAATTTCCATTTAGTTTAGGCTATGAAAATAAAGTCCAATAAAAATATGGTTTAGTTTAGATTTAGCCTTAGAATTTAATTTAGACTTAGGTTAGTTTAAATTTGAATGTTTAGAAGGAAAATATTAGGCTTGACTTTGATTTAGGACTTAGGCTTAAAGTTTCATTTTCATTAGAATTAGAATAAATAAATAGACTATTTTAATTCATGCCTTTAAATGCATTTTTAGAATTCTATTTCTTATGTCCATTTTTAATGTTTTGCCTTTATTTGATTTTATAACTTGCATAGGCTTCCCCATTGTTCTTAGAATCAACTTAACTTCCTTAGGAAGTAAGTTGAATTCTAGTAGTTTTTTAGTTTTTTCCATTAGGAATAGAATACCTCACGAACCATAGGATTCCTTGTAAATAAATAAATAAAATTAGGGTTGTGTCTTAGTCCCCTTAGTTTGTCCTTTTTGCAATTTGAGTCATTCTTTCTCATCTCATAAAGAAGAGCAATAAAACACTTAATAAAAACCGAACAATCTTGTACGACACGAGACTTTGTTGCAGAGTGTTTATACGCGTCCTGTTTCGGGGCGAGGTGTAAATACTCACCGCGATGGATAGGTCTTAGTACAAGACAGTTCACAAACAAATTCAAAAAAACACTTTTCATAAAAGACAAAAAAACAAATAACAAGCGACTATCCTGCGGGAACTTCTCTTCTCATCTCATTCACTCACAACGCGAACTCGCGACGACTTGTCTTTCATGCAAGACGGTAAACGCACTCGTACCAGACGAGCCTGCAACACCTGAGCATAGACATACGCAGTTCCAGCTGTAAAATACACAAACAAATAGTTCCCGCCTTAGTTAGGCGAACTACGTCGACTCTGATCCTCATTATCCCGATGAGGTACGTAGGCAGCGGGGTAGGGCCCGTTCGAGCACATTCTTTATTTTCCCTACATTTCCCCCTTTCTTTCCATTTTCTTATTTCAGTTCTATTCTCATTTCATTCCAGTTCCAGTTAGCGGTTCATTTGTTCAGCAGCATATTATTTCTCACCCTTTGAAACAAACAAGCAAGCGTGGATCCCGTCGGGTACGACGGACGACCTGGGGTGCTAATACCTTCCCAGATCGTAACCGACTCCCGAACTCAGATCTTTGGTTCGCAAGTCCTTGTCCTTTCCTTCTTCCTCAGGTTTGTGCAACATTACCTTTCCCATTCATTCGGGATAAAAATGTCTGGCTGGCGACTCTACCTTTTCCGCGCCACTTTCACGTTTGTACTAGGATGAAAATCCCGGGAGCGACAGCTGGTGACTCTGCTGGGGACTAACCTGATTCTTCCGGTTTCCCTTGTAGAGTCAATCCTAGCGCCTGTTTGGTTTTGCTTCTTTGGGTGTTTGTTTGTTGCTGAGTGCTTTAGTTTAGCTTTACTGTTATATTTACAGTTTTACTTTACAGCTTTACTTTACCGCATTTATTTACCGCTTTCAGTATTTTATTTTCCATGCATCATATTATACTGGACTGTCTGGCTGTGTTGGTTTTCATTTTTTATGTGGGTTGGGAGTTACTGTGAGATAAGCCAAATACCCGGCTTGAGTGCACCATAGGATTAGCGTGGACAGACATTGTACTCTTATGGTATCTCACCATGATGGGTGGCGATGTGTTCCACACCCAGATTGCGACCGTCCTGGAACTATCCTGTGTGGGGATTACCTCACTTCAGGGTACGACCTTGTTAGTTATGTGCATCTGGTGACCGATCTTCGAGGACCTTAATGGGAACACCCCTCTCCAGTGATGACAGTGGCAGACCACATTTGTTGGCAAACCCACTCGCATCCGAGGGTCCATTGGGAACTCGCATAGGATGGCCTGGTTCTCTCATAGGAATTCAGTTAAAGCAAACAGTTCGTATGACGATAGTATTGTACCCTTCGGGATGAATGTATTATTGTTTCTCGATTCAGTGCTTGAAGCTGGAGACTTGTGAGGGATGCTTGTTTTTCCGGACTCAACTGAGACCTCCCTGCGTAGTACATAATACCAAACCGATTCCCTGATTTGGTCATGAGCCATTTCTCGGAGATGGTGAACGTATTATTGCTATTCGGATTTGAGAGTCCGTGATGTTGACCTGAGTAGCACACCCGTGAGATTGGGAGGGGTTTACAGGTTTGCAGGAACCCTAATACCTTCAGCATACCCACTTTGCCTTTGGTTCGGTTTTGTGATCTGGATTTCTGTTCTTAAGATATGGATCCCGGATCAGAGGGATGATTATTGTGATATCTGGATTTTGAGACCTTGCATCAACACCTGATTATTTGATTGGCACATCACAGACACTTCACTGATCACATGCCTTGCCTTGCATAAACATCATATCATCATTAATCATTTGTGTTTCTTTTATTCTCAGGGTTTGCATTACTCCCGGTTCCTGGTCATATCTTTGCTTCAGAATGGAAGACGTCAGAAAGAAGAATATTTTCTACAAGTTTTTTGATACCAAGGTGGACTTGCTCAAGCAGATGGTGTCTCTCGTTACCCCGGGTCATTTGGATTTCTTCAAACAGCAATATGGGGATATTTTGGATGTGGTGTTCAGCTTGGATAGTTCGCAGAAGAGTGCCATTCATACTTTGCTACAGTACTATGATCCTAGACTCTGATGTTTCACATTTCCAGATTTCCAGCTAGGTCCACTGCTAGAAGAGTATGTTGAGATTCTGAGACTACCGATCC
Organism: Lathyrus aphaca; assembly: GCA_963966055.1. Classification (NCBI taxonomy): domain Eukaryota; kingdom Viridiplantae; phylum Streptophyta; class Magnoliopsida; order Fabales; family Fabaceae; genus Lathyrus; species Lathyrus aphaca. Next base: position 484,897,759 of record OZ014525.1, on the reverse strand, counting down.
AAGATCAGATTCCATTCAATTCAGAAATGACAAGGCCGACTCACGCCGACATTGCTAAGGCTCTTTATTTGAGCCCATCAGAAGTATCTGCTAATTTGGTTGCCACCAAGGTTGGAGTGCTTGGTTTTCCCTTAGAGTTTCTGGTCAGAAGAGCTGAAGAATGTGTCGTGGAAAAGCAGTGGGATTCATTTTGCGCCATCTTGGCACTATCTGTGTATGGGATAGTTTTGTTTGCTGATATGGACAAGTTTGTGGACATAAATGCTATTCATTTGTTTGTGTTGAAGAATCTGGTACCTACTCTCCTAGGTGACTTGTACTATTCAGTGCACTATAGGAATGAGAAGAGACGAGGCGGCTTGGTTAGATGTTGTGCTCAGTTGTTCTACACTTGGTTTATGAGGCACATCCCTATTGCTGGAGTGTTCACGGATCCCAAAGTAATCTGGTCGCAGAAGCTCAACACGTTGACTGCCAAAGACATCAGATGGTTCACTTTAAGGTTAAAAGGGAAAGAGCTTATCTCCAGCTGTGGAAAGTATCCTAATGTTCCCCTCTTAGGAGTAGTTGGGTGCATTAACTACAACCCCATACTCTTGAGAAGACAATTAGGATACGCTTTGAAGAATGTTCCCAAGGATTCAGAGTTGGATCAGACCTTTTATTTTCCTATGAAGGATAATCTCCCATTGGTGCGGGAGGCTGCAGGTGCTTGGAAAATGGTTATTAGAAAGGGTATAGATCGATTGGGCCGGAGCAATAACCAAATGTTTCCCGAGTTTGAAGCGTGGGTAAGAGAAAAAGCCCAAGTGACTCTAATCCCTTTCTCTGCACCGTTACCACCACCTACTACGGTGCCTTTGGAGGAATATCAGAAGTTAGAAGCTTTGGTCAAGCAGCTTAGGGTTGAAAATCAAGAGGCTCTTAATTCTTGTCAAAAACTGATGATCCAGAACCGTCGGTTGGAAGATAGAGCTGTATAAGCCGAGGAAACAGTTCGTCTCAAGCAGAAGGACTTTGAAGATAGAGAGCTCTACTTCCGAAAAAAGGGGTTAGCTGAGACTCACAAGACGGCCCAGCGCCGAAGAGAGAAGAAAGATCTGAGTGAAGCCAATGAAGTTGTTACCTTATGGCAGGAGAGATGGGACGACAATTTGAAGAAGCAAAAGGAGTTAGACGCCAAGCACAAGCAGGAAATCAAAAGTCTTCAGGATTCCTTGGATGGGCAGAAAGAACTCCTCAGGAAGGCTTATCATCAAGAGAAGGGCCGTCTCCAATGCTTAGCGGAAAGTCAACAAGCATTGAAGGAAGCTCAAAAGGAAATTGAAGACTTGAAGTTGAAAGCTGATGTGAAGAGGTCGAGGACCGAGTCGAGTCAAAGCAAGGAGAATGAGACAGCATTCCTACAGCAGATTGAGGAGTTACACGCTTTTTCTGATACGAGGGACCTCCTCATCCAGAGACTCATTCAGGAGCCCGGTCATCCAGATATAGTTCAGCTGTTCCAGAACGTCAAACGCCTTAGCTGGAGATTGAAAGATATAGAGTTCCCTAGGGTTTAATTTCATGTTATTGTAATTGGATTACCCACAGGCTTGTTGTGGGATTCCTTATATTTGATGTGCTTTTGTTGCTATTGTGATTGGAACCCTTCGGGGACTTTGTATTTTCAAACTCCAGTTTATATGATTGATTTGTTCTGAATTTCTTGTTGCACCGACACGAGGTAATGAGCACCAATTCTCCACAGCCGTCATTATATTTGAATATTACTTGGGTCTTCTTCCCAATTCTTATCTTCTTAATGCCAAGACCGGACACGGGAAAAGTCTCGGGAATAAAAGGAACACATTACATTGCATACGCATCATTTGCATTTTGTCTTTGTCTTTGCAGGTTTTTCTACGGGATGTTTAATTTATCTGTGTTCAACAGGCAAAGATTGCGAGAGCCGCCAAGACTCGGTACCTCCGACAAGATATCCCTCATCGGTACGCGACCCGCAGCAATCAAAGAACAGCAATGGACGCCATGCAGACAGAGCTCAATGAAGTCCGTACCAAGATGGCAGAATTTATGACCCTGATGCAAGGGATGGCCCAGGGGCAACAAGAGCTGAGAAATGCAATTCAAGGGTTAACTCCTCTTAATACTAATGCTCAGGCGACCACTTCCGGCGGGCTAGGGGCTCCTCCCAACACCAACAACGGCCCAGGTGGACCTCATGTTCCAGATCCAGCTATGGAAACGTTCGTTCCTGTGCACGATAGGCAGGAGGACCAATTCCAGTATTTCAACAATGATATGGGTTTCAGCAGTGATGGAAATCTTAATGACTTCTTGGTGCTTGCGGGGAAGGTCAAGGCCCTCGAGTGCAGAGATACTTTGGGGATTGATGTGTCGGATATGGGTTTAGTACCTGGGGTGGTCATTCCACACAAGTTCAGACCACCAGCTTTTGATAAATACAACGGCATCTCTTGCCCGAAAACTCACCTACAGGCCTTCTACCGGAAGATCGCGGCCCACACGCGAGATGAAAAACTATGGATGTACTACTTCCAGGATAGTCTCTCTGGAGGGTCCTTGGAGTGGTACATGAAGCTGGAGAGGAGCTCTATTAGAAGCTGGAAGGATTTGGGAGAAGCCTTCCTCAGACAATATCAGTATAACATTGACATGGCACCCAGCCGCACTCAGCTCCAGAGCTTGACGCAGAGGAGCTCGGAGAGCTTCAAAGATTATGCACAGAGGTGGCGTGAGGTAGTCGCCCGAGTGCAACCACCTTTATTGGAGAGAGAGATGGTCGACCTTTTCCTGAATACCCTCCTAGGGCATTTCATGGAAAGGTTGGCTGGTTGTTCTTCAAGTGGTTTCTCGGACATTATCTTGACTGGAGAAAGAATTGAAAGCTGGCTCAAACAGGGGAAAATTCAGAATGGAGGCGCTTCGGTGTCTGGTATCAAGAAACCCTTTGTGAAAAGGAGGGAATGAGAAACAGGTGCAGTATACGCACTGAGGGGAATGATTAACCAAGGATATTATCAGCAAGTGGCCCCTGTCACTATTTCAACTCCGCCCGTTCAACAACAGGTCCAGCCTCCACAGCCGCAGCGCTCACAAGGGTATCAGCCAAGAGCCCCTCGTCCATACTACTCTCAGAGGCCGAAGGATAGACATATTGAAGCTCCACCAATGTCTTACTCCCAACTTTTGAAGAATCTCCTACAGCTTCAAATGATTCATCTCCGAACCCTGCAACCTCCGAAGCCAGGCCAAATTCCTGAGGGTTATGACTTAAATGCTAGATGCGAATTTCATTCCGGAGCTCCCGGCCATAGTACTGAGAATTGTAAAGCATTGAAGCATGTTGTTCAGGACTTATTGGATACTAAAGCGATCAATTTTGCTCCTTCTCCTAATGTGCTTCAGAACCTCATGCCTCCTCACAGGGGTACGGTTGGTGCAATTGATGAAGGGGAGAACTTGAATCTGGTGGATGATGTTGATGACTTGCAGACTTCATTGGTTGCTATCAAAGTTTGCTTGTTGAAGAAAGGTATCTTCCCTGGATGCGGGGAAGATTGTTCGGAATGTGCTGAAGCTGCCAACGGTTGTAAACGGTTGAAGGCCGGAATCCAAGGCATGATTGATGAAGGAGTGCTGCAATTTGACAAGATCTTAAAAGAAAGTGAAGTCTCCACAGTAACTATCTTTTATGACCCATCTCAAGTTCCTTCACGGGCCAGAGCGGCACCAATAACCATTACCACTGCTGGACCAATAATGTACCAAAGTGACAGAGCTGTTCCTTGGAATTATGGTGGTGAAGTGTACTGCAACGGCCAGAGGCAAGAGTTGGCCACGACTAGTATAACCCCAGCTCAAGTAGAAAATGTTGGAGTAGGGGGTTTTACTCGAAGTGGAAGGTTGTTTGCGCCGGAAACACTGAGAAACAATGTGATACCACCCAGAGATACTGTCGAAGCCCAAGCTAGAGCCAGAGGGAAGCAACCAGTAGTTGTCAATGATCCAACTCCATCAACTAATCCAAACCTCACCTTTGATAAAGAAGCTGAAGAATTCCTGAGGATCATCAAGAAGAGTGACTACAAGATCGTGGACCATCTGCAACAGACGCCGTCAAAGATCTCCATATTGTCCTTGCTCATGTGTTCTGACTCTCACAGGAAAGCTCTCCTAAATATTCTGAACAAGGCATACGTTCCTCAGGATATTTCTGTAAATCAGTTAGAAACGGTGGTGTCCAGCGTCAATGCCAGTCATGGATTGGGTTTCACAGACTTGGATTTGACTTCTGATGGGCGTGCTCATAATCGGGCATTGCATATCTCTCTGGAATGTAAGGGTGCAGTACTCTCCCACGTGTTGGTAGATACTGGATCCTCTTTGAACGTCTTGCCCAAGAAAGCACTGATGAAGTTGGACTATGATGGAGTGGTTCTAAAGCCCAGTGATCTAGTAGTTCGAGCATTTGATGGGTCGAGAAGATCGGTGTTTGGAGAGGTGGAGTTACCTATCAAGGTAGGTCCATAGGTCTTCAATACCACGTTCTACGTGATGGATATACAACCTGCATATAGTTGTTTACTCGGAAGACCTTGGATACATTCGGCAGGAGCGGTGTCGTCTACACTCCATCATAAGCTAAAGTTTGTATGGGAGGGTCAAATTGTGACTGTCAGTGGGGAAGAAGATATATTTGTCAGTCATCTAGCCTCATTCAAATATGTGGAGATGGATGGCGAGATAGTTGAGACCCCATGTCAGGCTTTTGAGCCCTTGAAGTCTGAGCAAGCATCCGTAGTGGGCAACTTCTCCTGAAGAACCGAAGAAAGGGGTTTCCATAGCCTCTTATAAACAAGCGCTTGAATTGGTAGAATCTGGAATACGAGAAGGCTGGGGCAGTCCGGTAGAAGTGCTAGAGAAGAAAGACATGTTCGGGATTGGCTATCACCCTGGAAGATCTTCGTCTGAAATAAGTGCTAAAGGTTGTCAGAGCCTGGTCACTTTCACAAGTGCGGGAGTGGTAGACTACGGAAATATCAGTGCGGTACAGGATGACGCTGTCGATAGTGATTGTGACCTAGATGAATGGATCAGGCCTGCCGCTCCAGGAACTCAGCTTAGCAACTGGACATCGGAAAGGCTTATTTCGGTCACCTCTTTCGAAGAGTAATAATGTTTTGTTTCTATTTTTCCTGTATTAAAGCACTATGTCTTGCCCGAGGCATAGTGGCTCTTTGTAAGGGTTCATTTGTTCATTAACACAATCATAAATAAATTGACGTTTCACATTCATTCATGTCGTTCTCTGTCTTTCGTTTTTTACTTTTATTTTTCAAAAAGAAAGAAAAGTTTTAAAATGGCAATGTTTCTCATTTTCTCAAGTTGTTGCTAAAGCCTTGCATGAATCATCATTCATGCAGGTGCTCGTCACCGGATCTTATCAATGACGACCCTGTTATGGCTGAGTATGACTTCGACAATCCAATTTATCAAGCCGATGAGGAAGGTGAAGAGGATTGCGATTTACCCGAAGAATTGGCCAGACTGCTTAAACAGGAGGAGAAGATGATTCAGCCGCACGAAGAAGATGTCGAAGTAATAAACCTGGGTACTGAAGAAGACAAGAAAGAAGTCAAGATCGGAGATGCATTAGAAGAATCTGTCAAGACTCGATTGATGGCTATGCTTCGAGAATATGTTGACGTCTTCGCATGGTCCTACCAAGATATGCCTGGTTTAGACACTGACATTCTGGTACACAAGCTACCTCTCAGAGCAGATTGTCCTCCGGTAAAGAAGAAGTTGAGGCGCACGCGTCCAGACATGGCAATTAAAATAAAAGAAGAAGTGCAAAAACAGTTTGATGCTGGCTTCTTGGCCGTGACCAGTTATCCTCCGTGGGTTGCTAACATTGTGCCGGTTCCCAAGAAAGATGGCAAAGTCAGGATGTGTGTGGATTACAGGGATTTGAATAGGGCCAGCCCCAAAGATGATTTCCCTCTACCTCACATAGATGTACTAGTCGATAATACCGCTCAGTTTTCCGTGTTCTCCTTCATGGACGGATTCTCAGGCTATAATCAGATCAAGATGGCTCCCGAGGACATGGAAAAGACAACTTTCATCACTCCTTGGGGAACCTTTTGTTACAAGGTCGTGCCATTTGGTTTAAAGAATGCAGGAGCTACCTATCAACGGGAAATGGTGACATTGTTTCACGACATGATCCATCATGAAATCGAGGTTTATGTTGATGACATGATAGCAAAGTCCCAGACAGAGGAAGAGCACTTGGTCAACCTAGCAAAATTGTTTGATAGGCTTCGAAAGTTCAGATTGAGGTTAAATCCGAATAAGTGTACCTTTGGGGTTCGTTCTGGCAAGTTACTCGGCTTCATTGTTAGTGAACGAGGAATTGAGGTTGATCCGGCCAAGGTGAAAGCCATCCAAGAAATGCCTGAGCCGAAGACTGAAAATCAAGTGCGTGGTTTCTTAGGGAGGCTAAACTACATTGCACGGTTTATTTCTCACCTAACGGCCACGTGCGAGCCCATCTTTAAGCTTCTGAGGAAGAATCAGGCCATTAAATGGAACGAAGACTGCCAGCAAGCTTTCGACAGAATCAAAGAATACCTGTTAGAACCACCAATTCTTATGCCTCCAGTGCCAGGGAGACCTCTGATTATGTATCTTACTGTGCTTGAAGGATCGATGGGATGTGTGCTGGGTCAGCAGGACGAGTCTAGTCGAAAAGAGCACGCCATTTATTACCTTAGCAAAAAGTTTACCGATTGTGAGACGCGATACTCACTACTCGAGAAAACTTGCTGCGCTTTGGCATGGGCTGCTCGCCGACTAAGACAGTACATGCTGACTCACACTACTCTCTTAATTTCCAAGATGGATCCTGTGAAATACATTTTTGAGAAGCCGGCTTTGACAGGAAGAGTGGCCCGTTGGCAGATGATACTAACGGAGTATGACATACAATACAATTCACAAAAAGCTATCAAGGGGAGTGTGTTGTCAGAATACTTGGCCCAGCAACCGATCGATGATTATCAACCCATGAGGTTTAAGTTTCCGGATGAGGACATCATGTTCCTCAAGTCGAAAGACTACGAAGAACCACTTCCGGAGGAGGGGCCCGACCCTGAATCCAGATGGAAGTTGATGTTTGACGGGGCTGTAAACATGAATGGGAGTGGAGTAGGTGTTGTTATCATCTCGCCAGAAGGGGCCCACACACCTTTAGCCGCTCGGTTGACCTTCGAGTGCACTAACAATGAGGCAGAGTATGAAGCTTGTATCATGGGGATCGAAGAGGCAATAGACTTGCGAGTCAAGAACCTTGAGATCTTCGGAGATTCTGCTTTGGTGGTAAATCAAGTTAATGGAAAATGGCTAGTTCATCAAGCTCGTTTGATTCCTTACAGAGATTATGTCAGGAGGCTATTAACTTTCTTTACCAAAGTCAAGCTGAGCTATGTTCCTAGAGACGAAAACCAGTTCGCCGATGCTCTCGCAACTTTGTCGTCCATGATTAAAGTTTGTCGAGAGAATTTCGTGCCTCGAATTTCGATTTCCCGGCTTGAAATACCTGCTTATGTCTTTGCAGTTGGTGATGGTGAAGATAACAAGCCTTGGTACCATGACATCAAACAATTCCTGAAGGCTTAAGAATACCCGGTTGGGGCATCTAGTAAGGATAAGAAAACTCTTAGAAGACTAGCAGGAGGTTTCTTCTTGAATCAGGACGGTGTGCTGTACAAACGGAACTTCGACATGGTGCTGCTCAGATGCGTGGATAGACACGAAGCAGACCTGTTAATGCAGGAGGTTCACGAGGGCTCCTTTGGTACCCATGCTGGAGGACATGCCATGGCCAAGAAATTATTGAGATCGGGATACTATTGGATTACCATGGAATCTGATTGTTGTAAATACTCCCGTAAATGCCATAAGTGTCAAATCTATGCCGACAAGGTCCATGTGCCTCCGAATCCGTTGAGTGTCATGTCTTCACCATGGCCGTTCGCTATGTGGGGCATCGATATGATTGGAAAGATTGAGCCAACAGCTTCTAATGGTCATCGCTTCATCCTAGTCGCTATTGATCATTTCACGAAGTGGGTTGAAGCGGCATCATACACCAATGTCACTAAACAAGTGGTCGCTCGATTTATTAAGCGAGACATCATCTGCCGGTACGGAGTCCCTGAAAGGATCATCACTGATAATGTTTCTAACCTCAACAACAAGATGATGGCTGACTTGTGTCAAGACTTCAAAATAGAACACCACAACTCTTCTCCATATCGTCCGAAAATGAATGGCGCCGTCGAGGCGGCTAATAAAAACATCAAGAAGATTGTGCAGAAGATGGTTGTGACGTACAAAGACTGGCATGAGATGTTACCATTCGCGTTACATGGGTATAGGACATCAGTACGCGCTTCAACTGGGGCAACTCCATTCTCATTAGTATACGGTATGGAGGCAGTCCTACCAATCGAAGTGGAAATCCCCTCGTTGAGGTTGATGATGGACATCAAGCTAGATGAAGCTGAGTGGCTCCGATCCAGATATAATCAATTGAGCCTCATTGAAGAGAAGCGTCTAGCAGCTGTATGCCATGGACAGTTGTATCAGCGACGAATGAAGCAGGCTTTTGACAAGAAGGTGCGACCACAGAGGTACACGCCAGGAGATTTAGTGCTGAAAAGGATTCTTCCTCCTCTCAACGATCACAGGGGCAAGTGGACACCCAATTATGAAGGACCGTTCGTGGTTAAAAAGGTTTTCTCAGGCGGAGCCTTAATGCTGACAACCATGGACGGAGAAGACTTCCAATCCCCTGTCAATGCAGACGCAGTAAGAAAATACTTCGTGTAAAAAGGACCCGCTGGATAAAAACAGAATAATAATCCAGGCAAAAATGGGCATCCCGGCGAGCCAGAAACAGAATAAAAGGCTCGGGCAAAAGTTAGGGAAATCTTGAAAAAAAATGTACACCCGCTGAGTTGAAAAGCCACATCGGACAACTCAGGCAAAAAAGGGTATCCCGGTGGATTGAAAACCTGAAAGGGCGATCCACGCAAAAGAGGGATTCACACGAACGACTGCGATCTGCGAGATCCATGACCTACCTACAGTTGAGGCTATCCTAAGGGTTGAAGATCAGTTCACTTACTTTTTCTCAAGAGGCAGAGCGAGCGGAGCGTCTGGAAGACATACGAGTCATAACTGGGTTGAGACTTGATGAGATTCACTTCTCACATTGCCAATAGGATAGTTTGTTTTTCTTTTTAGTCGTTCCCTCATTCCAGGGAACTGCTTCCTTTGTATTACCTATTCAGGGCCACCTTTCCAAATCAATGAGAATTCAACTTCAGTCAATTGACTATTTTGCTTCTTTGTTTTTGCTTTTTTCATCTAGCATTGATTGATTGTGAAAACGTCTAGCAAATGGTAACTTGCATTGTGTTAGGAACATTTGAATGCTTTCTAACTCGTGCAGGAGAATAGAAAACATTTAATACAACTCTGAAAGGGTGTTGAGATACCTAGATAATGATTCATGCTATGAGCCTGGGGCAAGCAGGTCCCAAACTAACTCTCTATGTTGCAGGTACTATCGATTGTGTTCATGCAGGTACAGGTACTGGTGTGCTAGCAAAGCCAATAACTACTATCCTGGAGGGGCATTCCCTTTTGTTTGAACAGAAACAAGTATCTCCTAGGGTGTTTCCAATCATCCCCAGCCATGTGGAAGTTGAAATTTCACCCAGCAAGGTAGCAGAGAGTGGGTGCAATCCCCAAGCAGAAGCTTCCCTTCAGACAGGGTCAATTCTCATCAGTACAAAGAGTTCTTTCCTCCCTAGCAGGTGCTTCCTCAACAGTGTCATGCCTTTGGTTCTCAGCCAGATCAGGAAGTCCTCACTTCCCTGCCAGAGTTCAAGAAGGGTCCATCTCCAGCCGGGTCTTGGCACTCCAATCTCAAAGTCCAATTTATTTTTGGCAGTGGCGGCTGTTCAGAGCCGGTGAATTATTAACAACATTCCCCGCAGAGTTGTTTCCTCCTTACAAGGATTAACCAGACCAATGCATTGACCATCAGTCCCTCCCCAGTCAAGCTATCTGGGATACCTGCAGTCTCCTTATCAGGAGATCTCTTTGCATTTGCATATGTATAATCATCATCACATTTGCATCCTCCAAAGCGTAGCATTTCCATCATCATGGAGCATTACGCCATAAAGCCAAACATATGCATACCAGCATGGGCCAGTTTTGAGGTATTACATAAGACCCGTTACATCTCCAATCAGATTGAAGTGTTCCCCACAGAATGCAACTTCATTTCCCAGGGTGGATACTTCTACCAAGTCTTGTTGTTATCCCCAATTGAGTCTTGTTTCAGTACAACAGTCTCATTTTTTTCGCGTCTCCGTTTCAGTACAACGGTCGCGTCTTGGGCTCTCGTTTAAGTACAACGATCTCGTTCCTTTCGAGTCTCCATTTAAGTACAATGGTCTCGTCTTTGAGTCTTGTTTCAGTACAACAGTCTCATTTTTTCGCGTCTCGTTTAAGTACAACGGTCGCGTCTTGGGCTCTCGTTTAAGTACAACGATCGCGTTCCTTTCGAGTCTCCATTTAAGTACAATGGTCTCGTCTTTGAGTCTTGTTTCAGTACAACAGTCTCATTTTTTCGCGTCTCCGTTTCAGTACAACGGTCGCGTCATGGGCTCTCGTTTAAGTACAGCGATCCCGTTCCTTTCGAGTCTCCATTTAAGTACAATGATCTCGTCTCAGTGCGAAGATAATGGATCGGTTGATACCATTTCCGTGTTGGATCGGTTGATCTTATTTGAGTTATGAATCGGTTGATATCATTTCCCTTCGAGCTGTAAATCGGATGATATTACATTCTCGCTTTCCAGGGTGGATCGGTTGATACCATCTCTGTGTTAGATCGGTTGATCTTATTTGAGTCGCAAATCGGTTGATGTTGCGTTAAGTCCTGTTTCGATAACAGGCATCTTCCGTGGCTTGGTCCTGCCCAACAGTCATATTGATTTGAGTTCCATTCCGCTAATGGTCTCGTTAAGCCCTGTTACGCCAACAGGCACCCTCAGTGTGGCTTTTATTCGCTCAGCAGTCGGAGTGATTGCATTGATTCTATTCCACCTGGTTCTTTCCCTGTTACCTATTCGGAGGTCAAAATAAAAATATAAATAAATAAATGGGTGGATGGCATTTCCATTACCCTCAGTGTGCAAATTTTCAGGTTTTATTCGAGTATTCAATCACTCCATACATTGAATGTCTAAAAGCCGTTGCAATTATTCATTCAAGTCTGCAGATGATTGAATAGGGGCAGCTGTAATACCTCAAAATTTGCCCTCATATTTATTACTTCAACTAGCTTTTCGCCTTGCATCCGTCCATATGCATCATTTAGTAAGTCATAAGATCCATCATACATTTCATTGGCTCTTAAGGCATATGATAAAAGGATTTGTGGTAATTGGCCTCATCCATAGATAATTTGGTCGGTTCATGTTTTAATCAAGGTATTCAAGGAGTGTGCTCAATTAAGGTGGTTCGAATTAGGGGTGGAAGATTCATGAGGGCATCATTCAAGTTCTCTTGAATTTAATCGACGTCTACTTCAATCCATTTCTATCTTGGTTAAATTCTAAACCATGGGCCATCTTTAGGCCAATTGGTTTAAGTCCACGATCTTTCAGTTAGTCTATAATATCCAATTCTTCTTTTTTGTGTGAATCCAATTATCCAAATATTGCATTTCTCCATGACCGTTTAATTCGTCTCGAGTCATTTCCTAAGATTTGATTCTGAAATCTTTGGTTCACCTAAATACCCGATATCCATACAAATCATTATCCATATTGAGTCATCTTGATATAATGTCCATTTTGTTATGTACTATTCATTAAACTAGAAAAATGATGATGACGGATTTCAAAGCTAGATGAACATCTCGAGATTTGGTTCATTACTCAGTTATTTATTGGAAAAAAAGGGGAAAACAAGTCAAATACAAACAGGTCTACTTTATGTTCATGTGGAAAACAAGTTTTAGTCATTATGCTACATGATAGTTGTGAAAGATGTCCAATTCCCTCATTTCCTAAATATAAAAAAAAAGTATCCAATTCCCTCAATGCCAATACAAAAAATTGCAGTCAAGCTGTTTTCTAAAGTATTACACTATCATAGAAAAAACAATCATAGGAAAAGCTTAAGGAAATTCTACACCATGAAGAAGTCAGTTAGAGAATTTCAATTAAAAAATTCAATAAACGCTTCATTGGTCATCACATATGAGAATCAGGGGTGATGGATTGGACCGGCTCTCCATTTTTTTCCTCTTTGTCTTCACCTGCATCAACCTTCACCATCAGTGTTTTCTCCAATTCCTTCCACTCATCAACTTCATCAAAATCTTTAGGGAGCTTTAGTCTAACTCTATCAATCTGCAAGAACAATGACAGAATATCAAATTCATGCTGAAGAAGAGGAAGAAGGCTAAAGCTGCCGAGGGAAGTGATTCTAATCATCAAGAGGAATTTTCAGAGCTTACTACAGAGTTGGCTAATACCTATATCATTACTTGTCAAGAAAGCGGTGATGCCGCTACAAAAGGTTATGTTGGAGGAATTCCCTACTATTCAAGGGAGGATGATATTCACAGTTATTTTGAAAGCTGCGGCGCCGTAACTGAAATTAATTGCATGATTTTCTTGACACCGGCAAGTTCAGAAGGAGTGCAATAATCGTTTTTGAGACGGAAGCAATGGCCAAACATGCATTGGCTCTTGATGGTTCTGATATGGGAGGACTCTTTATCGTGGGAAATAACAGGAGAATTCCGAGGGTATACTCACGTATATTTCAGTGATAGTAAGTCACTCAAGACAGCACTTGCACTGGACCAAAGTGTCTTGTTTGGAAGACCCGTTCGGATAAGTTGTGCAGATTCAGGATTCTTTTCAGTCCTTCATCGTTCTTCAATTTGTATCACTCTTCATATCTCTAACATCCAATACTCCAATGCCGCGACATAAACCACTATCCCGGTTCCAATTTCAATCGCCGTTCCAAAGCAGCTTGCCTAAGCCTGCAAATATCAACAGTAGAGCAATGCTCTCAAATCAGAACCAAAAAGAAAGAATGGTGGCGGATCAAGCAAAGAATAGAAAAGGCCAGAATCACCAAACAACTTTAAAGATGGTGATAGGATGATGTTAAATTGATTCAACTTTTGGAATGAATATCCTCAGTCACAAAGATGAATTCAGCTGGCTCTCATTATCACTTGGAATCGAAGGGCCCATTGGCGACGCCCTGAAATCTGACTTCATGTTTGCACCTACTGATGCGAGTTGGCTGAAAAGAATATCAGAATCGGATTATGATACGAATTTGAAAGATAACTTTGAAAACACAGAGTCAGGTATTACAGATGATGCCTAAACAAAGGATATAAGGACAATCGTTAAAGCGATAAAAAAAAAAAGAGAAAAATTCAGAATGAACAGAACTCTTTTGTGAATCATTGACCGGCCTCTTTAATCATCTTTCAACTTCTCCTCAGAATATTCATCAAAGCAAATTCTCAACAGCCTCCATTGTTCAGACTCAGCTCGTCATCCTGCATAACACACTATAAATCCATCAGAAAAATCACAAAAACCGAATTCAGTTACATCTCACAACCACAACAGAAAATAACAGAAAGAGTAACAGAATCATAACTGAACCATTTACCTGAAGCTTCCAGATCCTTCTGTGAAAATTGCCTATAAATCAGGAATCTGTTCTTCAATTTTTCTCTTTTTCCACAACTTTTCAATCCCCTTCACCATTTTTAATCCTTTCCACCTTTCTTCTCTCTTCTTTTTGAATCTCCTTCTTCACAATTTTCTCTCCATTTTCGTTTTTCTACACACAACTTCCACCACTTCAGTTATCCTCCTTCCACATCAATCTGCGAATCCGCCACCCTCTCCCTGTAACTCAGCCATTTCTCACTTCTCCGTCCGCATCTTGATACTGAGTTCTCAAAGCTGCTTCATTCATAGACCCTCCTTCTTTGATATTCATCCTCGACATCATCAAGAATCACCAATACAATTCTAGGCCCCAACTACTTCACCATTAAATCATCAGCAGCAGAACCGTTACTCTCTCCTGATTGTTGCATAAGAGTTGCAACAACACCATTCGCGCAAGAGCCTTCGATCGTAACAGCAATAAGATCATCACCTGCAAAGATTCAGTGAAGTCATGAAAAGATTTTCGTCAATCATCAAGACATGAGCCGCGAGCAAGAACGCACAGAAGAAGTAGAAGAATAACAAGGCAAGCTTACCTAAAGCATTGTATCGTCGACATCACTCTATCCAGGTACGAATATGAAGGTCTTTGTAGGTTGTTGATCCGTGGGTCCTATTTTCGTTGGTAACCATTTCTTCTCCATGGATTTCATTTCGGAATAGGAGAGGGAGTAGATTCGATTTCGTGATTTGGGGATAGGGTTAGGTTTTGGTAGAGAGCGAAGAAGATGAGCTGTTGTTGTCTCAATCAACGAAGAAGATGAGTGGAGGAGGTTGACGGCGAGGATGGAGAGAAGAGGTCGGCCGTCGCGGGGAAAGGGGCCTAGGGTTTCAGCTTTTGTCCTTTTGATCTTATGATTTCCATTGTTTCATATTATGTTTTAATTTAAATTATAAGTTTAATATGAAAATCAGTTCATAATTAATTCTATTTAATCAATATTAAAATTCAATAATAGCCATTAATTATTTTGATTTATTTATATTAGTCTTAACTCCATGGATTTAGTGAAGTAAAACACTACTTTTGTGTTATTTTTGCTAATTTCACCTCCATCCTAAGCCCATCAGAAAAAGAAAACATAAAATGGTGCTTCCAGCACCTCCCTAAGTTTCCAGCGCATGGGTCTGCTGTCATATTGCTATCCGCACCCCTCTATTAAGCCCATTTAGAAAAATAACCTAAAATGAACGCTTTCTACACTCCCCCTAGGACTCCTGCGAAATGGGCTTAGCCCCTATTGATGTTCACACCTCCTTTTTAGGCCCAGATTAAAAAAACAACTATAAAAATACTTTTCTGAACCCCCTTCATTTCTTTTAGATTGTAAATTTTAATTAATATAGTTTCCAAATAAATCTTGAAAAAAATAGTAAAATCCACTAGAAAATTCTATGAAAATTCCAGTAGGTTAATAATCCATTTTAGAAATTTTTCGTATTTTTATTTTCTGAATTTTGCATTATTTTCGATTTAATTCTGATTTTTCTTTTAATTAGCTTTTATTGAATTTCTTTTAAATGTATTTGAGTTTGATCATTTTATTTTGATAACTTCCATTAACTTTTTTAGCCCATTATTTTTACTGTAGTTAGATGACTAATGATAGTACTTAGGATAATTTTTGTAGATTTTTTAGAGCATTTTATCTTAAGTTTTAGAGGTTAATTTCTTAGAAATTAGGGATTAATTTGTAGCTGGAAATAAGCAATATTTAGGCCTAGTTAAATTCTGAATTTTTAGGATTCCTTTTGACACATTATTATAGGTAGTTTTAGGACCCTATAGAATAAATTTCATATTTTTTCCAGAACTTTTAATATTTTTTAGGATATTAACTTTTAGGCTTTGTTACATATAATTTCCATTTAGTTTAGGCCATGAAAATAAAGTCCAATAAAAATATGGTTTAGTTTAGATTTAGCCTTAGAATTTAATTTAGACTTAGGTTAGTTTAAATTTGAATGTTTAGAAGGAAAATATTAGGCTTGACTTTGATTTAGGACTTAGGCGTAAAGTTTCATTTTCATTAGAATTAGAATAAATAAATAGACTATTTTAATTCATGCCTTTAAATGCATTTTTAGAATTCTATTTCTTATGTCCATTTTTAATGTTTTGCCTTTATTTGATTTTATAACTTGCATAGGCTTCCCCATTGTTCTTAGAATCAACTTAACTTCCTTAGGAAGTAAGTTGAATTCTAGTAGTTTTTTAGTTTTTTCCATTAGGAATAGAATACCTCACGAACCATAGGATTCCTTGTAAATAAATAAATAAAATTAGGGTTGTGTCTTAGTCCCCTTAGTTTGTCCTTTTTGCAATTTGAGTCATTCTTTCTCATCTCATAAAGAAAAGCAATAAAACACTTAATAAAAACCGAACAATCTTGTACGACACGAGACTTTGTTGCGGAGTGTTTATACGCGTCCTGTTTCGGGGCGAGGTGTAAATACTCACCGTGATGGATAGTTCTTAGTACAAGACAGTTCACAAACAAATTCAAAAAAACACTTCTCATAAAAGACAAAAAAAAATAACAAGCGACTATCCTGCGGGAACTTCTCTTCTCATCTCATTCACTCACAACGCGAACTCGCGACGACTTGTCTTTCATGCAAGACGGTAAACGCACTCGTACCAGACGAGCCTGCAACACCTGAGCATAGACATACGCAGTTCCAGCTGTAAAATACACAAACAAATAGTTCCCGCCTTAGTTAGGCGAACTACGTCGACTCTGATCCTCAATATCCCGATGAGGTACGTAGGCAGCGGGGTAGGGCCCGTTCGAGCACATTCTTTATTTTCCCTACATTTCCCCCCTCTCTTTCCATTTTCTTATTTTAGTTCTATTCTCATTTCATTCCAGTTCCAGTTAGCGGTTCATTTGTTCAGCAGCATATTATTTCTCACCCTTTGAAACAAACAAGCAAGCGTGGATCCCGTCGGGTACGACGGACGACCTGGGGTGCTAATACCTTCCCAGATCGTAACCGACTCCCGAACTCAAATCTTTGGTTCGCAAGGCCTTGTCCTTTCCTTCTTCCTCAGGTTTGTGCAACATTACCTTTCCCATTCATTCGGGATAAAAATGTCTGGCTGGTGACTCTACCTTTTCCGCGCCACTTTCCTGTTTGTACTAGGATGAAAATCCCGGGAGCGACAATAAGGTACGAAAATGTTTGCAAAATGTTAAAACTAACTAGAAACAAAAACAAGAAGTAAAATAAGTTAAATCACTACAGCATTTTTCTCAAAGTTGCTTCTTCAAATCTTCAATTGCGGAGTTTAGGTGGTAGAATTGCTCACACGTTATGTCAGTTAAACCTATAACATCCAATCGCATGCTTTTAATCTCATCCTTAACAGCATTAATATCGGCTTGGTAAACTTCAAGAGTATTCATAATCTTCTTTAAGTTGTCAGCATACTCTACTTGATTTACTTCTGGGGTTTCAATCACTTCATCAGTGTGTTCAATGTCATGGTAACCAGGAGGTGTCTCAGGGTCACTTTCTACATCGGTCATTATATCATCTCTTATCTTGTAAGATTGTGGTGTTTCGGGAGTGGATGGATAGTCAGGAGGGGTAAGCTCATAAAGCCAATTATCTTTATTATAAACACTGACTCTAGCATGGTTTGGTAATGTGAACAGGGTTACTACTTCGTTCCTGATTAGGTACTCGTAAGGTGGTTGTCCTAAATTTCTTATGATATGGCGGTTAAAGCAAAAGTTCAGATTCATAGGACGGATGGTACCTAAACGGTTACACCTGTGTAATTGGTATCTAAGTCCTAAGGCATCAGCAATCATGGTGACAAGACCTCATACCAATATGGGTAGATCAGGTTCTTCTTGGATTCGGATGAAGGTTTGCATCATGAAAGGTACACCATTAACTGGTTGTCCATTAGTCAGACAGGACATAATGAATATCTCATCTTTAGATACTCCAGTAAGGTTTTCTTCTTTTCCAAAGAAGGTGTGGGCAAGGATCTTATGGAAATAGCGGATAGCAGGGTTATGTATCTCATCATTGTTCATGTTATTTGGCTCAGGATGGTAATTTCCGGTTAAGGTTCCCCAAAAGAAGTCCAGCTCAATGTCCATCAATTCTACCTGTGTGGTAGTAAAATCAAAGGGTCCACTAGGGAATCCTAATAAGTCAGCTAGTTCTCTATGGTTAAAGTCATATTCTATTCCGAATAGTCGGAAACTCATAAATCCTTTCCTGAATCCAAAACCGCGCTCGGGTAAGTAAACTAAGGAGCTTAGGAACTCAAGGGTGAGCTCGCGGTAAGTCACAAACTTTTGTTTTATTAGTGCATTCTCCCATCCAAGTTGGTTAAACATGTATAGGATGCTATCATGTATTCCTAAAGTTTCCATAGTCAGATCATCCGGGTACAGAGTCAAATCCATTGGTCTCTGTGATAACTCTTCAAATTTCATTCTTTGGTTCCTACCTCTAAATTTGGTTTCCATAATGTTTCTCGGTTGGTTAGCCATAGTTAGTGTAAATATGGAGGAAACAAATCAGGGGGAGAAGGAAAGTGGAAAAGACTTTAGAAAATCTGTAAAAGTGATTTAAAAATTAAAATAAGGAAAATAAGAAAATAAATGCATAAATAAAAGCAATAATGATAATAATGAAATAAAACAATAAACCAATAAAATGACAAAACAATAAAATGATAAAACAATAAAATGGTAAAAATGGGTTGCCTCCCACTAAGCGCTGTTTTTATCGTCATAAGCCTGACGTAATGCTTAGGGGTAGATTAATCAGGGAATTTAGTGGACAACTCTAAAAGCCTTAGACTATTTGCATAATCTCTATTTTCAACTTTATGGTAATGTTTTAAACATTGTCCGTTTACTGTGAACGGTTCACTATTCCTACCCTTAATTTCTATTGCTCCGCTCGGGAACACTCTAGTTATTTCAAAGGGTCCTGACCATCTAGATTTTAGTTTTCGAGGAAAGAGCCTAAGTCTTGAATTAAAGAGGAGTACAACGTCTCCCACACTAAATTCTTTCCTAGATAGGCGTTTATCATGCCATCTCTTAGTTCTTTCTTTATATATCTTAGCATTCTCATAAGCATCTAACCTTAACTCTTCTAATTCGTTAATATCGAGGATTCGCTTTTCTCCTGCGGCATTATAGTTTATATTGAGAGTTTTGATCGCCCAATATGCTTTGTGTTCTAGTTCTACCGAGAGGTGGCAAGACTTTCCATATACTAATTTGAAAGGTGTAGTTCCTATGGGTGTCTTGTAAGCTGTCCTATAAGCCCATAAAGCTTCATTAAGTTTAGATGACCAATCTTTACGAGATATGGCGACAGTCTTTTCTAAGATTTGTTTTATTTCTCTGTTTGAGACTTCGACCTGTCCACTTGTTTGTGGATGATATGGTGTTGCTACACGATGTCTGACTCCATACTTAGATAGTAATTTGTCAAAGATTTTCGAAATGAAGTTCGAGCCACCGTCACTTATGACGAGTCTAGGCACACCAAATCTTGGAAAAATTATATTTTTGAAAAGCTTAATTACTACTCGTGTGTCATTTGTAGGAGAAGTTATAGCCTCAATCCATTTTGAAACGTAATCGACAGCTACGAGTATGTAATTATTACCGAAAGATGATGGGAATGGTCCCATGAAATCTATTCCCCAGACGTCAAAGACTTCTACTTCTAATATTCCTTTTTGAGGCATTTCATCTCTTCTCGAAATATTACCGGTGCGTTGACACCGATCGCAATTTATAACAGCGATGTGGACATCTTTCCATAAATTAGGCCAGAATAGGCCGGCTTGTATGATTTTTGTACAAGTCTTGGAAGTGCTTGCATGTCCACCATAAGGAGATGAATGGCAATGAGCAATGACATCTTCTATTTCTTCTTCGGGAATACATCGACGAAAGATTCCGTCGGGTCCTCTTTTGAACAATAATGGTTCATCCCAATAGTAATGTTTGAGATTGTGAAAGAATTTCTTTTTCTGCTGATAGGTTAAGTCAGGTGGAAGGGCTCCTGCAGCTAGGTAGTTGACAATGTCAGTGTACCATGGCAGTCCTACGGTTGTTTGGATTGTTTCCACGGTTTCTGGTTCATCTATGTCTAACTGAATTGGGTCGCTTCCTATTTGTGTTATCAGCTGTTCATACGGAAAATCATCGTTAATCGGCACTTGTTCGGGTTTAATACCTTCTATTCTAGATAAATGGTCCGCTACGACGTTTTCAGTATCTTTCTTATCTTTTATTTCAAGATCAAACTCTTGTAAGAGTAAAATCCATCTCAAGAGTCTTGGTTTAGCATCTTTCTTAGTTAATAGATATCTGATAGCAGCGTGGTCTATGTAAACGATTATTTTCGCTCCCACTAGGTAAGAACGGAATTTGTCAAGCGCAAAGACAACTGCTAACAATTCTTTTTCAGTAGTGGCGTAGTTCATCTGAGCAGAATCTAAGGTTCTACTAGCATAGTAAATTGCGTGAAGTTTCTTGTCCTTCCTCTGTCCTAGAACTGCGCCTACAGCATAGTCACTCGCATCGCACATGATTTCGAAAGGTAATCTCCAGTCAGGGGGTTGCATGATTGGTGCGGTGATGAGGGCTGTTTTTAGAGTTTCGAATGCATTAAAATAATCTTCATTGAATATGAACTCAGCGTCTTTCATTAATAAACCAGTAAGAGGTTTAGTGATTTTCGAGAAATCTTTGATGAATCGTCGGTAGAAACCGGCGTGTCCTAAAAAACTTCGTATTTCTCGAACGGTCTTAGGGGGTTGAAGATCTTTTATGACTTCTATCTTAGCTTTATCAACTTCAATTCCCTTGTCAGATATAACGTGTCCTAGTACGATTCCTTCTCTGACCATAAAATGACATTTCTCCCAGTTAAGCACGAGGTTTACTTTTACACATCTTTCTAATACCATTTCTAAATTTGATAGACATCCTTCAAAACTTTGCCCGCATACAGAGAAGTCGTCCATGAACACTTCCATGATGTTGTCTATGAAATCTGCAAAGATTGACATCATACATCTTTGAAAGGTTGCAGGAGCGTTGCATAATCCAAAGGGCATTCGTCTATAAGTGAACATTCCATAAGGGCATGTGAATGTAGTCTTCTCTTGATCATCTGGGTGGATAGGGATTTGGAAAAATCCTGAGTAACCATCAAGATAACAGAAATATGAATGCTTGGCTAATCGTTCTAACATTTGATCTATAAAAGGTAGTGGGAAATGATCTTTTCGAGTGGCTTTGTTTAGTTTACGATAATCGATGCACACTCTATGTCCTGTCACTACTCTTTGTGATATCGATTCGCCTTTAGCGTTTTTCACAACAGTGATACCTCCTTTCTTTGGTACTACATGTCCTGGACTAACCCATTTACTATCAGAGATTGGATATATTATTCCTGCGTCTAGTAGTTTTTTAACTTCTTCCTTTACTACAGTGCTAAGGATTGGGTTAATTCTTCTTTGAGATTCTCTGGAGGTTTTGCAATCTTCTTCTAGCAGAATACGATGCATACAGATTGAAGGGCATATTCCTTTGAGATCAGATATGTTATATCCTAATGCATTTGGATATTTCTTTAAGACATCTAAAAGTTTCTTTGTTTCAATTGTTCCTAAACTGGAATTGATTATAACTGGTCTTGTACATTCAGTGTCTAAGAATTTGTATCTTAGGTTCTTAGGTAAAGTTTTTAACCCTAATGTAGGTTTATTCTTACTTGGCATGGGATCTGGTGTAAGTGCTAAACTTTCGCTTAGACTATCATCCTGATATGGTTTACGCCAATTATCATCTTCGAAAATCGGAGGGATTTGAATTTTCATAATTTCAGAATAGGTAGTTTCTTTCAATTCCATTTCTCTTACACATTCGTCAATTACGTCCAATAGATAGCATGTATCCTCTATAGCTAGTGATTGTAAGAATTGTGTTAAAATAAATTCAACTTTCTCTTCACCTACTTCAAAGGTTAGCTTTCCTTTCTTTACGTCTATTATAGCTCCGGCGGTAGCTAAGAATGGTCTTCCTAGTATGATAGGTGTAGTGGAGTCTTCAGAGATGTCCATGATTATGAAATCAGTAGGAATATAGAATTGTCCTATACATACTGGGACGTTTTCTAGTATGCCTACAGGATATTTAATAGAACGATCGGCTAGTTGAACAGACATTTTAGTTGGTCTTAAGTCTCCCATGTCTAGCCTTTTGCAAATCGTTAAGGGCATAACACTGATACTGGCTCCTAAATCGCATAGAGCTTTGTCAATGACGAATTTTCCTATTACACAGGGTATAGAGAAACTTCCTGGATCTTTTAGCTTTGGAGGCATATTATTCTGAATTATTGCGCTACACTCAGCAGTAAGTGTAACGGTTCCGTTGTCCTCTATTTTTTTCTTATTGGATAAGATTTCCTTTAAAAACTTAGCATACGAGGGCATTTGAGTGATAGCTTCTGTAAATGGAATAGTAATATTCAACTGTTTCAGAAGTTCAACAAATTTCTTAAACTGGCCCATCGTCTTAGAATTGGTTAATCTCTGAGGGTACGGAATTGGTGGTTTATAGGGTGGTGGAGGCACATAAGGCTTTTCTTTCTCCACTGCCTCTTGATTATTATCTTCCTTTTCTTCTGGTTCATTCACCATTTCAGTCGGTTTATCCGGTTTTTGGTACATGGCTGGATTGTCAAGTCTTGGATCGGTAGGTCCGTCAAGTTCCTTGCCACTTCTTAATATTACAGCATTAGCCTGTCCTTTCGGATTAGGTTGAGGTTGTCCAGGAAATACTCCAGCTGGTGCAGCGGTAGGTGCTTGTTGTTGAGCTACTTGTGAAATCTGAGTTTCAAGCATTTTGTTATGTGTAGCTAACGCATCTACCTTGCTCACTAATTTCTTAATCTGCTCACTAGTGTGTATGTTTTGGTTTAAGAAGTCCTTGTTTGTTTGAGATTGGTTAGCTATGAAGTTCTCCATCATCAACTCAAGGTTCGATTTTCTAGGGACATTAGGAGCAGTCTTTTGATATCCTGGTGGTGTAGCTGGTGCTTGACCTGGTGCGTATAAAGCATTGTTGTTCTTATAGGAGAAGTTCGGATGATTCTTCCAACCTGGGTTGTATGTGTTTGAGTACGGGTTTCCTTGAGCATAATTCACTTGATCTGTGGGAATTCCTGCTAATAGTTGACAATCAGGGACATCATGTCCTGGAACTCCACATAACTCACAGTTAGGTGTTACTGCAGCCACGGTGGTTGTTGGTGTTATGGCCAAGTTGTCGATCTTTTGGTTAAGTTGGTCAAACTTTGCATTGACTTGGTCCATACTACTTACTTCGTACATACCTCCTTTTGTTGGTTTCTCAGTTGCGACTCTCTCGCTTCCCCATTGGTAATGGTTTTGAGCCATACTCTCGATAAGTGCATAAGCATCGTTATATTCTTTGTCCATTAGTGCACCGCCTGCGGTAGCGTCAATTGTCATTCTTGTATTGTACAAGAGTCCATTGTAGAAGGTATGGATGACCATCCATTCTACTAATCCGTGATGTGGACAAAGTCTCAGCATATCTTTATAGCGTTCCCAAGCTTCGAAAAGTGATTCGTTTTCCTTTTGCTTAAATCCGTTGATCTGAGCTCTTAGCATAGCTCTCTTGCTAGGTGGGAAATATCTGGTCAAGAAGACTCTCTTTAGTTCCTCCCACGTAGTTACTGAATTCGAGGGTAGAGATTGAAGCCAGGCTCTCGCTTTGTCTCGAAGTGAAAAAATGAAAAAGACGTAGTCTAATAGCTTCTTGGGTAAATCCATTAGCTTTTACGGTATCTGCGTACTGCACAAATATCGAAAGATGAAGGTTCGGATCCTCGGTAGGATTTCCGGAGAATTGATTTTGTTGCACGGCTAATATCAGCGAAGGTTTCAGTTCGAAATCGTTTCGGTTGATAGCCGGTGCAGCAATGCTGGAATGCGGTTCAGCTTGCGAAGGACTAGCGTAGTATTTGAGTGGGTGATTCGGTTCTTCAGCCATCTCTGCGTCCTTTGATGTTCCGACTGGTTTAGGTGGATCTATTTGAAGATCTGGAATGTTGTAATTTCGTTCGTAATCGAATATCCGTCTTCTTACGTTTAAGAAGCGTTCCGATTCTGGGATTAGAGGTTGCAAGTCTTCGCCTTGAGAGCGAGTACTTGGCATACACTCGGGAAATTAGATTAAGAAAAGAAATAGTTGTTACCTTAGTCTAGACAATGCTACTCTAAAGTGCACTAGTAACTAAATTAAGGTCCCCGGCAATGGCGCCAAAAACTTGATGGCTAAAGACGTGATCTAATATGTGTCTAGCGGTATCTTAACTGCAAGCGCACAGCCTATCGAAGTAATATAAAAGATTATCGATCCCACAGGGACTTTATGATTACTTAGTGCTAGAGGGTTTACTAGTTTAGCTAAGGTGAATGGTTGTCACGATTTTTTTGGTTGTTTTTAGGAATTAAAGACGGGAATTAAATTTTTGTTTAATGAAATGATAATAAGGCGGTCGGTATGTAATTATGTTAACTTAGGCGGGTCAATCTAACCTAGGCTTATAAGGATGGTTCACTTAATTTATTCTGTAGAGGTTATCAGTTTAAATATCTTTAACTCACACTCTCGTGGTCTTATCTCAGATCTTACTCCTAAAGCCCTATGCCTGCTCTCGCTAGCCCATAAGTGTTTAGAAATAATTTTTGGAAACTTAATAAGTCTAATTCATTTTAAAGCGCTCTCGCTGTGTTTAAATTGAATGCCTAACTTTAGCTATCTGGTTAAAATCTCACACTCTCGTGGTCTCGACCTAACCTATTACACTTTCCTTACTCTCGTAACAAAAAGATTAATTTTATAATAAAAAGTCACAGCCAGAATTTTAAGTTCTTAATTATTTTAAGCCTAGAATTGATTTTACCGATTTAGTGTATTTTAATTACATACCGCCCTAAAGTGTTTAGCTACTCATATTTGTTGTACCAGACAGATGCAGAAACAGAGGAACACAAATTAAACTATGCATTATAAAATAATAATAAAAATAAATTCTTAACATTAATATAAATGTGAATTAATTAAAAACCTGAATAATAAAAATAATGTCAAACTCCTTCTTCCACAATCTGGCAAGCTCGGAGTGCGAACCGGAGTCGAAAATAAAATTACAAAAAACAAAATGCTGAAGGCTTGAAAGAAATTAAATAATAACAATTTCCTGATGTTGGAAATTGTTATTTGATTTGGTTGGGATATAGAAAATAAAACAAGAACAGAAACAATTGCTGGAAAAATTAATGAAATAGGGTGCAAATAAAATACGGCAGAGCTTCCGCAAGAAAAATTAAAATAAAACTCTGTACTTTCTACTTTGAAATAAAGCTATTTATAGAGATCATAATTTGGGCTTGGCAGTTGGAATAATGCGTGGGCTTCGGTGTTGCTGAGAGAATCCAGGAAAAGCTTGTGTTACTGGGTCTGCGGAAGAATAGGAAAAGTTATGACTTCACGTAGCACGTTCATGACCAATTCTTAGCAAGTAAACCTAATTTCCCCTTGTCACGTTCGTGACAAGGGTGTCACGTTCGTTATCCTTGTATTTAGCGCGTCACGATCGTGAGGGATTGGTGACGACCGTGACTGCTCCTTTTAGCGTGTCACGGTCGTGACTATATGGTGACGGTCATGACTATTGCAAATTATGCAGATTATGAAGAATTCCTCTCTTCTTCTTCTTTTCATGCTTGTTTTTTCTCGTTTCACTTTTGACTTATTTAGCTCTATAATTGATATACCTGCGAAATGACAAAGAAAACTCGAAGAATCGGGTGTTAAAACGATAAATGTGCGATAAAACGGCATTGAAACATAGTAATAAAATGATACTTTTTCTCGTTATCATTTAAGACGTTTGCAAAAGGTTTGAACACACAAAAATGTTCCTAAAGGCTTCCCAAACATGTTACCATCGTCATTAACATCAAAAGAACATGCTTCATGGCCAAGCGAACGTGTTTTCATATGGAATTTTGTCTCTTTTCGATTTGCATGATTTACATAATATAAATTGATTTTAATTACATATTTGTGTTTGTGTTGATGATTAGATGTTGTCTGGACCATTTGATTGAATTTTCCTTGCAGATTCAAGAAGACGCCATAGCTAGGGTTTTAACCTTTGAATTAGGGTTTTGTCGTATACACTATTTAAATGATTTTTTAGACCATGGCTGGATTGTATGGACTATGGGAAATCGTTTCATATTGTCAATTTGATCTAATTTCACATGTTTCAAGAGTTTCAAAAAACATAGGTTCTTCTGTCAAATTCGTGCGCATGAAATTTCGCAGGAAACTTTGTATGAAATTTCGCAGGAAATTTGAAGAAGGTGGAGTTTGGCACGGAAATATGGCATTTGAATTTCAACTTATTTGATATTGTTTTATTGGTGTTAATATTTCAGAAAAGACTGTTTGGCCTGATGGTAGCGCACGCGTTGAGAAACTCTGGGTACTTGGGTTCAATCCTGGGCAGGTGTATTTTTTTAAATACTCATCAGTTTTACAGGTTTTATTATATAACAAATGTTACCTGCCATATGCATAAGGCACGCGCCTAGCCCAGTTGGTTGAGGGTTCTCCTTTGAGGTACAGTTCGAATCCCAGGTCCCTTTATTTAGTGTTTTATGCTTTCTTTTCCTTTTTGTTTTGTTTAATTTATTTAATTAACCTTCTAAAATAAATAAACAACCAAAACTAATTATGATTATCCTCATTAATTTGACATGATAAAATCAAAACTTTTCTAAACCAATAATCTTATGTATAAATAATCTTCAGTTTTTTAATTAATTTGTTAAAATTGTTTTCTTAAATCAATTAAACTTGTAAAATAATTAATTTTTTTATATAATAATTTGTATATAGTTTTTTTCTTTTGTAAATAAATAACCAAGTAGGTAAATTTTTCCAATTAAAATTTCTAATCAATTTTTTACTAATATAAATAATGTTGTTTACTCATCTAATTTTTTTTAATTTCTATATATTTCTAAATTAATAATTAATAATTATTATTTTTTATTATATAAATGACCTCAATTAAAATCAAACTTCTAACCCTAATTCTCTAACCTTAATATAATTCTTTTTCAATTTAAACTTTAATCTAGTTTTTCACTTTAAATCGTAATTATTATTTCTATAACTTATTTTATTTCTTTTATTTAATCTTATTATTTTTGTTTTATTATCCTATTTTATTTATTCTTGCTTTATTTATTTTACTAGAAACAATGTATAGGCTTAATATTATTGTAATTTATTTTCCGCCTATTATATTTTGTATCTGTCCCATAGCCATGTAATAGCTTAGGAATTTATTTTTTGCTTTTATTTTCGTAAATATAAATTGTGTGGTTAGTAAATAGGGAGTGATAACCTAATTGTAATTAATTTGGACTTAGAAGATTAATTAAATAAGATAAATAATTAAAACACTCACACACGTAAGTCGATCTAAGATCGTCGTCTGCACTTCCTAGGGTATCCCTCTTGGTTGCCTTATTTAAAATGGTCAAGTCCCTCGAATATAGGGGTGTCTTAAGCAAAGTCCCTTCACATATAAATCATCAAGTCCCTACAGATTTAAAAGATCAAGTCCCTTCGAAGTTGCCTACGGAATAATGATCTTGTCCCTTCGAATAAATGATGATAGTCCCTACGAATTGCTAAAGGCGCCCTTTAAGTTGCCTTCATTGACCATACGATGACCCTACACCCGTCCCATAAATAAATCCAAGGTAATGACTACCTATTCCTTAATAATAGGGATAATCTTACCCTTGAAAGAATATATAAGAACATGAATGACTTAGTCTAGGGTAGGTACCTCATAGTTACTTGCTCACTCTTCAAAAATACTTTTCACACCTCACAATATTTTCAAACATTTTCAAACAAGGCTTTGTATACACCCATACGAGGGTCATTCCAAAGTACTTAGAAAATTTTTCTAATCACACACTTCATATTTTCAAAAACATTTAAGTGAACTAAGTAACTAAGAGCCCATCGATAACCATGGATGTAAAGGGTGCTAATACCTTCCCTTTATATAACCTACCCCCCGAACTCAAGTCTTTTCACAACGGTTTTTCCTGTTCTTTTATGTCCCTTCCTTATTGATAAAATAAAAGTCGGTGGTGACTCTTGCTATCCGCAACATTTATAGAAAGTCAGTTCTCCCACCGTGTTACAGAACTGGCGACTCTGTTGGGGAGTTACTAAGTAAAAGAGGGGTACCCTTAGAAATTAGATCACTTAAATTGTTTGCTTTGTTTGATTTACTTTCCTGTGTGGAAGATCCTAACCCGGATCTAGTGTACCCTAGGTAAATGGCAATAGACCAAGGAAACTGTACGACGTATACCGATATGGTTTATCTAGTGGCCATAGTTAGTGTGACTTCTTGGAGGGTTCTCATGTTCCTTAAGTAAGTTGAGGATAACTTGAGGCTGTCATATGTTGTCAATACACCAACTAACCTTTAGAACCCTAGTTATCCCATCTTGGCCTTTAGAAAGTAGTGAGATAGCCGGCTTCAGTGAAGACTGAAGTGTGTTGATACTCGATGCTACGCTCATTGAGATCCTAAACTTGGATGGTTTTAGTTGGCAAGTAAGTTGCCTACTGAACAACCACCCTTGGGAAGGATCAGTGATTTTGAGATCCCTTAGAACCTGGTTACTTTTGTAGGACAGGTTGAACCAACTAAACTTCAGGGGAGGGTACTTACCTTTAAACCTCATGCAAGCCTTTAAACCTAGGGCTATTGTGTGACTTGTTTATGTGTGCCACATGTTTGGGATTGAGCATAACACCATGACATCATAAGCATAGCATTTTCACTAACCATTTCAAGGACCAAAGGATTTATCTTTGTTCTTTGTTGCAGGTCATGGCTTCTGCTCGTAGGAATACTATCCGGATCAACTTTGTAGGGATACCTTCTAAGCTTAAGGAATTGGTCTTTCAAGTTTCTGAAAACTCCCAGTTCATCAAGAAACATGGTCACCTACTTGACTTGGTCACTTCAGGGTTTGATGAAGATAGGATGAGTGTCCATTTCCAATTCTTAGATCCTAAGCATCATTGCTTTACATTCCCAGATTATCAGCTGGTGCCCACCATGGAAGAGTTCTCCAAGTTGCTTAGGGTACCTATCCTTGATCAGAAACCCTTCACAGGCTTAGAGAAAGAGCCTAAACATGAAGTCATTGCTACAGCCCTACATTTGAAGAAATCAGACATTGTCCTAGAAACAAGAAGCGAAGTTAAGGGTATTCTTGCTAAGGTATTTATGGAGAAGGCTCGTGTGTTCTTAGATGCTATGAGTTATGATGCTTTTGAGGAGATCTTAGCCTTATTAATCTATGGCTTAGTGTTGTTCCCTAATCCAGATCAGTTTATAGACGTACACGCCATCAACATATTTCTGACTCACAACCCAGTGCCTACATTACTTTTAGACATCTTACATTCTCTTTACACTCGTACTACGAAGGCAAGGGGAACTCTGATGTGTTGCATACCTTTATTAGCTAGGTGGTTTATGTCTCACCTTCCTCGATCAGTGATGAAGAATGAACAAGGGTTAAGGTGGTCTAAGAGGATCATGTCACTTTCTCATTCAGATATTTATTGGTGCTCTCGATCTATGGAAAATGTTACTATCATTGACCGTTGTGGGAAGTTCCCTAATGTGCCACTCCTAGGCATAAGAGGGGAATTACCTACAACCCTTCTTTAGCTCTACGTCGGTTTGGTTATGCTCGGAGTAATGGTCCTCATGGCATGCTTATTCAGGGTATTGTGTTCGACTACGACAATGATCTTCAGGGTTACCGTCAAAGGTTTATACGAGCTTGGAACAAGGTGAATAGGATTGATAACAAGACTTTGGAGCCAAAGTATTCTATTCCTATGGAGCCTTATCTCAGATGGGTACGATCTCGTGCTCAGACTCTTATGATGCCATATCCTGTTGTTCTACCAATCACTATGGAGCCTGTTATTGAAGGAGATGATCCTTATACCATCCTTCATCCAGACATGCCCACTGATTTGGAAGAGTTGCAGAAGTCCTGGATTCAGTTGCAGGAGCAAAAGGATACTTTTGAGACTCATTTCAGAGCTAGTTAAGAAAGAATTCTGGAGTTGACAAGACAACTTCACGAGGAGAGGAACCTCAACACATACCTCAACCCAAACAAGAAGCGTCCATGGGAGACTTAAAACCCCATATATTTATTTTTGTACTTTATTGTTATTGTAAGCCCAAGGGGAAAATTTATATTAAACACTTACTAATAAAATTTTGTTTTTTTTCTTTAAACAAATTTAAATCCTGTGGTCCTTGAAAACATTGCATAAACATATACATACCATATCATTACATCACAGGTTACTTATAAACAAGTTTCTCAATCTTCTCGCTGTTTATTTCAGCAGAAATGACGCTCGAATAATATGTCAAAGACCTCCAAGCTCATAATGCTCAGTTTCAAGAAGTGATCCTGAATTTGTCCAAGGAGCAAGAAGAGTTGAAAGAATTCCTCTCTGAAAATCATGAAGATAACAAGAATGGTCAGTTGGAACAATTGCAAGCTGAGATGGCAGAAATGAGGATCCAGATGAATGGCCTGGTGGCTCTTATCCAAAGTTTAGCTCAGGGGAAAGAATAGCTGAGAACCTTTGTCCATAAACTTCAAAGTAATGGAGTCGGGAATCTAATCGTCAGTCAATCTCCGATAAAATAAGCTGACTTGGTTGAAAATAAGATAAGAATAAAAGAAGGAAAGAGACAGGCCACCACTGGTTGTTCTTCAGTTGAAGAAAAAATACCTTGTAAGATTAATCCACTTTGACACAAGGAATATAAAATATAGTTTATCAAATTCAACACTCCAATGTCGTAACTTTTGCAATGCTTGATGGAGATGAAGCTAATTTCTTTGGAAAATCCTCCTCAAAATCCTAATACTTTCTCTTCTCGCTATAATCCCAAGGCAAGGTGTATGTATCACTCCAATTGTCCCGGACACGATATTAATAGTTGTTGGGCATTGAAGAATAGGATTCAAGACCTGATTGACAAAGGAATCCTCGAGGTTACGCTAGAAGGCTAGATTGAGTTCTTCTATCGCCCATCAAACATCAAAGCGCCCAGACATCTAGAGTAACCAGTTTAGAGGGAGAGGCTTTGAGAACATTTGAATTTTCATTTGTAATTTCTTTTGTTTGTTTAAACATTTACTATTATGTCAAACTTTTGTTTTCATTAATGCATTGCATATGTTTGTCTTGAATTAATCCATTTGTTTCACTATATTTTGAACTATGCTTCATATTTCTATTTTGTGATATTTAACTCCTGATAAAGCTATAAGCCTATAGATGGAGGATGACGAAAACAATACCATAATCTTATGCAGTATGCTTTTGAACAGACTATGTTGACGATGTACAGGCATTGTTTCAATTCCTAAACAGTGGAGATATAAGGAAGTTAATCCCTAGTTAACCCTTTTGAGCCAAAGAAGTAGGAGTTTTTCTTTCTCAAGCAAGTTAAAACCCTTATTCATAACCTGGGGCAGGGTAGTTACTCGGTTAACTCAATTATGCTGATTGTTTGTGTTGTACACAACTAATGATGGTTCCATGTAATCACTAAAGTCTGCAAGTCAATATCTAGCAAAAGAAAAGCTCACTAAGTCAAAACCTATGAAGGAGACTTAGTAAAAATTGAGACATTCCGCTGACTGTAATCTTGAAACAAACAGTTCAGGCAAAAAGAAGGGATAATAAAGTCAAAAGAAAAAAAGAAAAAAATAGAGGTCACTATGAATCCTCAACAAAGAATGATGACTGAATGTTCAAATAAATTTTTGGTTTCTGAACCATCACAAATGTCAGTATTACAATTCCAAACTCCTCTGGAGCTGCAATGCATAAGTTAATCGAACATAGGACTAAAGAACATCACGAAGAATGGGTTGGGTACAAATAAAATTTGAGCCTTTATCTTTTGTTTCTTAAACCATGAACCAGACCATGTTACAACCCTTTAAAAGTCCTAACTGAAGCATGGTTAGTTTGAAAGCGTATTGATACAAAAAGGTATCCTGACTCCTTTAGGGCTTATTATAAATATTGAGTTAATATCACGATTTTCATAAACAATGTTTTACTAAATTAACTTTTTTTCAAAACTTCAAGACAGACATAAGCATTGCATTTTTGAATATAATTGTTTGAATATAACCGAGTGTTTGACAAACAGAGGAACTTATAGGATGAATGCTCAATAAACCAAAGTCCTTCTGATAGACAAAGTTGCTTCCTGGATCAAAGCCAATATATACAAAGAGGAATTTTCATTATCTTCCATTACAGGGGGTATGACATGTTACTGTCCAATTCATTTGAGGCAATCAGGTCAAGGTTCAACTATGCATAAGTAGCCAGGGGCAGTTCTCTTCATCTATCTGAATTACCAAGGGTAACATTACATAGTTCACGACGCCAGGGGCATATTATTGTGGGGCATTCTGCTTATTTCTCTTGAGGTAGCTCCTTTCAGATACTTCCATTATGGAACAATTCATCCTCAACCAAAGGGCAACGCTCTCTTTCCAAATCTAATACCCGGAGCGTATATGGTTTATCACAATTGTATTACCTTGATATTGGACTCTCAGCCAAAGCCATTGTGGAAATTAATTGTCTATGTCAGTAGTATCATATGGTGTCAGTATCATGTCTTCGGATCCAGTCATGAGAGTTTCTAGGAAATTACTCAGGAAAGTCAAGAACCTCAGAAGCTCTAAATTCAATTGGTTATACACTCTCAAAGTTGAAATGATTTTGTTTTCAAGTTCAACTTTACTTTTCCCTCTTTATTCATGTTTACTTTTCCCCTTTTACTAAAGCGACAAACGTCTGTTGGTTATGTTTGAATGTATATATGCCTTTGAATATGATTGATGTTTACCAGAAATGCATAAAATACAATAATAGCATTTACTAAGAACGAACGGAGGTAAGAATTCAACGAATCTTCGCTGGTTCATCCCCACAGATTAATGTTTACAGATATTCTTACGGAATACTTCAAGTAATATCTTGTACTTCCAACTCTACGAAGTGTCCAAATAGTTTCATATCCTCCGGAGAATTGATGCTTGACTGAATAAGTCTCCCAGATCTATGTCCATCTCTTTTATCCTCAGTCAGGATATTCAGGAATCTATTCCTTCAATAAAAAGTACGACGAACAAAAACGGGAGGTTCTAAGTACGATATTCCAAAACAAGACGGGAACGAAGTCTTCATATTCCTCAACAACGAATCGGGATTTATTTTCCCCAGCCAACAGTTGTTCTACGAAGCTACTTATACGCTTCAGCTACATAATTCATACATACATCACATAATATCATATCATACACATTCTCATAAAATATTATCTTGCAGAATGTTATATACATCATGATATTTGCACCGAACTAACCTTGTTTTTCAGGATAATTCTCCAACAGACAAAGTTCATCAACAACTTGATATCTTGGGTCGTTGTTTATCTTCCTGAGTACCTTATTATGACCTTAGGCCGTCGTTTATCTACCCAAAGGTTATCTCATTATCTAGGGACGTTATTTATCTTCCTTAAGGCTAATCTTGGGATGTTATTTATCTTCTCAAAAGTCATATCATTACCTTGGGCCGTCGTTTATCTACCCAAAGGTTATCTCATTATCTTGGGACGTTGTTTATCTTCCTGAAGGCTAATCTTGGGACGTTGTTTATCTTCTAAAAAGCCATATCATTACCTTGGGTCGTCGTTTATCTACCCAAAGGTTATCTCATTATCTTGGGACGTTGTTTATCTTCTCGAAGGCTAATCTTGGGACGTTGTTTATCTTCTCAAAAGCCATATCATTACCTTGGGCCGTCGTTTATCTACCCAAAGGTTACCTCATTATCTTGGGACGTTGTTTATCTTCCCGAAGGCTAATCTTGGGATGTTGTTTATCTTCTCAAAAGCCATATCATTACCTTGGGCCGTCGTTTATCTACCCAAAGGTTATCTCATTATCTTGGGACGTTGTTTATCTTCCCGAAGGCTAATCTTGGGACGTTGTTTATCTTCTCAAAAGCCATATCATTACCTTGGGTCGTCGTTTATCTACCCAAAGGTTATCTCATTATCTTGGGACGTTGTTTATCTTCCCGAAGGCTAATCTTGGGACGTTGTTTATCTTCTCAAAAGCCGTATTGTTACCTTGGGCCGTCATTTATCTACCCAAAGGTTATTTCATTATCTTGGGACGTTGTTTATCTTCCCGAAGGCTATCTTGGGACGTCGCTTATCTTCTCAAAAGCCATATTGATACCTTGGGCCATCGTTTATCTATCCAAAGGTTATCTCATTATCTAGGGACGTTGTTTATCTTCCTGAAGGCTAATCTTGGGATGTTATTTATCTTCTCAAAAGCCATATCATTACCTTGGGTCGTCGTTTATCTACCCAAAGGTTATCTCATTATCTTGGGACGTTGTTTATCTTCCCGAAGGCTATCTTGGGACGTTGTTTATCTTCTCAAAAGCCGTATTGTTACCTTGGGCCGTCATTTATCTACCCAAAGGTTATTTCATTATCTTGGGACGTTGTTTATCTTCCCGAAGGCTATCTTGGGACGTCGCTTATCTTCTCAAAAGCCATATTGTTACCTTGGGACGTCGTTTATCTACCCAAAGGTTATCTCATTATCTTGGGATGTCATTTATCTTCCCAAAAGCTACATCATCTTACCTTGTATTTTATTTTCCCAAAAGCTATATCTTCATACTTTGGATTACTTTATCCCCCAAAATCATCTTGGACTTCTCTACTCTCCAGGACCACATCAAGTTATACTACTTCATCCTCCAAAAAGTATATCTGAAGAACTTTTTCTATGAATGGCATCTTTAAGCCCATTCAAGCAATATAACCAACCAACAATATCATTCTACGCACCGGCGAGTGCAAATTTTTGGGCTTTTGTGTTCAATTATCTCCAACCTTCAAGTCACGAATGGCGTACATGCCAATCTAACTCCTCAGATTTCAGAAAATTGAACAGGGGCAGCTATTGTACCCCAAATTTTTCCCTCCCAGAATCAAAGCAATATGTCCCTATAGTTATCTCAAGGTTCACAAGGTTCACAAAGTTCACAATTGGTCAGAAAGTTTGAGAGTTATCTCACACAAAACATCCTCATAAGCAATGGATCCACAACTAGGGTTTTGAGTTTATATGAGCTAAATGGACTTCCAAGGCCTCAAGTGAGATTCATAACATCCAACATGTATTCAATAATCCCTGTGTCAAGTTTCAAGGCTTTCCCAATAAGCTTGACCAGATAGATGATCAGTTATGCAAAAATCAGTCAAAGTGGTTAAAAAGTCAAACTGAGGTCAAATGTGGTCAAATCAAAGTCAAACTTCAATATTTTTTGCAAACATAAATATTATGAAGTAAAATTCATCACTTTATCAAGGATTGTTCATGATTCATCAAGGAAATCTCAGATCATCAAGAATCAAGAAGTTTTTAAATTAGGATTTCATAGTAAAAGTCAACTGAACTTTGACCAGCCATAACTTTCACATGCTTCATCAAACAGTTCCCATACAAAGCTCATTTTGAAGGAAATTAAATTCTCTACAACTTTGTGTCTCACAAGCCAAGCCTAAAAATGCTTCATTTGGAAGGTATGAGCTAAAACATTACAAGTCATTTCAAAAGTCAAAATAAAGTCAACGTTTTCCAAAGAGAATAATTTGAAAATGGTAAACGATATAAACATGAGACC
Organism: Lathyrus aphaca; assembly: GCA_963966055.1. Taxonomy (NCBI): domain Eukaryota; kingdom Viridiplantae; phylum Streptophyta; class Magnoliopsida; order Fabales; family Fabaceae; genus Lathyrus; species Lathyrus aphaca. The sequence goes on along the minus strand of OZ014525.1, from coordinate 484,861,863 downwards.
AAAGAGGTTTGTTAGAGGACTCTTTAATCTTTCCAAAATGTCCTAGAACACCTTCATAGCTTTAAAATTGAGGTATTTATGCCTTGTCAAAGTTGGGAGATTTTAATGGGGTGTATGAAGTAAGTAGGTCTTAAATCCAATTTTTTCCAAATGGGCCTATCAATTTGTAACCCTATCTTAACAATAACATCAAGCACGACCCAATTCCAAATATTTCTGATTTTTAGAATTTATTTATAATTTATTTGGATTTTATTCATTAAAATTCAATTTAAATCAAAATAAAATATAAAAATTCAAATATTTGATTTGATTCTTCTTCTAGAAACTCTTAAAGACCATTTAAGATGATTTGATGTTATCCAATTTCGTGCACAACTAATTTAGAAGTATATCATTTGATTTTTGGACAAAATTATGAAAGTGATTTCTTCACCATCAAGCCATCACTATTTATGATCCACAAGCCCAAATTCTGACCTATTTTCATTCTATTATAAGTATAGAACATAACACAAGCAAATGAGACATTTTTTGCAGGTCATAACACCAAGTTCAAATTTAAAAAAAAGTTCATCAAAAAGTGAGATTCAGATTTTTTGGTTTAAGACGTTTGCAAAAGGTTTGAACACACAAAAATGTTCCTAAAGGCTTCCCAAACATGTTACCATCGTCATTAACATCAAAAGAACATGCTTCATGGCCAACCGAACGCGTTTTCACATGGCATTTTGTCTCTTTTCGATTTGCATGATTTACATAATATAAATTGATTTTAACTACATATTTGTGTTTGTGTTGATGATTAGATGATATCTGGACCATTTGATTGTATTTTCCTTGCAGATTCAAGAAGACGCCATAGCTAGGGTTTTAACCTTTGAATTAGGGTTTTATCGTATACACTATTTAAATGATTTTTTAGAACATGGTTGGATTGTATGGAATATGGGAAATCGTTTCATATTGTCAATTTGATCTAATTTCACATGTTTAAAGAGTTTCAAAAAACATAGGTTCTTCTGTCAAATTCGTGCGCATGAAATTTCGCAGGAAATTTTGTATGAAATTTCACAAGAAATTTGGAGAAGAAGGTGGAGTTTGGCGCGGAAATTTGGCATTTGAATTTCAACTTATTTGATATTGTTTTATTGGTGTTAATATTTCAGAAAAGATTGCTTGGCCTGATGGTAGCGCACATGTGTGAGAAACTCTGGGTACCTGGGTTCGATCCTGGGCAGGCGTATTTTTTTAAATACTCATCAGTTTTACAGGTTTTATTATATAATGAATGTTACCTGCCATATGCACAAGGCACGCGCCTAGCCCAATTGGTGGAGGGTTCTCCTTTGAGGTACAGGGTATGGGTTTGAATCCCAGGTCCCTTTATTTTGTGTTTTCTGCTTTCTTTTTCTTTTCTTTTTTTGTTTAATTTATTTAATTAACCTTCTAAAATAAATAAACAACCAAAACTAATTATGATTATCCTCATTAATTTGACATGATAAAATCAAAACTTTTCTAAACCAATAATCTTATGTATAAATAATCTTCACTTTTTTTAATTAATTTGTTAAAATTGTTTTCTTAAATCAATTAAACTTGTAAAATAATTAATTTTTTTATATAATAATTTGTATATAGTTTTTTCTTTTGTAAATAAATAACCAAGTAGGTAAATTTTTCTAATTAAAATTTCTAATCATTTTTTTTACTAATATAAATAATGTTGTTTACTCATCTAAAATTTTTTAATTTCTATATATTTCTAAATTAATAATTCATAATTAATTTTTTTTATTATATAAATGACCTCAATTAAAATCAAATTTCTAACCCTAATTCTCTAACCTTAACATAATTCTTTTTCAATTTAAACTTTAATCTAGTTTTTCACTTTAAATCGTAATTATTATTTCTATAATTTATTTTATTTCTTTTATTTAATCTTATTATTTTTGTTTTATTATCCTATTTTATTTATTCTTGCTTTATTTATTTTACTAGAAACAATGTATAGGCTTAATATTATTGTAATTTATTTTTCGCCTATTATATTTTGTATCTGCCCCATAACCATGTAATAGCTTAGGAATTTATTTTTTGCTTTTATTTTCGTAAATATAAATTGCGTGGTTAGTAAATTGGGAGTGATAACCTAATTGTAATTAATTTGGACTTAGAAGATTAATTAAATAAGATAAATAATTAAAACACTCACACACGTAAGTTGATCTAAGATCGCCGTCTGCACTTCCTAAGGTATCTCTCTTGGTTGCCTTATTTAAAATGGCCAAATCCCTCGAATATAGGGGTGTCTTAAGCAAAGTCCCTTCACGTATAAATCATCAAGTCCCTAATAATTTAAAGGATCAAGTCCCTTCGAAGTCGCCTACGAAATAATGATCTTGTCCCTTCGAATAAATAATGATAGTCCCTACGAATTGCTAAAAACACCCTTTAAGTTGCCTTCATTGACCATACGATGACCCTACGCCTGTCCCATAAATAAATCCAAGGTAATGACTACCTATTCCTTAATAATAGGGATAGTCTTACCCTTGAAAGAATATATAAGAACATGAATGACTTAGTCTAGGGTAGGTACCTCATAGTTACTTGCTCACTCTTCAAAAATACTTTTCACACCTCACAATATTTTCAAACATTTTCAAACAAGGCTTTGTATACACCCATACGAGGGTTATTACAAAGTACTTAGAATTTTTTTCTAATCACACATTTCATATTTTCAAAAACATTTAAGTGAGCTAAGTAACTAAGAGCCCATGGATAACCATGGATATAAAGGGTGCTAATACATTTCCTTTATATAACCTACCAACCGAACTCAAGTCTTTTCAAAACGGTCTTTCATGTTCTTTTATGTCCCTTCCTTATGGATAAAATAAAAGTCGGTGGCGACTCTTGCTATCCGCAACATTTATAGAAAGCCATTTCTCCCACCGTGTTACAATATGCATGAGATGATTATGGGTCAGTAGCATACAAAGGATGATATGCAATTGGAATATATGAATAGCCATTTATGATTCACACACAAGTCATGTAAACATTAGGAGAGAAGAGAACAAGTTTCAAGTCAAACTAGTTCAAATAAGGATGCACTTTGAAACACAAAAACAAACCAAATAAAGATGGTTCAAAAAGTGACCTATAATTGGAATTGAGGATCTAAAATAGACCTAAAATTAACTCCTAAAGGTTACCCCAAATTATCTCAAACCAATGGCATGAATGCCTTCCTAACATCTAGGATATGAAACAAGTAAGCACATAAATGGACCTATGATCTAGGTGACATGAAAAATAGCAAAGAGGCTTGAAAAAATATGAAATTAATATCCTAGTATAGTGAATTCAGTAGCTTACATTGACTAAAACAAAATCATAAAATTATGCACCAAAGTGTCCAAACAATTCACTCAATGAGCAAGATAACAAGGCATGATCGTCGAAAAACAACTCCATAAAGTGGATTCAAAATGGTACCAAAAATTATGAAAACTATGCCTAAGTAGCATAAAAATGTCACATATTCCAGTGGTTAATCCCACACAAAAGATTGGATTCACACCTACTGGAAAAAATTACTTCTCAATCCCTTAAACCAAAACAAAGTCTTTTGGAACAACTTGGAATCAAAAATCCAAATTAATTACTAAAACCATCCAAAACTGGAATAAAAAATAATACAAAATTAATTAAGAGGATAAGGATCACTCATGAATTTTTCCAGAATTTTATCAAACCCAAAACTATTTTAAAAAATTACAACGAAACAAGCAAAAAATGGTGATTAAGGGGGAGTGTGAGGCAAGCAAATTCTATCACGCATAACCTAATCCCTATGCTTCGATATCATCACATATCATCCATCATAAATCAAAATAAATTCAGTGTCTTAGGTGGGAGGGCTCAATATGCAACCTATGTTATATGATCCTAATCCGCATACGAACTAAAATGATGCATTAAAGTCGATATTTCTTACTTGGTTGATGTGATGATTCCTCGCTTAAAAAGAAACCCAAAAACTTTGTGCAAGATCTTGTAATCTCCAATAAGAAAAATAAATACTTAGTCTTCCATAATTAATCCATGAAGAACCACCGTCATCGAAACCTTGCAAATCCTTGCATAAACACAACAAATTCATTAGAAACCACAATGAGGTGCAACTGGAAGTTGCACATATGCATCACAGCTCAAAAACCAAACACAATAATGAGCATGCGAGTCATGCACATGCATCAGAACACATGTTTCAAAACGAGGCAACAATTATGCAATAACATAAATCACATGCGAACCCAAACCGAAATTAAGCAACTTCACTCCCAATGGATGACAAATGATCAACAAACATAAATACAAGTCAAAACAAAATCAATGCATAAAAATCACACCAATCCGAGCTTAAAAAGCCTCAAATCGGAAAATACGCGTCAAAAATCACCGACTCGGATTTGAACTAAAATTGCATGGTAACTTGCAAACGTGCCAACAGATTCAAATATGCAATCAGTTTTTGAAAATTCTGCTCGAAAGTGGGACTTTTTGGCCGATTTTGTCAGCTGGCAGTAGCGAAATAGCCAAAAAAAGTCGTCCAAAATCGACTAAAAAGTTCACCAATGGCTCCGGAATCATTAACAAAGTTGATTTATACTACTCGTGTTTGCGAAAACGCGCTACGGTTAGGAAGTTATGACCAAAACACATTTTTTACATGCGGCACATGAACAAAATCATCTAGTAAGCATTTAACAAATATGAGCAATCTTCGACGCGCGAAGCCACTAACCACATCAATAATTAAACATCAACCTATCTTATTCCGAATTTGCACATTTAAACAAGCATGAATTCAAGAGTCAAGCATTTCAATCAATATCAAGTCACAACAATTAGCTCTTCTAGGAATTTAGTCAAACACCTAAAATGCACCGATTATAATTATGCACCACAACAATTAATAGAATCAATTAATCAAGCATAAATCAACAATCAAATCAAGAACTAATGCACATAATCTCCACAAGATTAATTCAACTTGAACAATTAATTCAAGAAACAAATCAACAATTATTCATGAATCAAAGTTCAATAAGCTAATTGAATGAAGAGTCGACGAAGAAATTGCGATTCCGGAGGGAGTGAGACACGATCATGGATGGAGGAGAGGGGGATAGGCCGCGTGGCTACTGATGGTGAAAGATGGTGGTCACGCGGTGGTGGATCTTTCTAGAGGTGGTGGTTCGCGGTGGTTCGGCTACCGGAGGCTTGATCGGAAATTTATGTTCTTGAGTTCTTGATGAAGTTGTTGTTGTGTTCTTGAGAAAAAGTTGAAAGAATGAACTTTGATCCTTTAGAGAGAGTTTTTGATAGTTTTTGGTGTTTTTGAATTGTGATTGAAGTTATGAGACAAATCGTGGGTCAAAAGAATATATAGTGGACTGTAAAATGAAAAACAAAAGGTAGACTTTCGGCTTAAGTGAAAATAACACTTTCTTCGACAAGAAATTTCGACTTTGAGCCTTCTACAACATCGTCCGCCTCTGAATCACAGTTGCAACACAAAAAGAACGGACTTCATACGATCAAAATCGAGTGCGATCGATACGTTAAAGTTGCAATATGTCACTAAATAAGTTATTTTTTCGACTTATTTGGTGTCCGCTTCTCCAAAATGTGACGAGGTCAACCTCTTCAAAGCATAATCTCGAATCGACTTCATTAGTAAAGTTGTAGATCTATTAGTCAGTGGCCTCATGTTAAAATGTGAGCTTAACCAAACAAACGATGGGGGAGATATGAATTTTCTCGTGAAACCACTTTCAGCATTTTCCCTCAGCTCACAACTTCACTTTTGTGAAATAAACCAAAATGACAATCTTTGGAGCACCGTATGAACTTGCGTTTGTCTTTGAACTTGAAGAGGATAAAATTTGTGAACCAACGCTTTGAGAATGGACGCAATCTGATGAAAATTGACCGAGTTATGAATTTTACAAAATCTGACAGTTAGTGTATTGCATCAAAAAACCCTACTAGTAATTCGCATTTTTGAGGTCCTTCCACTCGGACCTAACCCAAACTGAACTTACGGCATGAAGATGACATTGAAACGAAATTTTAGGCCCTGAAATGGAATCAATCCAACAAACAAGCCAGAGTTATGAATTTTTTAGTGTCCAAAACTCACCGGTTCATCACTATTTTTCATTGTTTTTCCACCGTATCAATTCAGAGAATTCGCGTATTCTGAGATCTTCTTCAAAGGATTGGATCTCGGTTTTGCCATATGGGTTGGAGGAGACTTCAAGCTAGTTCTTTTGGAGAAATAATGATTCAAAAATGTTGAACTGGTCAGGGATTATGAATATTCGAATGTTCGCGGATCAGTGAACCAACGAACCCAACTTGCTAGTAACAATCACCAAGCAAGGTCTTCCTTTGGGAATCGGCTTTCGAGCCAAACAAATGACAAGTAGGGGATGTCCAAATGGTTATGATTCCTAAGTAATCATCCTCCAATACCTCTCGGGAGAATGCTTTGAGCTCGTTAACTGACGAAATAAACGTCTTCCATTTTACCGAGACTTGAAAGGTAAAACCTTGATCCCATAGTCATACAGTCAAATGATATGCATGTATGCGCATGATGACCTAAATGTGATGCAATGAAACACAAGTTATTTGATGTTGATAATAAATAAGAGGGCAAATATTGGGGTGTTACAGAATCAATCTTGTTAAGTTTTTTCTCAGCCTTCTAACATATCCTATCAACATATATACACGTAGGGTTTGTCGAGCGAATGTATTCTTATTGGAATAAAAAATTTGTTATAGCTAAAAAAATTGAGGGAGTCAAAAACATGAAAACATTTTGATTAATAACTTGGTTTCAAATGAAACGTACAGAAAGTGAAATACTAACTACCTCTCTCCCACATAATCTCAGACATTGTCCTCAATGTTGCGAGATAAAGGTGAACTACAAAAGAAAACAAAAAGGGAAAAATACAATAAAAGAAAAGGAAAACTATTGTGGTCATCATCCTCATTCTCTGCCTCGTAGGTTCCTCTGCCCATACTATGCAACATGATCTGGTATTACCAACATGATGGATTATAGTCATGCAGCTTCTGCACCTGCCTAGTCACAACACCAAGTCCTTCTATGGCGCCTGTTATCCTTCCTCCTTGGGAAATTTGTTCTATCTGGATATGGATCACGAGAGCCATCATCTCAACATGATGTCTCTAGTGGCACTCGTCCCTCTGGGCATCTAACGCATTCCTCTGGACGATCGCCGCAAGAATATCATCATTTGTTGCTTGTTCTTGTTCACTTCTACGACGACGTTTGGAGGAAGTGTTGGTGATGTCAACGGCTGGAGGCTGCTCAGGTTCTTGTTCAGGATTTTGTTATTTGTTGTGGTTGGTCCATTATCTCTTCAAAGACATCTTGCGGAGACTCTTCCAGTGCAGCAGCATCGGGTGATAGAGCGTTAAGGTAGAAAAGCCAATTAACCTGCTGTTGATCATGCATGCAAGTGGGGAAAGGCATGATTACACCTCTGACTACCTTGTTCTTGATACTCAGATTATACCTTCCATCTTTCCTTTACTTAACTATATGCTCGTAACGACAATATTCCAGATCCAGGAAAAGTGGCAGTATGGACGGTAGAGTAGTGAGACGATCTCCTAAATTCAACTTTAGTGCAATGTTGGTGATGATCCCCCCAAAATAAAATGAAATTTTCCCTCTGAAACATACTGAATGAATGTTGTATAGCATGAAGGCCACCGGGATTCAAGTCATATGATGAAAAGCGCATTGAAGGAGAAAGAGCTCCTTCTGATTGACCCTATGGTTGTTGTGCCTTCCGAAGACGGTGTTTCTCAAAAATCGCTAATAGTAACAGATTTCGGGGTTTTGGATATGAGAAACATAGAGGTCTTCCCAACCCGAAGGTATAGAACCTGTCAGGTGTTGCCAAATCTCGAAAGCATCAGCCTGCCAAATGTGTGTCCAGGTAGGCGGTAATGAACGCGGGCGCCATGGTGGAAGCTGAACCATTCACTAAATTGCACTTGCGTTATAAAGTATTCTTCACCGAACATCCTAAATGTGGCATATCCCGTTAAGAACCTATCTTCGTCATTCGGTGTGTTGTAGGAGAATGAACTCAAAAACTCCAATGTCAGCTGTAACACGGTGGGAGAACTGACTTGGGTGTTTTTTTTCTCCAAAAACTATGTTACGGATAGCAAGAGTCGCCACCGACTTTTATTTTATCCAATAAGGAAAATGAATAAAAGAAAAGGAAAGACCTTTAAAAAAGATTTGAGTTCGGGGGGTAAGTTATACAAAGGGAAAGTGTTAGCACCCTTTATATCCATGGTTATCCATAGGCTCTTAACTACTTAGATCACTTTACTTTTGTTTAAAAAAGAGTGTAGTGTGTGTTTAGAAAATATTTTCATAAGTCTTTAACTTTGCAATGATCCTCGTATGGATATATACAAAGTGTTTAGTTTGAGAGTATTTTGAAAAGTGGGGTGTAAAGAGTGTTTTTAAAAGAAGTGAGCAAGTACTTAAGAACTACTTACCCTAAGTTTGTAAGGTCTTTCTTGTTATTTATTTCCTTTAGGGGTATGATTGTCCTTACTATTAGTGAGTAAGTAGTCTTTACCTTGGATGTTTAAAGGGACGCGCGTAAGGTCATCGTATGGTCATAGAAGGCAACCTTGTAGGGGTATGTTAGTGATTCGAAGGGACTATAATCATTTTCTTAGGGTCATCGAGGGACGAGATCGTTTATTCATAGGCAACTCGAAGGGACTATGATCTTTTATCTTGAAGGGACTTGATGATTTTTATTCGTAGGAAACTTTACTAAAATACCCTCACGTTCGAGGGACTTGACCATGTATTGTAAGGCAACCAAGAGGAGAAACCCTAGGAGGTGCAGATGGTGATTGTATAATGATCGACTTACATGTGTATATATTAGTTTCAGATATTTATCTTGGATATTTAATGGGCTAAGTCCAATTAATTCAGCATACATTCTTTTCACACCCTAGGTTTACTAACCACGCAGTTTAATTATTTTGCGGATATTAAAAGCAGAAAATAAAAATCCTAAACTATTACATGGCTTTGGGAGAGATACATAAATAAAACCTGACAAAAAACGTAAAGTGCAAAAAATAAAACCTAAAACTATTACAAGGCTTTAGCAGTTACATTATCTTTAGAAATCGTAAAATAATCGAAACAAAAAGATCGAAAGAATATTGAGTCTTTGAGTCTTTGAGATGAGAGGAGGATATGTTTTTTAATCATGCTATTAGAAGAATAAAAATAAATAAATAAACAGAGTCAGATAAAATCACTGCATATTTTAAAATAATGAAAAATAAGAAAAGCGATTAAAATAAAATCTAAAAAATATTAAATTATGCTAAAAATATAATAAAATAAAATAAAGAGCGCACAAATTTTTTCATATTTTTTTGAAAATATGGAAATAGAAAATAAATCAAATAAAATAGAAAAAAAGTGGAATTTGCGATTTTGAGGGTTGAAATCTTTTAGAATTTTATGCTAAAAGAGTATTGTTCTTCGATATTTTTATGAACATTTGGAAAAAATTCGGAGTAAATCGAAACAGTAGCACTTACCTGACTTACCTGTCAGACTGAAATTCTTATCACAACTGCAACATTCAAAGTATCGTCGGAAACAGATTACAGCAGATTAACCAACAATTTAGTTCTCCATGGTGCCCTAACAATGGTATTGTTCGAAACCTGCATCATAACTAAAAAACAAACGATCAAAAAACATCAATACATGATTATAAACAATATTATGAAAAGAAAATGTATTAAAATATTATGAAACAAAAGATTTGAGATCAAGAAAAACTAAGAGGCGACATGTGTTCATAGGCTGGCCTCCTGGAAGTTTATTGATGATGATTGGATGAAGAAAGTGGCTGAAAACTTGCTATGAAGTATTTTTTGAATTTTTTTTAGGGTTTTTTGGTGTAAGAATTTTCGTGTCTTGACTTAGTGGTCATGTTATGTATTTATAATGGTGTAATTTAGGTCAGATTTTTGGGCCTTGATGAAGTGTTCTTGGGTTGCTTGAGTGTGAAGAAACGAAGCTTCCAAATTTGTCAAAAAATCATATATAATCATGCTTTTTTAGTCTTGCACGAATTTGGACATGATCAATCAACTTAATCATCAAATATTTGATCCCAAAATAATTTTGGAATCAAATATTTGATTTTTTATGATTTATTTCAATTAAAATTGAATTTAAATGATTAAAATTAAATATAATATAAAATAAATAAGAAAAATAAGAAAATATGATCAATGGGTCGTGAATAGTCTTAGAATTCATTTTGGGTTGAAAGATTATAAGCCCATTTGAAGAAAACTTGAGTTTTGACCTTTTTTGCTTCATACACCTTAAAATTGCCCAACTTCAACAATGTATAACTCCCTCAATTTTTATCCCATGAAGGTGTTCTAGGACTTTTTAGAAAGCTTAAAGTCTCCTATAAATTCTCCCTTTGGTGCCATGTCCATTTCATTTTCCATTTTTAAATTATGAGCTTTTGAAAAAGTTGACTTTTTATTGACTTTTAAAAGGACCTGTAATGTCTTGGCTCATATCTCTCAAATGAAGCATTTTTGGACTTGGCTTGTGAGACACAAAGTTGTAGATAATTGAATTTCCTTCAAAATGAGATTTTGATGGGAAATACTTGATGAAGTATGTGAAAGTTATGGCTGGTCAAAGTTCAGATGACTTTTCCTACACAAAACCCTAATTTAGTAACTCCTGATTCTTGATGATCTTGAGGTTTCCTTGATGAATCATGATCAACCATTGTTAAAATGATGAATTTTACCTAATAATCTTGATGTTGATCAAAAATTTTGAAGTTTGACTTTATGTTGACCACAATTGACTTTTTGACCAAGTTAACTGATTTTTGATTATCTGAGCATCTGACTGACCAAACTTGTAGGGAATGCCTTGAACCTTGACATGAGGATTATTTGAAGTATGTGGGATACCATGAAGTCTACTTGAGGCTTTAGAAGTCAAATTTACCTTGGGAAAATCAAAACCTTAGTTTGAGATTCATTGCTTTGGAGAAGGCTTTGTCTAATGAAACCTGAAATCCTTTTGAGCAATTGTGAATCTTGTGACTATTAGAAGACCTCTTGAGACACATTGTATTGAAAATGGGAGGGAAAATTTTGGGGTACAACATCTGCCCCTGTTCAATTTTCTGAAACCTGAGGACTTAGATTGGCATGTACGCCATTCGTGACCTGAAGGTGGAAGAGGATTGAACATTAAAGCCTACAAATTTGCACTCGCCGGTGTGCAAAGTAATAATGTTGATTGATTGTATTGCTTGAATGGGCTTAAAGATGCCATTCAGAGTAACTGAAGATGGGCTTATAGATGCCATCCAAAGTATATGTTGGTAGGAGTATCAGAATGTGTCTACGTTTGACTTTATCTGAATGTTGTTACTGCACTATGTATCAAAATTAGATCTTCGTCTCAACCATCTATGAACTGTCTCTATAACATATCCCGAGCTAAGTATTAGCACTAGATCTTCGTGTAGATCGTCTCTAAACTATCTTTGGGGGAAAAGATACCATGCACTGAGTATCAGCACTAGATCTTCGTATAGATCGTCTCTGAACTATCTCACGGCCAATATTTTGAATTAAGCATCAGAATTAAATCTTCGTTTCGATTATCTCTAAATTGCTTTTGGAAAGTATCCTGCACTAAGTATCAACACTAGATCATCGTTTAGATCGTCTATGAACTTTCTCTAGGACAATATCTTGAATTAAGCATCAGAATTAAATCTTCATTTAGATTATCTCTAAATTGCTTCTGGAAAATATCTTACATTAAGCATCAGCACTAGATCTTCGTTTAGATCGTCTATAAACTATCTCTAGGACAATATCTTAAATTAAGCATCAAAATTAAATCTTCGTTTAGATTATCTCTGAATTGCTTCTGGATAATATCCTGCACTAAGTATCAGCATTAGATCTTCGTTTAAATTGTCTTTGAACTGTCTCTAGGACAATATCTTGAATTAAGCATCAGAACTAAATCTTCGTTTAGATTATCTCTGAATTGCTTCTGGACAATATCTTGCAGTAAGTATCAGCACTAGATCTTCGTTTAGATCGTCTCTGAAATGTCTCTAGGACAATATCTTGAATTAAGCATCAGAATTAAATCTTCATTTAGATTATCTCTGAATTGCTTCTGGAAAATATCTTGCACTAAGTATCAACACTAGATCTTCGTTAATATCGTCTCTGAACTATCTCAGGAAAATGTCAGCACTAAGTACCAGGACTAGATCTTCGTATAGATCGTCTTCGTACTGTTTCTAGAAAGAAAAGCATCATGCACTAAGCATCAACACTAGATCTTTGTTTAGATCGTCTCTGAATTGTCTCAAGGAGTTGGTAATGTTTATCTGACTGTGAACTATCCTGAAAAGGAAAAGTTATTTTATGCAAGATTATTTGATGTATGCATGTATGACATGATGTTCTTAATGTGAGTGAGAGTGTCGTATGCATTATGGATGTGTATGTCATGATATGGTGTAAATGATGTATGAATTATGTAATTGAAGCACACTAGCATCTTCATGTAACAACTGTTGGGTGGGGAAAATAAATCTTGATTTGTTACTGAGTATGAAGACATAATTCTCGTCTTCTTGCAGAATATTGTACTTAGGATCTTTCAATTTTTGTTCGTCGTACTTTTTTATTGGATGATTAGATTCCTAAATACCATGACTGGGGATAAAAGAGACGGACATTCCCCTGAGAGACTCATCCGACCAAGTGTCAATTCTTCGGAGAATATCAGTTTTGAGAGAAATTTGTTTGGGACTTTGTAGAGCTGGAAGTACAAGAGGCTACTTGGAATACTTCGCTGAAATATATCTGTAAAGATTACTCTGTGGGGATGAACCTGTGAAGATTCATTGGATATGAACTTTGCTAGGGATTCCTACCTCCAAGGGTCCTTAGTAAATGCTATTATTGTAATTTTATGCATTTTTGGTAAACATCAATCATATTTGAAAGCATGTATTCATTCAAAGTAACCAATGGATTCAGAACTTCTGATATTCTTGACTTCCCCGAGTAATTTTCTTGGAATTATCATGACTGAATCCAAAGACATGATATTGACACCATAAGTTACTATTGGCATAGACAATTAATTTCCATAATGGCTTATGCTGAAACCCAGTATCAAGGCAATGTAACGAGAGGAATGTGCTTTCAGACTGCGGTGGATCGTGTACGCCCTGGGTAATGGTTAAGGAGCTTGTAACTGAATTTGATTTGATTAGATTTGAAAAGAGAGTGTTGCTCCTAGCTGAGGATGATTTGTCCCATAATGGAAGTATTTGAAAAGGGTTACCTCAAGAGAAATAAACAAAATTCCCTACAATAATATGCCATTGGCATCGTGAACTCGGTAATGTTACATCTGGTAATTCAAATGGGGAGATCTGCCCCAAATGGCATGCCCCCTTGAGTGGAAGATAGTGACCATGCCCCTTGTATACATTGTCTTTGATCCAACTGAGTCAGGCCCAGGAAGCAACTTTGTCTGTCAGGAGGACTTTGGTTTATTGAATGTTCATCGTGTAAGCTTCTTTGCTGTCAAACACTTAGTTATATGCAAACAATGATATTCAAAATGCAACGCTTATGTCTGTCTTGAAGTTTTGAAAAAGAATTATTTTAGCAAAACAATGTTTTTAAGAACTGTGATATTAACTCCAGATTTATAATAAGCCTTAAAGGAGTCAGGATACCTTTTTGTAGCAGTACACTTTCGAACTAACCATGCTTCAGTTAGGACTTTTAAAGGATTGTTAAGTGGCCTGGTTCACAGTTTAAGAAACAAAGGATAAAGGCTCAAATTTTATTTGTACCCAACCCATTTATCGTGATGTTCTTCAGTCCTATGTTCGGTTAACTTATGCATTGAGGCTCCAAAAGAGTTTGGAATTATAACACTGACATAAGTTTATTTGAAAAACCAGTCATATTTTTTTGTTGAGGATTTGTAGTGACCTCTTTTTTTCTTTTGACTTTGTTATCCCTTCTTTTTGCCTGAACTGTTTGTTTCAAGATTACAGTCAGCGAAATTTTTAAATTTTTACTAAGTCTCCTTCATAGGTTTTGACTTAGTGAGCTTTTCTTTTGCTAGATATTGACTATCAGACTTAATGATTACAGGGAACCTTCATTAGTTGTGTACAAAAGGACAACTGGAATAATTGAGTTAACCGAGGAACTACCCTGCCCCAAGTTATGATTAAGGGTTTTAATTTGTGTGAGAATGAAAACTCCTACTTCATAGGCTCAAAAGGGTTGACTAGGGATTAACTTCCTTATATATCCACTATTTAGGAATCGAAACAATGCCTACACATCGTCAGCATAGTCTATTCAAAAGCATAGTATATGAAATTATGGTATCGTCTTCGTCATCCTCCCTCTAAAGGCTTACAACTTTAACAAGAGTTAAATATCACAAAAGAGAGGTAAGAAGTATAGTTTAAATATAGTGAAACAAATGGATTAATTCAAGACAAACATACGTAATGCATTAATGTGAAAGTAGAGTTTGACATAATAGTAAGTGTTTGAGAAAACAAAAGAAATTACAACTGAAGAAATCAAATGATGTCCCATTCAGTTGATTGAATGTCTTTGATTGCAATCTGTGAACTTTTAAGAGCGGTATATTTTACCATGAAATCAAATATGCCACTTGGTTATCCTAAGGTATCCCAAACTTCAACAGGGATGTGTGGGCTTTCTTTCTTGCTACCTCGAGAGATTTGTCTTGCAGCTTCGATGTTTGATGGACGATAGGAGAATTCAATCTGGTCTTCTGGCGTAACCTCAAGGACTCCTTCGTCAATCGGGTCTTGAATCTTATTCCTCAATGCCCAACAATTATTAGTGTCATGTCCAGGACAGTTGGAGTGATATGCACACCTTGCATTGGTATTATAACAAAGAGAGGAAGTATTAGGATTTTGAGCTTGGAGATCTTTGACAGACTGTTCGAGAGCCATCTCAAGTGAAATAAACAGCGAGAAGATAAGAAACATGTTGCGGAAACCTGTTATGCAATGGTATGGTATGTAGATGCATATGCAATGTTTTCAAGGACCACATATGAAGGAAAACAAAAATAAAACTTGTATTAGTAAGTTTAAAATATAATTGCCCCTTGGGCTTACAATGAAAGAAAACAAAAAGTTGTAAAAAAATAAGAACATTTGAGACTCAAGTCTCCGGTGGACGCTTTCTCTTTGGGTTGAGATATGTATTGAGGTTCCGCTCTTTGTGAAGTTGACTTGTTAGCTCCAACACTTTCTCTTTGCTAGCTTTGAACTGAGCCTCAAAGGTATCCCTTTGATCCTTCAATTGGATTCAAGATTTCTGCAGCTCTTCTAGATCAGTAGGCATGTCTGGATGAAGAATGGTGTAAGGAACATCTCCTTCAACAATAGGCTCAATGATCACCGGTAGAACAACAGGATATGGCATCATAAGAGTTTAAGCACGAGATCACACCCATCTGAGGTACGGTTCCATGGGGATGGAGTGTTTTGGTTCCAAAGTATTACTGTTGATCTTGTATACCATGCTCTAAGCTCGTATAAACCTTTGATGGTAACCTTGAAGATCGTTGTCATAATAGAACACAATACCTTGAATAATCATATCATGAGGACCATTACTCTGAGCATAACCAAACTGATGTAGTGCTAAAGAAGGATTGTAGGAAATGTCCCATCTTATGCCAATGAGTGGTGCCTTAGGGAAATTTCCACAACGGTCAATGATAGTAATATTCTCCATAGATCGAGAACACCAATGAATGTTTGAATGAGAGAGTGACATTATCCTTCTAGACCACCTTAAACCTTGTTCATTCTTCATCCCAGATCGAGTAAGGTGTGAAATAAACCACCTTGATAGTAGAGGTATGCGACACATCAGAGTTCCTCTCGCCTTCGTAGTATGAGTGTGAAGAGAGTTCAAGATATCTCCAACCAAGGTAGGCACCGAATTGTGAGTCAGAAATATGTTGATGGCATGTACATCTATGAATTAGTCTGGATTAGGGAACAATACCAAACCATAAATCAACAAGGCTAAGATCTCCTCAAAAGCATCGTAACTCATAGCATCCAAGAACACCTGAGCCTTCTCTATCAATACCTTAGCAAGAATACCCTTAGTTCCACTTCTGGTTTCCAGTATAATGTCTTATTTCTTCAGATGCAAGGCTGCTACAATAACTTCAGGTTTAGGCTCTTTCTCTAAGCCTGTGAAAGGTTTCTAATCAAGGATAGGCACACCAAGCAATTTGGAGAATTCTTCCATTGTGGGCACCAACTGATAATTGGGAAGTGTGAAGCATTGATCTTTAGGATCAAAGAACTGGAATAGAACACTCATCATATCTTCATTAAACCCTGAAGTAACCAAATCAAGTAGATGACCATACTTTTTGATGAACTGGGAGCTTTCAGAAACTTTTGAGACCAATTCCTTAAGCTTGGAAGGTATCCTTACAAAGTTGACCCGGATAGTGTTTCTACAAGCGGAAGCCATAACCTGCAACAAAGAACAAAGATAAATCCCTTGGTCCTTGAAATGGTTAGTGAAAATGATATGTTATGATGTCATGATGTTATGATGTTATGTTCATACACAAACAAGTGGCACACACAAACAAGTCACACAATAGCCTTAGGTTTAAAGGCTTGCATGAAGTTCATAGGTAAGTACCCTCCCCACTGAAGTTTAGTTGGTTCATCCTGTCATAGTAATAGTAACTGGGTTCTAAGGAATCTCAATATCATTGATTCTTCTCAAAGGGTGTTGTTCAGTATGGCAACTGACTTGCCAACCAAAACCTCCCAAGATTAGAATCTCAATGAGTGTAGCATCGAGTATCAACCAACTTTAGACTGCACCAAAGTCGGTGATCTCACTACTTTCTATTGGCCAAGATGAGTCAATTAGGGTTCTAAAGGGAAGTTAGTGTTAATGACACCATATGGAAGCCTCGTGTTATCCTCAACTTACTTAAGGAACATCATACCAACTAATATGTCACACTAACTATAGCCACCAGATCAACCATATCGGTATACGCCGTACAGTTTCCTTGGTCGATTGCTACTTACCTAAGGTACACTAGATCCGGGTTAGGATCTTTCTCACAGTAAACCCACAACAAATAACGATAAAGCAAACAATTCAAACAAGTATAATGATCTAATCCTAAGGTAACCCCTCGTTTACTTAGTACTCCCTAGCAGAGTCGCCAGTTCTGTAACACGGTGGGAGAACTGACTTGGGCGTTTTTGTTTCCAAAAACTATGTTGTAGATAGCAAGAGTCGTCACTGACTTTTATTTTATCCAATAAGGCAAAGGAATAAAAGAACATGAAAGACCTTTAAAAAAGATTTGAGTTCAGGGGGTAAGTTATACAAAGGGAAGGTGTTAGCACCCTTTATATCCATGATTATCCATGGGCTCTTAACTACTTAGCTCACTTTACTTTTGTTTGAAAAAGAGTGTAGTGTGTGTTTAGAAAATATTTTCGTAAGTCTTTAACTTTGCAATGATCCTCGTATGGATATATACAAAGTATTTAGTTTAAAAGTATTTTGAAAAGTGGGGTGTAAAGAGTGTTTTGAAAAGAAGCGAGCAAGTACTTAAGAACTACTTACCCTAAGTTTGTAAGGTCTTTATTGTTATTTATTTCCTTTAGGGGTATGATTGTCCTTACTATTAGTGAGTAAGTAGTCTTTACCTTGGATGTTTAAAGGGACGTGCGTAGGGTCATCATATGGTCATAGAAGGAAACTTTGTAGGGGTATCTTAGTGATTCGAAGGGACTATCATCATTTTCGTAGGGTCATCGAGGGACGAGATCATTTATTCGTTGGCAACTCGAAGGGACTATGATCTTTTATCTTGAAGGGACTTGATGATTTTTATTCGTAGGCAACTTTACTAAGATACCCTCATGTTCGAGGGACTTGACCATGTATTGTAAGGCAACCAAGAGGAGAAACCCTAGGAGGTGCAGATGGCGATCGTATAATGATCGACTTACGTGTGTGAATATTAGTTTTAGATATTTATCTTGGATATTTAATGGGCTAAGTCCAATTAATTCAGCATACATTCTTTTCACACCCTAGGTTTACTAACCACGCAGTTTAATTATTTTGTGGAAATTAAAAGCGGAAAATAAAAATCTTAAACTATTACATGGCTTTGGGAGAGATACATAAATAAAACCTGACAGAAAACGTAAAGTGCGGAAAATAAAACCTAAAACTATTACAGGGCTTTAGCAGTTACATTATCTTTAGAAATTGTAAAATAATCGAAACGAAAAGATCGAAAGAATATTGAGTCTTTGAGTCTTTGAGTAGGATATGTTTTTTTATCATGCTATTAGAAGAATAAAAATAAATAAATAAACAAATTCAGATAAAATCACTGCATATTTTAAAATAATGAAAAATAAGAAAAGCGATTAAAATAAAATCTAAAAAATATTAAAACGATGCTAAAAATCTAATAAAATAAAATAAAGAGCGCACAATTTTTTTATAGATTTTTTTGAAAATATGGAAATAGAAAATAAATCAAATAAAATAGAAAAAAGAGGAATTTGCGATTTTGAGGGTTGAAATCTTTTAGAAATTTATTCTAAAAGAGTATTGTTCTTCGATTTTTTTCTAAACTTCTGGAAATAATTCGGAGTAAATAGAAACAATAACACTTACCTGACTTACCTGTCAGACTAGAATTCTTATCACTACTGCAGCCTTCAAAGTATCGGCGGAAACAGATTACAGCAGATTAACCAACAATGGTGTTGTTCGAAACCTGCATCATAACTAAAAACCAAACGATCAAAAAGCATCAATACATGATTATAAACAATATTATGAAAAGAAAATGTATTAAAATGTTATGAAACAAAAGATTTGAGATCAAGAAAAAGTAAGAGGCGACATGTATTCACAAGTGTCGTACCTCGCAAACGGCTACGATCCTCGCGCTGACCGTGGAACAAAATAAACAACAGAGTCGCCATCTAATTCTATTTATTCTACTTAGAGAACAGAAAGATATAGCTACAACCTAATAAGGAAAGGAAATGATTTGGAACCAAAATCTAAGTCCGGGAGTCGGTTATGCAAGGGGGAGGTATTAGCACCCCTCACGTCATTTGTACTCAACGGGAACCTTTTAGTCTAGTTTGAGAATGAGTGATGATCTATGCTAATTGTCTTCTTAAGGGTAAACGATACGGAAAATGGGTAGTTTTATTCCTAGGGTGCTCGATAAGGAGTAAGATCCGTGTGCCTACGTATTCCCTTATGAAATGGGAAAGTCAGAGCCTCGTAGTTCGTGGTTCTACGGTTGGTCGGTTGATTTTATTAGGCGTCAATTGCTCAACCCCGAAGCAGATGCCTCACAACTAAGCAATTGAGGAAACCCACCGAAGATTTAGTGCACTCCTTTTATCACCTTGTTTCAATAGTTATTAAGTATTTTAATTACCTAGACCACTTGACGTTGGATCAAGGGTTTGGATCTAAGTAACGTTTTGGTAAAAGGGAAGGTCTATGCTAATAGAGTGTAAAATGGTTAATCGGTTACGTGGGATCGAATCCTAGTTCCTAAGAGGACGCTTAGTAAACGGAACAAAAACCTAAAGGAATTGTGAGTGTGCGAGTGCAACCACTTGGTGTTAGACCAAGGGTTCGCGCAATAAGCGAAAACGAATAAATAAAATACGTACATCAGAATCGGGGGAGGGATACAAGTAATTTACATGGGATTGCGATTAAATAAAGGTTCTCATTGTACTTTGCCCAAGAGAAAGCGTGTGTGCAGTGTCCTAAATTATGTGGAGCCGTTGGAGCTTGAGATAAAATCGAAAGCGTCATAAATATGGCTCTTTAACTATCTTAGAATCGATTCAATTTTAGAATCATTCTATTAGAAGTTGAGCGTCATTTTATAATTATTTAAATAAAATAAATGCGATAAAAAATAAAATCGGTCTCATATTAATTTAAATAACGTCGATTTGTTAAAATCGAATATTTAAATCTTTTGTTATATCATCGACCATAAAAATAAATTAAAGTAGAAAAATAATAGTAAATAAAAGAATTGGCCTCATATTTAATTAAAATAACATCTATTTATTCGAAATCGAATATTTAAATATTTATTCATCGGCCAAAATAATAAATTGGGAAAATAGGAAATAATGAGGAAAATAAAAGAGTGGCCTCAAATTAGGGGATAACGTTGA
Organism: Lathyrus aphaca; assembly: GCA_963966055.1. Classification (NCBI taxonomy): domain Eukaryota; kingdom Viridiplantae; phylum Streptophyta; class Magnoliopsida; order Fabales; family Fabaceae; genus Lathyrus; species Lathyrus aphaca. Next base: position 484,841,332 of record OZ014525.1, on the reverse strand, counting down.
TTTATTAGAAATCGAATATCACCATTTATCATAGACCGATTAAATAATAAAGTTGATAAATAATGGATCTAAATTAATTAGAAACCATAAAAAGTAATAGAAACCGGCCTCATATCGGTTCGGACAACGTCGGTAAAATCGAATGTCACAAATCGGATAATAATATCATAGACCAACAAATATGTGAATAAATCGAAAAATCGAAAAATAATGGAGAAATATAAAAGATGGCCCCATATAGGTTTAGATAACGTCGATTAAAATATTGAATATCGATAAACCATTAATTTATATCATTGGCCCCAAATAATAAACATGAGAGAAAATAATAGAAGAAAATAATAAATCAGTAAGATATTAACCACTAAAAGCAACCATTTGAGTAAGAATTAAATTCTAAAAAAAATATAAACAACGCAAATAATAAAAAGGGAGGTGGATCGCTGAAACAGGAATGATACATAGCAAAACTCAAATGGGCTTAGCCCGCACCAAATCCAGCAGAGGAAAAAAATAAAAATAAAGATGCATCCTGGCAATTAAAAAAAACAACTCTTATGTGTAAAAAAAAAAAAAAGAAGTCAAACAAAAACCTAAAACTCAGTAACGTGAAAGGGTCTCTCTGTTCTCAACAACAACATATTCTTTCTCTTTTAAATACGATAAACAAAAAAGTTTCAGAAAAAAAAAAACCACCCTTGAATCGAAACACGGCGGAGGCGGTTCAATGATGTTCTCACACTCTCTCTGCGGCGATTCATCTCTCTGATTCGGTGGAAAAACACTTGATTCACTCTCAAGTATCGGTTCCTCACTCGCGCCTCTCAACTTTCCGATTCGACTCACTCTCACACTCTCGACGTTATCGCGGTGGCGTTTTCATGGTTTCGCTCTGTTTGTCCTCTCTCGAATCTCACTCACAATTCGTTTGCGGTTCGTCTCAGATTTGTTTTGAATCACAATTCAATTTATAACGATAAGTTTGGTTTTGGATCTATTTTGTTTGTGGATTCTTGTTTGGGTTTGGTGAGATTGAAGAGCGACATATAAAGGATAAACGACAGAGGTTTAAAGGTTTTACAGGTCTGTAGTTTGTGAAGGTTAAAGATGAAGATGGAGGTTTCTGTGAATGATTGGCGTGATGTTGCAGAGGGATAATAGCTTATCTCTTTTTTTTTTCAATTGAAATATGGTTTCCTCTTATTTATGGAAGAAATGGTGAGAATTTGGTGTGTCGTTTTGATAACATTGTGGTGCGTTTAATTCGTCACGAGAAGTGGTCTGCTGAGGCCGTTTTGGATAGCATATGGGCGTGAAAATCGTCCTCGGATTGTCGCATGTGATGTATTTCGTTTTCGCTAGCTGCTGCGATTTTTGTGCGAGATGTGCGCTTGGTCGAGTGGGTGTTGCGTGAAATCTTCTTTCTCATGTGGGGTCCATTTTGTTGTTATGGAAACTTTCTTGTTTATAAAAATGGATTATATTTCTACAAGTTGAAACATATTAATAATAATAATAATAATAATTGTAACAATGACAATAATAGTAATAATAATAATATTAATAGAAATAAATCATAAAAATAATAACAGAAATAATAGTAAAAATGGATAATAATAATAATAAAATAAATAATGAGAAGAAGAAAAAAATAGTAGGTATGAAGAATAATGAATGAATTTTTTTTATGTAAGATAAAAAAAAAGTTTATTCCAACAATAATAGAATTATGAAATAAGAAATATTTGATTTAAAAAAAGAATTTTTGAATTAGAACAAAAAATATAAACAAATGGACAATAATTCAGAAATAGGCCTCCGCCGAATTTACAACACACACGATCTGGTAAACTCAAATGAAAATGATTATAACCCTGTGACACTGAACCTGAAAAATGAAAACGACATATTTTGGATTTTCTTAATAATAAAAGTAAATATGCGGGTAGGAAAAATTTGGGGTATGACAGATGCCCCTATCTAATTGCCTTAAACCCGAGAAATTGAATTACTACAAGGCGTTCGATTTTTAGGGTAAAAGTCAATTAGATATAACAATATCCGAAAATTTGTCCAATGCAGAATGCAATGCAAAAAATGAAATATGATATGCTTATATGGATGCAATCGCTGGGGATTTTAAGCATGAATGCGATTTTGTATGAGACATAAAATATGTGGAGATGATGAAATGATTTGAATGAGGAGAAAACACCGAAAATTGTTAAGGTAAGAAAAAATGGTTGGGGATAATAAGATATTTCTGAAGATCTGTCTGGACGACTTGGAATAGTCAGAAATACTTGGAGTGAAGAGGAAATAATGACATCTAACAATGTTTTGGATGCATAAGTACTAAATTCGGAAATCAACGCCCGAAACATCTAGAGGAGTACTAGATGTGGAATGAGACCAAATTATGAAGATACCTCTGAAACAATCAGAGTGTACAAACAAATTCATTAAAATTGTCAGAACGACACACATAACTGGAGGAACATCAAATAAGTGTGATCAAAACAAAAGGACATCTGAAAAAACTTCAAATGGACTTGAATTAGTTCTAGAAAGAAAGACATCAGAACAAAGAGAAATATGGGAAAACAAAACATCATATAAACTAAACAATCTGAGCTCGGACATACAAGAATATTTGGTAAGTATCCACGTCAAACTTCACAATGTTTGAAGGAAAAGAAAATATCCACGTCAAATTTCTTAACAAGACAAATTTGAAGGAAATAGGTCCATGTCAAATTTCTTAACAAGACAAATTTGAAGGAAAGGGGTCCACGTCAAGCTTCACAAAGTTTGAAGGAAAGGGAGATATCCACGTCAAATTTCTTAACAAGACAAATTTGAAGGAAAGGGAGATATCCACGTCAAATTTCTTAACAAGACAAATTTGAAGGAAGTAGGTCCACGTCAAACTTCACAAAGTTTGAAGAAAAAGGGGTCCACATCAAACTTCACAAAGTTTGAAGGAAATGGAGATATCCACATCAAATTTCTTAACAAGACAAATTTGAAGGAAGTAGGTCCACGTCAAACTTCACAAAGTTTGAAGTAAAAGGGGTCCACGTCAAACTTAATAAAGTTTGAAGGAAAAAAGGATATCCACGTCAAATCCTCAATGGGAATTATCCAAAGAGAGACCTTTGAAGGAATTGGTCCACGTCAAACTTAACAACGTTTGAAGGAAAAAAAAGATATCCACGTCAAATACTCAATGGGAATTATCCAAAGAGATACATTTGAAGGAAGAGACCCACGTCAAACTTCACAGAGTTTGAAGGAAAATGAAGATATCCACGTCAACTTCTTAATGGGAATTATCTAAAGAGAGACATTTGAAGGAAGAGGTCCACGTCAAACTTCATTTGAAGGAAAAGAAAAGACATATAAAAGACAGGGTGACAAACACGACTGCTTTGGTAGGTGCCAAGTGAGTTGGACTTTGAATCTTGGTAGTTGCCAATAGAAATTGGACTTTAACTTTTGGGGATTGCCAATGGAGATTGGACTTAAAGGGTGCCAAACAAAATTGGACTTTGACCACAAGGTAAGATAACAAGACCTTGGGAAATGCAAATGAGCATGAAGTATACTTCAAACTATGCTTGATATGAAATTTTGTATGATGCAAATGGTCAATGCTTGCAATGAAAGTGCTAAGACTCTTTTGGAGAGGTACGGATGAAACAACTGATTCCACAACACAGTGAACTTTTGCCAAATATGCCTTTGAGAACAACTTATATCACACTTGGTAGAAGTATCATGAGGATGATCCTGTTGGGAAGGATTGATAAGCTTTGCTTGGGGATTGCTTGAAATAGACTGTCCCATGTTGATTGATTCTGGAATGACTGTTTGACTGGTCGCTTGAAATGTTTGCCCCATTGTGAGTCTTGAAAGAGAATTTTCTCTGAATAACATGATCTTTGACTGCAAGGTGCCCCTGATAGGACCACTGATCCAATTTCTCAACTGTTTAAAATTCCTTGATGATGAGTGCATACTTGAAAATAAAATATTCATTCAAAAATGTTAATTTTAATGCAATGCTCAAGCACAAATTTTGAAATCAGAATCATTATTGGAATGATATTGGAGTAAAGCAGATGAATTACTGGTAATAATGCAATGTTTATTCAGACATGAAATGTGAAAGATAATGCAAGAGGTGTGATACCAAAGAAAATGATTGGCAAATCTCTTGGGGAGTCAGCCTACGCAACCTTGTTGTGATATGCTTTCAAAACAAACCTATCTTAAATTAGGTCTTTAAAGGGTTGTAATGTGGTCTGGTTCACGGTTTTCGAAACAAAGGATATAAGGTTCAAAATTTAAGTTTTACCCAACCCATTCTCCATGATGATCTCCAGTCCTATGCTCAAATAATTCAACTTATGCATTCAGGTTTTTTGGAGTCTCAATGGTGATGATGGCTAAAAAGCCAAGGGATTATTGTATTGAAATAGCAGTCACTGCTTCTTCACAACATCCACTTATCTTTGTTGAGGACTTTGGGTCAACTCTTCTTTGTATTTGTTGAGGAATTTCGGTGACCTCTCTTGATTCGAATTCTTTTATTATCCCTAACTTTTTCCTGGACTGTATCTTTGACGTTTCAGTCCACCGAGATGCTTTTATTTTTGCCTAAGTCGCCTTTTTGGGTTTTGACTTAGCGACTTTTTTCATTTCTTTTTTTTTAATCTGAAAAAACAATGACTGTCATCGGCTTCTTCGAAAATTCTTTGATGTATGCGAAGGAAAACTTGGGCTTGAAGCCCTTATTGGAATGTGTAAGGAATTATTCTCCTGAAATTGAATGCATATTCGAATTAATTGAGAACTACCCTACCCCGGGTTAAGATTGCGGGTTTTTTCGTGTAGAAAGAAGCTCCAACTTCAAGGCTCAAAGGGGGTTAACGAGGGATTAACTTCCTTATTTCTCCAGTGTTTAGGAGTTGAAACAATGCATGTATATCATCAGCAAGGTTTTATTTTGAAAGCATACCATTCAACAATTTGGGTATTTCGTTTTCGTCATCCTCCCTCCAATCAACAGATGAATAAGAGAAACAATGATATATTATTTTTTGGAATTTTGAAAAGAAAATATCATGAATATGCACAAATATAAGGAGGAATGAATTGATTCAAAATATGCGATGCTCATTTCATTAATATTAACATTAAAGAAAAACAAGTCTTAAAGCAAGTACAATTTATACAAATAAGGAAATTAAAACTGAAAAACAAGGCCTAGTGTCTAATCAGCAATAATGATGAGCTTTCCCTTCTGATTCACTGGCTTTAGGTAGTAACTTCTGATTCTTCGACCAAGTCTTCATCCACTCTGTTTTGGCATGGGATCTCTGTCAACCTTAGGAACCCCTTTTTGTATGAAAGTGAGAACATCTCCTCTGACCAAGTCTTGAACTCGGGACTGGAAAGCATAACAATTTTCAATATCATGACCTACAGCTCCTTCATGGAATAGGCAATGAAGTTCAGTTCTAAATCTAGGTGGAAGAGGATTTGGAGGGTTGAGAGGTCTAGTGGTGACAATACCTTTTTGGAACAAGATAGGGTAAATCTCAACATACTTCATGGGAATAGGATCAATAGGAACCCTGGGCCTGGGATTGCGAGTCAGATTCTGACCAACAATCCTTTGTAGATGAGATCGAGCTGGTGGAGCATTAACCATAGGAGCAATTGTGGCTACTTGGGCTTCACCATACTGTTGTTGCTTGTAGTAGGGTCTTCTTTCAACGTTGACAACATGAGTATCACCTTCTTTCTTATTTTGAAAGTTCCCAGAGGACTTTCTTGCAGCATTAGAAGCTTCAGCATTTCCAAACTTGCCATTTCTGATTCTTTCCTCTAGCCTTTCTCCAATAGTGACTAGGTCAGCAAAACTAGATGATACACTGCCTATCATCCTTTCCCAGTATAGGGTTTGAAGGGTGTCAATGAACATACCAATCAACTCTTTCTCTGCCAAGGGAGGCTCCACCTGAGCAACTAGCTCTCTCCATCATTGAGTGTATTCTTTGAATGATTCATTTTTTTTCTGTGACATGTTTTGAAGCTGACGGCGGTCAGGTGCCATGTCCAGATTACATTTTTATTGTTTTAGGAATGCATCAAGCAGGTCCTGCCAGCATTGGATACGGCTCCTCTCGAATCCCATATACCATTTCAAGGATGCTCCACTCAAGCTATCTTGGAAGCAATGGATAAGTAATTTGTCTTTATAAGCATGGGTGGCCATTTTGTGATAGTACATGACCATATGGATTTTTGGGCAAGTGTCTCCCTTGTATTTTTCAAATACTGGCATTTTGAACTTGTCCGGCATAACCAAGTTCGAAACCAAGCACATGTCTGATGCGGCAGCGTTGAAGACATCAAATCCTTCCACGTCTCTTATCCTTTTTTCCAAAGTCATGCATTATTCCCTAACATCCTCAATATTTCCAGCCTCTCCTTGTACCGAAGATGGTGGATTGTACACGAAAGGAGGATTCACATGAGCAGTCTTGGCAACAATATGCACATTAGGTTGAGATTCAGTGAACACTCCAAGTTCAAAAAAAGTTGATGTACCAACCATCTGAGTAGTTGCAAATGGCGGAGTGTAACCTGGTGGCAAACCAAATTCTGGCCAAGTGCTAACGGGTCTTGAAGACTCTGCATTGATGACAAAGCTACTGACTTCAGAGGTGACGGTCCTCTGTGGTTGAGAGTCTTTAGTAGACAAGGCTTGGAGCATTTCCATGATCTTACTCACACTGCTCTTCAGGTCATCAATGTCTTCCCTGACTCGCTTGTTGTGTTCTTCCTATTTAGCCATTCTTCTTTCGTGGGCCCTCGTTCTATATCTGTGTGGAGGAATCAGCTTGACGGGTACTCAACAAGTCTGAAGACGGGAACGGGTGAACATGAGCGACTATGAATGCAAATATTATGCAAATGAAATACAAAGAATTGCTACAATCAACATGATCACAAGTAAAAACAATTAAAAAAATAGAGTCAAACAACAAGTATCTCTGATCAAAGGCCCCCATAAGTAGGTTTAAAAGGGTAGGTTCCTAAAAGCATGGATCATTGTCGAAAACATTATTGCATTGACGGAGATCCATCAAAAACAATAATATCCTTGAAACAATCACTTTTAGGCGAGGTCTTTGTATCGGTCTATGAAGAAGATTCCTCGTAAGATTTTATTACACAACCATCAATCTCGGTTTAGGGTACTCTCAAACATCATCGATCGGGATTGAGAATATTATTGTCAGATAGTAATACATTCAAAGGATCTAGTCTGATTGTATTACTAAGGGACTAAGACTCAATCCTAATTTTAGTTATTTATTCAAAGGTGGTCCTAATGGTTTATGTGGTTTTCTAAACCTAATGGATGAAAGGGAACTAGAAAACTACTAGAATTCAACTTACTTCCTAAGGAAGTTAAGTTGATTCTAAGGACAATGGGGAAGCCTATACAAATGAGAAATCAAATAATAAGGCAAAGCATTAAAATTGGAATAAAGAAATGAAATCTAAAAATGCATATTAAGGATAAAACTAAAAGCAAGTCTAAACTTCATCTAAATTTATTTATTAGAAATTCTAAGCCTAAGTCCTAAAACTAAGGGAATCATCTAATATTATCATCCTAAAAATCAGTAATTAAACTATACTAAGTCATTTTAAAATCCTAAGACTAAGCCTAATTAAACTAGTCCTTAATGGAGCATAATATCCTAAGCTAAACTAAATGGATTTGTCATGTAAAAAAGGCCTAAAGATTAATGCACTAAAAATATTAAAAGTCTTGGAAAAAGTGGTTTTTCTTAGTTATTATTCCATTGGGCTTTAAAACCAGGGTGTGTTAACAGCAAGAATCCTAGGGCCCATTACGTTAGGTCCTTGAGGGTACATTTAGTGGAATTAAGTCAACCTCTTTTGACTAAATGTGGTCCGCATGATCCATTCTTTGCATTAGTATTCAGATCATGTGAATTATACATGCAGGAACATGATGGCTTATGGTGGACAACACACACCTGAATAACCGCACCAAGAGCCAACCGGACGGTGACACGTGTCACCGCCGGTGTGGCTGGGGAATTACAAAAGCACACCTAACCTTATCTTCTTCCATCTCTTACGAGAATTGTTAACGGTGGATTAAATTACTTGATTACTCATTTATTTGGACTTATGGCTTTTAATTTCTTTTAATCATTCTCATTATTCCCTGATTACAATTTGATAATAAATTGGATTAAATAACATTCTTATGATTAAAACAAAAACAAGGACAAATAAAATCTGAGCAAAAACAAACCCTAAGCCCTATTTCTCTACCACCGCCACCTTCATCTCCCTTGCCCTTCTTCTCTGCGCCGCCATCACCCTTATCACCCTCTTCCATTCAAACTGTCGCCACCACCATCACCTTCTTCCATTCAAACCGCAAACGAAAATTGAATCTTACTCTTCAATCTTAACTCTAACCTAAATCCCCTTCCTAAACCTAGCTTGTTCTTCATCGCTTAGAATCACCATAACAATGAGGGATGGAGAGGACTTCGTACCTTGACGAAGGAACGATGGTGTTGGTTACATTGAAGGTGACTGATCGAAGCCTCTTGTCCGCAGATAGAACGATCCGCCGTGGCGTCTTGCCATCACCTCCATGGCTACTCTTCTTCGTCTTTCACCTCACAAACTATGTCACCGGAAACCTACGATGCCTTCTTCGCCATCTCATCTGAGCTGCCAACGAAGACTTCAAGCCTTTACTCAGGTATTGTTAACGGCTTCGATCTCTGTTTCTTTGTTCGATTATGAAATCATCGTGGTGCATTCTTGAGATGAATTTGCGGAAGTCTCGTCGAACCGATGCGAGGTTATGGTTGCCAAAGTGAAACGAAATTGTTGAGAGTTTAGTGAGTAACCTTCTGAAACTACTTGTTTTTATTGACAATCTTTCTCGCAGGTTTTGATTTGATGAAGATGAAGTCGCGGGTTGATTGATGAAGGCGATGTTGATGTTGTTGAGGATGATTGGGGACTGATGAAGTTGTGCAACGAAGATTGGAGAGGAGACGAGTGATGCTGATGATTCTTGCGGATGGCTGATGAAGATTGATGAAGCTTCCGTGATGATGAAGAACTGAAGTTTGATATGAAGTTCTGAAGATTTATGATGCAAAGAGTTCTTGTTGTTGTTCTTGCAGATTGATCTGATCACTGATGAAGACAAAGATGGTTATGGCATCGAATCAGCGAAATCACATTTGCTTAGGTAGGGTTCGAATTTGATTTCATCCTCTCCGAAGCTTCTCTTCTTTCTCACGAATTTCCTCTTCTACTGCAATACTCTGAATCTGAATTGTATTGATATATTTTTGGATCGTGATGATGAGAATGAAATGAATGAATTTCTGAATTCTTTTGTTGTTGCTGATGATACTTGTAGGTTTGTTCTTGAAGCATGAGGATTGCAGAACAATCGATAAAGATTGATGAAGGTTGAAGGGTTTTGGTTGAGATTGATCCGAGATGATTAATAAGGATGCGAATTGCGGAAGTTTGTTGAAGACTTCAAGAGTGAAGATGGAAAATGTAGTTGCGGTTTTGGATCTGGAGCTGAGGGATTGAGAGAGGTTGCAGTTGGATATTGTTGATGATTTTCAATTGCAGAAAGGTGAAATTTGATATATGAGGAAGAAATTGAAGTTGGAGAGTTTTGAAGATGAAGATTATCATGAAGATGGTTTTCTGAGTTTCTTTGTAATTGTCCCCTTTTTCAGTTTCTAACTATATTCTGTTATAATCTTAACTGATTCTTTCTGCCAAAAAAAACCCCTTCCGATCTTCCTGATGTGTTGTATCTATACTCATTTTTTTTTATTATTGTATTCGTTTCTCCTTTTATTCCTCTTGGGGCTTTTTGTTATATGTTCCTTTTTATTACTGGTTTTTCTGTTATGAAAAAGGTGGTGAGATTCCACTGATTTTTGTATTTCTCAAACACCCTGTGCAATAGCTTGAGTGTGAAATATATTATTGGTTTTTTTTTCATATTTGGTTCAAAAGGATGGCCTTAAAATGAAACAAAACCTTTGGATAGAAACAATAAAAATAAAAGGACATTTATATGAGTGATGGATCTAACTTGAAAATGGAAAATGAATAAAAGTGGGCTTAAAATGGTAATTGGTTTAGTAACTTTGACAAAAAAATGGATTTGAAATCGAGAATGGATTAAAATGGTTAAATGGAAATGGAATTAGAAATGAATGGTTATTAAATAATGAAAATTGATTATTGAAATCAAATGGACATTTGAGGTAACATACGTAATCGGGTGATTAATTAAGTTGGACTTGACAATCTGAACTTGAATACATCTTGCCTTGAACTGATCCCTCTCGAATTTAACATCGAATGTAACTGAAGGTGAATCCATTCTTGACTCTTGAATAAATGGCTCCTTGACTCATTCCTAGATCGTGATGGACCATAATATCCATGTTGAAACCTTTTGGACAATAATATGCATTTGATGAACCTATTTCGAAATTTTGAACCCCAATGCCCTGCATAAATCCTTAACTGAGATGTGAATTGCATCTAGATGATTATCGTTCCATTGTATACACTTACGCCTTGATAACTTTGACTTTCTCACAAGACTAAATGACCTTGGACATATACTGCTATGGAAGTAGACCACTGGTACTTGATGAATGGTCGTTGAAGCAATCTCCTGATAATCATGAAGAATCGGTCTTATTTGGTATACACCTCAACCACCATAAAACCCTAATTCCCAGAAGTTCCAAATTAAAATCTAAATGATAGACCAAATATACTAGTGAATAGTCTTGGCGAGCGGAATCCTCGAAGATCACTTAATCAGGGAAATAAACCCTAATCCAACAACATGAGTACACGAAGGTGTTATTAGCCACATAACCAGAACCTTGAGTTTATCTTACGATTGCAGCTACGGTATGAAGCTCTAATTCTAACTCCAGTGAAGTAGCAACCACAAACCAACGAAATAACTTGATTCTTCGGAGTGCATCGATCCCATGCCTTAAGAGCCAATGAAATGCATGATTGTGAATGTTAATGACCTAGTGAGAAATGCGGATGAATGTGAAGCGTAAAGCCAGTTAGTGGTAATAAACATGAGGGCAAATTTTGAGGTATTACAGTTGCCCTTATTCAATCATCTGCAAGCCTGAATGGATAATTGCAACGACTTTTAGACGTTCAAGGTATGCAGTGATTGAATACTCGAATAAAACCTGAAAATTTGCACACTGTGGGTAATAAAATATGGTGGGAAAAATGTCATCCTCAAATGACAACTCGGATCTTGTACAAAACCATTCTCGAATGGAGACGCAATGGTATATCGGCCTCAATCGATAACCAGAAACACAAAGACTGACCTTAGACAGACTTTGCAAAAGAGACAAACTGACCTCAATCAATAAGCTCAAAATGGTCTATCATCCTCGAATGATAGCCACAACAACACAAACAAGACCAACCTCGGAAGGACTTGAAGAAAAGAATGTTATCCTCGACTGACAATTCTCAAAAGATCCTCGGATCTAACACGAAACCATCCTCGAATGGAGACGCAATGGTATACCGGCCTCAGTCGATAACCAGAAACACAAAGACTGACCTCAAACATACTTTGTAAAAGAGACAAACTGACCTCAATCAATAAGCTCAAAATGGTCTATCATCCTCGAATGATAGCCACACACAAAAAACAAGACCAACCTCGGAAGGACTTGAAAAAAAGAACGCCATCCTCGAATGACAATTCTCAAAAGATCCTCAGATATAACACGAAACCATCCTCAAATGGAGACGCAATGGTATACCGGCCTCAGTCGATAACCAGAAAAACAAAGACTGGCCTCAGATAGACTTTGCAAAAGAGACAAATTGACCTCAATCAATAAGCTCAAAATGGTCTATCATCCTCGAATGATAGCCACAACAAAAACAAACAAGACCAACCCCGGAAGGACTTGAAGAAAAGAATGTCATCCTCGAATGACAATTCTCAAAAGATCCTCGGATCTAACACGAAACCATCCTCGAATGGAGACGCAATGGTATACCGGCCTTAGTCGATAACCAGAAATAACAAACACTGACCTCAGACAGACTTTGCAAAAGAGACAAACTGACCTCAATCAATAAGCTCAAAATGGTTTATCATCCTCGAATGATAGCCACAACAAAAACAAACAAGACCAACCTCGAAAGGACTTGAAGAAAAGAATGCCATCCTCGAATGACAATTCTCAAAAGATCCTCGGATCTAACACGAAACCATCCTCGAATGGAGACGCAATGGTATACCGGCCTCAGTCGATAACCAGAAATAACAAAGACTAACCTCAGACAGACTTTGCAAAAGAGACAAACTGACCCCAATCAATAAGCTCAAAATGGTCTATCATCCTCGAATGATAGCCACACAAAAAAAAAAGACCAACCTCTGAAGGACTTGAAGAAAAGAATGCCATCCTCGAATGACAATTCTCAAAAGATCCTCGGATCTAACACGAAACCATCCTCGGATGGAGACACAATGGTATACCGGCCTCAGTCGATAACTAGAAATAACAAAGACTGACCTCAGACAGACTTAGCAAAAAAGACAAACTGACCTCAATCAATAAGCTCAAAAGGGTCTATCATCCTCGAATGATATCCACAACAACACAAACAAGACCAACCTCGGAAGGACTTGAAGAAAAGAATGCCATCCTCAAATGAAATTTCTCAAAAGATCCTCAGATCTAACACGAAACCATCCTCGAATGGAGACGCAATGGTATACCGGCCTCAGTCGATAACCAGAAACTGTAATGGAAATAGGACAAGATGGAACAGGATCGTTGTACATAAACGAGAGCCCAGGAAAACAGGACCGTTGTACAAAACGAGAACTTGCGACGCGACTATTGTACCAAACAAGACGCAAAATAAGTGACAAACATTGAATTGAAAAGACAAGGATGTCTGAAAAATGATGTTGGCATCCTCTTTGCGGAGTGCTTCAGGTTGAGAAGATGTTTGTAATATACCTCAAAACTGGCCCATGCTGGCATGCATATGTTTGAATTTATGGCGTAATGCTCCATGAGGATGGAAATGTTACACTTTGGAGGATGAAAATGCAACGATGATTATGCGTATGCGAATGCAAAATGGATCTCCTGACAAGGAGACTGCAAGTATCCTAGATGGCTTGACTGGGGAGAAGTGATGATCACTGCATTGATATGGTCAATCCTTGTGAGGAGAAAACAACTCTGAGGGGGATATTGTTAATGATACACCGGCTCTGAACTGCCGCTATTGCCAAAAATAAATTAGACTTTGAGATTAGAGAACCAAGACCCTGCTGGAGATGGACCCTTTTTGAACTCTGATGGGGAAGTGGAGACCTCCTGACTTGGCTAGGGAGCCAGATGTATGGCACTGCTGAGGTAGTAAACTGCTGGGGAGTAAGGAACTCCTTGTACTGCTGGGGATTGCCCCTGTATCAAAGGGAAGTCTCTGCTTGGGGAGGACACCAATTATTTGTTGCCTTGCTGAGGGAGATTTCAACTTCCACCTCTACTGGGGATGATGGATAATATCAAATGAGAATAACTCATGTTGCAAATAAAAGATTTGGTCGTCTCTCGTTGAGAATGAGAGGTAAGAAGGGTCTCATGCTGGGGATGAGAGAATACAATCTCATGCTGGGGATGAGATGGTGATGATATCATTCTGCTCGGGAAGCAACTTTCACCTTGTCGCTCCGCTGGAGAAGAGATGGTCTAATGAGACTTGCTAAGGAATTCTGATCAATGAAGCCTGTTGATGAAACAACTCTTGAAGTACCGTGCTGACAATGGCTTTGCTTCCAGCCTCTAGGTTGATAGGTTGCCAACTAATCATGAGTGAACAGTGGTTCTTTGCAATTTTCAACTCGCCTTCTACTAGGATCTATCAAAAGATAATGTCTTAAGAGGATTTTACAGAAAACTGGCATACGAGATGCCTCAGTGTCATCAAACTCTTGGATAGATTCATCGGATCTCGAAATAACTGCCCCAGACTGCATGGTCTATGAAATAAATTTGCCTCCCAAGGATTCATGAAAAACCTCATATCGCCGTGAAATATTCTTCCCAAGTATTTTGAACTTTGGATAGGTGCTTTGGATTAACCGTCTTCGGGAGAGAGTGACTTCTCATGCTCTTGGGGTGGCCTTCCCCAGTAAGAGCCTTGAAGTGATCACCTATGACTGACTGGGTTTTAAAGAAAACGCCCATACTACGTACTCCTAGAGAGATTTGAATCTCGAAGTAATTGCCCATGTTTGGTTGAAATTTGAATGAATGCCTCAGACTCATGGCTCTTTGAGAGATTTGATCTCGAAGTGATTTCCCCAGTTTGGCTGAATTGGAGAGATTGCTCGACGTGATTGCCCTAGATTAGTTGGCTCTTACCACGACTGTTGGGAAAGTCTTCACTCAATGGAGTTTCTTGGAAAAGTGCATCTCCATATGCTGGCCCTTCAGAAGTTTCAGACTTCTCAACTTGGCAAGATTAAACTTCTGGACTGAGATTCCATACGTGAACTTTTGTGATGCCAAACAAATGTATGCAAGCATAAAATATTTATTCTGAGAATGAAAATTCTAATGCAACACACATGTTAATCTTGAAATTTTACTGGAAAAAAATGTCGCAAACCTTTGTGAGCGAATCATTGGTTGAGATACAACATTGATTTTTTATGAAATTATATACATGCAACACCAACCCAGGTCTTTTAGAACAACTCATAGGAGTCAGGAGCGCGGTCTCATGGTAGCACGCTCTCAAGATAACCCCGCTTCAGTTAGGACTTTTGAGGGTTGTATCGTGGCCTGGTTCACGGTTATATAAACAAAGGAATAGGCTCGAAGTTTATTTGTGCCACCCATCTTCGTGATGTTCTCCATTCCTATGTTCAGCTAGCTTTCACAAGCGCTCACCTCTCAAAAAGGGTTTTGTGATGATTAAGGAACCAATTACTCTAATAATTTAAGCACCAATCAAATTGTTGTTTGGAGTCAATCACCCCTTCGTCTTTCGTGTCTGTATCACATGACTTTGTTCTTGTTTAAGGATCTTTCTTGCGTAATCCTTTTCGTCTTTCACTTTTGCATTATTTTTCTTATCCCTAACTTTTGCCTGGACTGATTCTTGTGTCTTTGATTGCGAAGTCCAGCGGGATGCCCTAATTTTTGCCTAAGTCGTTTGTTTTCAAGTTTCGACTTAGCAGGCTTTTTCATTTCCTTTTTTTCAATTCTCTTTTTTGAACAAATCGTGTGACACTGGTTGTCTTGATTGATTTGCAAGGGTCGTGACTGTCTCACTTCTTAGTTGAGGAAGGATAACCTTTGTGGTTTCCGGTCTTTGGACCTCTTGTTCGGGATAACCGTTGTGGTTTCTGCTCATTGGATCTCTTGACTTAGTACAACGAAAGGTAATGGATCCTCAGATGTGCACTCCTTTTTGAAATTTGAACGCTTGGTCAAACTAACTGACGCATACCTTACCCCTGGGTTAAATGCAAGGGTTTTTTTATACGAAAAGAAACTCCTACTTCAAGGCTCAAATGGGTTGGCGAGGGTTTATCTCCCTTATATCTCTGGTGTTTAGGATTTGAAACAATGCATGTACATCGTCAACAGGGTCTTTCTCAAAAGCACACAATTAGAGATTTTTGCATTTTCATTTCGTCATCCTCCTTCATAGAGTTTAAGCACGACAGTTGGTATTGCAATGCACATACACAAAATCATGAGTGAATACAAATGGATTACTTCAAGAAAAACATGTGCATTTTATTATGGTTATCATTCAAAAACAAATAAGTTCCATGCATGCATACAAATGTTTAAACAAACAATATAAACTACAAATGAAAATGCAGTAAAGAAGCTGAACATTGTCGTCATTGAGGAGACTTGACTTCGTTTGGACTTATTGCTTCTGAAGATGCCCTTGCAACCCGGGATGTCAATTTGATGTGGAGACTTCAATATGTGGGTAGATTTTCTGGCATGATGACCTTTGATTCGATCGAAATTTGAACCTTGTGCCTGAATGCATCACAGTTGTCAAATGGTATGCCTAAATGCCCCTGAGCGGTACTTGCATCTAGCCTTTACATCGTGGTTGCCATTATTGAGGAAGCCTGACTCCATCTGGATTTATTGCTCTCGGAGACCTTCAGCAGTCAGTAGTCTGGATATTCATTCCATTACTGTTTTGGTTCCATATTCCCACCTTTACCTGGTGTGAACACAATAGTCTTGGAGTCCATCCAATTCGCGACTTCGTCATTACCTCTGCCCCTAAAAGACTTTCAATCTTCAATTAAATGGCCAGGTTCCCCAGAATGGTAGTCATACTTGGAATTCAACATTGGAACCCTAAAGGAAGCTCTGTCGGAGATGATCATGATGCGGCTAGCTCAACCAGTTTTGAATTTGAGCAAATGAGGAAACATGTTGCACGTACGACCTCAAAATATGATCAAACTTCTTCTCAAGTTGTTCTGGCCTTTACCCTTATGCCCTGGCCCTAGGACTCTCTTGGGAAGCTGAGGTTGGATGCTGACAAACGAAATCTGGAGGGAAGAGGTTGATAAATGAAGTTGATAAATAAGGTTTCTCGGAAAGATCTTGCGCGATCTCCTGCCTACGTATCTCCATTGACCAATGGAGAATCAGAGCAGCGTAGTTCCCCTCACTAGGGATGAAAATAGCTTCATTCAGAATTTCCATAACCAAGCTCATCTGAGTCTTCATCTGGTTGACTTCCTGTTTCAGCAATTTCTGGTTCTGAAATAAAGCTTGCACCTCTGCCATGACTTGCCCCAGCTGGGTCTTCATTTGATTACCTCCGCCCAGAGTTATACCTTGATAGTTGTAATTCAAGTTGGCCATTTTTATGAGGAACCAAATCAGGATAATAATCTATCTCTGAACACCTGTCAAGAATGCAAGGATGTATGCAAATGCCATGTTCAGTTATTTCTGAGGAATCTATCTGCTTTGATTCAAGTTTTGACACAGAAAAATCCAACAACATGATTCATATATGTGATCCTCGGAAATAATTGAACATGTATGCAGAAATGCCATGATGTCATGTATGCAACAGGCATGTGATCAATGGTCTAATGTTGGTGTCGGTGTTGGGCAATGAGTCAAGTGTCTGAATAGAACCATTACAGCAACACCATCTCTGTATAGAACCCCATAACTGAGAACCCAATAACTGTAGAACTGGATCACATAATAGAATAGTCACTGATGGTGTTGAAGTTGAACAACGAGCCAAGTGTCTGTGGAGAGTCATAATAACAATCACAATATCAAGGTCACAATGGTAATCACAATAACAATCTCTCTGAATAGAAATCCCAGATCTCAGAATCAAAGAACCATATAGCACCAGATAATATCATAAAACCACACTGGAAAAACGGGTATGTTGAAGTTTAGGGTTCCTGCAAACCTGTAAACCCCTCCCAATCTCACGGGTGTGCTACTCGGGTCAACATCACAGACTCTCAAAGCCGAATAGCAATAATACGTTCACCATTTCTGAGAAATGGCTCATGACCAAATCAGGGAATCGGTTTGGCATTATGTACTACTCATGGAGGTCTCAGCTGAGTCCAAGGAAACAAGCATCCATCATAAGTCCTCAGCTTCAAGCACTGAATCGAGAAACAATAGTACATTCATCCCGAAGGGTACAATAATATCGTCATACGAAAAGTTTGCCTTAACTGGATTCCTATGAGAGGACCAGGCCATCCTATGCGGGTTCCCAGTGGGCCCTCGGATGCGAGTGGGTTTGCCAACAAATGTGGTTTGCCACTGTCATTACTGGAGAGGGATGTTTCCACAAAGGTTCTCAATGATTGGTCCCTTAACTGCACATAACTATCAAGGTAGCGTATTAACCCAGAAAGATTCTGGTATCAATACATTCCTGAGAAGGTCGCAAGTCAAGGCGTGGAACTCACTAATACCAACATAACAAGATGCCATGAAGCCAAAGTGGAACCACTCTAAATCCTAGGTGCACTCAAGCCGGGTACTTGGCTTATCTCACAGTAACTCTCATCCCGCAGAAAAAATGAAAACCAGCACATCCAGACAGTCCAGTATAGTATGATGCATGGAAAATAAATACTGAAAGCAGTAAATAAAGATGTAAAGTAAACTGTAAACGAAAACAGTAAATAAACACAAAAACACACACATATAAACACCCAAAGAAACAAAAACAAACAAACGCTAGGAGGGACTCTACAAGGAAAACTAGAGATTATCGGTTCGATCCCCAGTAGAGTCGCCAGCTGTCGCTCCCGGGATTTTCATCCTAGTACAAACGCGAAAGTGGCGCGGAAAAGGTAGAGTCACCAACCATGCATTTTTATCCCGAATGAATGGGAAAGGTAATGTTGCACAAACCCGAGGAAGAAGGAAAGGACAAGGTCCTGCGAACCAAAGATCTGGGTTTGGGAGTCGGTTACGACCTGGGAAGGTATTAGCACCCCAGATCGTCCGCCGTACCCGACGGGATCCATGCTTGTTTGTTTGTTTCAAAGGGTGAGAAAAATATAATTGTTGCTGAAAAAATGAACTGCTAACTGGGATGTGAATGGAAATGAGAAAGGGAATTGGAAAAGAAAATGGAAAGGAAGAATGGGGAAATGTAGGGAAAATAAAGAATGTGCTCGAACGGGCCCTACCCCGCTGCCTACGTACCTCATCGGGAAAATGAGGATCAGAGTCGACGTAGTTCGCCTAACAAGGCGGGAACTATTTGTTTGTGTTGTTTATGGCTGGAACTGCGTATGTCTATGCTCAGGTGTTGCAGGCTCGTCTGGTACGAGTGCGTTTACCGTCTTGCATGCGGGACAAGTAATCGCAAGTTCGCGCTGAGAATGAATGAGATGAGAAGAGAAGTTCCCACATGATAGTCGCTTATTATTTGTTATTTGTCTTTTATGAGTTTTGTATGAATTTGGCACAAGGAAGTGAGTTTAAACTCTTTTCCATGGAATGTGTACTTGCTACTACATTCCAAGATGGAATAATAGAAGAAGCACACCAAGCAAGGAGAATTTATCCAAGACTTGTTTCCTAGGATTAGAGCTTAAGTTCACTAGCTTGTTGAACTTTATTAAGTGTTTTTGTTGTTTTTGTGAAGAAGTGTCTTTTAGCTTTTTCTTTGTGAAACAACCCCTTGATGAGACTTGTACATCATGCTAGCCAGGCTTACACCACTCCAAGATGGAATGAGTGCAAGTGCCTCATGGAATAAGGCTATACACTAGGGATCCTTTCATTTATTTGTTAAGTGTTTTTGGATTTTATTTGAAGATGAGAATGAAGACTCAAATTGAAAAAGGTAAAAACTAAGGGACTAAGACTCAATCCTAATTTTAGTTATTTATTCAAAGGTGGTCCTAATGGTTTATGTGGTTTTCTAAACCTAATGGATGAAAGGGAACTAGAAAACTACTAGAATTCAACTTACTTCCTAAGGAAGTTAAGTTGATTCTAAGGACAATGGGGGAAGCCTATACAAATGAGAAATCAAATAATAAGGCAAAGCATTAAAATTGGAATAAAGAAATGAAATCTAAAAATGCATATTAAGGATAAAACTAAAAGCAAGCCTAAACTTCATCTAAATTTATTTATTAGAAATTCTAAGCCTAAGTCCTAAAACTAAGGGAATCATCTAATATTATCATCCTAAAAATCAGTAATTAAACTATACTAAGTCATTTTAAAATCCTAAGACTAAGCCTAATTAAACTAGTCCTTAATGGAGCACAATATCCTAAGCTAAACTAAATGGATTTGTCATGTAAAAAAGGCCTAAAGATTAATGCACTAAAAATATTAAAAGTCCTGAAAAAGTGGTTTTTCTTAGTTATTATTCCATTGGGCTTTAAAAACAGGAGGTGTTAACAGCAAGAATCCTAGGGCCCATTACGTTAGGTCCTTGAGGGTACATTCAGTGGAATTCGGTCAACCTCTTTTGACTAAACGTGGTCCGCATGATCCATTCTTTGCATTAGTATTCAAATCATGTGATTTATACATGAGGAAGATGATGGCTTATAATGGACAACACACACCAGAATAACTGCACCAAGAGCAACCCGGACGGTGACACGTGTCACCGCCGGTGTGGCTGGGGAATCACAAAAGCACACCTAACCTTATCTTCTTCCATCTCTTATGGGAATTGTTAACGGTGGATTAAATTACTTGATTGCTCATTTATTTGGATTTATGGATTTTAATTTCTTTTAATCATTCTCATTATTCCCTGATTACAATTTGATAATAAATTGGATTAAATAACATTATTATGATTAAAACAAAAACAAGAACAAATAGAATTTGAGCAAAAACAAACCCTAAGTCCTCTTTCTCTACCGCCTCCACATTCATCTCCCTTGGACTTCTTCTCCGCGCCGTCATCACCCTTATCACCCTCTTCCATTCAAACCACTGCCACCACCATCACCTTCTTCCATTCAAACCGCAAACGGAAATCGAATCTTACTCTTCAATCTTAACTCTAACCTAAATCCCCTTCCTAAACCTAGCTTGTTCTTCATCGCTTATAATCACCATAATTATGAGGGATGGAGAGGATTTCGTACCTTGACGAAGGAACGATGGTGTTGGTTACATTGAAGGTGACTGATCGAAGCCTCTTGTCCGCAGATAGAACGATCTGTCGTGGCGTCTTGCTATCACCTCCATGGCTACTCTTCTTCGTCTTTCACCTCAAAAACTATGTCACCGGAAACCTATGATGCCTTCTTTGCCATCTCATTTGAGCTGCCAACGAAGACTTGAAGCCTTTACTCAGGTATTGTTAACGGCTTCAATCTCTGTTTCTTTGTTAGATTATGAAATCATCGTGGTGCGTTCTTGAGATGAATTTGCGGAAGTCTCGTCGAACCAATGTGAGGTTGTGGTAGCCAAAGTGAAACGAAACTGTTGAGAGTTTAGTGAGTAACCTTCTGAAACTACTTGTTGTTATTGACGATCTTTCTCACAGGCTTTGATTTGATGAAGATGAAGTCGCAGGTTGATTGATGAAGGCGATTGTTGCACCCCAAAATTTGCCCTCCACAAGACAAGACATTGTGAACTAAGAGGTTCACAAGGTTCACAAGATATCTCATGAGGTTCACAAGGTTCACAAAGTTCACAATTAGTCAGAAGATGTGACAATTCCCTCAGACAATGCATCCTCCTAAGCACTGCATCCTAAACTAGGGTTTTGACTTTAATCAGGATAAATGGACTCCCAAGACTTCAAGTGAGCTTCATAACATCTTATATGTGTTCAATAATCCCCATGTCAAGTTTCAAGACTTTCCCAAAAGATTTGCTCAGTCAGATGATCAGAAAGGTTAAAATCAGTCAAAGCAGTTAAAAAGTCAAACTGAGGTCAACTGTGGTCAAACCAAAGTCAAACTTCATGATTTTTTGCCAACATCAATTATATGAAGTAAAATTCATCATTTGATCAAGGGTTGATCATGATTCATCAAGGAGATTTCAGATCATCAAGAAACAGGAGTTTCTAAATTAGGGTTTCCTCAGGAAAAGTCAACTGAACTTTGACCAGCCATAACTTTCACATGCTTCATCAAAAAATTTCCATAAAAAGCTCATTTTGAAGGAAATTGAATTCTCTACAACTTTTTGTCTCACAAGTCAAGCCCAAAAATGCTTCATTTGGAAGGTATGAGCTAAGACATTATAGGTCCTTTTAAAAGTCAACAAAAAGTCAACAAATTCAAAAGAGCATAACTTGAGAATGGTAAAAGATATTGACATGAGACCAAAGAGGTTGGTTAGAGGACTCTTTAAGCTTTCCAAAATGTCCAAGAACACCTTCATAGAATTAAAATTGAAGGATTTGTGCCCTTGCAAAGTTGGGAAATATTTGGGGAGTTTATGAAGCAAATAAGGCCTTAAAACCAATTTTTGCTAAATGAGCCCACCAAATTGCCATCCAAACTTTACAATATCATCAAGCACGACCCAACCCACCTATTTTCTAATTTTTTATTTTTTATTTCATATTTATTTGAATTTTATTCATTAAAATACAAATTAAATTAAAATAAAATATGAAAATCATATATTTGGATGAGATTATGATTCTAGAAGGTTTTAAATATCATTTAGAGTTGATTGATTTGATCCAATTTCGTGCTAGCTTGATTTGGAAAGGTTAGATGAGATTTTTTCAATATTTGAAAGTATGAAAACTTCATGATCAAGTAACCAAGACAAGGCCCATAAATCCATGTTGTTTTGACCTAATTACATCCACTACATATACATGAACACATCACAATCATAAGGATGAATTTTTGCAGCCTCCACACATATTCTTCAATTTCAAAATATCAAGGAAAAAGTGACATACGGTTTTGGAGTTAGAGAGGATCTTAAGACATTCTAAAGGTGGCATTAGCTTCTCTGATCATCACTGATCATATTGCCATAATCATATGCATCTCAAACCCCATGATTTGAACAAACCGAATCGTTCTTCTTCTTTAATTTTTTGCTTTTCGATTTCATAAATTTAGCCATTATAAATTATGTTTAATTATTGATTCATGTTTGCTTTGAAGTGTAGAAACTTTCTGGACAAACCAATTGAAGTTTCATGGCCTAAATCATCAGATGCCATTGTTAGGGTTTAGGGTGGCCGTTTAGGGTTTCACCATTAAACCAATGTAAATAAGTTCTAAAGACAGGGAAGAATTGTATAGGTCATAAGAAACTCATTGGCATTATTAATTTGGTGAAATTGTACTGTTTGTATGGTGTTTGATGTTCGCAGGTTGTATTGGCAAGAAAATGCGCAGGAAAAATTGTAATTAAATTCGCAGGAAAACCTGCGAAACCAAGGTTGAAGATGAAGATCTTCGCGCGTTTCAGAAAATTCAAAAATTGATATTTATATTTATTGTATTATTTGCGTTTTGTTTCACAGGATGACAAGCAGCCCAGTGGTTGATGCGCGCATGTATGAAGCAAAAGACATGGGTTCGAACCTGTCCTCAGTTATTTTTTGGTGAAAGTTTCATTTATTTTCAGACATAAAATATAATGATCAGTACTCATTCCATATTCACATGCGTTCGTTTGGCCTGGTGGTAGTGGTGTTGGTCTAGGAGATATAGAGAGCCTAGGGCGTGGGTTCGATCCATGCCCCAGGTATGTTCTTTTTACCCCATTTTTTTTATTATTTATTTATTTGTTTTGTTTTATAATTAATCTAAAATCATATTTTCATAAAAAAAAATCTTTTTAAAATAATAATATATAAATGTATACAACTTCATTCTTTTTAAAATAAAATCATAATTTATTCTCTAAAATTTAAATTGTATATATTTATTTTATAATTTGTTTATATTATTATTGTATGTATTTTTTTATATAAATAATTTAATTAAGTTTAGATTAAATAATTAACCCTAATTTATTTTTCTAAATAATCCAAAGTCCTAATTTTCTTTAATTTCTTATTATGTTTGTTTAATTATAATTACTAAATATTTCTAATATGTACATATATATTTTTTGTATATAAATTTATAAATTATATTTAGATTAACTTATAAACCCTAATATTTTTATATATAAAACCTAATTTTTTCTTTATGAACCCTAATTTATTTTAAAACCCTAATTTTCTTTTATGATTTCAATTTCTTATTTTTATTATGCTTGTATAATTATAATTATTAAATATTTCTAATATGTATATATAATTAATTTATTAAACTATTAATAATATTTATTATTATATAATTATTATTATTTTTTTCTTAAAATTCTTAAAAAATGATTATTTATTTAAATTTGAACTGTTAATTTGTTTTCTATATTATATTATTATGCTAACCTCTTTTATATTTATTTTATTTATTATTACTAACCTTTTTATTTATTTATTTATTATATGCTTATTTATTTAAATTATTTTATTATAATTGTGCAAATTATGTAATAGTTGTAGAATTTTTATTATTATTTATTTAAATGGTTAGTAAAATAGGGCGTGAAAACATGTTTGTGTTTAAAATTGAATTTAGATCACTAATTTTAAGATAAATATATGAACTTGTACACGCACACACGTAAGTCGATCTTTGATCGCCATCTCACATTCTTAAGGGTTACCTCTCATGTTGCCTAAAGAAAAAGGTCAAGTAAGGTGTATAAAGCAAAGTCCATTCTCTTATTAATATCATCTTGTCCCTTTAAAGAATTATAAGATCAAGTCCCTTCATGGTTGCCTTCGTAAATGATCTTGTCCCTTTCGAATAAAAGATGATAAGTCCCTTCGAATTGCTAATACACCTTACAGTTGCCTAATAACAGATGACCCTACACTTGTCCCTCATAATATCCAAGGTAATGACTACCTATTCCTTAATAATAGGGATAGTCTTACCATTTAAAGGACATTTAAGAACAGAAAAGATTTAATTTAGGGTAGGTTCCTCTTAAGTACTTGCTCACCTTTTCAAAACACTTCAAAAACACTTCACATTTTCAAAACAAAGGCTTTATATATATCCGTACATGGATCATTATAAAGTACTTAAGAAAATTTCTAATCACACACTACACTTCTCAAAAATATTTTAAAGTGAGCAACGTAACTAAGAGCCCATGGATAACCATGGATGTAAAGGGTGCTAACACCTTCCCTTTACATAACCTACCCCCCGAACCCAAAAATCTTTTAAGGTCTTTCCTGTTCTTTTATGCCCTTTCCTTTGGATAAAATAAAAGTCGGTGGCGACTCTTGCTATCCGCAACATTTAACTAAAGTCAGTTCTCCCACTGTGTTACAGAATTGGCGACTCTGCTGGGGATAATATTAAAGAGGGGTACCCTTAGGAATTAGATCACTTTAAATTTGTTTGCTTTGTTTGCTTTACTTTACTTGTTGGGGCTCTTATGTGTGAAAGATCATAACCCGGATCTAGTGTACCTTAGGTAAATGGCAATAGACCAAGGAAATTGTACGGCGTATACCGATATGGTTGATCTGGTGGCCATAGTTAGTGTGACTTCTTGGTTGGTGCTTATGTTCCTTAAGTCAAGTTAAGGATAATATGAGGCTGCCATATGTTGTCAATACACTAACTGACTGTTAGAACCCTAATTATCCCATCTTGGCCTTTAGAAAAGTAGTGAGATAACCGGCTTTGGTGAAGACTGAAGTTGGTTGATACTCGATGCTACACTCATTGAGATTCTAAACTTGGAGGGTTTTGGTTGGCAAGAAAGTTGCCTACTGAACAACCACCCTTGTGAAGGATCAATGATATTGAGATCCCTTAGAACTTGGTTACTTTATAGGACAGGATGAACCAACTAACTTCAGGGGAGGGTACTTACCTTTAAACCTCATGCAAGCCTTCAAACCTAGGGCTATTGTGTGACTTGTTTGTGTGTGCCACATGTCTGTGATTGAGCATAACATCATAGCATCATCATGCATCATAAGCATAGCATTTTCACTAACCATTTCAAGGACCAAAGGATTTATATTTGTTCTTTGTTGCAGGTCATGGCTTCTGCTCGTAGAAATACTATCCGGATCAACTTTGTAGGAATACCTCCTAAGCTTAAGGAATTGGTCTCTCAGGTTTCTGAAAACTCCCAGTTCATCAAGAAGCATGGTCACTTACTGGATTTAGTCACTTCAAGGTTCAATGAGGACATGATGAGTGTCCTATTTCAGTTCTTTGATCCTAAACACCATTGCTTCACATTCCCCGACTATCAGCTGGTTCCTACAATGGAAGAGTTTTCCAAACTTCTGGGTATACCTGTCCTTGATCAGAAACCATTCACAGGTTTGGAAAAAGAGCTTAAACCAGAGGTTATTGCTGCAGCTCTACATCTGAAGAAGTCAGACATTGTCCTAGAAATGAGAAGCGGAGTTAAGGATATTCTTGCTAAGGTGTTGATAGAGAAGGCTCAAGTTTTCTTGAAGGCTATGAGCTATGAGGCTTTTGAGGAGATCTTAGCCTTGTTGATTTATGGCTTAGTGTTGTTCCCTAATCCAGACCAGTTCATAGACGTGTACGCCATCAACATATTTCTGAGTCACAATCCAGTGCCTACATTACTTGGAGACATCCTGCATTCTCTTCATACTCGTACTAGGAAGGCACGAGGAACTCTGATGTGCTGCATACCTTTGCTATCTAGGTGGTTTATTTCTCACCTTCCTAGATCAGTGATGAAGAATGAACAAGGGTTCAAGTGGTCCAAGAGAATCATGTCACTCTCTCATTCAGATATTCATTGGTGCTCTAGATCTATGGAGAATGTTATTATCATTGACCGTTGTGGGGAGTTCCCTAATGTGCCACTTCTAGGCATAAGAGGGGGCATTACTTACAACCTTTCCTTAGCTTTACGTCAGTTTGGATACGCTCGGAGTGATGGTCCTCATGATATGCTGATTCAGGGTATTGTATTTGACTACGACAACGATCTGCAAGGTTATCGTCAAAGGTTCATACGAGCATGGGGAAAAGTGAACAAGGTTGACAGTAAGACTCTGGAGCCCAAGTACACTATTCCTATGGAACTTATCTCAGATGGGTACGAGCTCGTGCTCAGACTCTTATGATGCCATATCCTGCCATCCTGCCAGTTACTATGGAGCCTGTTGCTGAAGGAGATACTTCTTATACTATTCTTCACCCAGACATGCCCACTGACATGGAAGACTTACAGAGGTCCTGGATCCAGTTGAAGGAGCAAAGGGATACTTTTGAGACTCATTACAAAGCAAGTCAAGAAAGAATCCTGGAGCTAACAAAGCAACTTCACGAGGAGCGGAATCTCAACTCATACCTCAACACAAAGAGGAAACGTCCATGGGAGACTTAAAACCCCATCTTTTGTACTTATTTCATTTCATTTTTATTGTAAGCCCAAGGGGAAAACAAATTTATTACTAATAAAAGTTTACTTTCTTGATTGTTTAAACAAATTTAAATCCTGCGGTCCTTGGAAACATTGCATATGCATTTACATACCATATCATTGCATCACAGGTTTCTTATGAACATGTATCTTATCTTCTCGCTGTTTATTTCAGTAGAAATGGCTCTTGAACAAACAATCAAAGATCTCCAGGCACAAAATGCACAGTTCCAAGAGCTGATCCTGAACTTGTCCAAGGGACAGGATGAATTGAAGACACTGCTGGCCAAGAAGACTAAGAAGACTAGAAGGTCAGGAGGCCTCATCAACATGGAAAGAAGGTTCAGAGGTCCTGTCAAGACCAAGGAACAGGTTGAAGATTATGAGTCTGAAGAGTCTGAGAAAGAGGGAGGCAGTCTCCATAATACAATGGGGGATTCTGATTCTGAAGCTAACTACTATCATGATCCTAATGAAGATAAGTTCAAGATGCTGGTAGATAGAATGGATGCTATGGAATTGCAAATGTCTTCTGGGCTGGATTTTGAAGACCTGAGTTTAATATCTGGAGTGGTTATACCCATTGGTTTCAAGGTACCTGCTTTTGTAGTGTATGATGGTGTTTCTTGTCCCAAACTGCATCTGAGGTCCTATGTCCGGAGGATCCAACCCCATACTGCTGATAAGAAATTGTGGATCCATTTCTTCCAAGAGAGCTTGTCTGGAGCTCAATTGGAATGGTACTATCAATTGGAGAGTGTCAACATCCGTGATTGGAATGATCTTGCTGAGGCCTTTTATAAGCAATATCAATACAAGGCTGATCTAGCCCCTACTCGCATGCAACTACAAGGCATGTCTATGGGTGCTAAAGAAAATTTCAAGGAGTATGCCCTGAAGTGGAGAGATTTGGCTGGTAGGGTACAACCTCCTCTAACTGACAGGGAGTTAGTGGATATGTTCATGTGTACGTTGAATGGTCCTTTTTATAGTCATATTATTGGAAGCTCATCATCTGGCTTCACTGAGTTGATAATGACGGGAGAGCGTGTAGAAAGTGGCATAAGAAGTGGCAAGATCCAAGTGGGTGCTTCTTCATCCAATACTACAAAGAAGCCCCCTAGTGAGAAGAAAGAATCAAATGTTGTTTATGGTCAACCTGGTCGTAATAGGAGGCCTCAATCTGTGAGTGCAGTTCATATCTCCAATCCAACTCCTACAACACTAGAGCCACCACAGGGCAATCAACAGAGGCCTAAAAGACAGTTCACCAAGCTCAACATGTCAATGTCCCAAGCCTTGCAACACTTGTTGAAGGGTGAACTCATCACTTTGAAGGACCCTCCTCAGAACCCCAATGTTACCTCTCCCAGGTACAATCCTAATGCACGATGTGCATATCATTCTAATTGTCAGGGACATGATACCAATAATTGCTGGATATTGAAGAATAAGATTCAGGATATGATTGATGCTGGAGAAATTGAGTTTGACCCTCCGGGTACTCCAAATGTGATTACTGCTCCCATGCCAAATCATGAAAAGGCTGTCAATGCCATTGATGAAGTTTCACATATTTCCTCAGTTGCAGATATAACCACACCATTGTCTGTTATTAAGAAGAACTTGGTACAAGCTGGGTTCTTTCCAGGTTGTAATGAATATTGTTTCTATTGTGCTTATAAACCGGATAGTTGCTGGAAGTTGAAGGACGGAATTCAACGCCTCATGGACAATTACACAATATTGTTTGAGAGGACACCTTTTGTGGAGAGCATGGTTGAACATATAACTCAAGGTGCGAAGGTTGAAGAGGTGGATATGGTTGATAAGGTGCCAGTAAGGATCACTTCCAAGGGCCCTGTCAAAATCACTCCTAAGGGTCCAATTAAGATTACTGTTGAAGGCCCTGTGAAAGTTGTTGCTGAAGCTAGAGTGGCTCCTATGATCATCACCACTCCGGGTCCTATTCCATATACTTCTGATAAAGCAGTGCCTTGGCATTATGGCTCTGATGTTTATATTCACGGTGTTAAGCAGGAACCCTTAGCTGAGACACCTGTTATTGATGAAAATCTGGATGTTGATAATATTGATGGATCCAATAAGATCACACGAAGTGGAAGAGTTTTCTCTCCTCCGGTTACCTCCAAGAATACAGTTACTCCAACTACTACCTCCACTGCTGATGCCCGGGGCAAAGGTCCTGTTATTAAGCCTGTGCAAACTGATGTACCAACTAATGATGATCTTTCTAAGCAGATGGAAGAAGTATTAAAGATCATTCGCAAGAGTGATTATGACATTGTTGATCAATTAGGGCATACTCCCTCCAAGATTTCCATGTTGTCTTTATTGTTGTGTTCTGAGGCTCATGCTAAAGCCTTGATCAAATTTTTGAAGACTGCTCACGTACCAAATGAGATTTTTGTAGACCAGTTTGAAAATTGTGTTGCACACTTGACCTATGATAATGGGTTAGGTTTCTCCGATGCTGATTTGACTCCTGCCAAGAGGGATCATAACAGGGCTCTTCATATCTCTATTGAATGTAGGGGCACTACCCTGTCACATGTGTTAATAGACAATGGTTCCTCGCTGAATGTGTTGCCCAAAGAAGTTCTGAATAAGCTTAGTCCTGAAGATGTTGTGTTGAGGCCCAGTAATATAGTGGTGAAGGCTTTTGATGGTTCAAGAAGAGTGGTGCATGGAGAAATTGATCTCCCAATAAAAGTAGGTTCTCAGGTCTTCAATGCTACTTTTTATGTAATGGATATTCGTCCGTCATATTCTTGTTTGCTTGGGCGTCCCTGGATCCATGGGGCAGGTGCTGTAACCTCCACCTTACATCAAAAGCTGAGATATCCAGTAGAGGGAAAAGTTGTCACTGTTTACGGAGAGGAAGGATATATGATTAGCCATGTGAACACATTTAAATATCTTGAAGTGGAAGGTGAATATGTTGAAACTTCGTGCCAGACGTTTGAAGTAGTTCCTTGGGTTGTTCCTAATTTTGAAGCTCCTCCTGTTGTCAAGAAAGTTCCCGTGGTCACCAGAGTACCTCCTACAATGGCCTCCCTCAAGGATGCTAGAGCTGTGGTGGATGAAGGTGGTTGTACTATTTGGGGTCAGCTTCCTGACATTCCTTACAAGTCTGACAAATTTGGTTTGGGTTTCACTGCAGAGTCCCAGAAGGTTGTTCTTCGTGCTCGTGCTATTCGTATTACCAATCAAGGGATTATGAAAGATCAGATCAATGTTATGGATGACTATGATGAAGACTACAACTTGGACGCTTGGATTTTTCCTACTGTGGGTGTTGGGCTCAATAATTGGAAAGCTGAAGATGTTATTCCTATCTCCTTTAGTCAGGAGTAAATACTATTACTGTGTTGTTACTTTTAAGTTTTTAATTTTTGAACAATTAAACTTTCAAGCCTTGTGCCTTACCCGGGGCACAATGGTATGCTTGTTTCGGGATGTCATTTCATTTGCATACTTCATTCAATAAAAATCAGTGGACGTTTCGTTTTCGTAAATATCGTGTTCCTTGTATTTCTTTTATTTTATTCTTGTTTTATCAGCTATGTGTTCTTACACACACCCACATCACTAAAATGCAGATCCTCATCCACTCTGGATCCTGTTGATAACAGTTCTACTATTGCCAATTATAATTTCGAGAATCCGATATATCAAGATGAAGATGGAAATGAGGACGATTGTGAGGTACCTGTAGAGCTTGCTAGGTTGTTACAACAAGAAGAGAAAGATATACAGCCACATGAAGAGCCAATCAAAGTTGTGAATTTGGGAACTGAAGAAAACAGGAAAAAAGTCAAGATAGGGGCTGAATTAGAGGATGGTGTCAAGAGCAGATTGATTCAGATGTTACATGATTATGTGGAGATCTTTGCTTGGTCCTATGAAGATATGCCAGGGTTGGATACAGACATTGTGGTTCACCATTTACCGGTAAAAGAAGATTGTCGTCCAAAGAAGCAGAAGGTTCGTCGCATGCGTCCTGAAATGTCAGAGAAGATTAAGGCAGAGGTAATGAAACAGTTTGATGCAGGGTTCTTAGCAGTGACTTCTTATCCTCAATGGGTTGCAAATGTGGTGCCAGTACCTAAGAAAGATGGTAAGGTACGTATGTGTGTAGACTACAGAGATTTGAACAAGGCCAGCCCCAAAGATGACTTTCCACTTCCTCATATTGATGTTCTAGTAGACAACACTGCTCAGCATAAGGTGTTCTCTTTTATGGATGGTTTCTCTGGTTACAATCAAATCAAGATGGCACCTGAAGATATGGAGAAGACTACATTTGTTACACAGTGGGGCACTTTTTGCTATAAAGTGATGCCATTTGGTTTGAAGAATGTCGGGGCAACATATCAGCGTGCTATGGTGGCTTTGTTTCATGATATGATTCATCATGAGATAGAGGTGTATGTGGATGATATGATAGCCAGGTCCCAAAATGAAGAACAACATCTTGATCATCTGCATAAGTTGTTTGAGAGGTTGAAGAAATACAAGTTGAGATTGAACCCAAACAAGTGTACTTTTGGAGTTAGATCTGGTAAGCTCTTGGGTTTCATTGTCAGTGGAAAAGGTATTGAAGTAGATCCTGCAAAAGTGAAAGCTATACAAGAGATGCCAGCTCCCCGTACTGAGAAGGAGGTTAGAGGTTTCTTGGGACGATTGAATTACATTGCAAGATTTATTTCCCAATTAACTGCTACCTGTGAGCCAATCTTCAAGTTGTTGAAGAAAGATCATGTAATGGAGTGGAATGATGAGTGCCAGACAACATTTGATGAAATCAAGAAATATCTGCTAGAACCTCTAATTTTAATGCCACCAGTTGATGGAAGACCCTTTGATCATGTACTTAACAGTGTTAGACAACTCATTGGGGTGTGTATTGGGGCAACATGACGAGTCTGGTCGAAAAGAGCATGCAATATACTACCTTAGCAAAAAGTTTACCGACTGTGAAACAAGATACTCACTGCTCGAGAAAACTTGCTGCGCTTTGGCATGGGCTGTGTAAACACCCCAAATTTTCCCTCACCCATTCACACCATGGCTTGTGATCATTTCATATGCATAAACACAATCATACCATCTCATATCACATTTTTGATCCACTGCATAGATTCAAGGTCATCTGCATCTAGGGTTTGTGATCTGAGATATCCAAGAGCTTCTTGAGCCACTCCAAAGGTCATCAATCACTTCAAAGGGGTCCATGTGTGTTCAAGTATCATATTATATCCTCTCAAAGTCAAGAATGCCAAAGAATCACAAGAACTGGGATTTGTATGGAAGCAGAGCCAGGCTTGACTGCACAGATGACCTAGAATTAGGGTTTTGGTTTCAGAGGCCATAACCCCAAATTTTTTGGTCATTCTTGTTTCTATTGGTCTCTATATGGTATAGGGAGTATGCATATCAATTTTCATGAAGAAATTCCATGGGGAAGTCATCTGATCAAGAGTTAACTTTTCAAGCAAGTCAGTGCAAAATCAGGGCATCTGAGGCCCCCAATGACCCAACCAAAGGGCACTCTTCATCATTTTGATTGTGTATGATCTTTATTTGATCATGGAAGATGTTGGAAGTTCACAAAATTGAAGAATTTCAAGTTTTTGCAAAGTTGACTTTTTGGACAAGTTTGACTTTTAATGAAAATGTCATTTTATGCAACTTTTTCAACCCTTACTTTTTGATTCAAGAAAACTTCAAATGGAAAAACTTTGGTCATGAAAGTTGTAGAGTAGATCTTTCCCTTTTCAAAAAGTACAAGAACATGACCTAATTCATTTTGGATCAAAAGTTATGGTTTGTCAAAGTTGGCAAAAATCACTAAATTTCAAGTTATGCACCAAATGGAAAACTTGCAAATTCTTGTACCAAGGCAATTTGTGACTTCTAATTGATGTCAAACCTTTACACAAACATCACACATGCCCTAAAATCAGAATTGGCCCAAGGGGATTCTCATTCATTTGCCTTGAATTTCACATTTCCATAAGGTATTTTCCATAAGAGTGCAAAGAGGGATTCTTGGCAAAATCATCTTCCCATGAGTTATGTGATCACTAGTTGATTTCTATGCATTGCCATGACTAAATGAAGTTCCAAGCATCATAATTCAGCAAGAGTCATCTCATGTACATAGCACAAAATCACAAGAAAACACAAGTGGGCAAGTTGCAAGATCTAGCATAGCTCATGATCCACATGCTGCAGACATTCACAAGCAATCTAAGGGTCATCCTTGACCCAAGCTGAAGCAAGACATGCCCTAAAACTGCTGCTGCCATAGCCCATGCTGCAAGTACAAATCACATTGACTTTTTGGCCAAAACCCCCATACTCTTGGAACAGTGAGCAGCCACCTCTACTGACCTGCTCCATAGGCTACTCATACATTGTGGGAGTGTTATAGCAAGACATTGGCCATTGAAACAAGCCAGAACACAGCCTTCACAAAAACTGTCAAAGAACTTCTCTTCTTAGAATCTCCCTCTCCAGCCATCAAACACCCAATTTCTCTTCACCAATGAATCACACACACTCAAGAGAACCAAAATCCACCATTGAAGTAGCTTGAAACTTCACAAATCCTGACTGTGGAATCTGCTGCACCAGAACAGTACTTCTCAAATCAGCCATCCACAAGAACTTTGAAGCATCTCATTGAGTTCAAGAGGGTCAAAGAAGTTCATTTGCACACGTGGGAGACTCTGGAAGCTCACCATTGAAGCTTTCCAGCTCAGGTATGGCCATGAACTTTTTCTCACAGAGCTTGCATTTTATGTTATAAATTGAAAGTGTATGTTATACTGATCATAATGATGTGCTTAGAATTGAAAATGAGTGAAAAATGAGGATTTACTGATGCTCTGAAATTTCACCCGTGAATCTTGTTGGCTTCGATTCTCTCTGATTGTGCATGATAAATTTAGTTTGAGGGGTGATTTGAATGGGGTTTGGGTAGAGGAACATTTCCCTGCTTTCAATTTGGTGAATGGTGGCCTGAATCATGATCTAGGGTTTTCAACCCGCCGGAGAAGATGACCGGAGCTTCCCTCCGGTCACCTGAAAGTTATTAACCCTAATCCCTAATTAATTTCCCAGTTTGATTCACAGCCCTTGGATGGTGATTAGGTTAAGTCATACACGGCCCAGATTCGTTCATTTAGCCCTAATCCATCTTTATTAAATTAATTAAGTTTAATTAATTTAATTAAGTCAGAGTCCATCCTGACCCTTGATTCACGCGCCAAGTCAACAGCTGACCCCCAACTTTGAATCTGATGCGTTGGATCAGATTACTTTTCATTTTATTTTGTTTTATTTTCATTTTCTTTCTATTTAACTTGTACATTTTATAAAAAATAGCAAAAACCATTTAAAAATTATGAAATTTTTTGTCAAGAGTTTCATTAATTTTTAAAACCCAAAAATATTTTTATTTTTATTTTTTGCATTCAAAAAATATTTTTAAATATTTAAAAGTTTATTTTCAATTAATTAATGAGGATTAATTAATTAAAAATACTTTTAGGTATTTAAAAATCACCAAAAAATTCATGAAACATTTAAAAACATTTAGAAACATTGTCCAACCCTCAAACCAAATTTCTTTTTTGATCTTGATGCATTTTGAGAATTTTTCATGGAATTAAAATCTTTTCAAGGCATTATTTTGATCCAAACTTCTAAAAATCATTTCTGCCTAACCCTTGAGAGTTGGACCTTGATTCTTTTTGCATTGCATTATGCATATCATGTAGTTTGTGAGATTAATTTGGCATGATTTGATCTTTTATTTTTCATTTGTTTGACATTTTTCTTGTTAAGGAACCCTAAAACCCTAGAAATCTTAGGAAAATCATAACTTGAAATAGGTTAAGAGTTGGAACTTCTCCTTTGGGCAGTGAGTTAGTATAGGATTAGGGATCCTTTGAGTGCATTTTAAATTTTTTATATTGATGTTTGCTTCTGATTTTGGTTTTTGTTTGATGCTTTGACCACAAACCCTAATTTGGGCTTCCATTTGCACCCATCTTGCATTTGCATTCATGCCTTGATTTTCCATGACATTTTATGCACCCATTTGATTCATTTGACATCTTAAGACATATTGAAATCATGTTTGATCATTGCATCTTGCATTTGTCATGTTGTATGCCATGTGCATTTCATAACTTGTCATGTATGATCATGGTTCTTAACTTGCTTCATCTGCATCCATAAGCTTGTATGATCATCACCATGCCTTGTTTCATGTTTGCATCATCTCATAGCATCATTATCATCATGAATGTGCTTCTGGTTTGGATTTGCCTCATGTCATTTCATCTCATTTTTGCATTGCATTGCATTTCTTTCACTAACCTTTCAGGTGGTAAGTTATCTTGAGAAGTGAATTTGCCTTCACTTCTCATAACTTTTCTTCATCTCTTTTATGCATCCTTGATGAATTCTTGTTTGTGTTTGAGATTGAGCTTGCTCATCCATCTTCTCCTTACTTTCTTTCTTCAAGTGACTTGTCTTCTTCAATGAAGCAAGTTACTTTGCTTCTCCTGATCCTTTCATCTGCTTCCTGGTGGTTCCATTGAAGACTTCTCTTGTAAACTTCACAAACCTTAGGAACAACCAAGCATGACAATGATTAGGGTTTTGATTAGTCCCCCTCTTAGTTTTGCCTTTGTGTCTCTTTGAGTCTTCTCTTCTCACCTCATAATCAGGGACTAAACCCTAAAGGCTTTAAGGCTTTGTGGTTAAGCTTATGCCTGCATCCTTCTATTAGGATGGAGTGTATAACTTTAATCCTAAGTGTTAAACCCTTAATGTGTTTAACTCCTTTAACCAATCCACTTAATAATTATCAAGACATCACACTTGTAACTTGGGTCTTGCATTAGGGTTCTAATTCTTCCTTAATTGGTTAAGAAGGACTAACCCTAGTGTTAATGGACAAGTCCCCCTCAAGTTGTCTTACAAACCCTAAAAATCACTTCATCATCTTACCATTAAATAAAATCCACTTAACCAAAGGCTTGTTTTGTCATGAGTTTAATCCCTAATCATGGATTAAGTTGAGGAGCTTTCCTCAGCTTAAACATTCTCATCTATTATCCTTCTATTAGGATGGTGTAATGAGCCTGTTTAATCCTTGATTATGGCTTAACCTCATTACTTAACACTGAACAAAAAACACCAAAAACATATAAATAACCACAAGTAGGTTAATGATCTTAATCCTACATCAAAGGTGATTAAGTGTGAGAATCTGACTTCACACTTAAGGTATTCTCATTACCCCTAATCAGAGGGAGGATGTGATGAGTTTACTAACACATTGGTTTAGGCTTAAGCTCATTTTCTTATGACAAACCTTCAAAAGCAATAAAAGACTGAAAACTCAAAAACAAACATTAATCGTCTCCTCCGGGATTCTTTTCTCATCATCTTCACTCACAAACGAGAACTTGCTTCTTCCGTCTAATGCAAGACAGTTTGCATCTGTGCCAGACAGATCATACACTTGAGCATAGGCAAGTAAACAGTTCACAAGTCAATTCACCTTTCAGTCTCTTTGGGTCGAACTACGGTGTTCAGACTTCCTCATTGCACGAGAGGATACGTAGGCATAACTTAACAGTTATCGAACAAAAGTCTCTGTATATTCCCCCTCTTTCCAGCATTATTCTTTTAGCCTCATGATCTTGAGCATCTCACTTTCATTCTTACACTGACACTATACATATTACACTTCACTTCTCTTACACTGACACCTGTACATCCTTTTCCAGCTCTTTTATACACACATTGCACTGACACTACCCCTTTAAAACACAAATCTTTTAAGCGTGGATCCCGTCGAGTACGACGGACAATCTGGGTGCTAATACCTTCCCAGGTTGTAACTAACCCCCTTTCTCAGTCTCTCTGGTTCGCAACCGTCTTGTCTATATCTTTCTTAGGTTTATGCAGCATTACCTTTCCTCCGGGATAAAAATGCCTAGTTGGCGACTCTCTTCATTTCCTGTGAGTTCACTCCTGTGTGTTCTCACATCCTCCTTTCACCGACCGTTCGCGTCTGTACCTTTATCTGGGCCATTTCCCATTTATCGGGAGCGACAGCTTGGCGACTCTGCTGGGGAACCTTATACTGTAACCAGGGCTTCTGGTTCTTTTTGTGGGTTCCTCCTAGCGCTTGATTGATTTGTGTTTACTGGGGTGTTATGTGCTATTTGTGCTTGTATTTATTTTTGCTTTATGTACAGATGTTTATTTGCTTTCTTTATAGCTTTACATATATCATACTGTCATACTGTGCTGGCTGGATCTGTTTTGTTGCTTTGGTGGGTGGGTGTTTTATTGAGAGTTGAGGTTCTACACCTGGGACCTGAGTGACACCTAGGCTAGAGTGGTTCATGTTCTTTCCCATTCCATTTCGGTCTGGTGCGGGAATATGAAACACGGTTCAGATATGGGTTTCTTCTTGAGAACTCTGTGTTGCAGATCTCCTGTAGTACTAGGGCTATCTGGGAAGCCTGCTAAGTCTGGATGACCTTTAGTATTGACCTTCAGAAACTGAGGTGAATTAGAGGAGGATCTTTTATGGTTATTGTAAACACTGTACCTCCGGGTTAGAAGTGTTTACACTTCTCATAACTGATCCAAGTTTGAGGATCCTTGTTTTAGAACATCACCTGTGAGGGGGTTAGGCTGTTTACAGGTTTGCAGGTACCCTTGACCTCAGCATACCCTGTTACTTTGTTTTGATTAAGAGTACTCTACTTTGGAACAGTTCTTGTGATTTTTAACCCAGGACATGTGACTCTTTATTTGAGTCCCCCACCTTGGTTACTGGACTTATGAACCTCCATCTGGATTTCTTGAACATACATGGACTCATATCAGAGCAATTAATCAGATCCAGCTCAGTCACAAACCCTTGCATATCATTTGCATACATCCTCATTGCATCATTTTAACATGTGTTTATTTGTTTTTCAGGGTATCCATTCTACATTTTGGCTTGGTTTTGACCCCTTCTTCAGCACAGACCTATCTTCATCAGTACTTGATTCAGCTATCAGCTACTTGCTTCAGTCACCCGCATCACCAGTCTCAGCCTGTCAGAGGCCTATCTTCAGTGTAATTCTCAGCACCTGTCTCAGTTCTCTTTCAGCAGCATGGCACCTAAGAAGAGTAACATCTCCTATCATTTCTTTGAGCCTGAGTTGGCTAGCATCAGGAAGATTCAGACCCTGATTACTCCAGACCATATACCACTTTTCAGAGAACATTATGGAGGAATCCTTGATGTGGTTATGGATTTGGACCCTTCACAAAGGAGCTTGATACATACTTGCATGCAGTTCTATGATCCCCCTCTGAGGTGCTTCACCTTCCAGAATTTTCAATTGGGACCCTTGTTGGAAGAGTATTCATCATTGGTTGGTGTACCTATCAGGGGTGGAATCCCCTTCAACCCTGAGATGGCTTTCCCTAGTAATGAGGAGATAGCAAAAGCATTATATCTGGAACCAGTTCTGATTGGGCAGAATTTGACAGCTAAAGCTGGAGTCTCTGGTTTTCATCTGGATTTCTTGACTTCTCAGGCTATTCTTAAGGCCTCCTTGGGGGAGTGGAAGGCAGTCTGTGCTCTGTTGGCCCTTAGCATATATGGGGTCATACTTTTTGCAGATGAGCCTAGGTTTGTTAGCAAGAATGCAATCCATCTTTTCATCCTGAGAAACCCAGTACCCACCTTACTGGGAGATCTTTACTACTCTGTTCATCAAAGGAATGAAAAGCAAAGGGGAAGATTAGTGAGATGCTGTGCTCCTTTGTTCCATACTTGGCTGCTCAAGCATTTGCCAAAGACTGATGCATTCCTGAACCCTCACCAGCAAAGGAACTGGGCTAGGAGGCTTGTTGCTCTAGCCTCAGATGACATCAGGTGGTGCACTCAGAGCACCAAGGGCAGAGACATCATTACTAGTTGTGGGCAGTTTCCCAATGTACCTCTGATCGGAGTGAAGGGTTGCATCAACTACAACCCTCTGCTATTCAAAAGACAACTGGGCTATGCATTAGTCCACCCTCCTAGGGCACAGGATCTGACTGAGACCCTTTATTGTGAAATCAAGCCTAATCTGGCTGTTGTCAGGCAGGCATCCTGGGCCTGGGACAATGTGCAGACTAAGGGGGTAACCATTCTTGGGAGATGCAATAATGTAGCCTCAGCTCAGTACTATGAGTGGTCTCATGCCAGAGCTCAAATTACTGGAATGCCTTTCACTATTGAAGATGTGCCTGGACCTTCCACAGCACCACCCCTAGCAACTGTCAGCTTAGAGGAGTTCGAGAAATTGAAAGAGAGAAATGAGAATCTGACTCAGGCTTTACAGAAGACCCTCTGGGAGAGGAGTGATGGTCGCTTGGACATTGAAAGGCTAGAAAAGCTAAAGGTGGAGCATCTAGCCAAAATTGAGAAGTCGGAGGATTACATTAAGAAGTCTAGGGCTGGAGAACAGATCTTGAAGAATGCATGCAAAGAGGCCCAATTCCAGAGAGCTAGGACTGATTTGTATCTGAAGGAGAGTCAAGCTAGGTGGGTCAGGATCACCGAAGCCCGTACTCAGGAGGACAAAAGGACTCAGGATAAGATTGAACAGATGGAAGCTAGTGCAAAAGAACAACAGGAAGCCCTGGCAACAGCCCAGAGGGAGATCTCAGAGTTGAAGATCAGAGCTGGTGTGAAGAGGTCAAAGGACCAGAGTCGACACAAGAAGCTAACTGCAGCTGTTACTACCAGGAATCTTCTCATCAGGAATCTTAGAGAGCGTCCAGCTGATCCTGTGACTGAAGCACTTCTCAAGGAAGTTCAGGAGGATGAGTTTGGTCTTGGTGTTTGACTTTTGCTTGTTGTTGCTTTCATTTTATGTACTTTTCTTCATGTTGTATTTTTGACCCCTTAGAGGGCATGTATTGTAAAAAACAAACTATGTATCATTTACTTTTGTAATATATTTGTGTTGGTTTGTTTTATCTGAGTTCTTCAAGCAACATCACAAGCATCTTTCTCAGGGGTCTGGAAAGGTCAAAACCAAGTGCCAAGCCGGATACCTTGGATACAAATAAGCATACTGCATTGCATACTAACCTTTTGTTTTGTTTTGTAGGTTTTTGTTTTATTGTTACTAACTCTGTTGTGACTTCAGGAACTATTGCTCGACGTCGAGGGTTTCCACTCAACCGTCCACACAGATATCCCCCCCGCAACAATCTTCCGGGCATACAAATGGACCAAGTACAGCAGGACCTTACAGAGGTCAGGACTCAAATGGCCAATGAAAGGCTAGAAATGAGGAATCAGATGACACAGTTTATGGAAGTGATGAATAATATGGCTCAAAGCCAAGAGAGGTTAAGAGCACTGGTAGAGGGGAGGAATCAGGAACACCATCATCCAGGGACTGCTGGGACAAGCAACAATGAGAGAGTCCAGCCTCATGTTAATCCCCCAGTCTTTGGACCCCACCTGCATCCAGAGATCAACATCCCTGCTAATGTGCAAGGGACTGCCACTGCAGGTAGAGTGCTGCAAGAAGACCCCCAGGAAGATCAGTTCACAGTGATGGGAGCTGGGGAGGAAGCCTATGACAGAAGGCTAGAAGAGATTGCTGAGAAACTGAGGTCCCTAGAGTCCCAGAATTCTTTGGGCTTTGATGTTATGGACATGGGTCTAGTGGACGGGGTCAGGATCCCCCACAAATTTAAACCACCATGCTTTGAGAAGTATAACGGGACTTCCTGCCCGCGGACCCATTTACAATCCTTTCTGGGGAGGCTGAAGGCCTATACCATGGACGAAAAGCTATGGATGTTTTATTTTGAGGATAGCTTAACTGGAGCTTCAAGGGAATGGTACTCTCATCTGACCAGAGCAACCATTAGATGCTGGAAGGACCTGGCAGAGGCCTTTATCAGACAGTATCAGTACAACTTGGATATGGCTCCCAACAGGACCCTCCTGATAGGGATGTCTCAATCATCCAGGGAAAGTTTCCGAGAGTACGCTCAAAGGTGGAGACAGCTTGCTGCTGCTGTCCAGCCACCTATGTCAGAGAGGGAGATGGCTGATATGTTTATGAACACCCTCCAAGGAACATACATTGACAGGTTGGCTGCCTTTTCTTCCACTAGCTTTGCTGATGTAGTCATAGCCGGGGAAAGGATTGAAAGCCTATTAAAGATGGGTAAGATTTCTGACAACGGTGCCAGCTCATCCAGCAACCCAAGAAAGCCTTTTGTAGGCCCAAGAAGAACTGGTGAGACTAATGCTATCCATACCAGCAGGGGCAGACCCCAATATGTTCATAGGTCTGTGGCAGCAGTCACCATTCCC
Organism: Lathyrus aphaca; assembly: GCA_963966055.1. NCBI lineage: Eukaryota > Viridiplantae > Streptophyta > Magnoliopsida > Fabales > Fabaceae > Lathyrus > Lathyrus aphaca. The sequence continues at coordinate 484,799,722 of OZ014525.1, read as the reverse complement.
GCTCCAATTCATCCTCAACCAGCTTATCAGCCTCAGCAACAGAATTACCAACAAACTCAGTATCTTCCTCAAAGAAGTTATAACAACAGCAATGCCAACAACAACAATCAGCAAAGACCATTTCAACAGAGACCCTCTCAGGCCAATAGGGTGATCGATCCGATCCCTATGCCCTATGCCACATTACTGCCACAACTCCTGAAACTCAACCTGGTTGAGCTAAGGACATTGGCACCTCCAGATCCTGCCAGTCTACCCAGAAATTATGACGCCAGCGCCAGATGTGCTTTTCACTCAAATGCACCTGGCCACAGTACAGAGAAGTGCAGAGCCTTGCACATGAAGGTACAAGACTTGGTAGACTCCAAAGCTCTGAACTTTGCACCACCACCAAATGTTAATAAGAACCCCATGCCATATCATGGTGGTCCCAGAATCAATGCTATTGAAGAAGACAAGCCGTCTTACTTGATAACCAGTGTGGGTCAGATTCGGACACCCTTGGTGGAGATTAAAGCTCAACTCCTTGAATGTCAAATGTTCCCGGGATGCGAACTAGGGTGTGCTTATTGCAACATTTCAGTGAATGGTTGTGATAACTTGAGGGATGGCATAGATGGTCTCATCCAGAGTGGCTTGCTTCAAATCACAACATCAATACCTACCAATCCAGCAACCTCCTTAACCACAGTTCCAGAATCGGCTACAACTGCAACAACCATTGTTCCAAACAACTTTTCGGTTTCATCAACAAATGCTTCATCTATTACTTTAACGGACCAAATATCAGCAAACATCCCTTCTACAACTTCATCACCCCTTCATTTAGAGTCTCCTATAACAACAACACCCATCCTTCCAACAATGTCTCCTACAACATCAGCAATAGACAATGCAAGTGTCTCAACAGTTACCATTTATTATGATCCTGCAAATGATTCCGCCTACAACTCACAAAATGTCACTCCTACCAGAGCACCAATCACAATATACTATGATCCACAAACTATCATGGTCCCTACTGCAGCTGCCATCAGTCCAGTCACTGTCACAGTGCCTGGGCCAGTACCCTATGAAAGCAGTAATGCCATCCCTTGGCATTACGGCTCTGATTTATACTGCGAAGGACAGAAAATCACTTTCGAATCATCAACTTCTTCACCACAAATAGACAATGTAGGGGGAGGCGGAGGCTTCACTCGAAGCGGACGTCTCTTTGCCCCGCAAATTCAAAGACCCACTGCCGAAGCAGAAGCTGCTGCCAAGGCAAAAGGGAAAAGCATGGTGCAGGAAGAGCAAATTGTTAAAGAAGCTTTGAAAACACCTTTTGATCAAGAAGTTGATGAGTTCATGAGAATCATCAAGAAAAGTGACTACAAGATAGTGGACCAGCTTCACCAGACGCCTTCCAAGATCTCCATTCTATCATTGCTTATGTGCTCCGAGGCTCATCGGAACGCACTACTCAAAGTCTTCCACGCAGCTTATGTGCCAGAAGAGATCACCGTCAATCAGTTGGAAGTCGTGGTTGGAAATGTTAATGCTAGTAATGGACTAGGATTCACCAACACTGATTTGACTACGGAAGGCCGCAATCATAACAGGGCTTTGCACATTACCATGGAATGTAAGGGTGCAGTTCTTTCCCATGTGCTGGTAGACACGGGATCATCCCTTAATGTCTTACCTAAAAAAGCCCTTGTGAAGCTGGAATATGAAGGATTGGCATTACGACCCAGTAACTTGGTAGTGAGAGCTTTTGACGGCTCTAAGAGATCAGTTCTGGGAGAAATTGAGTTGCTTGTAACGATTGGCCCACAAACTTTCAAAACGACCTTCTACGTGATGGACATTCAGCCTGCCTACAGCTGTTTGTTGGGTAGACCATGGATTCATGCCGCTGGCGCAGTTACGTCTACCCTTCACCAGAAGTTAAAATTCGAGTGGGAGGGCCAAGTCGTTACTATTTGTGGAGAGGAAGATATTTTTGTTAGCCATCTGGCTACCTACAAATACATTGAGATGGATGGGGAGATCCACGAGACGATGAGTCAAGGGTCTGAGGCCCTGAATATTAATGAAACCTCCGTTGTACTTGGGACTTCCATGACATCCTACCAGCAGGCCCGGAAGGTGGTGGAAGAAGGAAACGCTCAAGGCTGGGGCAAATTGTTGCCTGTGGAGAAGAAAGAAGATAGATTTGGGTTGGGTTACAAACCAACTCAACAAGATCAAGCAGAGGCTGCTAAGAAGCCCAACTTTGTTAGTGGGGGGATGCTCACCCCTGATGCTGTCAACAACTTGGAAGATGAGTCGGAAGATGAACGCAACCTGGAAAGCTGGATTCGTCCAAAGATCCCGGGGAGCAGTATCTCAAACTGGTCTTCCCAGGAAATTATAAGAGTTACTCCTGCAGAGTAATTATTATTTCCTGTATATTTTAAGCATGCATCAAGTCTTGCATCTTGCCCAAGATGACAAGACTCATTTTGTAATCGGGTCATCTGTAATTTTTGTGCAACAAGATTAATCAATGAAATATCAGACATCTTTTGCAAATGAGTCTTTTTCTTTTCTACTCACTGTTTTTCCATTTTTCTTTTTGTACAAAAAAATAAATGGCAATGTTTTCAAAATGACAACTTTATTTCACTTTTCTAAACAAGACTAAAATCAATCACTAAAATGAACAAATTGAACCCTTGTAGAGAGTGCCTTCCAGACCGCACCGACAACAACACGGCTATGACTTTGTATGACTCTGACAATCCAATCAATCAAGCCGATGAAGGGGTTGAAGAAGATTACGAGCTTCCTGAAGAGCTAGCCAGGTTGTTGAGACAAGAGGAGAAGGTTATCACTCCTCATCAGGAGGAGGTCGAAACAATTAATCTTGGTACAGATGAAGATGTGAAAGAGGTTAAAATCGGGGCCTGCTTACAAGACTCAGTGAAGAAACAACTGATTGACCTGCTTCAAGAATATGTGGATGTGTTTGCTTGGTCCTATCAGGATATGCCAGGGTTGGACACCGATATTGTTATGCATAAGCTACCTTTGAGGGAAGAATGCCCACCGGTTAAACAGAAACTGCGCCGTACTCGCCCGGACATGGCAATGAAGATCAAAGAAGAGGTACAAAAGCAGTGGGACGCCGGGTTCCTTGCTGTAACTAGCTATCCACCGTGGGTTGCTAATATAGTACCTGTGCCTAAGAAAGACGGCAAAGTAAGGATGTGTGTTGACTACCGGGACCTGAACAGAGCCAGCCCGAAAGATGATTTCCCATTACCTCACATTGACGTATTGGTTGATAATACGGCTCAGTTCTCGGTATTCTCCTTCATGGACGGGTTTTCAGGATACAATCAGATTAAGATGTCACCTGAAGACATGGAGAAGACAACATTCATCACACCCTGGGGCACGTTCTGTTACAAGGTGATGCCATTCGGATTGAAGAATGCTGGTGCAACATATCAACGGGCTATGGTAACATTATTCCACGATATGATCCATAAGGAAATCGAGTGTTATGTAGATGACATGATTTCCAAGTCCCTTATAGAGGAAGACCACCTGGTAAATCTGCTGAAGCTATTCAAGCGTCTGAGGAAGTACCAACTGAAGCTGAACCCCTACAAATGCACATTCGGGGTGCGATCTGGTAAGCTGCTGGGTTTTATTGTAAGCGAGAAAGGGATTGAAGTTGACCCTGATAAAGTCAAAGCTATTCAAGAAATGCCTGCACCGAAAACTGAGAAAGAGGTTCGAGGTTTTCTAGGTAGATTGAACTACATTTCGAGGTTCATATCTCACCTTACGGCAACCTGTGAACCCTTGTTCAAGCTGTTAAGAAAAGAACAGACGGTCAGGTGGAACGAAGACTGCCAGAGAGCTTTTGACAAGATCAAGGAATACCTGCAAGAACCACCAATCCTTATGCCTCCAGTTGAAGGAAGACCTCTGATAATGTACTTAACAGTATTAGAAGAGTCAATGGGGTGTGTGCTGGGCCAGCATGACGAGTCTGGTCGAAAAGAGTATGCAATATACTACCTGAGCAAAAAGTTTACCGACTGTGAACAACGTTATTCACTGCTCGAGAAAACTTGTTGTGCTTTAGCGTGGGCTGCTCGCCGACTGAGACAGTATATGTTGACCCACACTACTTTATTGATCTCGAAGATGGACCCAGTCAAGTACATTTTCGAGAAGCCAGCCCTTACCGGACGGGTTGCAAGATGGCAAATGATTCTCACAGAATATGACATTCAGTACACATCTCAGAAAGCCATCAAAGGCAGTGTATTGTCTGAATATCTTGCTGAGCAACCTATTGATGACTACCAGCCTATGAGATTTGATTTCCCTGATGAAGACATCATGTTCATAAAAGCAAAAGATCATGAAGAGCCCATTCACACTGAAGGGCCTGACCCGGAAGAAGAATGGACTATGATGTTTGATGGGGCTGTTAATATGAATGGTCGCGGTGTTGGTGCAGTACTCATTACACCTAAGGGAGTTCACATGCCTTTCTCGGCGAAACTCACCTTCAACTGCACTAACAACGAAGCTGAATATGAAGCTTGCATTATGGGTCTTGAGGAAGCCATTGACCTCAGGATCAAGACATTGACCGTATTCGGAGATTCAGCTCTGGTAGTTAATCAAACCAACGGCAAATGGTACACCCACCAGGATCATCTGATACCTTACAGGGATTATACAAGAAGATTATTGACTTTCTTCACAACAGTAAAGCTCGAGTATATCCCCCGGGACGAGAATCAGTTTGCAGATGCTCTGGCTACCATTTCATCAATGATCAAAGTTCAGTCTGCCAACTTTGTACCTCAGATTTCAGTGTCCAGACTTGACAGACCGGCATATGTATTTGCAGCCGACGTTGTCGAAGATGATAAGCCTTGGTTCCATGACATTAAGTGCTTCTTGGAGGATCAAACATACCCATCTGGGGCATCTTCCAATGATAAGAAGACTTTGAGAAGGCTTGCTGGTAGTTTCTTTCTGAACACTGACGGATCCCTGTACAAGAGAAACTTTGATATGGTACTCCTCAGATGCGTTGATAGAACAGAAGCAGACTTGTTGATGCACGAAGTGCACGAAGGATCATTTGGTACCCATGCTGGAGGGCATGCCATGGCTAAGAAATTGATAAGATCAGGTTATTACTGGATCACAATGGATGCAGACTGTTGTGCCTACGCCAGAAAATGCCATAAATGTCAGATCTATGCGGATAAAGTACATGTACCTCCCAATCCTTTGAATATAATGTCTTCACCCTGGCCCTTTGCCATGTGGGGCATTGATATGATTGGCAAGATTGAGCCAACTGCTTCAAACGGCCACAGATTCATCCTGGTCGCCATTGACTATTTTACCAAGTGGGTTGAAGCAGCTTCCTATGCCAATGTTACGAGGCAAGTGGTAGCCAGATTTCTGAAGAGAGATATCATCTGTCGATACGGAGTGCCCGAGCGAATCATTACTGACAATGGTTCCAACTTAAACAACAAAATGATGGCTGAGCTATGTCGGGACTTCAAGATCCAACACCACAATTCTTCTCCTTACAGGCCAAAGATGAACGGCGCTGTTGAGGCAGCTAATAAGAATATCAAGAAGATTGTGCAGAAGATGGTAGTCACCTACAAAGACTGGCATGAAATGCTACCATTTGCCTTGCATGGGTACCGCACGTCAATCAGGACATCCACTGGGGCAACACCGTATCAGCTTGTGTATGGTATGGAGGCAGTCCTACCTGTTGAAGTCGAATTACCCTCTCTACGGGTATTGATGGATGTTAAGCTGAACGAAGCAGAATGGGTTCGGTCCCGATACGAACAACTGAGTCTGATTGAAGAGAAAAGATTGGCTGCAATCTGTCATGGGCAGTTGTATCAGAAAAGGATGAAAAGAGCCTTCGATCAGAAAGTCAGGCACCGAGAGTATCAAGTAGGAGATCTTGTGCTGAAGAGAATCCTCCCTCCTCATACAGACCACAGGGGCAAATGGACTCCAAACTATGAAGGACCATTCGTGGTAAAGAAATTTTTCTCTGGTGGAGCGCTGATGCTCAGCACCATGGATGGTGAAGACTTCCCGTCCCCTGTGAACTCGGATGCAGTTAAAAAATACTTCGCATAAAAATGACCCGCTGGACACAAAAACAGAATGTAAGTCCAGGCAAAAATAGGGCATCCCGGCGAGTCAAAAACAGAATAAAGGACTCGGGCAAAAATAAGGGAAAATAAACAAAAAAATGCACACCCGCTAAGTTGAAAAGCCGCATTGGACAGCTCATGCAAAAATGGGCATCCCGATGGATTGAAAACCCGAAAGGGCGATCCATGCAAAATAAGGGAATAAGCGAACAACTGCATTCTGAATTCGTCTGTATCACTTACAACCGGTTAAGCTTCAAAAGGATCAAGCTTTTGTCAGAATCAGCCTTTTTCAGAAAGCAAGACGAGAAGAACGTCAAATGTCATACGAGTCATAGCCAAGGGAAGCTCCTTGAAGCGTCATCAACATTGCCAGCATTTTGTTTCTTAATTTGTAACAATCTCTTCATTTCAGGAGATTTGTTTCTTTGACTGTATCTTGCCAATTCAGGGCACACGAATTAATAAAAACAGATTTTCAGTCAAGTTTCACCTCGTACACTTCATTTTATTTGCAAAGAATGTCTGATATCTTTAAAATACTGATTGCATGAATACAGATGCTAAATCTTTAAAAATAAGGAAAAATAAAACACGTGCTTACAGGGAATATACTTACTCTCAGAAGTGTCTCACTCCTATGACGGAGCCCGGTAAAGGATGCCTCGGGATTACTTGTACATTTCTCTGTCTTTGCAGGATTGCAGGTATTCAAAAGCACAACATGGGGCATGAAAGCTTCACCCCAGCAAGCCGGCAAGTCAACACTCACTCAGTCTTAGCACTCAAGGTGTTTTCTCCCCAGCTGAGTTGCCACTTGCTGCTTCTCCCAGCCGAGTTGCCAATAATCCTTCCTCAGCTGAGCACAAAAGCCAGGAAATCATTTCCCCACAAAGTTTCAGCCTCTATCCAGAAGAGCAATGCACGAAGGAATCACAACAGAGTGAAGAAAGCTTCTACAAACCCCCAGCTGGGTCCCTCATTACTGGAAAAGGTCTATCATTGACCCATTTCCCCAAGCAGAATCATTTCATCAGATCTACCAATGATCTCATCCCCAGCTGGGATGTTCACTTCAAGCGAGATCGACCAGAGATCTTCACAGCAATGGGATCCGAATCCCGGTTGGGTATCTTTGCATAATCATGGCATTCGCATCCTATTCACCCACAAAGCGTAGCATTCCGTCTAATACGGAGCATTACGGCAAAAATCAAACATATAGCATAATCATAAGTCATGATCTGAATCAAACACTTGTGAATATTATCAACTCATCAACAATATGCGGAATACTCCCCAAATTCCCCAGCAAAAGCAGTTGCCTCACATTCACCAATACGAATACATACTCCTTGTGATACTTATCCGTGTCATATCCCAGCAGAAAGCCAAAGACATCCCCTTCGCACCCACAAATACTTGTATATATATATAACTTTCTTGACATCCGTCCATGTCATTTTCCCAGCACAGTAACATAAACACTTTGTATACCAGATATTTGTTTATACTATACCTTTCTCTTTTCGACACTCGCCTGTGTCATTCTCCCCAGCAGATTGAACACTCGTCTATACATCACTCATACTTTCTACTCATACTTATACAGATACTCGTCCGTCTCTTGTATACATCATTTACATCCCCGCAGATTCGACACTCGTCCGTGTTCTTTGTTAACCAGTTGGTACTCGTCCGTATCATCATCTCAGAACATGCGTCAAGCGTTTGTTTCTACATGATACCCGTCCGTATCATAGTCTTAAGGATGCTCGTCCGCGTCTTTAATCCATACACTGCGTCAAACACTTGTGTCTTCTTAAATATAGATACTTGTCGGTGTCTACTATTCCCCAGAAGAATTCTTTCAGATACAACACTCGTCCGTGTTCTCTGTTAACCAGTTGATACTCGTCCGTATCATCATCTTTGAACATGTGTCGATACTTGTTTCTACCTGATACTCGTCCGTATCATAGTCTTAAGGATGCTCGTCCGCATCTTTAATCTATACACAATACCTATACCTTTTATTTCTTGGATGTAAACACTCGTCCGTGTTTACTTTTCCCCAGTAAAGCAATTTCTTTTTATCTGACATTCGTCCTATGTCATGATAAACCCTGAGAGCAGCCGTCCCCTGCTAGGTGGTCGTCCTCCACCTCTTGATGGTCGTCCTCCATCATGCTCATCCGATGGCCGTCCCCATCGTTGACTTCTATCCGACATTCGTCCTATGTCGTGATATTTAGCAGTCGTCCCCTGCTAGGTGGTCGTCCTCCACCTCTTGATGATCGTCCTTCATCATTTTATCCAATGGCCGTCCCCATTGTTGATTTTGGTTATCTGACGTTCGTCCTACGTCATGATAAACCTTGAGAGCAGCCGTCCCCTGCTAGGTGGTCGTCCTCCACCTCTTGATGGTCGTCCTCCATCATGCTCATCCGATGGTCGTCCCCATCGTTGACCTTTTATCCGGCATTCGTCCTATGTCGCGATATTTTCGGCAGCCGTACCCTGCCTGGTGGTCGTCCTCCACCTTAGATGACCGTCCCTCATCTTAACCCTTACAGAGCAGTTGTCCCCTGCTACGTGATCGTCCTTCACCTTTGATGACCGTACCTCATCACTTGTTTATTTCATTTATTCTTTAACCCGATGGTCGTCCCCGTCGTGGTCCCTTTTCTTTTTAGCCTGATGGTTGTCCCCATCGTTGGTTACTTTGCTTTATGAACTTGATGGCCGTCCCCATCATTTTTCATTAATCCCCAGAGAATCTTGTAGCTTTACTTGATGGCCGTCCCCATCATAATTCCTTTTGTCCCCAGCATGTCGGCCATCCCCGTCATTGCTTTATTTCCCGCACTTTTCCCAGCATGTCGGTCGTCCCCGTCATTGCTCTTTACGCAGCAGTCATCCTATGCTCGACGGTCGTCCTCCGTCGCCCATACTTCACGATATACTTTATTTTCGTTTACCATCTATATCCTTTTTCTTCTTCATTCTGTGAGTGCAAATTTTGGACTGTCTTTGGTATTCAACCACAAGTTATCTTGTTTGCCTGATAAGCCGCTGCTTACATCCTGCACAGCTAACTCATGTTTGAATAGGGGCAGCTGTAAACACCCCAAATTTGCCCTCACCCATTCACACCATGGCTTGTGATCATTTCATATGCATAAACACAATCATACCATCTCATATCACATTTTTGATCCACTGCATAGATTCAAGGTCATCTGCATCTAGGGTTTGTGATTTGAGCTATCCAAGAGCTTCTTGAGCCACTCCAAAGGTCATCAATAACTTCAAAGGGGTCCATGTGTGTTCAAGTATCATATTATATCCTCTCAAAGTCAAGAATGCCAAAGAATCACAAGAACTGGGATTTGTATGGAAGCAGAGCCAGGCTTGACTGCACAGATGACCTAGAATTAGGGTTTTGGTTTCAGAGGCCATAACCCCAAATTTTTTGGTCATTCTTGTTTCTATTGGTCTCTATATGGTATAGGGAGTATGCATATCAATTTTCATGAAGAAATTCCATGGGGAAGGCATCTGATCAAGAGTTGACTTTTCAAGCAAGTCAGTGCAAAATCAGGGCATCTGAGGCCCCCAATGACCCAACCAAAGGGAATTCTTCATCATTTTGATTGTGTATGATCTTTATTTGATCATGGAAGATGTTGGAAGTTCACAAAATTGAAGAATTTCAAGTTTTTGCAAAGTTGACTTTTTGGACAAGTTTGACTTTTAATGAAAATGTCATTTTATGCAACTTTTTCAACCCTTACTTTTTGATTCAAGAAAACTTCAAATGGAAAAACTTTGGTCATGAAAGTTGTAGAATAGATCTTTCCCTTTTCAAAAAGTACAAGAACATGACCTAATTCATTTTGGATCAAATGTTATGGTTTGTCAAAGTTGGCAAAAATCACTAAATTTCAAGTTATGCACCAAATGGAAAACTTGCAAATTCTTGTACCAAGGCAATTTGTGACTTCTAATTGATGTCAAACCTTTACACAAACATCACACATGCCCTAAAATCAGAATTGGCCCAAGGGGATTCTCATTCATTTGCCTTGAATTTCACATTTCCATAAGGTATTTTCCATAAGAGTGCAAAGAGGGATTCTTGGCAAAATCATCTTCCCATGAGTTATGTGATCACTAGTTGATTTCTATGCATTGCCATGACTAAATGAAGTTCCAAGCATCAAAATTCAGCAAGAGTCATCTCATGTACATAGCACAAAATCACAAGAAAACACAAGTGGGCAAGTTGCAAGATCTAGCATAGCTCATGATCCACATGCTGCAGACATTCACAAGCAATCTAAGGGTCATCCTTGACCCAAGCTGAAGCAAGACATGCCCTAAAACTGCTGCTACCATAGCCCATGCTGCAAGTACAAATCACATTGACTTTTTGGCCAAAACCCCCATACTCTTGGAACAGTGAGCAGCCACCTCTACTGACCTGCTCCACAGGCTACTCATACATTGTGGGAGTATTATAGCAAGACATTGGCCATTGAAACAAGCCAGAACACAGCCTTCACAAAAACTGTCAAAGAACTTCTCTTCTTCGAATCTCCCTCTCCAGCCATCAAACACCCAATTTCTCTTCACCAATGAATCACACACACTCAAGAGAACCAAAATCCACCATTGAAGTAGCTTGAAACTTCACAAATCCTGACTGTGGAATCTGCTGCACCAGAACACTTCTTCTCAAATCAGCCATCCACAAGAACTTTGAAGCATCTCATTGAGTTCAAGAGGGTCAAAGAAGTTCATTTGCCACGTGGGAGACTCTGGAAGCTCACCATTGAAGCTTTCCAGCTCAGGTATGGCCATGAACTTTTTCTCACAGAGCTTGCATTTTATGTTATAAATTGAAAGTGTATGTTATACTGATCATAATGATGTGCTTAGAATTGAAAATGAGTGAAAAATGAGGATTTACTGATGCTCTGAAATTTCACCCGTGAATCTTGTTGGCTTCGATTCTCTCTGATTGTGCATGATAAATTTAGTTTGAGGGGTGATTTGAATGGGGTTTGGGTAGAGGAACATTTCCCTGCTTTCAATTTGGTGAATGGTGGCCTGAATCATGATCTAGGGTTTTCAACCCGCCGGAGAAGATGACCGGAGCTTCCCTCCGGTCACCTGAAAGTTATTAACCCTAATCCCTAATTAATTTCCCAGTTTGATTCACAGCCCTTGGATGGTGATTAGGTTAAGTCATACACGGCCCAGATTCGTTCATTTAGCCCTAATCCATCTTTATTAAATTAATTAAGTTTAATTAATTTAATTAAGTCAGAGTCCATCCTGACCCTTGATTCACGCGCCAAGTCAACAGCTGACCCCCAACTTTGAATCTGATGCGTTGGATCAGATTACTTTTCATTTTATTTTGTTTTATTTTCATTTTCTTTCTATTTAACTTGTACATTTTATAAAGAATAGCAAAAACCATTTAAAAATTATGAAATTTTTTGTCAAGAGTTTCATTAATTTTTAAAACCCAAAAATATTTTTATTTTTATTTTTTGCATTCAAAAAATATTTTTAAATATTTAAAAGTTTATTTTCAATTAATTAATGATGATTAATTAATTAAAAATACTTTTAGGTATTTAAAAATCACCAAAAAATTCATGAAACATTTAAATACATTTAGAAACATTGTCCAACCCTCAAACCAAATTTCTTTTTTGATCTTGATGCATTTTGAGAATTTTTCATGGAATTAAAATCTTTTCAAGGCATTATTTTGATCCAAACTTCTAAAAATCATTTATGCCTAACCCTTGAGAGTTGGACCTTGATTCTTTTTGCATTGCATTATGCATATCATGTAGTTTGTGAGATTAATTTGGCATGATTTGATCTTTTATTTTTCATTTGTTTGACATTTTTCTTGTTAAGGAACCCTAAAACCCTAGAAATCTTAGGAAAATCATAACTTGAAATAGGTTAAGAGTTGGAACTTCTCCTTTGGGCAGTGAGTTAGTATAGGATTAGGGATCCTTTGAGTGCATTTTCAATTTTTTATATTGATGTTTGCTTCTGATTTTGGTTTTTGTTTGATGCTTTGACCACAAACCCTAATTTGGGCTTCCATTTGCACCCATCTTGCATTTGCATTCATGCCTTGATTTGCCATGACATTTTATGCACCCATTTGATTCATTTGACATCTTAAGACATATTGAAAGCATGTTTGATCATTGCATCTTGCATTTGTCATGTTGTATGCCATGTGCATTTCATAACTTGTTATGTATGATCATGGTTCTTAACTTGCTTCATCTGCATCCATAAGCTTGTATGATCATCACCATGCCTTGTTTCATGTTTGCATCATCTCATAGCATCATTATCATCATGAATGTGCTTCTGGTTTGGATTTGCCTCATGTCATTTCATCTCATTTTTGCATTGCATTGCATTTCTTTCACTAACCTTTCAGGTGGTAAGTTATCTTGAGAAGTGAATTTGCCTTCACTTCTCATAACTTTTCTTCATCTCTTTTATGCATCCTTGCTGCATTCTTGTTTGTGTTTGAGATTGAGCTTGCTCATCCTTCTTCTCCTTACTTTCTTTCTTCAAGTGACTTGTCTTCTTCAATGAAGCAAGTTACTTTGCTTCTCCTGATCCTTTCATCTGCTTCCTGGTGGTTCCATTGAAGACTTCTCTTGTAAACTTCACAAACCTTAGGAACAACCAAGCATGACAATGATTAGGGTTTTGATTAGTCCCCCTCTTAGTTTTGCCTTTGTGTCTCTTTGAGTCTTCTCTTCTCACCTCATAATCAGGGACTAAACCCTAAAGGCTTTAAGGCTTTGTGGTTAAGCTTATGCCTGCATCCTTCTATTAGGATGGAGTGTATAACTTTAATCCTAAGTGTTAAACCCTTAATGTGTTTAACTCCTTTAACCAATCCACTTAATAATTATCAAGACATCACACTTGTAACTTGGGCCTTGCATTAGGGTTCTAATTCTTCCTTAATTGGTTAAGAAGGACTAACCCTAGTGTTAATGGACAAGTCCCCCTCAAGTTGTCTTACAAACCCTAAAAATCACTTCATCATCTTACCATTAAATAAAATCCACTTAACCAAAGGCTTGTTTTGTCATGAGTTTAATCCCTAATCATGGATTAAGTTGAGGAGCTTTCCTCAGCTTAAACATTCTCATCTATTATCCTTCTATTAGGATGGTGTAATGAGCCTGTTTAATCCTTGATTATGGCTTAACCTCATTACTTAACACTGAACAAAAAACACCAAAAACATATAAATAACCACAAGTAGGTTAATGATCTTAATCCTACATCAAAGGTGATTAAGTGTGAGAATCTGACTTCACACTTAAGGTATTCTCATTACCCCTAATCAGAGGGAGGATGTGATGAGTTTACTAACACATTGGTTTAGGCTTAAGCTCATTTTCTTATGACAAACCTTCAAAAGCAATAAAAGACTGAAAACTCAAAAACAAACATTAATCGTCTCCTCCGGGATTCTTTTCTCATCATCTTCACTCACAAACGAGAACTTGCTTCTTCCGTCTAATGCAAGACAGTTTGCATCTGTGCCAGACAGATCATACACTTGAGCATAGGCAAGTAAACAGTTCACAAGTCAATTCACCTTTCAGTCTCTTTGGGTCGAACTACGGTGTTCTGACTTCCTCATTGCACGAGAGGATACGTAGGCATAACTTAACAGTTATCGAACAAAAGTCTCTGTATATTCCCCCTCTTTCTAGCATTATTCTTTTAGCCTCATGATCTTGAGCATCTCACTTTCATTCTTACACTGACACTATACATATTACACTTCACTTCTCTTACACTGACACCTGTACATCCTTTTCCAGCTCTTTTATACACACATTGCACTGACACTACCCCTTTAAAACACAAATCTTTTAAGCGTGGATCCCGTCGAGTACGACGGACAATCTGGGTGCTAATACCTTCCCAGGTTGTAACTAACCCCCTTTCTCAGTCTCTCTGGTTCGCAACCGTCTTGTCCATATCTTTCTTAGGTTTATGAAGCATTACCTTTCCTCCAGGATAAAAATGCCTAGCTGGCAACTCTCTTCATTTCCTGTGAGTTCACTCCTGTGTGTTCTCACATCCTCCTTTCGCCGACCGTTCGCGTCTGTACCTTTATCTGGGCCATTTCCCATTTATCGGGAGTGACAGGCTGCTCGCCGACTAAGACAGTATATGTTGACTTATACTACCTTATTGATTTCGAAGATGGATCCAATCAAGTACATATTCGAGAAACCTGCTCTCTCCGGAAGAATAGCAAGATGGCAAATGATCTTGACAGAATATGATATACAGTATACTACTCAGAAAGCCATTAAAGGAAGTGTTGTGGCTGATCATTTGGCTCATCAAGCAGTAGATGATTATCATTCAATGAGTTTTGAGTTCCCTGATGAAGATATTATGATTATTACCAAAGAACCTGGACAATATGACGGACCTGAACAAGGATCCCGATGGACTATGGTTTTTGATGGAGCATCTAATGCACTTGGTAATGGTGTTGGTGTTGTGATCAGTTCCCCTGAAGGTTGTCATACCCCGATTAATGCCAGACTTTGTTTCTATTGTACTAATAACATGGCTGAGTATGAGGCATGTATCCTGGGTATCAAAGTTGCCATTGATATGAAGATTCAGTTCCTAGACGTATATGGAGATTCAGCCCTGGTGGTAAGTCATATTCAAGGAGATTGGGATACCAAGCATGATAATCTCATTCCTTACAGAGAGTATGTGTTGTCTTTGATCCCACATTTCAAAGAGATTACCTTTGGACATATTCCACGAAGAGAAAATCAGTTGGCAGATGCACTAGCCACCATGGCATCCATGTTTGAGATCAGCTGGGATGATGAAGCTCCCAAAATTACTATTGATAGATTTGAAAAGCCTGTATACTACAATGAGATTGACACTGAAGAAGCAGAGGAGAAACCTTGGTTCTATGAAGTGAAAAGATTACCTTTGGACATATTCCACGAAGAGAAAATTAGTTGGCAGATGCACTAGCCACCATGGCATCCATGTTTGAGATCAGCTGGGATGATGAAGCTCCCAAAATTACTATTGATAGATTTGAAAAGCCTATATACTGCAATGAGATTGACACTGAAGAAGCAGAGGAGAAACCTTGGTTCTATGAAGTGAAAAGATATCTTGAAACTCAAGAGTTCCCTGAAGGGGCATCTATCAAAGATAAGAAGTTTCTGAGGAGGTTTTCTGCTAAGTTCTTTTTGAGTAATGGAGTTTTGTACAAGCGCAATCATGATTCAACTTTGCTTAGTTGTGTGGATAAGAAGGAAGCAACAGAGATTATGGAAGATATGCATGATGGGATCTTTGGAACTCATTCTAGTGGTCATACCATGGCAAAGAAGATATTGAGAGCAGGTTACTATTGGTCTACTATGGAAGCTGACTGCTATCAACATTCTAGAACATGTCATAAGTGTCAAATCTATGCTGATAAAGTCCATATACCTCCATCACCATTGAATGTGTTGACTGCTCCTTGGCCTTTTGCCATGTGGGGCATTGATATGATTGGTGAGATTAAGCCTACTGCTTTTAATGGGCATCGTTTCATCCTGGTTGCTATTGATTACTTTACTAAGTGGGTGGAGGCAGCTTCATTTGCATCTATTACTAAGAATGTGGTGGCTCGATTCATTAAGAATAATCTCATATGTAGGTATGGCATCCCTGAAAGGATTATTACTGACAATGGCTCTAATCTGAACAACACCATGATTACTGATATCTGCACGCAGTTCAAGATTAAGCATCACAACTCTTCTTCGTATCGTCCAAAGATGAATGGGGCAGTAGAAGCTGCTAACAAGAATATCAAGAATATTCTACAGAAGATGACTGTTACTTATAAAGATTGGCATGAGATGTTACCATTTTCTCTTCATGGTTATCGTACTACAATACGTACTTCAACAGGGGAAACCCCTTTCTCCTTAGTCTATGGTATGGAAGCAGTTCTGCCCATTGAAGTTCAGATTCCCTCTTTAAGGATTATGAAGGATGCAGGCTTGGATGAAGATGAGTGGATTCAGACTCGACTTGACCAGATAAATTTGATTGATGAGAAGAGGTTGGCAGCTGTTTGTCATGGCCAGATGTACCAGAAACGGATGATCAAGGCTTTTAATAAGAAGGTTAAGCCAAAGGTATATCAGGTTGGTGACTTGGTAATCAAGCGTATCATATTACCATAGGGTGATCCTAGGGGCAAGTGGACTCCTACATATGAAGGACCATTTGTGGTCAAAACAGTATTCTCAGGAGGTGCCATGATGCTTACTACTATGGATGGTGAAGACTTCCCACAGCCTGTAAACGCAGACATAGTTAAAAAATACTACGCATAAAAAGAGACCCGCTAGGTTGACTGGCCTAGGAAAAAATAAGGGCATCCCGGCGAACTAAAGGGTTCGGGCAAAAATTAGGGATATATATAAAAAAAATGTACACCCGGCAAGTCGAAAACCTGAAAAGGCGGCTTGGGCAAAAAAGGGTATCCCGGTGGATTGAAAACCTGAAAAGGCAATCCAGGCAAAAGTTAGGGATTAAAGCGTATGACTATGTCTCGTTTGGATCACCCATATAACTCCATCCAGTTGTGCTATTTAACCAAGCTCTAACAGATAAAGATCAATCCAATCGTTTCCGTCTCGACAGCAGAAGATGAGATACTTGAAGATAATGGCAATAGTAGAATTGAAACTCAATAGGATTATTTCCCACATAGCTGATTTTCTTTGTTTTGTAAAAAATTTTATGACGAATTCCTCTTACTAGGATTTCTGTCTCCTTGTACCAACTTGCCTATGTATGGGCCACTTTGTATAAATAAAATTCCATCTTTGAATCCAGATTTACTTTTACCCTATTTACATAAGCGAAACATTCATTGGTTGTGTTTGAATGTATGTATGCTTTTGAATATGATTGATGTTTACCAGAAATGCAAAATGCTTAATATGATTGATGTTTACTAGAAATGCAAAATGCTTAATACGATTGATGTTTACCAGAAATGCATGAAAATGCAGTAATAGTATTTACTAAGGACGAACGAGGGAAGGAATTCAACGAAGCTTCGCCGGTTCATCCCCACAAGACAGCTACAAATCCCCAGTAGGGCAAATCTATCATCATAGATACTTCAAGTTACATCTCCCCTTGAATTTATATCCATCTCTTTTATCCTCAGACGGATAGTCGGGAACTTATTCCTTCAAAGAAGGTACGACGAACGAAGACGAGAGGTTATGAATACTATACTACCAAACGAAGACGGGAAGTTATGAATACTATATTATCAAACGAGGTGGGAACGAGTTCCTCATATTCTTCAGCAACGAATCGGGATTTATTTTCCCTGGCCATCAGTTGTTATACGAAGATATCCAGACGCTTCAGGCTGCATGATTCATACATACATCATTTACATCATACCGTAACATATCCATAAATACATAATACACTTACGTAGGTGCATCATACTATGCATGCATACATAATGCATAAACTAACATTCTCCTTG
Source organism: Lathyrus aphaca (assembly GCA_963966055.1). Classification (NCBI taxonomy): domain Eukaryota; kingdom Viridiplantae; phylum Streptophyta; class Magnoliopsida; order Fabales; family Fabaceae; genus Lathyrus; species Lathyrus aphaca. The sequence goes on along the minus strand of OZ014525.1, from coordinate 484,781,878 downwards.
CAGGATAGTTATATGCAGGTAAAACAATATCAACAACTTACAACAGGTCAGAAATGATCCATATATTTGCTCAAGATGTCCTTGAATAGCAGGCAAACGGTCTGTAAAAAGATCCATTCCCTGGTTCAAGACATTATTCAGAAGAACAAATCCTGACGTTCTTTTGGCCCTTGAATAGCAGGCAAACGGTCTGTAAAAAGATCCATTCCTTGGTTCAAGACATTATTCAGAAGAACAAATCCTGACGTTCTTTTGGCCCTTGAATAGTAGGCAAACGGTCTGTAAAAAGATCCATTCCCTGGTTCAAGACATTATTCAGAAGAACAAATCCTGACGTTCTTTTGGCCCTTGAATAGCAGGCAAACGGTCTGTAAAAAAGATCCATTCCCTGGTTCAAGATATTATTCAGAAGAACAAATCCTGACGTTCTTTTGGCCCTTGAATAGCAGGCAAACGGTCTGTAAAAAGATCCATTCCCTGGTTCAAGATATTTTTCAGAAGAACAAATCCTGACGTTCTTTTGGCCCTTGAATAGCAGGCAAACGGTCTGTAAAAAGATCCATTCCCTGGTTCAAGATATTTTTCAGAAGAACAAATCCTGACGTTCTTTTGGCCATTGAATAGCAGGCAAACGGTCTGTAAAAAGATCCATTCCCTGGTTCAAGACATTATTCAGAAGAACAAATCCTGACGTTCTTTTGGCCCTTGAATAGCAGGCAAACGGTCTGTAAAAAGATCCATTCCCTGGTTCAAGACGTTATTCAGAAGAACAAATCCTGACGTTCTTTTGGCCCTTGAATAGCAGGCAAACGGTCTGTAAAAAGATCCATTCCCTGGTTCAAGACATTATTCAGAAGAACAAATCCTGACGTTCTTTTGGCCCTTGAATAGCAGGCAAACGGTCTGTAAAAAGATCCATTCCCTGGTTCAAGACATTATTCAGAAGAACAAATTCTGACGTTCTTTTGGCCCTTGAATAGCAGGAAAACAGTCTGTAAAAAGATCCATTCCCTGGTTCAAGACATTATTCAGAAGAACAAATCTTGACGTTCTTTTGGCCCTTGAATAGTAGGCAAACGGTCTGTAAAAAGATCCATTCCATGATTCAAGACATTATTCAGAAGAACAAATCATGACGTTCTTTTGGCCCTTGAATAGCAGGCAAACGGTCTGTAAAAAGATCCATTCCCTGGTTCAAGACATTATTCAGAAGAATAAATCCTGACGTTCTTTTGGCCCTTGAATAGCAGGCAAACGGTCTGTAAAAAGATCCATTCCCTGGTTCAAGACATTATTCAGAAGAACAAATCCTGACGTTCTTTTGGCCCTTGAATAGCAGGCAAACGGTCTGTAAAAAGATCCATTCCCTGGTTCAAGATATTTCCAGAAGAGATAATCATCACAAAGATTTATTTCTACTGGTCCATTCGACAACTCAAATCATATTGCATAAATGATTTAGAGACGGCTTATACAAAGACCTAGTACTGATATCCAGTATCAACATAAAGACATCATCACATCCTGATACTTTAGATGGCATCTCCAAGCCCATCTCTAGATGGCATCTCTAAGCCCATCTCCAATTCTTCCAAGTGGCATCTTCAAGCCCACTCAAGCATACACAACTAACCATCAGTGTTATTTTATGCACCGACGAGTTCAAATTTTTGGGCTTTTGTGTTCAATCCCCTTCAACCTTCCAGGTCACGACTGGCACATATACCAATCTAACCCCTCAGGTTTTAGAAAATTGAACAGGGGCAGCTGTTGCACCCCAAAATTTGCCCTCCATAAGACAAGACATTGTGAAATAAGAGGTTCACAAGGTTCACAAGGTTCACAAGACATCTCAAGAGGTTCACAAGGTTCACAAAGTTCACAATTAGTCAGAAGATGTGACAATTCCCTCAGACAATGCATCCTCCTAAGCACTGCATCCTAAACTAGGGTTTTGACTTTAATCAGGATAAATGGACTCCCAAGACTTCAAGTGAGCTTCATAACATCTTATATGTGTTCAAGAATCCCCATGTCAAGTTTCAAGACTTTCCCAAAAGATTTGCTCAGTCAGATGATCAGAAAGGTTAAAATCAGTCAAAGTAGTTAAAAAGTCAAACTGAGGTCAACTGTGGTCAAACCAAAGTCAAACTTCATGATTTTTTTCCAACATCAAGTATATGAAGTAAAATTCATCATTTGATCAAGGTTTGATCATGATTCATCAAGTAGATTTCAGATCATCAAGAATCAGGAGTTTCTAAATTAGGGTTTCCTCAAGAAAAGTCAACTAAACTTTGACCAGCCATAACTTTCACATGCTTCATCAAAAATTTTCCATCCAAAGCTCATTTTGAAGGAAATTGAATTCTCTACAACTTTGTGTCTCACAAGTCAAGCCCAAAAATGCTTCATTTGGAAGGTATGAGCTAAGACATTATAGGTCCTTTTAAAAGTCAACAAAAAGTCAACAACTTCAAAAGAGCATAACTTGAGAATGGTAAAAGATATGGACATGAGACCAAAGAGTTTGATTAGGGGACTCTTTAAGCTTTCCAAAATGTCCAAGAACACCTTCATAGCATTAAAATTGAAGGATTTGTGCCCTTGCAAAGTTGGGAAATATTTGGGGAGTTTATGAAGCAAATAAGGCCTTAAAACCAATTTTTGCTAAATGAGCCCACCAAATTGTCATCCAAACTTTACAATATCATCAAGCACGACCCAACCCACCTATTTTCTGATTTTTTATTTTTTGTTTCATATTTATTTGAATTTTATTCATTAAAATACAAATTAAATTAAAATAAAATATGAAAATCATATATTTGGATGAGATTATGATTCTAGAAGGTTTTAAATATCATTTAGAGATGATTGATTTGATCCAATTTCGTTCTAGCTTGATTTGGAAAGGTTAGATGAGATTTTTTCAATATTTGAAAGTATGAAAACTTCATGATCAAGTAACCAAGACAAGGCCCATAAATCCATGTTGTTTTGACCTAATTACATCCACTACATATACATGAACACATCACAATCATAAGGATGAATTTTTGCAACCTCCACACATATTCTTCAATTTCAAAATATCAAGGAAAAAGTGACATACGGTTTTGGAGTTAGAGAGGATCTTAAGATATTCTAAAGGTGGCATTAGCTTCTCTGATCATCACTGATCATATTGCCATAATCATATGCATCTCAAACCCCATGAATTGCACAAACCGAATCGTTCTTCTTCTTTAATTTTTTGCTTTTCGATTTCATAAATTTAGCCATTGTAAATTATGTTTGATTATTGATTCATGTTTGCTTTGAAGTGTAGAAACTTTCTGGACAAACCAATTGAAGTTTCATGGCCTAAATCATTAGATGCCATTGTTAGGGTTTAGGGTGGCCGTTTAGGGTTTCACCATTAAACCAATGTAAATAAGTTCTAAAGACATGGAAGAATTGTATAGGTCATAAGAAACTCATTGGCATTATTAATTTGGTGAAATTGTACTGTTTGTATGGTGTTTGATGTTCGCAGGTTGTATTGGCAAGAAAATGCGCATGAAAAATTGTAATTAAATTCGCAGGAAAACCTGCGAAACCAAGGTTGAAGATGAAGATCTTCGCGCGTTTCAGAAAATTCAAAAATTGATATTTATATTTATTGTATTATTTGCGTTTTGTTTCACAGGATGACAAGCAGCCCAGTGGTTGATGCGCGCATGTATGAAGCAAAAGACATGGGTTTGAACCTGTCCTCAGTTATTTTTTGGTGAAAGTTTCATTTATTTTCAGACATAAAATATAATGATCAGTACTCATTCCATATTCACATGCGTGCGTTTGGCCTGGTGGTAGTGGTGTTGGTCTAGGAGATATAGAGAGCCTAGGGCGTGGGTTCGATCCATGCCCCAGGTATGTTCTTTTTACCCCATTTTTTTTTATTATTTATTTATTTATTTTGTTTTATAATTAATCTAAAATCATATTTTCATAAAAAAAATTCTTTTTAAAATAATAATATATAAATGTATACAACTTCATTCTTTTTAAAATAAAATCATAATTTATTCTCTAAAATTTAAATTGTATATATTTATTTTATAATTTGTTTATATTATTATTGTATGTATTTTTTTATATAAATAATTTAATTAAGTTTAGATTAAATAATTAACCCTAATTTATTTTTCTAAATAATCCAAAGTCCTAATTTTCTTTAATTTCTTATTATGTTTGTTTAATTATAATTACTAAATATTTCTAATATGTACATATATATTTTTTGTATATAAATTTATAAATTATATTTAGATTAACTTATAAACCCTAATATTTTTATATATATATAACCTAATTTTTTCTTTATGAACCCTAATTTATTTTAAAACCCTAATTTTCTTTTATGATTTCAATTTCTTATTTTTATTATGCTTGTATAATTATAATTATTAAATATTTCTAATATGTATATATAATTAATTTATTAAACTATTAATAATATTTATTATTATATAATTATTATTATTTTTTTCTTAAAATTCTTAAAAAATGATTATTTATTTAAATTTGAACTGTTAATTTGTTTTCTATATTATATTATTATGCTAACCTCTTTTATATTTATTTTATTTATTATTACTAACCTTTTTATTTATTTATTTATTATATGCTTATTTATTTAAATTATTTTATTATAATTGTGCAAATTATGTAATAGTTGTAGAATTTTTATTATTATTTATTTAAATGGTTAGTAAAATAGGGCGTGAAAACATGTTTGTGTTTAAAATTGAATTTAGATCACTAATTTTAAGATAAATATATGAACTTGTACACGCACACACGTAAGTCGATCTTTGATCGCCATCTCACATTCTTAAGGGTTACCTCTCATGTTGCCTAAAGAAAAAGGTCAAGTAAGGTGTATAAAGCAAAGTCAATTCTCTTATTAATATCATCTTGTCCCTTTAAAGAATTATAAGATCAAGTCCCTTCATGGTTGTCTTCGTAAATGATCTTGTCCCTTTCGAATAAAAGATGATAAGTCCCTTCGAATTGCTAATACACCTTACAGTTGCCTAATAACAGATGACCCTTCACTTGTCCCTCATAATATCCAAGGTAATGACTACATATTCCTTAATAATAGGGATAGTCTTACCATTTAAAGGACATTTAAGAACAGAAAAGATTTAATTTAGGGTAGGTTCCTCTTAAGTACTTGCTCACCTTTTCAAAACACTTCAAAAACACTTCACATTTTCAAACAATTTTCAAAACAAAGGCTTTATATATATCCGTACATGGATCATTATAAAGTACTTAGAAAATTTCTAATCACACACTACACATCTCAAAAATATTTTAAAGTGAGCTAAGTAACTAAGAGCCCATGGATAACCATGGATGTAAAGGGTGCTAACATCTTCCCTTTACATAACCTACCCCCCGAACCCAAAAATATTTTAAGGTCTTTCCTGTTCTTTTATGCCCTTTCCTTTGGATAAAATAAAAGTCGGTGGCGACTCTTGCTATCCGCAACATTTAACTAAAGTCAGTTCTCCCACCGTGTTACAGCAATGTTGATGTTGTTGCGAATGATTGGGGACTGATGAAGTTGTGCAACGAAGATTGGAGAAAAGACGAGTGATGCTGATGATTCTTGCGGATTGCTGATGAAGATTGATGAAGCTTCCGTGATGATGAAGAACTGAAGTTTGATATGAAGTTCTTGAAGTTCTGAAGATTTATGATGCAAAGAGTTCTTGTTGTTGTTCTTGAAGTTGGATCTGATCACTGATGAAGACAAAGATGTGTCGCTCCCGGGATTTTCATCCTAGTACAAACTCGAAAGTGGCGCAGAAAAGGTAGAGTCGCCAGCCAGACATTTTTATCCCGAAGGAACGGGAAAGGTAATGTTGCACAAACCTGAGGAAGAAGGAAAGGACAAGGTCCTGCGAACCAAAGATCTGGGTTCGGGAGTCGATTACGACCTGGGAAGGTATTAGCACCCCAGATCGTCCGTCGTACCCGACGGGATCCACGCTTGTTTGTTTGCTTCAAAGGGTGAGAAAATAGAGTGTTGTTGAATAAAACGGCTACTGGAACTGGAATGGGAATGAGGAAGGAAATGAAACTGGAAAGAGAGAATGGAAAGAAGGGAGAAAATGTAGGGAAAATAAAGAATGTGCTCGAACGGGCCCTACCCCGCTGCCTACGTACCTCATCGGGAATATGAGGATCAGAGTCGATGTAGTTCGCCTAACTAAGGCGGGAACTATTTGTTTGTGTTTTTTATAGCTGGAACTGCATATGTCTATGCTCAGGTGTTGTAGGCTCGTCTGGTACGAGTGCGTTTACCGTCTTGCATGCGAGACAAGTCGTCGCAAGTTCGCGTTGTGAGTGAATGAGATGAGAAGAGAAGTTCTCGTAGGATAGTCGCTTATTATTTGTTTTTGTATTTTATGAGAAATGTTTTGAATTTGTTTGTGAACATTCTAATTCTAAGACTTATCCATTGCGGTAAGTACTTATACCTCGCCCCGAAACAGGACGCGTATAAGCACTCTGCAACAAAGTCTCGTGTCGTACAAGAACGTTCGGTTTTTATTAAGTGCTTTATTGTTTTTCTTTATGGGATGAGAAAGGACTCAAGTTGCAAAAGGAAAAAACTAAGGGACTAAGACTCAATCCTAATTTATTTATTATATACAAAGGGGAGATCCTAATGTTTTGTGAAATTTTCTAATCCTAATAAAGAAAAGGAAAAGAAGAAAAGTGAGTTAGAAACTAACTTACTTCCTAAGGAAGTTAAGTTGGTTCTAAAAAATGGGGAAACCTATACAAGCACAAGCATAATATGCTAAGGCAAACACAATTATAATGCATAAAATATAGGAATGAAGTGAGGCTTACCTCAATCTTCCCCCCTACAAAACAAAGTTTAGCATGACAATGCATATTGAAAGTAAAATCAAAGCATAAAAGCGATTAAGTACCATAAACGTCCTAGAATGGAACTAGGGTTCAAAGTAAGACCTAAGTCTAAAGGTGAAGGTACCTAAAGGTTACATGACTTCTAAAGTCAGTAGCTACATGCTATAGGTTCCTAAGGATGCTAGGATACCTCACAAATTCAAACTATTTCAAACTATGTACAAAAATTTCACCTAAGTTTACCTAAGTGCAAGTTAAGGCTCGTGGATGAAGTATGAATGCATATGGCTTACAAGCATGAATTAATACATGAAATGGGTATCAAAGTCAGTAGTGAATGCTTATGAATGTAGATGAATAAACACACCATCATGGATGTAATGGTTTAAGCATATGGAGCAAAGGAGAAGAAGATGTGAGAATAAATGAACAAACATCGCATAAGATCACAAATGATGCAATTAAAGGATGAATGACATATGAATATGCATGAGATGATTATAGGTAAGTAGCATACAATTTATGAGATGCCATTATAGTGCATGAATAGCCATTAATGATTTCCATATAATTCATGTTAATATTTAGAGGAGAAGAGAAATGAGTTTAGGTTAAAATTAGTTCACATAAGTATGCACTTAGGAGCACAAAAACAAACCAAATGAGTATGGTTCAAAAAGTGACCTATAACTGGAATTAGGGACATAAATATGACCTATAATAAACTCCTAAAAGTTACCAAAAAGTATTCCAAGCAAGTGGCATGAATGTCTTTCTAATATTTAGGTTATGGAGCAAATACGCCCATAATCGGACCTATAATCTAGGTGACATGAAAAATAGCAAAGAGGATTTAAAAATTATGAAATTAAATCCTTGGAATGTTGAAGTCAGTAACTTGCATTATCTAAAAGGATTTCACAAAATTATGCACCAAAGTGCCAAAAAAATTATCTTAATGAGCAATGTAACAAGACATGATCGCCGAAAAATAACTCCACAAAGTGGAACAAAAATGGCACCAAAAATTATGAAAAAAATGCCTAAGTAGCATCAAAATGTCACAAATTCCAGTGATTAATCACACACAAAAAATAGGTCTCACACCTATTGGAAAAAATGATCTTTTGGTTCCTTATGTCAAAACATTCCTTTTTGGGACAGCTTATGATCTAAAATCCAAATTAATTATTAAAACCACCCAAATCTGGAATCAAAAAATATGACAAGTTAATTAAAAGGATGAGGATCATTCATGAATTTTTCCAGAATTTTATCCCACCTAAAACTATTCTTAATAATTGCGACAAAATGGGCAAAAAAGGGGATTTTAAGGGGAAGTGAAAGGAAGCGATCCTAATGGTTCGTAACCTAATCCCTAATCTCCGACATCGACACATATCATCAAAAATCACAAATAAATCCAGTGCCTCAGGTGGTAGGGCTCAATATGCACCTTAAGTTATATGATCCTAAGCCGCATACAACTAGAATGGTGCATTAAAGTGGAGAATCGAGATTACTTACTTGATCGAAGTACCGATTCTTCATATAAAAGAAATCCCAAAAAACTTCAAGGAAGGTCTTGTAATCTCCATAAGCAAAATAAATGCTTATCTTCCATAATTGCTTCATGAGGATCCACCATAATCGAAATCGATACAAATCGATCAAAAAGGCTCATGAACCATTTAATCCAAAATTAGGACTAAACCATAATTAAAATTATCAACAAAAATTCTAATTAAAAATTACAATAAAAATGGATTAAGTATTAATCCACAAAAATTAATTAATAAGAAAATTAATTAACAATTTCTAACAAGAAATTCATTAGAAGTTTATAAGAAAAAGACAATAAAGAGACCAGGGAGGTGAATTAATGAAATAAGGGTCCAGAAAGCATTTCCATGGTGCAAGCCCAGTTCCCTCACAAATTTCGCATAGGGGTGCATTAGCAATCGCAGGGTGCAATTAACAGTTTTATGGGCTGAGCCCAAATAACTTACTTGAAACCCGCAGAAGGCGTGCAATTAGGAATCAACGTGGTGCATTTAGGATTTTCATGGTGGCTGAAGGCCCAATCCACACAAGCAGAACTCGTAGGGGAGGGGTGTGGCAAGTGAATCGTGGGTGCAAAAAGAAATCCATGGCCTGAAGGCCCAATTCACATGAACATTAGTGAGGGATGGTGTATTAGCGATTGGATGGTGTGGATATGGATCCATGGTACTGATAGGATGTTAAGCCCAATCCAGTTCCTATAACCTAAAAGAAACCCTAAATTTCTTCAGTACAAGAACAAGAAACCCTCGTATCCATTCTCATCATCTCTATCTCTCCGCTGTTCTCATCACCTGTGTTCATCCTATTTCGCTGAATCAAGCACAGAGGCGGCTCCGCCGCATCGGTTTTCCTCTCATCAGCTTCCATCATCATCTCGGTGTTAAACCTTCGTCCCTTCCATCAGTTTGCATCGCCCAAAAACCTTCAACTAACCTTGCGATTGTCTCCGATCACCTTGCCTATGTTCGATTCGATTACGTCTCCTCGCCAAAAAGCAGATTCGAAACCAAACACAAATTAACTATGCCTAACACCAGAATACGGAAACGACGAAGAACGATTGCGATCCATGATGTCGACTTAACAGTGGGTCTGATTCATGTAAGGATTCTATTTTACTCTTGTTACGATTCCCATTCTGAGTTGTTTCGCGTTGTTGATGAATCTTTCTTTTTGATAATCTGAGTTGGTTATCGATGTTGTTACGTTCTTGCAGGTTGAATCTTTGATGACGATGACAAAGTGAAAATGAAGATCATTTGAAAGATTTGAAGATAGAGAGATCGATTTTGAAGGTTGTCGAGAAGCAAGAGCTGAAGATTGATGAGGATTGGTGAGAGATTGATGACTGATGAGGCCAAGGTTGAGGTTTGTTAGAGAGGAGAGTGGAGGTTTTCTGAGTTTGAGTTTGTTTGAGATTGAACGGTGAATCGTGATTTTGATGAAGATGATGATGTTGCATCTTAAGTTCAAGAAACATGTCAATACTTTGTCGTTCTCGCTCACTTAGCCTCCGCGAAGAAAACTTCGTTGAATCCTCCATGGAAGCTTTTCTATACCGTTGCTCATACCGACACAGTACAAGAAAACATGCGAAAGGGGAGGAAGATGAACGTTACCGATCAGATTCACTCTAACAGTGCTTCGGATTCAAAGACGGATCAAGGTCATGTGATTTAGGTATGCGAGCGTCCCTTTGTTCTCGCTAGATTTCGCTTCTTTACCGACGTTCTTCTTTTTCTCACTTCATGCGTACTCCTCCTTTTCTTCTTCGAATCTCAGTGGTTATTGATTCGAGTGGATGATTTAAAGCTGCTGAATTGTTGTGTTGATGTTGAATGTATTTTTGACTGCGGATTGTTTTGCAGGTTCTTCAGGTATCCTAATCGAAGTTGAATCTTGTTCTCGATTCGATTATGAAAAATTGTTGCTCTTGATTCTTTGCTTCTCCTTGTTTCTGAATTAGTATTGAGGAGCTTTTTTTTTGTGTGTGATGGATTTCTGAAGGCGACGTTGATCGAAATATCGTAGCAGTTCTGATTTTCAGTGGTGTTGTTGATGCAGGTTATTGATGAGGCGAGATTGAAGTTTAGATTTTGTTGAAGATTTTCAATGGATATTGATGGAGTTTTTTTGTGAAGAAATGTGATGATTCTGAATTTTGGTAAAGAGTGATGTCAAGAGAGATTGATGAAGTTGAAGTCTTTTTCTTTTGAGTTTTCTGTTTTCTTATTCCTACTGGTATATCCCCATGTATCAGTTGTAACTGATTCTGTTATATCAGTTGCAACTGAATTTTTTTCTCAAACTTGGAAATTGTCCATATATTATGTACCAAAAATACTGTTATCAAATTCTTGATAGTCCCTTTTGTTAACCATTCCTTAACTTTGATATCTGAGTATATATTTTTTTAGATAAAAAATGAAATCATTAAAAATGAGGATTTTTGAATGGCCATGAGACGATGTTCATTTGGATTTGTAAATTCAAATGAGGTTATTGATAATAATGAAAATTGATTATCAATAAAAATAATAAACGGATATTTGACCAAACATGACTATGATTTAGGTATTTGGTTAGTGAAATGGGATATGGCCGTAGTGAAATTAAATGATGAATTGGATGGTAAACAATGAATTTAAAAATGATTAAAAACGGTTTAATGTGAATTAAAGTGAATAAAAAAATGGATACGGAAAAATGGTAATGACTTGGATGTAAATGGACTTGGAATTCGTTCTTATGAATTTTGTGGTAGCAACATATTATTGAAATGAATTTGTAATGGGATTATGTGGAATAGACTTTGGTGTAGAATTTAAAAATTGATATGGATAAGAAAAATTAATTTAGAAACAATGAACCAAAAAAAGATAAACATGATTTAATGGATAATTTGGAGGGATAGTTTCACATAAAAATTTGGACAAAAAAATGGGTGATTGGAATGTAAAGATAATCGGCCAAAATGGATATGAACGCGAATTAATTTGGTTTAAAATAAAAAAGGATTATGGTTGGAAGAGAAAAGAAATGAAAATACGGACGTGATGATGGATCATGGATCATGGATAGGAAAACCCAATTTTAGCCCGAAGTCAATCTTGATTTATTTGAATATGTGATGAGGAAATGAATCCACATGTGAACTATCAATGGACTGACGAACACTCAATCAAGACAAACTGATCCCATTTTGACAAACCAGAGGACTTTTTCTCACCAAATACAACTCGAACTTTGAATACGCACTACCAGAGGCACAAATGGCTTGCATTTGAAGTGAACTTCTGGTAGTTTGACCGAGATTAGGTTAAACATCCATCTGAACCGGATCGTAATGAACGACCACATCCGAAATGACATCAATGTCATGCCCTATGTTTTTTGTTATGCTTCAGTTTTCTATGCAGAGGTGTAATGCTACGTATGCAAGATGATATGCTAAATGCTATGAAAATGAGAGGGCAAATTTTGGGGTGTTACAAGATGGTTATGACATCAAATCCGCGAAATCACATTTTCTTAGGTAGGGTTCGAATTTGATTTCATCCTTTCCGAAGCTTCCTTTCTCACGAATTTCCTCTTCTACTGCAATACTCCGAATCCGAATTGTATTGATATATTTCTGGATCGTGATGATGAGAATGAAATGAATGAATTTCTGAATTCTTTTGTTGTTGCTGATGATACTCGTAGGTTTGTTCTTGAAGCATGAGGATTGCAGAACAATCGATAAAGATTGATGAAGGTTGAAGGGTTTTGGTTGAGATTGATCCGAGATGATTAATGAGGATGCGGATTGCGGAAGTTTGTTGAAGACTTCAAGAGTGAAGATGGAAAATGTAGTTGCGGTTTTGGATCTGGAGCTGAGGGATTGCGAGAGGTTGCAGTTGGAGATTGTTGATGATTTTCAATTGCAGAAAGGTGAAATTTGATATATGAGGAAGAAATTGAAGTTGGAGAGTTTTGAAGATGAAGATTATCATGAAGATGGTTTTCTGAGTTTCTTTGTAATTGTCCCCTTTTTCAGTTTCTAACTATATTCTGTTATAATCTTAACTGATTCTTTCTGCCAAAAAAAACCCCTTCCGATCTTCCTGATGTGTTGTATCTATACTCAATTTTTTTTATTATTGTATCAGTTTCTCCTTTTATTCCTCTTGGGGCTTTTTGTTATATGTTCCTTTTTATTACTAGTTTTTCTGTTATGAAAAAGGTGGTGAGATGCCACTGATTTTTGTATTTCTCAAACACCCTGTGCAATAGCTTGAGTGTGAAATATATTATTGGGTCTTTTTTTCATATTTGGTTCAAAAGGATGGCCTTAAAATGAAACAAAACCTTTGGATAGAAACAATAAAAATAATAGGACATTTATATGAGTGATGGATCTAACTTGAAAATGGAAAATGAATAAAAGTGGGCTTAAAATGGTAATTGGTTTAGTAACTTTGACAAAAAATGGATTCGGAATCGAGAATGGATTAAAATGGTTAAATGGAAATGGAATTAGAAATGAATGGTTATTAAATAATGAAAATTGATTATTGAAATCAAATGGAAATTTTACATAACATACGTAATCGGGTGATTAATTAAGTTGGACTTGACAATCTGAACTTGAATACATCTTGCCTTGAACTGATCCCTCTCGAATTTAACATCGAATGTAACTGAAGGTGAATCCATTCTTGACTCTTGAATAAATGGCTCATTGACTCATTCCTGGATCGTGATGGACCATAATATCCATGTTGAAACCTTTTGGACAATAATATGCATTTGATGAACCTATTTCGAAATTTTGAACCCCAATGCCCTGCATAAAACCTTAACTGAGATGTGAATTGCATCTAGATGATTATCATTCCACTGTATACGCTTACGCCTTGATAACTTTGTCTTTCTAACAAGACTAAATGACCTTGGACATATACTGCTATGGAAGTAGACCACTGGTACTTGATGAATGGTCGTTGAAGCAATCTCCTGATAATCATGAAGAATCGGTCTTATTTGGTATACACCTCAACCACCATGAAACCCTAATTCCCAGAAGTTCCAAATTAAAATCTAAATCATAGACCAAATATACTAGTGAATAGTCTTGGCGAGCAGAATCCTCGAAGATCACTTAATCAGGGAAATTAACCCTAATCCAATAGCATGAGTACACGAAGGTGTTATTAGCCACATAACCAGAACCTTCATTTTATCTTACGATTGCAGCTACGGTATGAAGCTCTAATTCTAACTCCAGTGAAGTAGCAACCACAAACCAACGAAATAACTTGATTCTTCGGAGTGCATCGATCCCATGCCTTAAGAGCCAATGAAATGCATGATTGTGAATGTTAATGACCTAGTGAGAAATGCGGATGAATGTGAAGCGTAAAGCCAGTTAGTGGTAATAAATATGAGGGCAAATTTTGAGGTATTATAAATGTAAATAAGAAAGCAAATAGGCAAATAAAGAAGACAAATAAGCAAAACGATCACTCAAGCGAAAATTATCCTAAGTTAGGATCGACTCTCTCTTATGCATAAAGCATTGTCCCCAGCAGAGTCGCCAATCTGTCGTACCTTGCAAACGGCTACGATCCCCACGCTGACCGCGGAACAAAATAAACAAAAGAATCGCCATCTAATTCTATTTATTCTACTTAGAGAACAGGAAGATATAGCTACAACCTAATAAGGAAAGGAAATGGTCTGGAACCAAAATCTAAGTCCGGGAGTCGGTTACGCCAAGGGAAGGTATTAGCACCCCACACGTCCGTTGCACTCAACGGGAACCTTTTAGTCTAGTTTACGAATGAGTGATGATTTATACTAATTGTCTTCTTAAGGGTAAACGATACGGAAAATGGGTAGTTTTATTCCTAGTGTGCTCGACAAGGAGTAAGATCTGTGTGCCTACGTATTCCCTTGTGCAATGGGAAAGTCAAAGCCTCGTACTTCGTGGTTCTACGGTTGGTCGTTTGATTTTATTAGGCGTCAATTGCTCAACCCCGAAGCATATGCCTCACACCTAAGCAATTGAGGAAACCCACCGAAGATTCAGTGCACTCCTTTTATCACCTTGTTTTGATAGTTATTAAGTATTTTAATTACCTAGACCACTTGACGTTGGATCAAGGGTTTGGATCTAAGTAACGTTTTGGTAAAAGGGAAGGTCTATGCTAATAGAGTGTAAAAGGGTTAATCGGTTACGTGGGATCGAATACTAGTTCCTAAGAGGACGCCTAGTAAACGGAACCAAAACCTAAAGGAAGTGTGAGTGTGCGGGTGCAACCACTTGGTGTTGGATCAAGGGTTCGCGCAATAAGCGATAACGAATAAATAAAATACGTACACCAGAATCGGGGGAAGGATACAAGTAATTTACATGGGATTGCAATTAAATAAAGGGTCTCGTTGTACTTTGCCCAAGAGAAAGCGTGTGTGCAGTGTCCTAAATTATGTGGAGCCGTTGGAGCTCGAGATAAAATTGAAAGCGTCAGAAAGGTGGCTTTTTAACTATCTTAGAATAGATTGAATTTTAGAATCATTCTATTAGAAGTCGAGCGTCATTTTATAATTATTTAAATAAAATAAATGCGATAAAAAAATAAAATCAGTCTCATATTAATTTAAATAACGTCGATTTGTTGAAATCGAATATTTAAATCTTTTGTTATTTCATCGACCATAAAAATAAATTAAAGTAGAAAAATAATAGTAAATAAAAGAATTGGCCTCATATTTAATTTAAATAACGTCGATTTATTCGAAATCGAATATTTAAATATTTATTCCTCGGCCAAAATAATAAATTAGGAAAATAGGAAATAATGAGGAAAATAAAAGAGTGGCCTCAAATTAGGGGATAAAGTCGATTTATTAGAAATTGAATATCACCATTTATCATAGGCCGATTAAATACTAAAGTCGATAAATAATGGATCTAAATTAATTAGAAACCATAAAAAGTAATAGAAAGCGGCCTCATATCGGTTCAGACAACGTCGGTAAAATCGAATGTCACAAATCAGATAATAATATCATAGACCAACAAATATGTGAATAAATCGAAAAATCGATAAATAATGGAGAAATTTAAAAGATGGCCTCATATAGGTTTAGATAACATCGATTAAAAAATCGAATATTGATAAACCATTAATTTATATCATTGGCCCCAAATAATAAACATGAGAGAAAATAATAGAAGAAAATAATAAATCAATAAGCTATTAACCACTAAAAGCAACCATTTGAGTAAGAATTAAATTCTAAAAAAAATATAAACAACACAAATAATAAAAAGGGAGGTGGATCGCTAAAACAGGAATGATACATAGCAAAACTCAAATGGGCTTAGCCCGCACCAAATCCTGCAGAGGAAAAGAATAAAAATAAAGATGCATCATGGCAATTAAAAAAAACTCTTATGTGTAAAAAAACGAAAGAGGTCAAACAAAAACCTAAAACTCAGTAACGTGAAAGGGTCTCTCTGTTCTCAACAACAACATATTCTTTCTCTTTTAAACACGATAAAGAAAAAAGTTTCAGAAAAAAAAAACCCACCCTTGAATCGAAACACAGCGGCGATTCAATGATGTTCTCACACTCTCTCTGCGGCGATTCCTCTCTCCGATTCGGTGGAAAAACAGTCGATTCACTCTCAAGTATCGGTTCCTCACTCGCGCCTCTCAACTTTCTGATTCGACTCACTCTCGCGCTCTCGACGTTATTGCGGTGGCGTTTTCATGGTTTCGCTCTGTTTGTCCTCTCTCTCGAATCTCACTCACGATTCGTTTCGATTCGTCTCAGATTTGTTTTGAATCACAGTTCGATTTATAACGATAAGTTTGGTTTTGGATCTATTTTGTTTATGGATTCTTGTTTGGTTTTGGTGAGATTGAAGAACGACTTATAAAGGATAAACGACAGAGGTTGAAAGGTTTTACAAGTCTGTAGTTTGTGAAGGTTAAAGATGAAGATGGAGGTTTCTGTGAATGATTGGTGTGATGTTGCAGAGGGATAATAGCTTATCTTTTTTTTTTTCAATTGAAATATGGTTGCCTCTTATTTATGGAAGAAATGGTGAGAATTTGGTGTGTCGTTTTGATAACATTGTGGTGCGTTTCATTCGTCACGAGAAGTGGTCTGCTGAGGTCGTTTTGGATAGCATATGGGCGTGAAAATCGTCCTCGGATTGTCGCATGTGATGTGTTTCGTTTTCGCTAGCTGCTGCGATTTTTGTGCGAGATATGCGCTTGGCCGAGTGGGTGCTGCATGAAATCTTCTTTCTCTTGTGGGGTCCATTTTGTTGTTATGGAAACTTTCTTGTTTATAAAAATGGATTATATGTCTACAAGTTGAAACATATTAATAATAATAATAATGGTAACAATGACAATAATAGTAATAATAATATTAATAGAAATAAATGATAAAAATAATGACAGAAATAATAGTAAAAATGGATAATAATAATAATAAAATTAAATAATGAGAAGAAGAAAAAAAATAGTAGGTATGAAGAATAATGAATGATTTTTTTTATATGTAAGATAAAAAAAGTTTATTCCAACAATAATAGAATTATGAAATAAGAAAAATTTGATTTAAAAAAAGAATTTTTGAATTAGGACAAAAAATAGAAACAAATGGACAATAATTCAGAAATGGGCCTCAACCGAATTTACAACACTCACGATCCGGTAAACTCAAATGAAAATGATTATAACCCTGTGACACTGAACCTGAACAATTAAAACGACATATTTTAGATTTTCTGAATAATAAAAGAAAATACGCGGGTAGGACAAATTTGGGGTATGACAACAGGCTGACCTCCTGGAAGTTTATTGATGATGATTGGATGAAGAAAGTGGCTGAAAACTTGCTATGAAGTATTTTTTGAATTTTTTTTAGGGTTTTTTGGTGTAAGAATTTTCGTGTCTTGACTTGGTGGTCATGTTATGTATTTATAATTGTGTAAATTAGGTCAGATTTTTGGGCCTTGATGAAGTGTTCTTGGGTTGCTTGAGTGTGAAGAAACAAAGATTCCAAATTTGTAAAAAAATCATATATAATTATGCTTTTTTAGTCTTGCGCGAATTTGAACATGATCAATCAGCTTAATCATCAAATATTTGATCCCAAAATAATTTTGGAATCAAATATTTGATTTTTTATGATTTATTTCAATTAAAATTGAATTTAAATGATTAAAATTCAATATAAGATAAAACAAATAATAAAAATCAGAAAATATGATCAATGGGTCGTGAATAGTCTTAGAATTCAGTTTGGGTTGAAAGATTATAGGTCCGTTTGAAGAAAACTTGAGTTTTGGTCTTTTTTGCTTCATACACCTCCTCAAAATTTCCCAACTTCAATAATGCATAACTCCCTCAATTTGTATCCCATGAAGGTGTTCTAGGACTTTTTAGAAAGCTTAGAGTGTCATATAAATTTTCCCTTTGGTCCCATGTCCATTTCATTTTCCATTTTTAAATTATGAGCTTTTTAAAAAGTTGACTTTTTGTTGACTTTTAAAAGGACTTGTAATGTCTTGGCTCATATCTCTCAAATGAAGCATTTTTGGACTTGGCTTGTGAGACACAAAGTTGTAGAGAATTGAATTTCCTTCAAAATGATATTTGGATGGGAAATCCTTGATGAAGTATGTGAAAGTTATGACTGGTCAAAGTTCAGTTGACTTTTCCAGCACAAAACCCTAATTTAGTAACTCCTGATTCTTGATGATCCTGAGGTTTCCTTGATGAATCATGATTAACCCTTGTTAAAATGATGAATTTCATCTAATAATATTGATATTGACCAACAATATTGAAGTTTGACTTTATGTTGACCACAGTTGACTTTTTTGACAAAGTTAACTGATTGTTGATTATCTGAGCATCTGACTGACCAAACTTGTAGGGAAAGCCTTGAAACTTGACATGAGGATTCTTTGAAGTATGTGAGATACCATGAAGTATACTTGAGGCTTTAGAAGTCCAATTTACCTTGGGAAAATCAAAACCATAGTTTGAGATTCATTGCTTAGGAGGAGGCTTTGTCTGATGAAACTTGAAATCCTTTTGAGCAATTGTGAATCTTGTGCTTATTAGAAGACCTCTTGAGACACATTGTCTTGAATTTGGGAGGGAAAATTTTGGGGTACAACATCAGCGCTTTGTACGTTGGCCTATTATTTGGTCGGAGATTGTATAGAAATGCCTCATCAAGTGGTTAGATATAAATATTCACGGAAAAACATCGCGAGAATAAATAAGCATATACACGGCAAAGCATCGTGTCAGATAAAATCAGAGGTATACATCATGGAAAAACATCATGGCATAAAAGAATACACAAAAAAACATCGTGAAATTAATAATCAGATAACACGGTATTTCAAGGATCGAAAATAACAAATAAAATGTTTTAAGGTAGATTCATGAAGATATTAATATACATATTGAATTAATCCAGTCGTACCCTAAATTTTGACTCATGATTTTCTTCACTAACTAAAAAGTCAAAGAGGGACTCTTTTAACTTTTTAGGTGTATTTCTTTATTTTAA
The DNA here is from genome assembly GCA_963966055.1 of Lathyrus aphaca. NCBI lineage: Eukaryota > Viridiplantae > Streptophyta > Magnoliopsida > Fabales > Fabaceae > Lathyrus > Lathyrus aphaca. The sequence continues at coordinate 484,762,780 of OZ014525.1, read as the reverse complement.
TTTATCAAGGGGGTTATTTTTTTATATTTTTTTTTTTGGGTCAATGTTAATTTTATTTATTTATTTTAAACATCTAATAATTACTTATTAGATTAATAAAATAATAAATCTTTATAAAAGTTTGTTTTTATTTTTTATTTTATTTTTGGAAAATGTTTTATTAATTATTCAAAAGGGCTCTAAAATTTGTATTTCTTATATTAAAATAATAATAATAATAATAATAATAATAATAATAATAATAATAATAATAATAATAATAATAATAATAATAATAATAAAAGGGGTGACTTTTGGGTTTTATGGATTTTTAAATAAAAGGATTTATTTGAGAATTTTTTTTTATCTAAAAATAATAATAGTTATTATTATTATTTGAAAAAATATATATAAAAAGGGGAGTAGGATTTTATGGATTTTGGGTTTTAATCTTATAATTTTTTTTCATATATATATATATATATATATATATATATATATATATATATATATATATATATATATATATATATATATATATATATATATATATATATATATATATATATATATATATATATATATATATATATATATATATATATATATATATATATAGAAAATTTTTAACATGGTTTCGCCATTAAATTTTTATTATTATTGTTTTAAGAAAAAAATGTTTTTTATTAAAATAATTATTTTATATATATATATATATATATATATATATATATATATATATATATATATATATATATATATATATATATATATATATATATATATAGTGATCATCGTAAAAAAAAGTTTAATTTATTACTTTTAATTAATTTTTATTAACATCATTATTGTCACTATTATTATGTATTATTATTATGATTGAAATTCCAAAATTTTGAATACTCCAAACTCACGATTTTAATAGAATAAATCCATATCCCATTCAAAAAAATTGCATTCTCTGAAAAAATACACTTCATTACATTAATACTAAATCAAATCTCTTTAATAAAATATTTCAATCCAAGATAATCAGATTTGCATTAACTCAAAATCAGTAAATCAAGATACTCATTTTTAGCATTTTTTCCTATAAAAAAAATTATATTTTATTTCGTATTTATGAAATTATTAACAAAAAAAATCAGAAAATTAATTACAATTATATTTAAATATATATATAATATGATTTTTGGGAAGAGATCCTTTTTAATTTCCATTTAGTATTATTGTATTATTAATATTATTATTATTAATGTTATTATTTTTATATGTTTTTGGTCAATTTTTGTTGACCGAATCATGAACACAGTTTGCGCATCAAAAATCAAGAGAAAGATCAAACGAAGCTGAATCAAAAAAATTGGACCAAAACTTGAAATCAAATCTTAATAATCTCAAATCAATCAAATTATATCAAATCAAATCCTCATTTTACAACAAAACTATAATCAGATCTAATATTTTACCTCAGAAACAAATCAAATGTTATTACAAATTGCAAATCAAATCATGAACAAATTCAATCTAACTAATTTTTCTAACCTAAAATTATTTATATAAATCTAAGACTAAATAAGAATGGGAGAAAAAAAATTAAAACCCTAAACTAATTTGTTGTTGCGAATCTGAACCATTACCAAAGCTCTTCAATCCATCAGAATTTATGGTTTCATATTGAAACCCTAAATATTCTCATAGCTAAACCTTCATTCCGTTTGTACCTGCAAAAGAACAAAGAAAAGGATTAGGAGGGAGGAACAACCAAAGCCAAACAGAGAGTTAAATAAGGAGAAGAAGTGAAATCGGGGCAACTTAAATCGAACACGGCAGGGAAGGTAAACACAAAAATACTTAGCTTTAAGTTTTGTATTGATTGATCATTATGGTTGTTGTGTTTTAATGGTTGAATATTACATGTTTGTGGGTTTGTTTATGTTTCTGGGTTTGTTTCAGGGGTAGGGTTCATTAGGGTTCTTCATAAGAACCCTAGGGTTCTTGGGGTTTGAGGTTTTCTAGAATTTTGTTGAATTTTTGGGTTAGGGTTCTTACAAAACCTAAGATCCTATGAAGATTGTTGGGTTGGGGGTTAGGGTTCATCTGGGTTCGTATGAAGGTTTGAAGGTTTATGGGTTTTTTGGGATGAAGGTTTGAAGATTTCGGTTGAAGTTCAACCGGAATCTGGGTGGTTGGGGAGGTTTACGGTGGGGGGGGGGGTGGCCGAAGTGTGAAAAGGGGAGAGAGAATAGAGAGAGATCGAATCGAAATTAGGGTTTAATTATGTCTGGAATTTGTTTTTTTTAATATTAAATTTTATTTTTCATTATTATTATTTTGTAATTTACAGGGTGTTATTAGATAATTAATCAATTACTTGATTAATTGATTAATTAAGATTTATATTCTTAATTAAGGGTTATGGGGATTAGGATTTTAATACATATTTTGATATAGAAAAAGGGATAAAATGGTTTTCTTTAATAAAAAAAATAATAGTTTTTTATATATATTATTGGATTAAATTATTTTGGGGGGTAATATCTTAAATTGATTTTTGGGTTCAAATCATTAAATATGTTTTGGTGTTCTAAATTAAAAATTGTTTTTTATATATGAATTTAATCTTGGGGTTTCATTTGAGGGCTTTTCATAATATATGAGGTTTTATCAAATATTTTGGGGTTTTAATAAATATTTTGTGGTTTCATAATTATATTTTGGGGTCTTACCTAGGTGTTTCAATATGAAGATTTTTTATAATAATCAGGATCTTTATAAATAATAAAACGGGGTTTTAAAAATAAGGGTTTTTATTACTTAGTAAGAGGTAAGGGATTAGGTGAATGAAACTATGATGCTCTAATCCCTATTTTGAGGGTACGTAGGTATAGGGTATTTGTACAGAGACCTTAGCGAGGAAACTTAGGAAAAATTAGGGTTTTGTAATATTCATGCGATTTGAATTTTTTTCACAAACAAACAAACCCTAAAGGCTAAAAAGGATCCTATTAAGTATAATAGAAGTGAGAAGTGTTTAACACCTTCCTCTCACTTAACTGACTCCCGGACATATGATGATGACCCTTAAATGCTAAGTGGAAAAATTATTGGCCGGGAAAACTCAACTTTGATTAAATTGTTTAAAATTAGTTTAGTTAAATTTTTGTTTAAACTAAATATAATAAATATTTTGATATTAAGCTCTTTTAAAATAATTTTAACTTTATAATGACATTCGTATACATGTTAATTTCTTCATTAAATATATCTTAAACGTTTTTATTAAACTTGTTATTTTCTCCTATTAAAATGTGGTCCCTATAAGCCCATTATGTTTTTAATTTAAATTTGTATAATTTAGTTAAATCTCACTTAGTTAATTTAAGTTAAATTAATTATTCAAACTAATATGATATTATTCTAAGTTGTTAATTTGTTTTTAATTAATTTGTCAAAAGGAATTGTCGCAACCGACTTAAAACTTAAGAGTCATCATCCTATTTTTTTAAGGTAAATAAGGATAAACCTAAATGCTAAGTGGAAACATTATTGTCGGGGAAAACACTAAATGCTAAGTTAAAAATTTGTTTTCAATAATTTGTCAAAAGGATTTGTCGCGACCGACTTAAAACTTAAAAGTCATCATCCTATTTTTAAAGGTAAATAAGGATAAAGCTAAATGCTAAGTGGAAAAATTATTGTCTCGGAAACCACAATGTGTGTGAGTGTTATGAGCAAACCTTTTGAGGGAAAACATTCAACATATAATGATAATCAATTGGAAAAATTATTGTGCGAGGAAATATGCATGCATCATAGAGTTAGATGAGTTTCAAGCTTACTTGTACTTGCAAGAGCAATAGCAGATCAAATTTGATGCTGGGGATGTTCCATAAGTTGTTTGATGTCTTGAACAACTCCATTATATCTTAGGGAAGGTGTTTGGGCAATTGGAATGCCTTGAAAACTTCTGGATCAGTTCATAGTATCTCAGCTGCAAGTTGCTCTTAGATGGCCATGGTGACTTGAGATTTTGATGTTACAGATGAGTGATGAGTGTTTGAATAGCTCACATATGATGTTTTCGAGGTGTTAGAACCATTGGTTTAGATTTTATGCCCTCAAAACTCAGAACCCGATACTTGCAAAAAAAGAGAGGAATTTGAGTTTGAGAAGTGAATGAGAGAAAACTATGTTTTCATGAGCTTTTATGTCATTTTTATGAAGTTTGGACCTCTATTTATAGAGGAATAGTTGTCGTGAAGTTGCCAACTTGTTGCTTAAGAGATAAGTTTTGAAGCTCTTGATCTTATCTTGTGAAAATATCTTCTTACAAGCCTTTATGAATTGCTCAAATAGCTCAACTATGATCTGAGAAAATTCACATTCTGGATTGTTTCTATTGGTTGATAATTAGAGCATCTTGACCAATCCTGGAAAGAATCTTGAATATGCACTATTTGCTCATGATTGCACATAGGATGCTAATCATATTCTCTTATATTCTTATCTGCAAATGCTACATGCTCCCATTGGCTGGTCTTCAACTGAATTTAAAGGTTGTGCAGAGTAAACGGTACTCTCACGCAATGATCAAACATTAGTAATAAATTCGGTCATATAATGAACGTCTTTGACATCAATCATTACCCATATGGATAAAATTAATAATTACTACATATTTACCGTCACATATATGAAATTATTCAGCCAAACTGTGTCTTTCTTTTAGCCGATCATAACAATTTGCACGAATAATTACACAATACACATTTTGTAATTCCGATTGAATCAAATTTACATAACAAATGTTACTTTTGCAACATGTTGCTTCAATCAACTCAATCAAAATTATTAGACATTTTAATAAATTCAATGGGAAGAGTCTTAAGTTTAAGAGACACTACCCACAAATGTAGGTTGTATTCATTTAGGATGTCTAATAATAATAATAATAATAATAATAATAATAATAATAATAATAATAATAATAATAATAATATTTCTTGAAAGTCCTTAGTGGGATAACAAATTCACAATAAAACATAAGTTTGATGAATTTATACAAATTGCATGATAAAAATATACTTATTATTGTATAAAATTTAATAACAATAATCTATTATGCTAAAGGTATAAATTCAAATCATATAAATATTAAATATACATATACCCAAAATAAATATCAAACAAATTCACATATACACCAAATAATTCTTTAAATAAATCATTTTAGAATCAACAAAACCAATTCTAAAATCCAAAGTATCCAAAATTTAAAGAATCTATTCTTTAAGAGATATTTAAAATATTAAAAATTTTCCATAAATAATATATAATAACTAAATATATATTAAACAAATTAGTATTGTCTTATCTCTCAAAATCTAAACTCATGTGAAGATTTTATGTAAATCAAAATGAAAGATAAAACAATAATTAAAAAAACCAAATAAAAAGATTTGATAATAATTTTTTTTTTAAATTCAATATTTATTTTTCCCAAATGATTGACATAAATATATATTTCTAAATATATACTCTATAGCCATAAATAAAGTGTTGAAAATCAAAATCTTTAATAAAAAATATATTTTTATTATTTTTCAATCATCAATCATAACAATATATGTGATTCCAAATATATTTGGCATAATATATACTACTGTTAAATAAGATATCTCTAAAAGAAAACCAAAATTTTCAGAAACATCTTTTTCCCAAAAACTATTCAAATTTTAATTTTCAAACAAATTTTTATTATATAGTTTCTATGTCAAATTCAAAAGTTTCCATGATCACAAATATAATTTTAGGAGTTATAAATTAAAATAGATCCTTACCATGATATTATACTTTTCAAATCACAAATATAATTTAAAATGTACTAAAACAAATATCATTTAAATATATACTATAACCAAATTTATGGAAGATCCTAAATCCTTATAAATCTTTTGAAAATAAATATAACACATAAACCATAAACTTCAAGTAAATGTAACAAAAAAAAAACTGAAAAATTATCATTAAAACTCCATGACTCTTAAAACATATATATCAATTTTGAAGGAAAAAAAAATCATGAATTTCAAATATATGTTTCATGATCCAAAATAAATATAAAAAAACATTGATGTTTAGAGGACAAATCTCTATAAACTAAACATGAAAATTAGGTTATCATACCACTTGTTGGAATTAAATCAATAATAATTATATACAAACATGTATATAATTACATAATTTACGACATGTTAGTATATGAGAGAGTAGATTGAAGGAATATCTGAATTTATTGAGAAATATATTATTGACGGTAAATCCTGAAAATTAGAAAGTGTAGAGACAAGTGACCGAAAGTTGTTAGCTTGTGGATCTTTCTTAACCAATACTTACTCTCTCTCTCTCTCTCTCTCTCTCTCTCTCTCTCTCTCTATATATATATATATATATATATATATATATATATATATATATATATATATATTCACATAATAATTATTAAAATATAATATTTAAATTATAAAATATTTCAACATATGTTCATGTAAACCACTAGAGAATACATGTTCTTGTATATTTACATTTTTAGATTGTTTGTAAATGTTATATTTATGGATTTGGGACAACTTTTAAGAAAGTTAAAATTAGGGTTACATAAACAACTTAATTATTTTATTTTAAGTACTTTAAATCCATTCAATTCCACACAAATTAATCGAAATTCAACAGAATTTTTTTAAATATTTATAATAGAAACACTACAAGAAAACAGCGTAGTAGCGTCGGTCAAAAGCCCTCGCTAAAATGCTTAAAACCGACGCTAATACCTTTTAGCGTCGGCTTAGCGTCGGAGTCGGGGCGGACGTTCTACCATTGGAAGCAAAGCATAATCACGAGCCGGCGCTACATTAGCGTCGGATATAATGAACGCTAGGCCGACGGTACAATACTAAAGCCGACGCTAATGTGCAATATTAAAAACATATTGCGACGGCTTTAGACGACGTAACAATCATCTAGTGGCGGTTCTAAACGACACTAAAACAAATTTTTTTATTTATTAGCGTGGGTCTAGGCCGCCGCTACACATATATTTTTTACATTTTACGACCCTAAAAGCCGTCGCTATACAACATATTCTGTGCTCTAGAGCGTCTCATAAAGCCGCCGCTAATTGGTTTTTTGTTTTTTTTAATTCTTGTTAGCGTGGGTCTAGGCCGCCGCTACCCATATATTTTTTTACATTTACGACGCTAAAAGCCGTCGCTATACAACATATTCTGTGCTCTAGAGCGTCTCTTAAAGCCGCCGCTAATTGTTTTTTTCGTTTTTTAAAATTCTTGTTAGCGTGGGTGTAAACCGACGCTAAATGTTTTTTTTTTTTAAAAATTGTTTTATTTTATATTCATTCCTGTTGCAAATCAAATCTACCTTTTACAATTTCCTGAACCTGTTTTTTATTTCAAACCATTCATTGATGTATTATCACATCATAATTTCCAACACAAAATAACAAACTTTAAATCCATAATATTTCTACATTAATTAAGATGTCAAACTTACATCAAAATCAAAATATTGACACTATATTAAACTTGTGTCCATCCACTATATTACTACATAAAAGTGTCAATGACCAACACAACACAAACTATAAAATTTGTGAAAATCAACAGTTTGATCCAAGTCCCAAAACAAAGAAAAAGAGCATGCATCTGACACTAACATCAATCACTCATATCTTCTAGATCCAATGAGTGCTCATCAGAGTCATCATCGTAATGCGCATGAGTATTAGGCTGGACACTAGAAGCATGAGCAGTGGAATGACCTGCCTGACTCGACTTCCAAGCAAACATATCTTTTTGAAATTCTTCAAACTTCCTTTTCAACTCTTCTGTCTCGGCTATAGCTTTATCTGCACGTGCATTAGCTAATGCAGCCTCTTCACGTGCTATGGCAGACTCAGCTCTAGCCGCCTCAATCGCTTGGTTATCCACCTCTCTATTCTGATTAACAGTCACTTGTGTCAAATAAGACACACCATATCGTACGTTAACCGCCAATCGGGCAGTTCCATAGCAACGGCCACGCGTCTTACCCCCGGCAACTTCTTTCCAAATTTGTAACTTGTCTGACCCATCCACGTTATTATCAGTTTGAGTGGCTTGAGTCAAACGATTCACATAATCTTCCTGTAAAATATAACACACATAACATCACATGCAGTGAGCATAAACAATTCCACTAATTCATAACAGTGAGCATAAACAATTCAAACCAATAATTCATAATAGTCAGAGCATATCTCTAATAAATATTTTAATTTGATGTACTACCTAAAAAGAATCCAACACACTTTCACTTAACAACATACATACTAACATTTTAACAAGATCCACTTAACAGCATACATACTAATAACATACATACATACATTCATTATAACAAGTTCCTAACATTTTAACAAGTTCCACTTAGCAGCATACATACTAATAACAACATAGTAATTTGACTAAATCAATGGAATGAATTAAAATGTCATGGTTATAATCACAAAGGTACTGTCACACAAGCATAACCGTTGTTGTGTTTTTCAACTGTCATATGATTGATAAAATAATGCATGATAAAAGAGTAAAACTCATTAATTGTATAATATGATTGATAAAGTTTTATTATCTTGTATTTTCCGTAAACCAAATAAAACATTAGATTAGCATATATAATAATATGTTTGATTTGGCTCTAAATAACATTAACTAACTAAGAGAGATATTGAAAATATTATTCATTTAAAATATATTATGTCATGTTGATTTTAGAAGAATGAAAAGGAGATCTTAATCTCAATGCTCCAGGATTAATTAGCTTACATGTGTTTTTTCTGCACGACGGTCTACCCACTGCCCATTCTTCTTCTTATGGGTGGCCATGAAGAGCTCGTCAGGATTTGGCGGTCGACCTAATTTCTTCTCCTACAATGCCATGAAACAACAACAATAGTTTATATAATACATTGCTTTTAGGAATATATTTATTTGGTGTGTGGTGTGATCAATCGGATTACAAATAGAATACATACCAATTCTAGAGCAACATCATGATGAGCTCTACGTCCTGTGGTATGGACCGCGCCACCTCTAGTTGATGCTCGATTAGTCTTGTTTTGTTCAGAGAGCTTTTTGAATTCTTCAGTTTTCCACCCGTCAAGTAGATATGCATAATATTTTTCACCCAACCAAGACGGCTTTTTCCCACTCTTCCTAATCTTACCAAATATATCAACTATTCTTTTACCACAAGCTTTATGAAACAAATCTCGCATTTTTCCTTCATCACACGGCTCCCACTGAACAAGATCCTGATTAAAGAAATAGGATTAGTTTTGAATATAATTATAAGTAATCTTAAAGTATTTCGTAAACATCTTAAAGGTAAAAAAAGAAATTACGTCTTACTTTAAACATCTTAAAGTATTCCTCTCTCTCATCTCTTCTACCACGTGCTTTGAGTTTCAGCTCACTGTATCTCATGAAATTTCCACAATAATTATGTATTAAAACTTTTCTAATAGCTGCAGCAACAACATCACTCGGAGCTAACCTGCAATATTAAGAAATTGAAAGATAGTAATAATAAATGAATAATAATTCCAAACATGAATATTAGGAGGAAAAATCATTTTGAATACTAAATTTCTTACCCATTGCCCATAATGCTAATCATTGGCCTTTGTCCACCAGAAAATGCTTGTTCCGCGACCGCCTCTTCCTCCTCATAAACTGTTTGGTCCCTTTCCTCTTCCTCTTCCTCTACTGCTACCGTGGTGTGATGGACAGCTGGACCTTGCAAAACTTGTAGTGTCACTCCAGGGGTAGGAACAAATGTGCATTCATCAAAACTAGGTTGTGATTCGGTTGTCTGAACCGGTGGTGGTGATGCAATAGTATGAGGCGGTGGTGGTTCTACGGTAGTATGAGGCGGTGGTGGTTCTACGGTAGTATGAGGTGGTGGTGGTGCTACGATAGTATGAGGCGGTGGTGGTGCTACGGTTGTATGAGGCGGTGGTGGTGCTACGGTTGTATGAGGCGGTGGCGGTGGTGGTGCTTGCATTCTTGGACGCGTTTGGTTCCTTGTGTCATGCTTCATGCGAGATGTGTTTATAGCAAGGGCTCCAGGTGGCATATGTCGTGTCCGACATAATCTGTCAACACTGCATTAGCAAAAATGCATCAAAAGATATTAAATTTAAAGAAACCAAATCGTGAAAGTTTTTGTCATCTTACGGTTTCTTGTTGATTGGTGCTTCCTTCTTTGAACCTTCTCTTGTCATTTCAAATTAGCAATTTAGTGGTGATTGTCCTCCACCTGAAATATACTTTTGTTGCTACCAGTTAGCCATTATTTGGAAAGTAATTTTCTGTTTTTAAAGAATAATAAAGAATATATGACATACAAATGACGAATGGATCATATGATAATATAATAAAGAATAATAAAGAAGATAAACGACATTCATATGATAATATAATAAAGAATAATAAAGAAGATAAACGACATTCATATGATAATATAATAAAGAATAATAAAGAAGATAAACGACATTCATATGATAATAATAAATTAAATAAGGAAAAAATGAGAATTCTTGCACCCAAAATGAGAATTCTTGCAATGGCATAAAGTAAACATTGAGATGCACCAAAAACAAATGGGTTGCTCCAACAAAAGTGACAGTAGCTAATGAAAGCTCTTTATACCATGTGACAAACATTAAACATTTATACCATGTGACAAACATTAAACATTTATTTCATGTTTCACTAATTTATGTTTCTAAAAATCTTTTTTGGTACACAACAATCATAAAACAATCAAGATGCAATTAGTACACTAAACACGAAAAAAAAAACACATATTATGGATCATTTGTCACTAGTACTGGCTCGACCTCTTCAATTAATCCTTCGTCGGCTAAACCATGTATTTGTTCAAACTCTGTTATAGGCAAAACTGTTGACATTTCATCAGATTGATAAGGCATTTCATCCTCGGTGTTATCTATTTCCACATAACCCCTTGGTTTTGTGGTGATTGCAGCACACCATCCACGCATGTTTCTACACATATCTGGATAAGGGACATAATACACCTGTTTTGCTTCTTGTGCAAGAATGAACGGGTCATATTGACGATATCGTTTATTCATCTTAATGTCAACAATATTGTACTCCTTATTAACTCTTGTGCCACTATTAGTTGTAGGATCAAACCAAGCACAGTAAAATAGGGCAATCTTGTTGCTAAAGCCATGATATTCCAATTGAAGGATATGTTGGATGACACCATAAAAATCATTTTCTCCTCCATTTGTAATTCCTTTAACAAGTACCCCACAATTAGTTGTCTTTTTACCATGACTCCATTCTTCAGTGTGGAACTTGTACCCATTAACAAAGTAGATGTGCCATGATGTTGCCTTAGGATTAGGACCGAGAGCTAATGCCTTCACGTATGGGCTAGGAGTTCCATTTCTCTCATCATTGACCTAAAAAAATATACTTTTAACCTTAGACATATTTCATTGGCAAACTACATAAATGTTATAAGTATACTTACGTATTCCTTTAGCCATGAAGGAAATTGCTCGTGTATAAGACCAGAAGCATCTTCCTCATTGATACGATGATATTGCATGAACAATCTGACACCGAATATAAAATATATGAAGTATTTATACACAATGGTTGAGAGTTAATCAGTTGTTTTCTAAAATGTACTTACGCAAGATACGGTTTAACCTCATCACAATTGATTAGGATGTGCATGTGAGCAGATTCCCATTCCTTATCAAGCACCCAATAGTCCCGAGGCTTTCCACTAGGACGACCACACTTGCTAAAAACAGAAAGTGTTGGTTGGACATTCTCATGATGTAACCCAGGATCGTTTCTTAAACTTGTACTTGGAAACAAACTAACAGTCTTGAAGTAATGAGAGCAAAAATAAGTAGTTTCACGATGCAAGTAGGCAGTGCATATTGAACCTTCAACCCTTGCTTTATTTTTCACTGAACGCTTGTAGTCTCCCATTAATCTAAGAGTGAAACGGTTAAAAGATGTTATTTCATTAAAATAATCTACAAAAATTACACATCATTTACCTTTCAAATGGATACATCCAACGATATTGTACAGGACCACCAAGGATTGCTTCATTAGGTAGGTGAATCGGGAGGTGTTCCATCGAGTCAAAGAAACCAGGTGGAAAAATTCTTTCTAGCTTGCATATGATGATGGGAATGTTTTTTTCCAACCTAACAAGGTCTTCCAACTTCAATGTATTACAACACAAGTCTTTAAAAAAACGACTTAACTCAGTTAGCGGCTTCCATATCTCAATAGGCAAGGAACGAAAAGCAATTGGAAGCAAACATTCCATGAATACATGACAGTCATGGGATTTCATCCCCTTCATCCTACCCTTGGTGACATCAGCACACCTAGAAAGATTCGAGGAATAGCCATCAGGCATTTTTAGTTCCTTAATCCATCTACAGACCAGCTTTGCCTCTTCAGATGTCAAAGAAAACTTTGCCTTTGGTTTAGCCATCTTTCCATTAGGTAGAGGACGCAACTCTAAATCTCCACGTAAACAGTTTAAAGGTAAATCCAATCTGGCTTTCTCATTGTCCTTTGTTTTTGCAGGATCATTCATGACAGTGTTAAACACATTATCAAATACATTCTTCTCTATGTGCATTACATCAAGGTTGTGCCTTAATAAGTTATCCTTCCAATATGGAAGATCCCAAAATATACTTCTTTTGTTCCAATTATGTTGTTTCCCATATCCTGGAAATTTGGGGGCCCAGTCACTCGCAGTGACTTTTGGAAAATCACGAACAACTTCCCAGAGATCATGTCCTGTAAACATGTAAGGTGGTCTTTTTTTCTTAAACTTGTTTTTTGTAAATCTCTTTTTACTTTTTCTAAACGGATGATCCATTGGCAAAAACCGACGATGACAATCGAACCAAGAACTTTTTCCCCCGTATCGTAAAGTGAAAGCCTCTGTACTATCCATGCAATAAGGACATGCTAATTTACCTTGTGTCCCCCATCCAGACAACATACCATATGCTGGAAAATCATTAATTGTCCACATTAAATGCGCTCTCATTACAAAATTCTGCTTCATAGAGATATCATATGTCACAATGCCATCTCTCCACAAGTGCAACAAATCATCAATCAATGGTTGCAAGTAGACATCTATTTTAACTTTTGGATTGTGCGGTCCAGGTACAAGACAAGTCAAAAACATATATGGTTTGGTCATACACATTTCAGGAGGGAGATTGTAAGGTGTGACTATTATCGGCCAACACGAATACGGAGAACTAGAGGCTTGAATGTAAGGTGTAAACCCATCGGTACACAAACCCAATCTTACATTTCTTGGTTCACTAGCATAATTGGGATAAACATCATCAAAATGTTTCCATGCTTTTCCATCAGATGGGTGACGCAGAACATTTGGATTGCTTGTGTTCTCACGATGCCATCTCATTTGAGTTGCAGATTCCTTTGAAGCATAAAGTCGTTGTAACCTTGGAATGATTGGAAAATAGAACATTCTCTTCACTGCCACATCTTTGTATTTTCCCATTCCACTCTTTCGAGGAACATATCTAGCAGCTCCACAAACTCTACATTGAGTTAAAGTGATGTCTTCTTTATAATATAATAAGCATCCATTCACACAACAATCAATTTTCTTAACCTCTAATCCCAACTTAGACACCAACTTCTTCACTTGGTAATAGTTTTCAGGTAAGCATTGATTTGTTGGACAAACATCCTTAAGCATTTGAGAGAAAAAATCCATGGCCTTATGAGGAACATGCCAATTAGACATGGCAGCCAACAACTTAACTGAAATAGATAGTCTGGATTCAGAAGCTCCCTCATAAATAGGTTTGTTTGCAGAGGTCAATACATCATAAAATCGTTGAGCTTCTTCATTTGGTTCCTCGCCCTCACTAACTGTATTGTTTTCCATATTAGCACTCACATTGGGGACATTGACAAATTGCGTACTAGCATCATAGACCATTTCATTCATTGCATCAAATTGTTCTTGATCACCATGATTATTCTCACTAGCATTTCCGCCACTACTAGAATGACCACCAAAATCTACATTATGATTATCTTCTCCATGATGAGTCCATGTATAATAGTTGGGCAAAAAACCATCTTTGTACAAGTGATGTTTAACCTCACTAGGTGTTTTCAAGGGAATGCAGACACATTTTACACAAGGACACCTTATCCCTCCATCATTTAAAAATTCTGGTCGATTAATGGCTTTATTGACAAAATCTTCAACTCCACTAACAAATTCATCTTTCAAACCATACCTATTGGAGTTTACTCTATCATACATCCAACTCCGATCCATTTTCTACATAAAAAAACAAACATAAATTTCTAATTGATAAAATATAGATTGAGATTGAGCCTATGTATCCCTATAAATAATGATTGGTGTTTATAATAAAAAACTATAACTCAACCATTACTTCAAACTTCAAACTTAATAATAGTAGTACTTAGAAGCAAACAATGTGTAAATAGGAACATAAATATAGGAACAATGTTTATAGAAGCACACAATGTGTAAATAGGAAAAAATATGATCTCACAGAAGGGCTAAAGGTCAGCACATAGAGCATGAAAGATTATTTTTAAAGACTGAGAAACTATATTAACTAAGATGACATAAGAAATGCCACAAAATGATACAACTAGTTTGTTTCTGCACAGGAACAACAAATTTAAAACACCAAAATAGTAAGCAGCTTCCAAAACACTCCATACACATCCCCAATACAAACTAAGACACCAGACATATACAAATCCTCTGCAATAATAATATTGGCTCTCACATTCCAACCCCAAAACAGAAGAAAAATAACCACTGCAATACAACCCAGAGACCAACAGCTGCTACAACCAAACAGGCATCATAATTCCGATTAAATGGAAGCCACTGACTTAATTAACTCTTACTACACCGTGAAACAACTAATCCATCAAATGCACGCCTGAACGAAATTTGCGGAACAAAAGATTAGCTAATTCCTACCGCGGAAAATTCCGAAATCCAGACTTTGACATCCTGCTATTACTACTTGTAGCTAACTAACAATAGAATTCAAACCGCTGCAACCTCCGAATGCAATTAACCACACAAATAATTTGAGACACAAGATAGCCCAAGGGGAACTGATGAGCGTCTAAATGCGCACCACCAAAATAAACAACTTAACCAACAATATTTACAAGTTAATACACAAGCCACAACCAAGGAAATGAACCGACCAATAAACCCAGTTTCAAGCTATACAGAGCACGGAAGATATTATGGGTAAACTTGATTATTTTTTAGACAGATTAAAACATTGTAATAAATTAAAGAGACACTGAAAGAGACAGAATTTAAAATTTTATGATAATATTTTTATTTTATTAGTGTATTAAAATTATTATAAGTTGAAGAAATCCAAAGTCAAAATATTGAATGTTATACCTATATTTGTGTGCCCTCTTTAAGGAATTTTGTATAGGAAAGTGAGAGGATCCAATACATATCCCAATGAGTGAGCTGTTACTTTCAGTTGAGATAAGGTTGATGAATGGATCCATTATTTAGTATTAATTTCTTTACAAAGTCTTGGTTTAAGATGTGTATAGTTTTGCAGGTAACTCAATTTAAATGTGGTGGGGCTGCAGTAGGCCTTAGTTGGGCCAATGTGCTGGGGGACTCACATTCAGCTTCTGATCTCATGATTAGATGGGGTGAGTTCTTTGACAATTTGAATCTAAATATGCCCTACAACATCCCAAGAACCATTCCAAAACCCTTTAATTTGGAAGGTCCCAAAAAAGATCCGGTTACGGTTAAAAAGGTTGACCCAGTTGGCGATCATTGGATCTCTATGTGCGATAATTTGGCGTTGTGTAGCGAGAGTTCGAGAAGGATCTGAACTCACTACTGTGACGGTTTGTCGATCCGACCCGAAAGGTAGGGGCAATGATATAGTTGGAAATGACCAATTGATATGCAAGGTTGAGGCTAGAAATGATTGTTCTATTGTTGATAAGAATGAGGTGGTAATGGAAACAGAACATGTTCAAAGGTACTGCAAGCAGAGATCTTGGAAACTAGCACAGTAACAAGTAAACAAGCAGAAGAATACCTGCAGCTGAAATCGTTACCAAATCGTTCTTCGTTATTGAAGGTGGAACTTGTCGTGCAGCAGAAAGAAGCAGAACCTCCTGTGAATACCAGAACTTCACAATTAACCAAAAATATAAATAACAGAACTTCAAGGCTGCTAATACGCATGTTTTTTCTCTTATGTATGATCAGAACAGACAAGCATGATTGGATACATTTGACTGACAAGCATGATCAGAACAGACAAGCATGATCAGAACAGACAACCATTTACTACTACAAAGAGAATACCACACAGGAATACACCACAGGACACATCTTTGTGCACACACAATGTAAAGTGTTTCAAATAACAATGTAAAGTGTTTCACATCTTAGTTTATCATTTTTCTCCACTGTTTCATTTTAATTTAATGTTAGTTTTCATAATCACTGATTGAGAAAAACACAAACAGTTTATTGTACTGAATTTCACTTCATCAATATTAATTAATATCAATATGCTATTGAAAGAATCCATAATGAACAAGTTTGCATAACTACTATTTCAATTTGTTAACTCTAATTAGAATGTCTAAGATATGCTCTTTAATCACTGATGAAATCTACATATTTTCTTCTATGAATGCAGCCTAGCATGATGAAACGTCTGTTAATCATTGTTTTTACTATTCTGTTTCTATATGACGGTGTCTGTACGGCTTCTAAGGAAAAGGCTAATTTTATCATTCATATGGCGAAATCAGAAATGCCATCCATTTTCACACACCATTCACATTGGTTTCAATCCACTCTGAGGTCCGTATCTCCTTCAGCCCAAATTCTCTACACTTATGACAGAGCTGTTCATGGATTTTCTACCAGTTTAACGGCCAACGAAGTGCAACTGCTGTCAAACCAATCTGGGATTTTGAAAATTTCACTTGATAAAAAGTATCAGTTTAACTGTTAGGTTCAGGTCGATTCCAAAATTCTATAGTTTATTTCGTCAGTATTTATTTGATCAATTTTCATTCAGAGTTCATAATTATCAAATTTGAAAGGGCTGAAATCTTCATCTTTACAACTCCGGCATGAAAATTGAATCAGGTGTATAAGGCTATTAAAATCCTTTCCTTGCTTTAGGTCTGTCAGTATGTTAAGTTAATGTATAAACTGTCTAGTAATTGAAGCAAAAGCAGGCTCTAACAGATAAGTGGCATGCTGTTATTTAAGGCATCACTTTGGTATGGAATTTAGGTATAATTTTGTTGGATCGGCCGACACATTTCCCATAACCGATTTTATGCCTTTGGTTAATACTTTATTTTGGCCTGGTTACAAATATACATAAGTTCACACATATTCTAGTTATCCTATAAGTTATGAGTATCATGAAAACAGTTTTTGCTCTCTTTTCTTTTCCTCTAAGAAATACTCTACCGGCCCGGCATATGCTGCAGCAGCCTGTCTCAATGGATTTTCATCGTTCTAATAACTAGTTTTTGGTTTTGGTATTCCCTAATCATTTTCATGCGATTTCTTCTATATATAAAAATCTTAACAATCAGAGTAGGTATAAAAAAATCAGTTGGATGCAGACCTATTTCTGTTAATGGCCTGCTATCATCAAGTGTCCACATACAAACATTCAGTTATTAACTTTCTCATTAAAATAACTTCATTTATCCATTCAAACTAAACAAAACAACTAACTTCATAAAATAGTGCATAACTGAATTTCACTTAATTTTCAATTCTCAAAATTACTAAGTGCACGTCTAAATAACAAATTCTACTAACTGATAACATAATTCCTATTTTCAAAGTCATTTGAGTTGAATTTCATTGACAGTTAACATGAAATATATCATTGGCAGCCAGTCATAAACACTAGCTCAAATTCAATTCAATTCTAACTTCCAACATCAATTCAGTTCAATTCTAATACATCTTAAGAATACTCATTCATAAAAATACCTAACTTATAAACTGATAAGAATACTCACCAGAAAGAGAAGCTTGAAGGAGAAATAACAATATTACGAGAACACCGACATTTCGACCTCACCCTTTTCCCTACAATCATGGAAAACAGTCAAAACACAGTCACAAAATCAATGGATCTCAGACATTGGATAAAAATTAAACATCTTGTATTTTGACTTCAATAAATCAGGTTCAAATTAACTCGGAATACGAATCAAATGATTTTATTTTAATGGTCGATACTAGCTATTGTGTGACTCCTAAAAATCACTTCCAACCTTTTGCTGATTCAATAGAGCAAGTGTAGTGAAGTTGCTTAGTCTCCTTTCTTCCTAATATAGGTAATTTTGTCGGTAAATTGAAACCATTAGATAAAGATCAAGCATCTCACATTTTGATTTCAACAAATTGAACTCAAAACAAAGAACTCTGTATGTGAATCAACCAATGGTTTCAATTTACTGACAGCTAAGGTGATTGCATATGTATTGAGAAGCCAAAACCCAATTTTCTAACTTTAGGTATTCAAAATTTTGAGAAGCCAATTAACGAACGAGTGATAAACAGATAAGACTGCAAATTTCAAACGTAAACTAACTCCAATAATCATAGTTAATATGAACACCCATTACAAAGAAGAAAAAAACTATACAGAACATAATTAAAGTTGGAAACTTTACCTTGTGAAAAGAATAGGTGGAGATTTGTAGCTGCAATGAGATGAGAGATTTTAGCTTCCTTTCTGCTGGGAAACGATAAACCCTTGTCTTGATGTCTGAGATATACTTGGAACTAGAACCCCTGAGGTCAAAAAAACTATTAGATAATCAATTGATAATCCTAACAGCCATACAAACAGAATGATCGCATAATTAAGGGTTCACAAACTTCTAAACAATTTCTTAAGTTTCTAAACTTCTAAACTTCTAAATAAACTTCACAAACAGAATCAATTGATATGGACTGGGCACCATTTGATCCACTGCAGTAAAAAAATGGTGCAGTCAAATGGATGCTGAAACGGAATCAGATTAACAATGTTCAATGGATTTGATAATGTAAAGTTCAATTAATCGCACTTAAACGTTTATTAAATTCGCAAAAGAATGTGTATCAAACATAATGCCGGATGTAACTAGTTACTCCAATGTTCTAAGGATAAAACTATACAGTTATTAACAAAAACTTACTTCTTCTTGTCAATACTTGGGATATCACTTCTCTTCCTTCTCCACAATCACCTTCAAGGAAAACCGTCCATCTGTGAGATCAGCAGGGACAAGGTACCTACAATCTTTTCAATCAGTTTGTTAGTTACTACAAGCCAAGGCATCACTAAATCAAGATAAAATCTACATAAAAACTGACATGGCCTAACAAGGAGACTAACAATTAACTCTTTCAAAATAGCACGCTTTAATCGATTTTTGTTAACATCCATTAACCTTTTTTTAAACTAGCAGTAGAACCTAATAGAAAATCATCTACTAACTATCATATCAAACATTGTTAAAACTTAGTTGAATAGTTTAAACTTAGTTGAATAGTTAAAGCTTAGTTGAATTGTTAAAACTTAGTTGAATAGTTTAAACATTCTGAAATTTCATCACAGCATCAGCTAATTGCAACATAAGAGCCAACATTGTTAAAACTTCTACTAACTATCATGAATTAAAACTCTAACTTCTAATTAGAAATTGACTCTAATAGTTGAATAGTTTAAACAAAAGTTAACCCCTAACACTAACCGTTTTGATTCCTAGCAGCTAACCTAAATAACTTAACATTCAGAAAAGAGGTCATTGTTTAAGGCACATAAATAACCTAAATAACTTAAAATATACCATCTGCACATTTCTATTTTGAAAGAAACACGGAAGCAATCACAGACACATTTTAACAACAACATACACAGAACTCAATTGAAAACCCTAGAACTCTAGAACTCTAACCTGATTTGGGAATAGCTTCAAGTTCCAGAACTCAATTTCAATTGAAAACCCTATATCATAAATTTAACAAAGGAATCAAAGAAAAATGAGAAATCAAAGAAGAGGTTGAGACGAAACATGAGAAACCAAAGATAAAACAAGAAATCAAAGAAGAATAGTAGAGACAAAACAGAAGCAATGACGTACCTGACGGACTGAGAGGTTGAGACGGCTAGGGTTCAGGACGGAGGAACTTCAGGACGGAGGTTGATAACGCACGGAGGTTGATAACGCACAGACTGAGAGGTTGAGAGGAACTTCACGGAGACACATAAACTTTGGTCTTCTTTCTTCTTTAATTTTCTTTCTTCATTAATTTACTTTTATTTTATAAATTTAATTTATTATATTTTTTATAATATATCATTTAATTTACATTAAGTTTTATTTTTAATATTTTTAATATTTTTTTTATAAATTTTAATATTTGTTATAGCTTAAGTTTTAACTATAATATTTTTATATCATATTTATTTATAATATTTTTTTATAAATTTTGATTATATTTTATATATTTAATTTTAAGTTATTGATTAATTTATAAATTTTGTTTTAGTTTATAGTTTTTATAGTATTTAATTTTAATTTATAATTGGTATTTAATTTTAATTTATAATTGGTATAAAATAATTTTTATAGTATTTAATTTTAATTTATAAATTGGTATAAAATAATTTGGTATAAAATAATTTTTATAGTATTTAATTTTAATTTATAATTGGTATAAAATTTATTTGGTATAAAATAATTGTTGGCCTTTAAGAATTTTATAAATTTAGATTTTTTATAGTATTTAATTTTTATTTATAATTGGTATAAAATAATTTTTATTGTATTTAATTTTTATTTATAATTGGTATAAAATAATTTTTATAATATTTAATTTTAATTTATAAATTGGTATAAAATAATTTGGTATAAAATAATTTTATAGTATTTAATTTTAATTTATAATTGCTATAAAATTTATTTGGTATAAAATAATTGTTGGCCTTTAAGAATTTTATAAATTTAGATTTTTTATAGTATTTAATTTTTACTTATAATTGGTATAAAATAATTTTTATTGTATTTAATTTTTATTTATAATTGATATAAAATAATTTGATATAAAATAATTTTTATTGTATTTAATTTTAATTTATAAATTGGTATAAAATAATTTGATATAAAATAATTTTTATAGTATTTAATTTATATTAAGATTTATCAAATTTATTTTTAGAATAAATATTAAGAAATGTTGGTGGCCTTTAAGAATTTTATATATTTAGAATAGTTTTTGTATTATAGTTTAATTTATATTTGGTATAAAATAATTAATTAAAACAATAAAAAGATAATAAAGGAGTCAAACTTAATTAAAAGTAAATAAAATATTTTTGGAATTAAACTTAGCGTCGGTTTGAGCCGACACTAATATTAATAAAATAATAATTTATTAAAACAATAAAAAAAGGAGGCAAACGAAATTTGAGGGGGAAAAGAAAATTTTTCGCGCAACATTAGCGTCGCATATCACCGACGCTATCGTTAAAAAATAAAATAATTTATTAAAACAATAAGAATAGGAGTCAAACGAAACTTGTGGAGGGAAATGAAGAATTTTCGTACCAAGGTTAGCGTCGCACATAGCCGACGCTACTAATAATGACTTGGAAAAAAATAAAACAACTGTATTTACCTGTTAGCGAGGGCTTTCGCTGACGTAATGTCAACACTTTAGTGTCGGAGTCGGGGCCGACGCTAAAAGTTTGCAGCTAAAACGTGTTTTTCTTGTAGTGAAAATCCTTATATTAGTGAGAAAGAAAGGTCTAGAGGGATTCCTTGTGGATGTAATTTGGCCATGGAAAAGGAATAAAGGAAACCAACTCATAGCTTCTTTTTTTGCCTTTAATTTTCCTTGGTTACAATTTGTTGCATTCTTTGGCTGTATCCCAAATTTGGAATTTCATTATTGTTCACAACAATTTTCTCCTACACAGATCACTCATTGCTTGTACATGCACCTGCCGCCTGTAATATTAATATTTAAAATAAATAAATACTCTTCCAAAATTAGAATTCGGCTCACTCGTCTAATTTGATTTGAGGAAAGTTATAATATTAAATGATTCTAATTTCATTCTAATTATAATTACGAGATTTTTAAAATCGTAATTCTCCTTATCAAATCTAAATCAATCTCACATGAAAGTTGAATTATTATTATTTATTTTTTTATGGGTAAATTATTATTATTTAGTTTTTTTATGGGTAAGTTGAATTATTATTACTTTTTATAGCAAAGATTCTCTACCGGTATGTGGCTAAGAAAAGGTACGCGGCAAAGGGATGAGATCAAAACATAGAGAAAACCAGAGGGTATTATTGTAATTGAATTTCCACATCAGTCTCTATATAAACCTCACCTCTCCTCATAATCATCACAAACATATTCCAATTTCAATTTCTATTTTCTAACCCTAATTTTCTCTCGTCGATCACGCCGTTGCTCAGTTTCAATTTTTTCTGCATTCTTTGTAAGTGCATTGCGATTAGCTTCTGTATTTTTTTCTCTATTATTTGGTTGACGATTTCAATGTTTGATGATTTTTTTTGCTGTTTTTGATTTTGTTCGATTTAGGTCATTTAATCCGAAATCTTGATTCGCATAGGGGAAATCGATAAACGGATTGTTCTCCAATTGTTAAACAACAGTAAGTTTCAAGCTTTATTTCCATTTTCATCTTTTTTGTGTTCTTTTAGTTTATTTGATAGGATTTGATGGAGTTTTTGATAGGATTTGATAGGATGTAATGAATTTTTTTATAGGATTTTATAGGATCCGTTTTGTTGCATGATTAGATTTGATCAACATTTTTTTAAAGAATTTGATGCCTGAAAAGTCTTTATCTCATTTTGCAAAGATATTTAGATAAACCTATGCCAAGCAAAATCCTGCAATCTCAGTCACGTCCCCCTTCATCCAGATCATTTGATTTTAAATTGAGTTTTTCACTAGATGTTGCACAACTTAGAGAAATCTGCAGTTGGAACTATTAGAAAGTTGCTCAACTTGCCCCATACCTACAAGATCCCCAGTCTTCCTTTCTCCCACATTCAGACATATAGTTATGTGAATGTGTACATGAAATGGAAAAAAGATTCATACTATGACTCGTTTGAGCACATTCACCACTCAATTCAGCTGAAGCCAGTAATTGCCTTAAAAAACTGTATTGTCCAGAACCCTAATAGGTGTATTCCTATCTCCTCTGTATCTAAGAGGGGATTACAGTTAGATGTGCCAATGAAGGTTGCAAGATTTATGAGGCAATATCCGTCGATTTTTGAGGAGTTTAGATGTCCTGAGTTTAATCATCCATGGTTTAGGTTGACATCTGAAGCTGCTGAGATTGACAGGGATGAGAAAATGGTATATGAAGAGAGTAGGGAGGAATTAAGATCCAGGTTGAAGAAGATGATATTGATGACCAAAGAGAATGTTCTACCCTTAAAGATAATTCAAGGGATGCAATGGTATTTGGGGTTGCCTAATGATTTTTTGCAGCACCCAGAACAAAATCTTGATGAATCCTTCAGGTTTGTAGAGATGGAAGATGGACTGAAGGGGCTGGCTCTTGAAAGCAGAGAGAGGGTTTATTCTGTAATGGAGAAGAATGCCATGGAAAGAGGTTTGAATGTCGATGGTTCATCGACAGATGCAATTGAATTCCCTTTTTTTCCATCTAAAGCTCTAAGGGTGAAAAGTAAGATTGTAAATTGGCTACATGAATTTCAGAAGCTACCGTATATTTCACCCTACAAAGATTTTTCAAATTTGGATCCCTACAGCGACATAGCAGAGAAAAGACTTATTGGGGTTCTTCATGAACTGCTTTCCCTATTTATTGATCATTCAGCCGAAAGAAGAAAGCTCCTTTGTCTCAAGAAGTATTTTGGCTTTCCACAGAAAGTGCACAGAGCATTCGAGCAGCATCCCCATATGTTTTACATGTCTTTTAGGAATAAAACATGCACCGTTATTCTTAAAGAAGCTTACTGCAATGAATTGGCTATCGAGAAGCATCCTCTTTTGAGTGTGAGGAAGAAATACATCAAGTTGATGAAGGAATCAGAAGTGATTTTGAAGAATAGGAGGATGAAAAATGGATTTTCTAATTGCACTGAAAACTCAGTTTAGAGTCAAATGATCTGGATGAAGGGGAGACATGAGATTGCAGGTTTTTCCTTGGAGTATGTTTATCTAAAAATTTTAAGCTTTTAATTTATTTTTTATTTTTATTTTTCTATTTATTTTCCGTATACAAGACTGATTTGATTGCCCAGTGTTGTGTTCACTTTCAAATGTATTTCTAACAACTAGTTAAGAAATCGTTGTGGTTATGTTCCATATTGATTTATGTGCTGTTCAAAATATATCATTTCATGTCTAATGTTGAATTTGGTATGATTTCCAAATTTTCCATAGATGTTTCACATAATCTGGTCATCTTTACTAAAAAAAACCAGAATTTATGATTTTTTTTGTTTACAATTACTGGCCTTTTTATTGTTTTGATTTTTTGTTGTATTCCTTTGCCAGGAAGGTGTGAATGAAGTAATGGAGTCTAAAGGTGGTAAGAAGTCTAGTAGTAGTAGTAAATGCTCTTTATACGAAGCTCCTCTCGATTACATCATTGAAGACGTTCG